>OZ024836.1:52880631-54080631 GCA_964016985.1 Anodontia alba | reverse complement strand
GAATGTCACAAAACCTTTGCTCAAGAGGTGAGGGCTAATGAGAAATTATGGAAAAAAATTGCATAAAATCTTCAAGCAACATGTTTTGGATATTTGTTAGAATTGCCTCTCTGAGGCAACTCTAACAAATATCCAAAACATGTTCTATGAGGAAATAAGAATAAAACAAGGCCTTTCTTAAATATCATTCTGTCAATTAAGGCTTCTTTACAACAGCAAATTCATTATAATGGCAACATTTTTGGGAAAAAATGCTGTCGTTGTAACGAGGGTTCACTGTATTTTTTTGTCGCACCTGCTTATAGCAGGGTGCGATATAGGCATCCGCTTTTCCGTCCGTCCATCCGTCTGTCAATATTTATGTCGATGTTCGACATTTATGTCAAAGTTAGTATTCTAATCAACTACAAGACTAAACAACCATCAAACCTTGCATGAAACATCTCCCTGACCTCCTGACTTTGTGACATAGGCGTCCGCTTTTCTGTTCGTCTGTCCGTTCGTCCGTCCGTCTGTCAACATTTATGTCGAAGTTTGACATTTATGTCAAAGTTAGTATTCTAATCAACTACAAGACTAAACAACCATCAAACCTCCCTGATCTCCTGACTTTAGGACATAGGTGCCCGCTTTTCCATTCGTCTGTCCGTTTGTCCGTCCGTCTGTCCGTTGTTAACAGTTCTGTTATGTCGAAGTTCGACATTTATGTCAAAGTTAGTATTCTAATCAACTACAAGACTAAACAACAATCAAACCTTGCATGAAACATCTCCCTGACCTCCTGACTTTGCGACATAGGCATCCCCTTTTCTGTTCGTCCGTCCGTTTGTCCGTCCGTCCGTTTGTCCGTCCGTCCGTCTCAACATTTATCTCAAAGTTCGACATTTACGTCAAAGTTAGTATTCTAATCGACTACAATTCTACAACAACCGTCATACCTTGCATGACACATCTGCCTGACCTCCTGACTTGGCAGGTACATTGACCCAGTGACCTTGACCTATATTTTGCGCTCCAGTGACTTTGACACAATTTACGTTGACGTTCCAGATATTCTCAACTATAAGGCATACAACTACCAAACCTTGCATAGTGCTTCTCCTAGATGTACTGACTCAGCAGGTACCTTGATCCGGTGACCTTGACCTATATTTTGCGCTCCAGTGACTTTGACACATTTTGCGTCGACGTTCGATATCTCCTCAACTATAAGGCCTACAACCATCAAACCTTGCAAAGTGCTTTATCTCAATGTACTGACTCAGCAGATACCTTGACCTGGTGACCTTGACCTATATTTTGGCTGCAGTGTCTTTGACATAATTTACGTCAACGTTCCAGATCTCCTCAAGTGTAAGACCTTTAGCCACCAAACCTTGCGTAGTGCTTCTCCTAGATGTACTGACTCGACAGGTACATGTATCTTGACCCAGTGACTTTGACCTATATTTTGCGCTCCAGTGCCTTTAACACATTTTACGTCGATGTTCAGTATCTCCTCAACTATAAGGCCTACAACCACCAAACCTTGCGTAGTGCTTCTCCTCAATGTACGGACTCCGCAGGTACCTTGACTGGGTGACCTTGACCTATATTTCGCGCTCCATCGACTTTTACACCTTTTACGTCGCCCTTCCATATGTCCTCAACTGTAAGGCCTTCAACCACTAAACCTTATATAGTGCTTCTTCTGGATGTACTGACTCGGCAGGTACCTTGACCTGGTGACCTTGAACTATACTTTGCACTCCAGTGACTTTGACACATTTTACGTTGATGTTCGGTATCTCCTCAAATATAAGACCTACAACCACTAAACCTTGCATAGTGCTTCACCTCATTGCACTGGCTTGGCAGGTACCTTGACCCGGTGACCTTGACCTATAGTTGACACATTTTACATTGATGTTTGATAACTCCTCAACTATAAGGCCTACAGCCACCATATCTTGCATAGTGCTTCGCCTTGATGTACTGAATTAGCAGGTACCTTGACCCGTGACCTTGACCTATATTTCACGCTCCAGTGACTTTTACACATTTTACGTCGATGTTCCATTATCATTGGGCTGTATAATACGAAAAGTCAGTGCTGAAGATATAGCCATTAGAGGGAATGGCACTGGCCTGGAATATATGTGCCCCACTAGGCACTTTGTCTACATTTTTTTCAACCCAGTTTTCCAACAAAGCACTGCTAAGAATGAAATAAACTTATTTAATAACCACGTTCTGATTGTGGCTCCTGTGACTTTTGCCCCAGCAGGAATTCTTGTTTGTTTTATTTTTTAGAGAAAAAAAGACTTGAAATCTCTTGTGAATCATCTGCTAGAGAGACAGTACACATGAAATTTCAGTAGATTTTACAAAGAATGACCCTTGAGAGCAATGACCACACTCTTAATTCTAAAAATGTCTGACATATAATGTTTTCTGGACTTGGCTAGCTAGTTGTTGGCTAATTAAGACCGCTTCAGTGACCCTTATATAAATTTTCAAAAATCCTGGAATTGGTTCAGTGATCTCAAAAGACAATCCTGATTTTCTCTGAAGAATAATAACAAACTAGAAGTGTCCAAAGGACATGGATGCCCCACCTGAAAAACTTAAACGCAAATTGCTAATGCCGGACGCGGATGGAGAAGTATAGATGGATGGATGGACGGACGGACAGGGGTAACACTGTATGCCCTTTCCACCATTCTTCAAATGGTGAGGGCATAAAAAGAATTGTCTGCTGCAGTTGTGATTCTGCGTTAAGGGCTCATATTCACTATACATTCTTCAGCGTCCCTTTATTCAGCAGTTGAAAAGTGGAGGCCATGATCTTGACCAGACTGTCTAGGTGCTCAGATTGATCTGAATCTATGCAGTTTGTTTCTTTTTGCACAGCTGTCCTGATCTTAGTGTGGGTCTTCACTGCTGCATTTTGTTTTCAAGGAGGTTTTCTTTTGCATGCCTTATACTGTATATAGCAGTTTATTTCTGTGAGTAATAATACATTGCATGCTGGGTAAAAATTTCAGCAGGTGACATTTTGAAATATTTTTCTTATTGTACCAGCCACATGATAGCGACGGGGTATTATGATTTCACGTTGGTCATCAGTGTGTTTGTCCGTCCGTCTGTCTGTCCATCCATCTGTCTGTCTGTTGAGCCCACAAATGGGTAGACATGAATTGGGTACTTGCCATTTATTCAGTTAGTGTCAAAATAAAGTACCCAATAAATTTGAGGCACTTGTTGGGTATTTTGGGGTCTTGTTAGGTATTTTGAGCTGAAAAATTTACTCTGTATTCTCAGCAAATGTCTGTATGAATGTCTTTACATCCGTCTGTCTGGCCATCCGTATTTTACTTTCTGGATGATAACTTGAGAGTGAATATCACTGTCTGGCCATCCGTATTTTACTTTATGGATGATAACTTGAGAGTGAATATCACTGTCTGGCCATCCGTATTTTTCTTTCTGGATGATAACTTGAGAGTGAATATCAATGGATTTTCACCAAACTTGATATGTGCATTGATATTATGGATATTTGGTTTGGGATTGCTAATGGGCAAATTTCGTCAATTTTTGATAGAGTTATCTGCATGTCACATGTCTGGTTTTTTGTTTCCCGATGATAACTTGAGCAAATATCAATGGAGTTTCACCAAACTTGGTTTGTGCATTGATATTGTAGAGATCTGGTTTTGGATTGCTAATGGGCAAATTTCATCAATTTTTGACAGTTATCTCCCTGCTACAAATCAATATTTTCATTTCAGGATGATAACTTGAGTAAATATTAATGGATTTTCACCTACCTTGGTGTATGCATTGCTATTGTGGACCACTGGTTCGGAATTGCTAATGGACAAATTTTATCAATCTTTGACAAGATGGATGTCCCTGCCACACATTATTTTCGTTTCAGGACAATAACTTCAGTAAATCTCAGCTGATTTTCACCGAACTTGATATGTGCATCGATATTGTGGAGATCTGGTTTGGGATTGCTTTTGGGTACATTTCGTCAATTTTTGACAGAGTTATCTCCCCTTGACACAATAATGGCGGGGTATTGTCATTTCACATTTTCATTTTTCCTAGAAAATAAGATTTGACATTTCATGTATATTGTCTCCTTATGAGACAGTTTGCATGAAGCGTTAGATCCGATTTTCTAGGAAAAATAAGAAAAATATCATCAGTTTGTTGTCTGCTGAATTTGCACATAGCATGATAAGTATTGAGTAAATTTCTGTGGTTTTGACTTAGAAAGGTGTAGAAAATATTTTTTTATGTTTTTTTTTTTTCTAAACCTATTTCAGTTTTTCAATAATTATTTTAACCTGTAATATCTGATAGAATGACAGCCCACCAAAACATCATGAGATCAAACTGATAATTTTAGGAAACTGTAATTCAGTTTTGATAAAAAAATTTTGATGTCTGTTTATTGACACTTAGCACTTTGAGTTGAATTTTCAGCAGACACCATTTTTAAATACTTTTCTTATTTTTCCCAGAAAACAGGATTTGATATTTCATACAAATTGTCTCCAATGGAGATGTTAAATCCTGCTTTCTAGGAAAAATAAGAAAAAAAAATATCACCAATTTGTCATCTGCTGACTTATCCTAGAGTGTGGTAAAGGTTAAGAGAAAACTTCGTGTTGTAAGTTTATATGCTAGAGTTGTCCGTATCTATTTCTTTTAGTTGATCAGTTCCGAGTGGGACATTTAGTTCAGTATTTTGTTAGGAGTTCTCCTTGAATCTTCTGCTGACGATAAATATAAATGAAGATACCCAGAAAATTTCGCAAGCAGGAAACACAGCCTTTATTAGGCACTGAAAGAAGGAGAGATGAGGAACAAACAATGAAAAAACAAACACTACATACAAAAACCACCAACACATGAGTAAAGAAGAACTACAACAGAGGAAAAGCCTTGGAATACTTGGAATCAAACCCTGAGTGTAAAAATCTGTCCGTCTTGCAGCAGATATTTGAAAAGTTGAAATATTATGGAATGGAAGAAAAAGAAGGCAGATTTAACAAATCTTAGTCACTGCTTTTTTTTTTTTTTTTTTATATAAATAAAAAGACCCGCACCACTACACATGATACTCTCAGATGTCTTCCAGTGTTCCAAAGAGGTGTCTCCCTAATCTTCTGGGCTAACAACATTCCTGCATGTTGAAGACTTCCTTTTTTTATTAAATATTTTGTGACTGTAATAAAACCACAGAAATAATCACTCCGCAGAAATTTTCTACTGTCCAGCATCTAGATAACCTCATTTTCTCTGTTGCAGCTCATGATTTGATAGTTAACCCTTAAACTGCCAATCACAACAGTTGTCGTCTGCTTTGTCATCTGCTTGTGATTTTAAAATTCATTTTTGCAAATAGTGTGGACCCAGATCAGACTGCTCCTCTAGGAGCAGTCTGATCAAGGTCCACACTGTTTGCCAGTATGCAAAAATATGTTTGAAATTTTGCAAGAATATTTTCAGCAGACGACATAAACAGACGACATTTTCAGATACAGGTTTTCTTGGCAGTTTAAGGATTAAATTGATGCTCATTCCACCTATATTGTATCAGAATTAGTTACGAGGGATGTTCGAAATGAATTAACTCATAACTCATAAAATGTATTTCAAAATATTATCAGACAACATTGTAACATTCTATTTTTTTTTTTTTTTTATTAATTTTCTGAGAAAATAAGGCATTCCATTTCATGACAGTTGACATGAGATCAAGCCTTATTTTATTGGAAGAATTTAATATTTAGATGGTTTTCTGCTGCCGTTGAGACTTGCTTTTTAAGGGTTAATTCTTTGCATGCTGGGTAATTTATTAACTTTTTTCAAAAAACTCTTTAAGGAATACCATCAGAGTGTCAAACATTTTGTCTGGCCTGATCTGGGTCCAAATTGTTTGCAAAGGTTATCAGCAGACGACAAAAGTCGCTACTAGTGTGTAAAGAGTAATGTTTTATAGTGAACCCTCATAACAATGACAGCATTTGTTCCCAAAGATGTAGTCATTAAAATGAATTTGCTGTTGTACAGAATATTTAATGAGCAGATTGATATGTAAGAAAGTTCTTGTTTTGTTCTTATTTCCTCATAAAACATGTTTTGGGCCTCATTGAGGCAATTTTAACAAATATCCAAAACATATGTTTCTTTAAAGGATTAAATACAATGTTCTTGCATAATTTGTGACTAATTGTTACCTCGTAAGCGAAGGTTTCATGACAGTCAAATTGTCATTATAACGAATTCTGTCGTTGTATCAAGTGGCGGTATAAAGAGGGTTGACTATTTTTTTACAAAACAATCATATCCGATGCAAAGACAGGATCTCTCATGTTACGGGTGCTCAAGGGGACTGTGATAAACCTGGTAGCTTTTCCACCATGTTTTAAAAGGGAGACAAATTTTGTGACTTCCTGATTGCATTCTTATACACCCTTCTGAAAGAAAAGAATTTGCTCCCAAAATGAGCAAATTCTTTATTTTTAGAGAAGACCCCTTTTCAGAAGGGGACAAAAATAATTTTGACAGAGTTGCCTCCTTTGAATATGTATCCTTTTCTGTTAATCATTTTTTGTTAACCCTTATCCTGCTGAGTAAATAAGCCACACCCATTTCTAAATTTCAGCCAATCAGATTACTTGATCAAGTTTTTTTTATATAGATTCACATTCTTAATGGCAAACAGTGCAGATCCAGATCAGTTCGCTTCTTCAGAAGCCAACTGATCTGGATCTGCACTGTTTGCAAAGGCAGGATATATCCGGGTTCAGCAGGACAAGGGTTGATTTAATGACCTTGGTATGTTGACTATTCCTTGGATCTGGTAGAATCTGTAGTGAAAGTGTAGATGTAGATGTTAGTCGTGAAAAGATTTGATATATCATGGTGTAAAGTTGAAGTTTGGCATATTGGATGATTTCAGTTATAAGATAACTTCAGTAATCAGATACCTTCCGTAATCCAAAGACGTCTGTGAAATGAAACCTGGGCTTATTACACGAAGACATACCTGAGCAAATTGTGGCTCTTGATCATAGGGCTCTGCATCATATCATATCATATAATCGGATTTTTGATTAATGTGCAAGTACAGGGGCAACATCCACATCAGTGGGCCCCCTTCCAGATAGCTGGCTTGCTGCATGCATGGCAGATCTCACACCAGATCTCCAGGTACGTCTATCATGAGGGTTGATGGCCGAGAGCTTCCACTCTCTGCAATCCATCTCTGTCAGCTGCTTCCATGTCATCTTGGGCCTCCCAGGCCCACGCTTTCCACCAACCTGTATGTCAAAGGCTGTCTTGACTGCACCATTGGAGCGTTCCACATGTCCATACAATCGGAGTCTTCTCTCCTTCAGAATGAGGTCCAGATCCTCAATGCCAAGCCGCACAAGTAGCTCATTGGACCTGGTGGTGACAATGTCTTGCGGTCTGACATTGCAGATCTGTCTGATCATTGCCCTGTCATTTTGCTGCAGATGCTGGAGGTTTGGCTTTGTCAATGGCCAAGTCTCACTGGCATGGAGCATTGCGCTCCGCACACAAGAGCTGTACACACGGCCACGTGTTTTGAAAGAGGTGGCGCGAAGAGAGAACTGGTAGCAGATCCTTGAACATCTTCCAGGCGGTTTTCTCATGTGTTGTGGTTGAAAGTTCACAGCCACCTGCTGCTGAGAGCATGTCTCCTAGGTAGCAAAAGGAAGCTACTACCTCAAGCTTGTCAGGTCCGACCTGGACTTCCTTCTGTGGTCTGCCATCCAAGGGGCATGCAGTTCCCTGGCACTGTATGTAATACAGACAGCTCTTTTTGGACTTGCAGAAATTTTAGGATAAATATGGGTTGGAGTTTCAGTCTGAATATTCTGAAAGATTCAGGTCCTAACTGACCAGCTTCAAACAAAAAGAAGTCTTATATGGAGTGCATTATGTAAAGAAAGGACCTTTAAGAGGGTTGGATACATGATGAAGGGAATTAACTCTGACATGAAAATGTTTGCATCCCTTTTCATTGGGGGCTGCTCTGAAAGGAAAGAATTTGCTCCCATCTAGGAGCAAATTCTTTCCTTAAAGAGTATCATTCATTTTTATATACCGGTTTGAAAAATGGGACGTACATGTATTATGTTACGGGGTATGGCGTCCGCCCGTCTGTCCATAAACTTTTTCATTTCTGGCTAACTCCTACAGTCTACATCTGATCAAGTGGAAACTTGGTATATAGTTAGACCATGGTGTGGAGCAGCGCATATTATTTCGGGGTTACAGTCCACCAAATATTAGCAGAGTTATGCCCCTTTGAAAATTTCTGTAAATTTTTCGTTTCAGGTTCTCCTACACTTTACATCCAATCAAGCTGAAACTTCATTTATAGTTAGATCATGATGTGAAGCAGCGCATATTGTTTCAAGGTTACAGTCCACCAAATATTAGCAGAGTTATGCCCCTTTGAAAACTTGTGTAAACTTTTCATTTCCGGCTAACTCCTACAATTTCATCTGATCAAGCTGAAACTTCATTTATAGTTATACCATGATGTGGAGCTGGGCATATGATTTCAAGGTTATAGTACACCAAATATTAATTATACCCCTTTGTAAATATTTTTTTTGTTTCCAGTTAACTCCTCCTACAGTTTACATCCCATCAACCTGAAACTTCATAAATAGTTACATGATGATGTGGAGCAGTGCATATTATTTTTGCAGAGTTATGCCCCTTTTTCGTAATTTCGTAAAGTTTTTGCAGCATATTGTTTAGAGGAAATAGTGTGCAAATTTTATTTTGTAATAGGTATATTTTTTGTATTTTTTGTGTTGAGGTTTTACGGCCCAGTCAACCCAGTAGGGTCATGTCGAGCGCAGTCAGTTTACCAAACCAGACATTTACTGGGCAGGCTTAGTCCTCTAAGCGGTTAACCAGTAATGTGCACATTCTTTCGCCAGAAACTGACAACTGCCCTTCCTGAATCAGCGGAAGGGAGAGAATGACCGTAGAAAATATTTCATGATCACACCTCCACGAAAGAATGTTGCCGACCCAGCGGGGTTAGAATCCGCAACCTCCTGATCACTGGTCAGACGCGTATCCAACTGAGCCACCGAGGCCGGCTATATTTTTTGTAAATAACTAGTTATGGCCATATGGGCAAGTTATTTATTTATTCATTTTTTTTTTTCATATTCTTTTATTAGGTTTGCACGAAAATTTTGCCATTATTAAATCTTTATAAATAAGTTTATTAAATGATATAGAATTAAGAAGCTTGACTAATGTCAAAACATAAACATAATTCTTTTTGGATCTTTTTTAGCTCACCTGAGCACGAAGTGCTCATGGTGAGCTATTGTGGTCAGTCAATGTCCGTCGTGCGTCGTCCGTCGTGCGGCGTCAACAATTGCTTTAAAAGCCTACTCCTCCTACACCCCTGGGCCAATTGACTTGATACTTGGTAGGAAGCATCGGGGTGACTTGTAGATCAAAAATAGCTAAAATCGTTCCGGTCGGAAATCCAAGATGGCCGCCATCTTGAAAATCTATTTTTCGCTTCGTCTCCTGAACCGAAAAGCCAATTGACTCCAAATTTGCTAGGAAGCATCAGGGTGACTGGTAGATTAAAACTAGCTTAAATCGTGCCGATCGGTAATCCAAGATGGCCGCCATCTTGAAAATCTATTTTTCGCATCTTCTCCTGAACCGAAAGGCCAATTTACTCCAAACTTGCTAGGAAGCATCAGGGTGACTTGTAGATTAAAAGTAGCTAAAATCGTGCCGATCGGAAATCCAAGATGGCCGCCATGGCCGCCATCTTGAAAATCTATTTTTCGCTTCTTCTCCTGAACCGAAAGGCCAGTTGACTCCAAACTTGGTAGGAAGCATCAGGGTGACTTGTAGATCAAAAATAGCTAAAGTTGTGCCGATCGGAAATCCAAGATGGCCGCCATGACCGCCATCTTGAAAATCTATTTTTCGCTTCTTCTCCTGAACCGAAAGGCCAATTTACTCCAAACTTGCTAGGAAGCATCAGGGTGACTTGTAGATCAAAAATAGCTAAAATCGTGCCGATAGGAAATCCAAGATGGCCGCCATCTTGAAAATCTGTTTTTCGCTTCTTCTCCCGAATCGAAAGGCCAGTTGACTCCAAACTTGGTAGGAAGCATCAGGGTGACTTGTAGATCAAAAGTAGCTAAAATCGTGCTGATCGGAAATCCAAGATGGCTGACATGGATGCCATCTTGAAAATCTATTTTTCGCTTCTTCTCCTGAACCGAAAGGCCAATTGACTCAAACTTGCTAGGAAGCATCAGGGTGACCTGTAGATCAAAAATAGCTAAAATCGTGCCGATCAGAAATCCAAGATGGCCGCCATTGCCGCCATCCTGAAAATCTATTTTTCGCTTCTACTCCTAAACCCAAAAGCCAATTGACTCCAAACTTGGTAGGAAGCATTTGGGTGACTTATAGATCAAAAATAGCTAAAATCGTGCCTATCGGAAATCCAAGATGGCTGCCATGGCGGCCATCTTGAAAATATATTTTTCGCTTCTTCTCCTGAACCGAAAGGCCAGTTGACTCCAAACTTGCTAGGAAGCATCGGGGTGACTTGTAGATCAAAAATAGCTCAAATCGTGCCGATCAGAAATCCAGGATTGGCGCCATGGCAGCCATCTTGAAAATCTATTTTTCGCTTCTTCTCCTGAACTGAAAAGCCAGTTGACTGGAAACTTGGCAGGAAGCATTTGGGTGACTTGTAGATCAAAAATAGCTAAAATCATGCCGATCTATATTTAGCTTCTTCTCCTGCACCGAAAGGCCTATTGACTCCAAACTTGGTAGGAGACATTGGGGTGACTTGTAGATCAAAAATAGCTAAAATCGTGCCAATTGGATATCCAAGATGGCTGCCATGGCAGCCATGTTGAAAAATTGTTCGCTTCTTCTCCTGAACCAAAAGGCCAGTTGACTTGAAACTTGATAGGAAGCATTGGGGTGACTCGTAGATCAAAAATAGCTAAAATCATGCCATAGTAAATCCAAGCTGGCGGCCATTTAGAGTTTGTTCAAATGATCACACTCCATTGACTGGCATGCCATATATATTCTTCTTCAAAATTAAGAACTGCTTAAATGATAATCTTTTCATTAGTTGCGATGACAGGAAAAATGTTGCATAATAAATGGAAAATGTTGCATAACATCTGCATATCTGCAGTGGCTATGTCACTCAGGTGAGCGACCCGTGGCCCGTGGGCCTCTTGTTTTTTATATGAAAATAATAAAAATAGAAAGTCGTCTGCTACAAATTTTGCTTGGCGCTAAAGTACAGTTCTCACGTGGCGGCGCGTAGGTAGCTTTTATCGCCATGGATTACAAAAAACACGCCTATTCAAATATGTTGAAAAATTCACCACCAAAAACTAAAAGTTTTCAGATAAAAAAATTCTATTTTTTACATTTCTATTCAAAACATAGACTGTGGGCACTCGTTAGAACCGCTTAACCGTGGCGGTTCTGAACGAGGACCCACAATCTATGTTTTTGAGCAGAAATAAGGAAATAATGTATACCCCTGTAAACCCCGGTTTTACTATATAAAAGTGGGGTTTAAGGGGGTCAAAATTATATAGGTATGTTTTCATAACGGGGCAGATTCAGCATACGACAAATTGGTATTTTTTTTTTTTTTTTTTTTTTTATTCTTATTTTTCCTAGAAAATAGGATCTAACACTTCATACAAATTGCCTCCGTACATATATTTCTACATGTTGTCTTCCAAAGTTTCCATTCATTTAATTTTGCCTTAATTGTTGGTTTCGTTTAACCTTTTACAGATGTTATTTTAACATTTACCACTCTCTGGGCTAATTCAGCAGACGACAAACTGATGACATTTTTCTTAGTTTTCCCAGAAAATGGGATTTGACATTTCTTGCAAATTGTCTCCAAAGATTTATATGAAATATAATACCGTGTTTTCTGGAAAATAATAAGCAAGAAAATAATTTTAAAATGTCAGCCTGTCAAAAGTTAAGGACTACATTCTGACGGTCTGAATTACTAGTATATTACTATATGTAATGAATGTCCACACCACGATCGTAATTAAAAGGAATGCGGTCCCGCATTATACCTTATTCATATTTAAAAGCTCAGTTAGAAGTCTCATTGGTTGAGAGCATATCACTTGCAGGTTAATATTCTTTCAGGTTACCCTGTAATATTGCCATCTGACGTCACCGGTAAGCGCATTTTACGTGCAGGATAATATTCTATCAGGGTTTCCTGCAACTATTACGCTCGCTAGTAAAAATACCCTCCAGCGACGTCATTGCTGTCAGTGCAGTTGCAGTTGTAAGAAATTCAATATAATTTAAGTAGGCCTACCGGGGCAAATTTTGTCCATGTTTACTTATAGATATGGGACAAGGGTACTAAAGTTTAATAAATTTTCAATATAACAGGTAAAAAAGAAAAACAATATGATTATTTAATGTATGCTTTTATGAAGCTTTCTGAAATTTCTTGATTGAAATGAAAATAAAATAGACATTAATCTGTTTGGTCCATAGATGGATTCGAAAAATATGTAGATTATATCAAAACTGATGGTTAATGGTTATCTTTTAACTACATATTTCTATTTGGATATAACAAGATTGTTTAAATAATACAGCTTATGCTTTGGATTCCAAAATTTGTGTTTTAAGCAGGTTGTAATGTATAACATTTTTGATAAAACCTATCGCCTGACAGGATAGTTCGCATGAAGTTGACTTTAGTTAGACCCAAGTTTGCTGCAGTAAAACTGGAAAATGAAAAAAAAAAAAAAAAAAAAAAAAAAAAAAAAAATCACAAACAACATAAACACAGAACAGTAATAAACCACAATGTTAACCGACTTGGAACGGTCAGTTATAATCCTCGCCCTCAACTTTCACTGTGATTCAAAACACTTATTTTTGCAGCTCGTTGAGCGATCTTCTAACTCATTGGGCAATTGTGCAATCTCGCCAGATCCTTAGCTAGTTGCTCATACGAGCATTGTCAGTCAAACCGGCAACCAGGTCTTGGCCATCTGAGTGTCTCAACATGCCCATTCAAAGTTAGACATAACCGAAATTACCAAATTAATAGTTTGGATGAAAAGTCGGACACTGATGTTCCGGATTAAATGCGTGGGTGAAACGTCAAATCCCGATAATCCCGGCAAATATAAAAAACCGACGATTCCGGCAAATATAAAAATCCTTGTGAGCTAATCGAACACTCTACCATATGTAAATCAAGAGGCCGGTCAAAAACAATTACTACCGTTGTGTGAGGGTATTAGACGGTTTGCGATCATTTGATATCATGCCGATATATGGTAAAATAATGATAATAAAAAACAAACGCATACTTCGTCTTCAAAACCAAGAACTGCTCAAATGCTGATCCTTTCATTAGTTGCAATGACAGGATTGGAAAACTCGACAGTTAATGTTACCCTCGGGCAAGCCATCGGGTAACATTATATGCCTCGGGGTGAACAAATCATTATATTACCCTCGCACAAGGGCAATAATTGTATAATATTATCAAGGCCTGGATTTAGTTTGTTTTACCAGTTGTTTCATGTAAATGTAGTTTCCATTTTAGATTTGGTATAAAGCTTTCAGTGTCACTTAAAATGAAAGTTCAAGATCATGGGGGAAAAGACTGATGCTGTTGGTGGTGGTGCCGGTCGTAGATTTAAGTGATCCTCTGGTCACTTTGTCTAGTTTTTGCCACTGAAAAATGTATGGAAATGATTAAAAAAAAAAAAAAAAAAAAAAAAAAGGAGGCATCTGAATATTAAACTTATGCTAAGCAGCCTCCGGTCAGGTGTAGAAAACTAGCTTCCTTTAATCGCAGACTTCTGAATGTGAAAGAAAAGCTGTCTATCATGTCTTTATAGACTTCAAGAAAGCGGCACGAAGCTCTATGCGCCAGGCATATGTCACTGCCCCCATCCCTACCCACGGAAAATAGCAGGAACAACGCTTTTCCCTCCATTACAGCCCCGCTTATAAATACACGGCACTCCGGGGACAACAAGATAGTAAAAGCCAGCTCTTTCCCACACCCCACCTACGGACCCACCCCCTTCTCCCCCCCCCCCCCCCCCCCGCCCCCAGGAAACACTGAAAAGAATTAGGGGTAAATATAAAATCTTAATAGTCCCCGCTATTTTGGCGCGAAATCACAACCCCGGTACTTTCCCGGCATTGCGGGGGATTCAAAAGCCATAGCTCCGCATATTAGCCCGGCTATCCCCCACCCTTCCGCGTGAGTGGCGGGGCAGTAGCTGCAAATGACAGGTGTATTATGGGTACCTTTGAAGAAAACCACCTGGTCCGTGTCGTTGTGGAACAGTACGATAAAGCCAATTGTGCAGTCCTATTCAATGGCACTGCAGAAAAGAGGGTCAGGACTGGATTGCGGCAGGGATATCTTCTACCACCAGCAGTCTTTACCATCTTCCTCAACAGGATAATGGCCGATGCCTTAGCAGATCATTGGTAGTCTATGAATACATTACGAAAACATGCCTATTCAAATATATTGAAAATTTCACCACCAAAAACTGAAAGTTTTTTAATAAAAATTCTGATATTTTTCTTATATCTGCTCAAAACATAGATTATGGGTACTCGTTAGAACCGCCTTTCTAAGGCGGTTCTAACGAGTACCCACAATTTATGTTTTAAGTAAAATAAGAAAAAATATATACCCTTGTAAACCCCAGTTTTACAATATAAAAGTGGGGTTTAAAGGGATCAAAATTATATAAGCTTGTTTCGTGATGAATACAGGCTTTTAAACAGACTGTTTTCTAGAAAAAAAAAACAAACAAACAAAAAACATCAGTCTGTGGTCGAATTAATCCAGAGAGCGTTAACGAATTAATCCAGAGAGCGTTAAAGGTTAACCCGCTAGACAAACAACAGAGCTGCGCTCAGGAGTGCTAGTGTTTATGCCCTGGATCCCTGCACATGTTGACGCTCGTCATTAGGTACGGGGACCCAGAGCAAAACCTTAGCTACCACTTTGCGCTTCTGAACGCAGCCCTGATCATTCTGATGACGTTGTTTCGAAGTCGGGAGTGCTAAACGTTACATGCACAATGCGTCTAATATTATTGTTGTTTTCATGAGATATGCACTTTTCAGAAGCAGAACAACCATATTCTGACGAAATATCGTCCATTTACTCTAGCCTCATACCAATATTTGCTGATAGCTTAGGCAAATATGCGCCATCAAGTAACGCTAAAGAAAAAGAAATCCTTCATAGTTTTATCTATGTGTTATGTAGATTCATTTACATCAAGTTCAGTATTACTGCAATTATTAGTTTTGGCAAATCACAAATTAACGCGTGTACAAATGGTACGGTAAAATTTTAGTTAATATTCATTGGGGGCTTCAAAAGTGGTCAGTACAATGCAATGACCCTGTACCTTGGGAAGACACAAAAGCTTACTGCTGTAAGTTGTTGTTATAGAGAGTTTAAATGTATAGTAATACAACACCCTGGAGAATTAGAAAAGTGACCATTACAGACAGATGACGTTGTTGAGAGGTAACATTTAGGCTGTTGGGTTTCCAATATAGCTTTTGGGTGCGATTGCCAAACCGCCATCAGATTTAACACCACATTTCTACTATCCGTTTCCCCGTTACCACCAACGTAATAACGACTTAACAAATATTGATAACCATTACGAAAACAAGCCTATTCAAATGTGCTGAAAATTTTACCACCAAAAAATGAAAATTTTCAGATAAAAATTCGGATTGTTTTCTTATTTCTGCTCAAAACATAGATTGTGGGTACTCGTTACAATCTATGTTATGAGCAGAAAGAAGAAAAATAATGTATACCCCTGTAAACCCCAGTTTTACTATATAAAAGTGGGGTTTAAGGGGGTCAAAATTACATAGGTATGTTTTCGTGATGGCTAAATTCTGCATTCAAACATAGTAACCCTATACACTCTGATGCTTTTAAACAGCGAGTAAAACTGTTTTAGACCAAAGAGTTCTTTCAGATGCGCCCTCCATGACCCTTATTAGCTTAGCTTACCCGAGGGTGACTTATTTTGTTTTACCCTTTTTTCTCAAGCGCCCACAAAAAGCATTGAGTCAGCCTTGTTTCTATAAATCATCACATGCTAAGTTTCTGGAAATCAGCGCATAAAACCAGTATGGGTGTATTTGCTTTTACAGCCACAGAGACGAGCAGAATAAAATTATTGCATTAGATAGCTACTTTTTGATTTAAGGGGAATCGATACATTTTCAGGGGTGGTAACTCTATCAAAAGTGTTTAAGCCCCCTTCTAATAAGGTCTACTTTAAAAGGAAAGAGATTGCTCCCCATTGGGAGCAAATTCTTTCTTTTTAAAGAAGACTCCTCTTTAGAAGGGGCAGAATGCGCATTGAAGTAAACAGGAAGTCACAATGTTGTCTCTGGTAAATGAAGGCGCAAAATCTACCAACTGTCCTTCCAATGTTAAATGTCCGTAGAAGGTGTTAGGCTCCATATTCCTCAAAAATAGTAGACATTTTATTATCCAAGAATGGTTCAATAAATTGACGTATGGTGTTGATACAATCATAAAATGTGACACCTGACAGCCTGTAAAATTCCAGTTAGTCTCTCGTTCTTGAAATGAGATTTTTTTTTATCGTATCTCTGAATTACAATTATTTCATTTTTTTATCCAGTTCAAAAAGGAGAGACTAGCTAAAGTTTTGCAGGCTGTCAGATGACACATTTTATGGTTGTATTAATAACATATATCAATTTATTAAATCTTTCTTGGATAAACATTTTTGAGGAATATGGAGCCTTTAATAATAACCAAATATCTTGATTTGCTTCAAGATATTGATGCACATGTTCCTTAAAGAAATACAGGCAATCATACTGCAACCGTTAGCAGTATCTCTGCAAATTCAGCAGATAACAAATTAATGATATTTTTTCTCACTTTTAGATTTTGACATTTCATGCACATTTTCTGCTTGGGAGACAATTTGCATCAAAAGTGAAAGCCTCTTTTCTGGAAACAAAAAAAAACAACAACAAAAAACACACTCACACACACAAAAAAAAACAGGTTTTGTCGTCTTCAGCATGCTAAGCATTAAACTATTTAGAAAACACAATATTTCTCGTTTCTTTTGAACACTCTGTGAATTTTCGACATGCGATTTTATTCTCAAGCTGCATGAATTGATTGTTTTCAACTATTGGAATTTCTTGTTGCATTGTTGCTTATACCAGCTGATGAGTAAACCGAGGTATGGAGTGCCGTTCTTGTACAATATTGACAATTAAATATGAGCCGGTGCACAGCATTTCCTGCAAGATTACACTAGTGTGCATCCAATGAAGACGAAGATCAGCCTGCGTATCCACCAGTCTAATAAGAGACTTCGCAGGGCACTCAGTGGGTAGCTAAGGATCCAAAGCGTCTTCTAGAGGACAGCGAAGACTGACCAGCCTGCGTGGCTGATCTGGTTCTTCTCTGGGCGCAGATGAAGTCTTGTAGGAAATGCTTTGCCCTGACTCACAAAGTAATATTTGTAAAAATATAGTGTTATTAAAAGTTATAGACCGCGATTCACAAACTGACCGCGCATAGTTGGTGTCCATTTCCCTATGTACATTATAAATGGAAGTATGGTTGACGGAATTACCTCCCCACTTCTAACAGTTGGTAAATTAACCCGTTGTAGTCTGGTGACCTCTAAAAGGAAAATTTAGGGGTGGTCGGGTGGTGCGAAGGTGTCGTGTAGCTTATGTCACCGGGGCGTCCAACTGATATTCGCTTACAGTTAAGCAAGGCCTGCCTTCCTTGTAGCAGGTAAGGGTAGAGGGGGAAATGTTTTTATTTCTTCTGTTTCTTCACTTTCATTCCTGTTCCTTTTTCTTCCCTGTTCCTCACTTTCATCTCTTCTACTGTCTCTTCTATCTCTTTTCTCCCTTTCTCTTGAGGGGGGGGGGGGGGGGGGGGCGACACAAAATGACCCACAAGCATTGACGTGTCGTTAAACCCCAACACAATCAAAAAAGGGAAATTTGCAAACAGTGCAGACCCAGATCAGACGCCACAGAACGCGGCGTCTGATCAGGGTCTCCACTGTTTGCAAATAGTTCAACCATTTTTCTCTAGGAATATCTAAAGCTCATATCCGGACGTACCTAAAATTGAAATTGGACTCTTCCAATATATAGTGTGGTGGTGTTCATTCAGTCCACAATGGGTTTATAAGTTGTATAATTTTTGTGGACATGCATATCAGCTTCTTGTGCAAAGGTAGACTAGCTACTAGTCGGATATCAATATTATTTTCATCAATAAATTATAATTATTAATTTAATTAATGAACTAAGGGCCATCTACTACTTACTACTTGCCATCACCTCTTTGATAGCAGCAACTAATCTTGGAGATATCATTGATGTCAGAGACCAACTATTAGAGACTGGCTATACAAGATGTCATGCATAATTTGAATCAGCTTATAGTAAGCAGTGATAAAACATGACATCAAGGTCTAGGAGCTAGTCTAGTACAAAGGCTATGCGGTTCTAAATAACAAAGCAACATTTCCCTTATCCCGCATGAAGAAACCATGTTCTCGTAGCGGTAACGTCACGTGAAATTATGGCGGGAAACAGCTTCGGGAGAAAAAGAAACTTAATTTATAGAGAAATGCATACGAAACTGGCACGTATTAAAAATTTAAAGAACCTAAATATTGGGACAGATACGCCTGTGCAAACCGTGTAGACCCAGATCAGCCGCCGCAGAGAACAAGGGAATGAAACTAATTTGGGGGAATAGGGATCATGAAAATTTGGAAAATACTTTTAGGACAATAAGACCTGTGCGATCAGTGATTACTCAGATCAGCCTGCGAATCAGTCTTCACTGTTCACATGAGCTTCTTTGGTCTCTGGGCTTTTCAAGATCGTCCTCCGAGTATATGCGTTTCTTAATTAAAGCCAGTATTGGTTTCTTCATTAGGTGTCCTTCACAGGTATTCCCGTATTTATCACGGGTATTCCGGTATTTCGGTAGTATTGTTTCTATTTCTTCTGTTTCTTCACTTTCATTCCTGTTCCTCTTTCATCTCCTCTACTATCTCTTTTCGCCCTTTACTATCTCTTTTCTCCCTTTCTCTGGGAGACGACACAAAATGACCCACAAGGGTTGACGTGTCGTTTAACCCCAACACAGTCAATCAAAGCTACAGCACCTAGTGTGTGTGTGTGTGTGTGTGTGTGTGTGTGTGTGTGTGTGTGTGTGTGTGTGTGTGTGTGTGTGTGTGTGTGTGTGTGTGTGTGTGTGAATAACAGCCCTGAATCGGACTATAGATGCTTTGGCAATTCCGTCAGGATAGAAATGTCTGTATAAATGTAAATCCTGTATGAACGGCTTTTCATACATCATAGTGCAGATCAATTTACATGTTGATTCATTCTTTTCGTCACAGAACCGGTGAGCTGGAACTATGACTGATGAAAACCTAAAATTCACCATCACTGCGGAGAATGACAGTCCCGGCTACGGTTCACAGGCCCATGGGACAGGCAACGGACAGCTCTTCTCTTTACGAACAGGGACATCGCCGAGACGATCACCCAGAAACAGATCTCCAAGACATGGAAATGGGTCCAGTGACACGGCATCCGCCACTTCTGGTGAGAGTGGGGACAGTAACGGTTCGCCGGGGAAAGGGTCGGGGTTTCGTAAAAACATATTACAGCGGCTATGCCAGAACGGTGATGATGAGCAAGAAGAACTTCTGGACCCTGAGCCGAGAATCAGAAGAACTCTGTCAACGTTTACTGGAGTGTTTGCCCCCGTTGCCATGTCAATGTTTAGCACAGTTTACTTCATGAGAGCAGGTAAGTGATAGTTATCTTACTTTGTCCTAAGTGTTGGGATAGACAGACCTGGGCAAACAGTGTAGACCCAAATCAGACGCCGCATAACGGCGTCTGTTCAGGGTCTACTCTGTTTGCCGCCCAACCAGCGATTTTAGACATCTCTTCAGGTAGTAAAATAGACGTTCGAAGTTTAGAACAAGTTTGGTAGGGAGTTATCGTGTTCCAGTATCTAGGGTAAATACGGTAATGTCAACTAATAGTGTGTTGATACCTTCTATGAGTTAAGTCAAACTAAAATTCAAATTGTAGGTTTTGTGTCTTTAACGTGTTATTTCTGGGTTTCATTACATTGGTAATCCTGTTTGTTCACACTGGGTAATTACTATGTTTTCCCAAAAATGTTCGGACATGTATGTCTGTGCAAGACCCAAACACCACAACAGATTACTCCAGTACTTAGGAACTTTGATGGAATGCAATCTCTGCTGAAGTTTCCTCCGGGTAGAGCAGTGACCTGCATGTATCCTATAGGTCACTGTGTAGAGGGAGATTTCTGCTGAGGATGTCTGAAATAAACTGATAGGTGCAAATCAGAAATTACACACCATCTACACTTTTTGCTTATGCCTGTCTGTCCAAATACTTAAGGTAAATATGCTATTCTTTTTCTGCCTTTTTGCCTATTAAACACTTTCTGTTTTCACAGTAACTATTAACTGGGATACACTGTTTTCCTTTGAAGGAAGCTTTGAAGGACATATTGTTGACTCCATTGAGCTTCTCACATCAATCAGTCCTTGATATGCTGGATATTTGATTGTATCATATTAGGGTCAACTGGCACAATGTTCAGCTGAGACAGTAGATAATGTGATAATAAGACATTGTTGTGCTATACATCACCTCTCCATGTCACCCATTATCTTTGAGCCTTTTAGATAACTCAGCTTCTGTACTTAAGATTTATTTTAAGAAAAAGAGCCTTATATATGGGCTAAAACAGCACCCTGTGTCTTCACATAATTCCAGGTTTCCTTTTTGCCAAGCCATTCTACAGCAAAGTCTCAAGTCAGACTGTGGATGTGAAGGTTGAACTGTAGTTTTATCACTTTAAACATTTGGAAACATTAACCCCATTTTGTAATTGTCCTAAAATTTGAATTTGGGTCCATTAAATCATTTTATAATGTCTCTAAAAGTGCTGCTGAATGACAAACAGTGAAGACCCTGATACAGTTTGATCTGCACCTACACTCTTTGCTAAAGCATTATGTTTGAATATTTAGGGAAGATAGTGTTGTTGTTTTTTTCTGTTTACCACATTGCAGTAAGGGCCTTTTTCTCCTGGTGAGGAATGTATTATAAAGCTGAGCTTGGCCCCTGATAACTGACTTTCTTTGAGGAAGAGCTTGAATTAATTTGTCTGGATATTCATTTATTTCAGCATGGATACATTCTATAGTTTTACTTGGATTTAAAATAATCAATGATACCTTAAATCTTTTGTATTTTAATAAGTGCCGGAAGCTTCAGGCATTGTTCAGAAGAAGAAGAAAATTTGTTTTCTTTTTTTTTGTTTTTACTTTTCCTTGAAAACATGTTGTGGGACACTGTTGAATCATTTTGTATGTCCTTGGGCACCATTTTTTTTTTTTTTTTTGTTTTGCAAACTCTTGTCCAGGATCATCACACCACCAACAAGAACATGAATCAAAAACACATTGAACTCAGGTCTTTCTAGGAACAGATTTTTACACTATATCACAGTCAGGAGTGATGGGGACCTGCATAGCCACCAAGTGATTAAAGTGAAGCATCTGGATGGCCAAGCAATATGTGATCCTAGGCCTGACTTCAGATCATAAGATTCCAGGATTGAATCCTGCTAGAGGCAGATTTCAACTCTTGACTATTTGGCACTTCATTGCACAGAGCCAAATCATTATAATGAAATGATGGAAGTATGGTTTATGTGAAAATAAATCAGGTCAATTGCTGCGATTTAGGATTTGTTATAATTATATACTATAATTATACTGATATCACCTTAGTAACATACCACAATAATTGTCTATTTAACCATTACCATTCTCTGGGCATATTCAGCAGACAGAAAATTGATAATATTTTCTTATTTTCCCAGAAAAATAGGCATTGACATTTCATGCAATGTCAAATCCCGTTTTTTAGGAAAAATAAGAAAAATATTTCAATATTTCATCTGCAGAAAATTTTACTCTGAGTGCTTAGTATTCAACAGCATTAGTTTCAATGTGCTAAATATTCCAAATGTCACAATTTTTTGTGACTACCCCTCCATCCCAGTTTTTGGAGATTGCTTGATTCATTAAAAAGGTATTAGAATGGAACATATTCCAGTTTATTCCAGTTTATTGGTCCTGCTGTTTGGGCGTGTTTGTGCACTTTAAAACCCTGTCCAAGCAGAGTAACAAAAAGAACATGTCACTCAAGGACACACATGGTGTCTAATAGGAGCCAATGAAAAATGCTTACCAGATAATTGGAGAACTTACTGCATGTGTGTTTTGTTTTTGTTTTTTGTTGTTGTTTTTTTGTTTTGTTTTTTTGATGATTAAGAAAAAATATTCAACTGAATAACTGCTAGATCCAAGTAAAATGTTCATTTTAACTTTTGTGGTGCTATCTGGTAATGACTATATTTACCCTAAGTATTTGGACGCATTAAGTCCTTAATATACTTATCCTAAATTTTGAACCAGTCCATTTTACTACCTGTTGATGTGTCTAAAAACTGTTGGATGAGTGGCAAACAGTGTAGACCCTGATCAGATGCCACATTCTGTGGCATCTGATCACGGTCTACACTGTTTGCTCCGGTCTGTTTTTTCCAAACACTAAGGGTAGAACAAATTCTTAGAAATTTAAATTAACATAAAGTACTTAAGAAACATAACTAAGCATTTTAATACTTAGGTGCTGACTAAAATGACAAAATACTGCAAAGTGTTTAAGCTGAATGAAGTGATATGAAGGAATGAATTACAAGTTACTTACTCAAGAAAACATATTGAAGAAAGTTAAATAGAACTCATTGTTAAAGAATATATGTGAAATAAAATGCTGTGGGGAAGTGATACAAATCATTGAAGAAAAAGAATAAAAATTTAAAAAGGGGAAATATACTGAACCTTAAGGAAATCCAAAAATGAACAAGGGAAAAGCTTATATGGATGAGTTGAGTACAGAGGTACCATTAATTAATTCCGGCCCACAGCTGAAGCTTCCAAGAAACGGAAACACTTACTACACAGAATTGCCTACTGGTAATTCAAGAACTACGAACATAGATTCTGTTATTGATGAGATGGGTGAAGAAGCACCGTTAATTCATTCAGAGCTTCAGTGGAGGCTGCCACGAAATCTAGGTATCCCAGGAAAGACATCCAGTAATGATAACACAAAGAGGACTTTGGGTACATTAGGTGGTGTTTCCAGCCCAATTGCTTTGGCCATGTTCAGCACTTTCCTCTTTTTAAGAGCAGGTAACATTTGTTTTAATCCTGCACACTCATACATGCCATAAGCTGTGGACTAAAATCTGTGAGATAAGGCCAAACTTTAAGGGAGATTTGACAAAATTCTGTGAGATTTTGTTGAACAACATTTTGGAGCTCCCCCAATATAGTCTAAAGTCTTTTTTTCTCATGTAATAAGCTTGTGAAAACCACAGCAGTGTGTGATTTATGTTTATTTCTTCATAAAATCTGTTGTAAGATGTCTGAAAATTCTGTGAGATTTGAATTTTTTAGGGGAACTGCCTTACAGATGGACCAAATTCTGTGAGATTTTATCTCAAAGTGTGAGGTATGGCATGTATGCACACTGGGCCTACTGAGCCCTGCCTTTGCAAACAGTGTAGTCCAGATCAGTTGGCTTCTTCAGAAGCCAACTGATCTGGATCTACACTGTTTGCCATTAAGTATGTAAATTTGTATCAACAACCTGGATCAAATAATCTGATTAGGCATGGCATCTTAATTTATTCAGCTTGGCAAAGTTTAAAATGACAAGCAAACTTTGTGGCAGATGACATTCTAAATTTTTTATTTTAAAAAGAAAATAAGTCTTGATATTTCATGTGAATTGTCTGTGATTCACATGAAATGTCAAGACTTGTTTTCTCTGAAAAATGAAAAAAAAAAAAAAAAATCCAAATTGCCATCTGCAGCAGTTGTGTCTGGCGTTTTAATGGTTTAATCCCCCAAAAAGTGGGACACCTTAACTCCTTACCCTCTTCCTCCAAAAACCTCCTGTAATCCCAACTCTAAAGTTGAATACAAGTATAATATTTTATTTGTTTGTAACCCATCAAATATGACTCCAGTTCTGATAGAAAACCCTAATCTAAATACATGTATTATGAAGTGCTTTGAGCAACAATAACTAGAATACACAAATATTTTTAATATTTTGAAATACCCAATTCAATATTTTGAAATATATGTAACCAATTAAATGCGAGAAATTACCATCAAATTTAAAATACCTAGACCCATTTGTTCAAAGCATCGTTAGCTTAATGAGCTTATTAGTGGTCAAAATGTTAACTGTTCTAGTAAGAACAGTACCAAATTCACAGGTATTTTTGCTAAAAAAATGAGAGTAGAATGCAAAAGCTACTCACATTTTTTCAGCAAAAATATTAGCATATATGCCATTTTTATTCATCATGTTAACTAATG
This sequence comes from Anodontia alba, assembly GCA_964016985.1. NCBI lineage: Eukaryota > Metazoa > Mollusca > Bivalvia > Lucinida > Lucinidae > Anodontia > Anodontia alba. The sequence goes on along the minus strand of OZ024836.1, from coordinate 54,055,936 downwards.
ATGTTGTTAGTTTTGAACAACTGGGCGCTGAATGACAAACAATGTACCCTAATTGCTGATGGCCCTCTGTATGAAGACTAAATATTCTTTTTACATCTTTCAGAAAGTAGTATTTTTTGCATAGTGCTTTACTCAGAATAAGTAGATTTGAAATTTTTGTCATGATTAAGTACAAAACTTTGTGTCACAAAAGCCTACATTGTATTCATGGGTTTAAAAAAAAAGTCCCAACATTTTCATTTTTTAACAATGATAAAAATTGTGACAAATTATGCAAAAACTAGTAGGATACCAGTAGGTAGATTGGAGCAGCTATTCAACAAATTCCACTTGTTCAAAATTTCTGAAATTTTAATAATATTGTTCTAATGCATCACTAATTAAATCAGTTGAGAAGAGCAAAAATATTTTCTTATATAAAATTAAAAAAAAAAATCACATAGAAATCATTGACCCTTAATTTTATTTTAGTGTACCGGTAAATATTTGAGAAGAACGCACAGAAACAGAAACAACAAATAATTTCTAATAAGATAATTATGGTCAGTCAGAACAAATTTTTTTCATTTTGAATAAACTGCAACGCTAAAATGACATCTTTCCATGTGATGTCAAAAAGTATTAACCAGATAATTTTTTTGTGGAAAAATACAAAAAATGTTCCAAACTATTTTTAAACTTGTCTGCTGCTGTGAACTGTTGGACTTTTTGTCTTCAGCTGAGTAAATCTACTTACGGTATGGTAAATGTCCCAAAATTTTGTACACCAAAGTGTCTGACAAAATGGCATATGCAAGCAGTGTAGACACAGATCAGACTGCTCCTGAAGGAGTAGTCTGATCAGGGTCTACACTGTTTGCCAATTCCATTGGGTATTTGGGGAAACAACTGCATTAAAAGCAAAATTTGAGCCAAAAAGGTATGGAATAAAGTGTTTGAATTTTTAGGACATTTACAGTAATTATGATATTTACCCAAAGTATTGGGACAGGCAGACCTGAGCAAAAATATGTAAACCCAGATCAGATGCCTTAGATCCTGGCATCTGACTAGAATCTGCACTGTTTGCTGCTCTTCAGCTGTTTTTTAGACAGAACACCAGGAAGTAAAATGGATTTTTCAAATGTTACGACATGTATGATAAGGAGGTAAATAGTGTCCCAATATTTAAGGTAAATATGGTTGTGCAATTATCCCTCATATTATAGGTTGATTTTCTGAATTAGGTTTTCTGGCGAAAGTATGTGCACAATACTGGTTAACCGCTTAGAGGACTAAGCCTGCCCAGTAAACGTGTGGTTAGGTAAACTGACTGCGCTCGACATGACCCCATTGGGTTGACTGGGCCGTAAAACCTCAACACAAACAAATCTTAATTAGGTTACAAATGATTCTAAAGCCCTGTTGACATGGTTGCATTTATACGTGTTATAGGAAGAAGGGGCAAATGATAGTTTTCCTTTAATTTTAAAGCCTATCTCTAATTGCAACCTTTACCACTCTCTGAGAAAAATTAGCAGATGACAAATTGATGATATTTTTTCTTATTTTTCCCAGAGAATTGGATTTGAACTTTCGTGCACATTGTCTCCATTAGAGACAATTTGCATGAGATATCAAAGCCTGTATCCAGGGAAAAAATAAGAAAAATATTTCAAAATGTTGTCTGCTGAAAATTTTACCCAGAGTGCTTCGCGTTAATCTGCATTATCAAATATGAATTGTTTGAATGTTTAAATAAAATGATTTGCCTAAAATGTCAAACCATGTTTTCTGTGAAACTATAAAAATCATAGCTCCGAATAGGGCATTTTTGTCAACCCAAAAATTAGTGATATTGCTCTTATTTCTCCTTGTAGGGGTACTCATTAGAAGCGCCTTCTAATGAGTACCACAACAATTGTTTTCATGGAGAAATAAGAAAAATGTGCACACTTTTTGTTTGAAAATAGCATCTTATCTGTAGCTATGTATTATCAAGGTCCTGCATCAGATTGTACTTTTAATAATCCCAGTACCCTGTGACTGTTCTTATAATCATTTTTCCAGGCCCTTAGGGTAAATTCAAGGAATGTTATCTTGGACATCATGCTTTATCAGATAGTGTATTTACCATAAGTTCATTATATTTGGATTGATTGACTGATTCTACTGCATCTGATCATGGTCTACACTGTTTCCTCTCATTTAGCATTTTTTGATAAAACAACAGTTAGCAAAATGGACTTGTTACCAGTAACCCTTGTCCTGCTGAATAAATTAAGATGACATGCCCACTTCTAATTTTCAGCAAGTCAGATTACTTGATCCGGATTGTTGCTATGGCAAACAGTGCAGATCCAGATCAGTTGGCTTCTTCAGAAGCCAACTGATCTGGATTTACAGTTTGCAAAGGCAGAGTATATCTGGGTTCAGCAGTACAAGGGTTAAATTAAATTTTTGGATAAGTATGGTTAGAAATTAATGTGTCCAAATATTTAGGGTAAATATGGAAGTTTATTGTATATTAGATATGAATGATAACAATAGCGACAAAGGTTCAAATCAATTTGTGTCTCTGCAGTCAGATCAGGGTCTATTCTGTTCGTCCATAATATCCAATGATTCAAGTGCAGCAGACCGGCACAGTGGCTCAGTTGGTAGAGCATCCGCTTTGTGACCGGGAGGTTGAGGGTTCGATCCCTGGCCGGGTCATACCAAACACTTTAGAAATGGTACTTAGTGCTCAGCATTAAGAAAGGAGAATCAGAACTGGTCAGCTCAGTGTCAGTATAATGTGACCGGGTGGAATATCATGTCAAAGTGTCTGGGGCATGATATTTTCAGTGAGGTAGAACTCTAAAAGTGAGAATTGAGCTCCCTTCCACATCGAGATACCATCGTAATATGACTGAAAGATTGTTGATTAGTGACGTAAATCCCGAACAAAACAACAATCAAGTGTATCAGACAACATTCTGACTTTTTTTATTATCATTTTGTCAGTGAAAATAAGATGACATTCCATGCAAATCATCTACCTTGCTGACAATTTACATAAAATGCCAAGTCTTATTTTATCTGAAAAATAAAAAAAAAAAAGAATTTAGAATGTTGTCTTCTACAGTTTTACCTAGTGCTTTAAGGGTTAAGTGTACAATGACAGGCCTGATCAAACTGTGCAGATATGTATGTATATCGAAGCCTCTGCTGTTCACATATGAACCACCACACAACAAAACCTACAATTAGACTTGTTGACTAGCGAAGACTCAGATCAGCCTGCACATCCGCACAGTCTGATCAGTCTTCGCTGGTCACATGTGCCTTCTACAGCATTCGGGCTATTCAAGGAAGGATAAATGAGAACCCTTGCCATACTAGGTATATGTACAGGCTGATCTGTGTCTTTGCTGGTCACACAGGTTTTATTGTAGGTTTTGTCATGCACTAGCTCATATGACATAAGAACCATTTTCTCATGTTTCTTACTTCATATGAGTCAACCCATTGAAGACTAGATTTTATCATATCATATATATATATACCATACCATAATACTCCTAAGTATTGGGACAGATAGGCCTGGACAAACAATGTAGATCTAGATCAGACAGCAGAATGTAACATCTGATCAGGGTCTACACTGTTTGCCATTCATCCAGCCATATTTAAGACACATCAATAGGTAGTACAGTAAAACCTGTGTAAGACAGCCACCTTTGAAATTGACCTTTGAAATTAGAAAGGTGGTTGTCTTATAAAGGTACATGTCATGTAATTTTGCTAGCAAAATTACATGACATGTACCTTTATAAGACAGACAACTTTTTCCACATCAACCACTATTTAAAGTCAGTCTCGAAGGTGGCTCTCTTACACAGGTTTTACTGAATTTGTTCTAAAGGATAAGAATGATAAGGAGTTGATGTGTCCCAGTACTTATTACCGTAATAACTCTAAATATTGGGACAAGCAGCCCTGGCTAAACAGTGTAGACCTAGACCAGATGCCGCAGAATACGGCTTCTGATCAGGGTCTACACTGTTTGCCACTCATCCAGCACTGTTTTAGACAAATCAACAGGTAGTAAAATTGGCTTTTGTGAAATTTTAGGACAAGTATGGTAAGGAGTTAAAGTGCCCCAATACTTATTATATATAGATGATGGGCTATGTCATTACTAAAAGGATCAGTGGATCAGACAGGATGAGACTGAAAAAACAACCCCGAAAAATCAGAAAATTGTGAAATCTAATTGTAATTTTGAAGAATGATTTTACCGATTGACCTTGAATTTGATGCAAGAAAAAAAAAAAAAAAAGAAAAGAAATAGATTCTTGTTCTCATAGCATTAACCAAACTACTGTATTTGAGCTAATTACCTCACATACCACTATAAGCACACAGTTAAACCAGTCAGAAAAAAAATGGCATAAACACCACATAGCTCTAGTTAAGGCGCTTTTTTCATTCCAACAGTATTGATATTTTTCTTTTTTCTCCACGAAAACATATGTTGTGGGTACTCATTAGAAGTGCCTCACCGAAAAATAAGAAATATATAAACCTGATACCCACTCTTACCTATGAGTCACCAGCATATAAGTCCTTTGCTGATCATTTTTTAAAGCATACCCTTAGTACAATAATCTAAATATAGGTTTATGTTAAAGCACTTATGCCCTGTTGGTGAAATAAGGGATGAGAATCTGACCATGCACTGAAGTAAGTCTACTTCTCAAAAGTGTATATTGAAGCAAATGGCCGGATAAGGGATAGTATGAAAAATTGAATTTTCATGTTTTGCCTAGGAAATGACATTTTTGTCCATAAAATGACAAATTTGTCTGAAAATAGAATTTTCACACTCAACCATGACTTCCTGTTGACACATATCCTACAGCATTTTCTTCTGATGTGGGTCACTGGAAGGGATCCCCTTACAAGGAAACTGATGAACACCCATTATTATTGTCCAGTTTGATTGATTTTATTCAGACTTGCACATATGGAGTCCCGATAAACAAACTCAAATGAGCAGAACTGCCATGAACATGTGACAAACTGGTACTATTAGATAATTTAAGAAAAGAAAAAAAAGAATAACTTAAGAGATTTCCACAAAATATAGCTTTAGCAGGAAAGCTTTAACCACTTGTATTGATTGATCTACTGTTTGTGCGCATTTATCACCAAAAGCTATTTAGGTAGAGTCTGCTTGATTGGCACAGGATCCTATTGGATCTTGTAGGATGAGACAAAAAAACAACAGAAAATAAGAAAATGGTGAAATCTGACTGTTATTTTAAAGAATAATTTCACTGATTGACCTTGAGTGTGGCCAAACATAGGCTTATGTATGATTTAGAAGATGGGATGAGTCTCATTTCTGGATATCCTGACATGCACTCAAGTAGGCCTACCCCTCAAGAGTGTAAAATACGTAACAGCAGGATAAAGGTTAAGCAGCACATCATGTCTGTACAAATTGACCCTGTTTGAACTTGGGAAAAAGGCCATTATGCCATATGCTAATAGAGATTCGCTCCACATGAGTATGCACATCCATGCAGTCTGATCTGGAAATACTGTGTTTGTCAACATATACTTCAATATTCATAAATTCTGTAAGCTGGCAGCAATCAACAGGCTGATCAGAGCCTGCATTGTCCGCAAATTGCTTAAAGGTCTTTTTCGTGTGTTGTGCATCCTTTACCCTATGCATTGGGACAGACAGTTGCCATAGAATGCAGCATCTGATATGGGTCTATACTGTTTGCCACCCATCTAACAGTTTTTAGAAATATCAACAGGTAGTAAAATAGACTTGTTTAAATTGTAGGGAAATATGCTAAGGTTATTTAAGGTGTCATGCCAAATAAATTAAGATGCCACACCCACTTCAGCCAATCAGTTTGCTTAATTTGGGTTGTTGCTATAAATTGACTTACTTAGTGGCAATTAGGGCAGATCAAGATCAGTTGGCTTCTTCAGATCTAAGCCACCTAATCTGGATCTACACTGTTAGCAAAGGCAGGTATATCTACTTTCAGCAGGACTATGGTTAAAGTGTCCTAGTACTTAGGGTAAATAGGATAATCAGATAAGATTAATGAATTAAGCAACAAAATTAAGTCATGTGACCTATTGTTTCTGCATTTACGGCTGTCCTATCCTATTTACCCTAACTATTGGGCCAGACAGGTCTGAGCAAACAGTGCAGACCCAGATCAGATGCTGCAGCATCTGATCAGGGTCTACACTGTTTACTATCCATCCAACAATATTTAGACACATCAACAGGTAGTCAAATGGATTGCATCAAATTTTAGAACAATTATGGTAGGAAGTAAAGGTGGCCCAATACGTAAGGCGAACACAGTAAACAAAATAATGTCACACCTTTTCATACCATGACACAAGATAGTGGTGCGGTATTACCATTTCACATTTTGATTTTGAGATTGCAGTGCCCTTGCATTTATGTCTGTACTGATTTCTCAACAGATAACAGTCAATGAGACTGAACAGAATGTTGTCCATAATGTTATCTCTTACGTCACTGTACAATTCGTTGGTATAGAAATGGATAAAATATCAAACACAGTAGACTCTCATCAGCCGGCTCCTAGCTAGGAGCAGTTGAGACTGGATCTGCACCATTTTTAACTCCATCTAGGAGTGATTTGAACTGGATCTACACAAATTACCCAGGCCTATCTGTCCGAATATTTAGATAAATCTGTTACCATTCCCTGTGATTCAGTAAAGTCTATGAAATCACCTTTTCCATAGCTCCAGGTAAGGTGATTTTTTTCAGCCAAACATTACTGATATTTTCTTATTTGTCCACAAAAACATATATTGTGGTACTCATTAGAAGTGCCTCTCTGAGGCACTTCTAATGAGTATCCATAACATATGTTTTCATGGAGAATTACAATAAATATTACCCCTTCTTATCTAGAGCTATGTATTCATACAAAAAAAAAATAAAAATTAATTATTGATGTTCAATCATCAGCTCAGTGCATATCTAATTAGATGAATCATATGTATCAAAATGATTACCAGAATCTCCCTAAACAGACGTCCTAGGCTATATCCTCACCATTTGTTTGCTTAAACCATTAATGCGGAGTGGACTCTTCTACCATAACTCTTTGGACAGCTCCCTTTCCTGTATAAGGGTGTCTGGCTAGTTTTTATTATTATCATGTTTTGTTGAAATTCCTATATAGGAATAGTGTAGACCCTGATCATTCTGCGGCATCTGATCTGGGTCCACACTGTTTGCCAATGTCCCTTTTATGGGACTCTAGGCTTAAATGGGTTAACTTGGAACAAGCCCATTAGTAACTTATATTTCTAACCCATTTATGTTTGGAGACCCACAGAAGGGTAATTGGCAAACAGTGCAGACCCAGATCAGATGCTGCAGAATGCCAAGTCTCTACTGTTTGCAAATAGATAACCCTTAAAGTGCCAAGCAAAATTTGTAGCAGATGACATTTTATTTTTGTTTTTTGTTTTTAATTTTCAAAGAAAACTCTTGATATTTCATGTGAATCGTCTGCTTGGCAGACAGACAATTCACATGAAATATCAAGACTTGTTTACTTTGAAAAATTAAAAAATAAAAATGTCATCTGCAGCAGTTGTGATTGGCACTTGAAGGGTGAAGCCATTTTTCTCTAAGAATATCTAAATCACATAGCTTAAGATACCTAGCCTAAAATTGAAATTGTACTCTTCCAATATATTGTGTGGGGAGAGTTTATTCAGTCTAAAATGGGTTAATCAGCAAGAACATGTCTAAAGGCATATGTAGACAGTGAAGGAACAGATCAGCCTGCATATCTGCAGAGTCTGATTAGCTCCAGATAAGATGTGTTTTTCAGCAAAAAGGTATGGATACTTTTCTTATTTCTTCACAAAAACATATGTTATGAGTTTTTGAGTCTGCTAGCGACAGCTAGCAGGCTCTTTGCAATCGCATGGGGTTTTTTACTACGTCACAAGCGGATTTTCATCACCGCTATATTCATACGCGCACTACTTCTTAATCAGACGCAATGCGGCACTATTACGGCGAACTGAATGTGAAACAGGGGAATTTTTTATAGCTTTTCTATTTCGCTAACATAACTGTAACTGAAATCGATTTAGATAGTGCAATTTGAAACATAGACTTCAAAATTCGGTGTAGTAATACACGCGCTACTTTTGTCAATCACCCCACGCCATCTTTGATGTTGTGCTTAGCAACGGAAGCTGAACGAAAAGAAAGTATCAGAATCTACTTATTCGATATTGAATATAGCAAGACATCAGGCATTTAATTCATTCCTCCTACATGAAATTACTTTATTCACACCTCAGTGACACGGAGTTGTCTGACGACTGCTGGCCCATTTATACGTTATGACCCTTCTTTTGTGACATCGGAAAATCTCTTGAAAACAGAAAAGGGTAGGCATAGCTGGTCGGGCTAATCTGTTGATGCTTAGGTGAAGCACTATCAAATGACAATCAGTTATTAAAGCTAATCTGGATTGAACATAGCCATTTCAAATGTATTTAATCTGCTCGTCTTCATAATAAGTTGATAAAGATAAATTTATAAAATTGCACCAGAATAATCGTGGAGCTACATCAGGTGTTGAATATGTATGCGATATGTATGAACTGGAGCATATCTAGACTTGAACTTTGATAATTCTAGAAATTGGAAATTGCTGCTGGAGATACACTCATTTGGAATAATCAGGTGGTAAACTTCATTGGAAAATAAAGGGGTTCATTACTCCAATCACTGCATTGGCTTATATATGCAGATAATAAAATGGATTTTTTTTTTGTGAAGAAAGAAACAAAACAGAAGAGAAATAATTGTATTTAGTTTTTCAGTACATGGTTAGATTATTTATGTATATCTGTTTTACACAGATGCCTCAGTAAAGACCCAATCTTATTTATACATTAAAAGAAGTAGAATGCATTTCCATCTGACTGATTTTGAGAAATTAAATTGATAGTGAAAGCATGTAGTACAAAGTGTTCATGTTGGTTGTTTTTCAAGGAATAGTAAATTTTCTCACAAAGCCTTGTCTCTGAATGTAAATTTAATATTGGATGAAGCCACTGGTTGTAAGAAAGTGTGAAAATATGGATATAGAGCAAAATCCAGGTCCATCAAATCATATAAATCTAATTATGTAATTAAGTTAATGCCTTTTTTCGCGACACCGCCTTCTGAACAATTCAGAGTAACTACAGTTGCTATACTGGATGTACATTACTCTGTGGTGGTTCTGAATCTCTTTTAACTACACTTTTATTTAACTTTAACATGCGTAAAGTAACGTTAATATTTACCTGTATTATCAGTTAGATAACACACTTTTTGAATAAAAATTACTGGCATGTTTCTTATTTTTCTTAAGGAATATATGTTGTTGATATTCATTAAAAGAGCCCTACCAATGAATGACCTTCTAATAAGTTCCAACATGTTTTTGTGTTGAAATTATAATGAACTAGAACATGTGTTTGAACAACACTATGACCCCAACTATATGGTTTCCCTTAAACATGCATTGTCCATAATACTGAAACACTAAAAATGGCTAACTTCAAAAGTAAGAATAGGATGGCCGAAACATTCCCATACAGAACTAGTATTTTTACCCCTGAGCGGTGAATAAATTCCAACCACAGTTTCGTCTGCCATCATAATGAGAGTAAAGCAAAATGCAATTGGCTATCAGTCAAGCGTCATCCAATCAAAATCGCGCTCTGAAAATGTCACTTTGTAGACCGGATTAAAGAATGTAACAAACACAAATAAGCGAATCTGAATAGAAGCGTTCATCATATCGATACTCCATCATGTGTATCGATACATGAAGCGTATCGGGATGCACCAATGCATCGATGAATCGTCCCACGACTAGGCGTAACTCATCTAATATTTGGTGGACTGTAACCTCAAAACAATACGCCCTTCTCTACATCTTGGTCTAACTATAGCATAAATGAAGTTTCAGCTTGATCGGATATAAATTGTAGGAGGAGTTAACCAGAAACTAGAAGTTTAAAGAAATTTTCAGTGGGGCTTAACTCTGCTAATATTTAGTGGACTGTAACCTTGAAACAATATATGCTGCTCCACATCATGGTCTAGCTATAAATGAAGTTTCAGCTTGATCGGATGTAAATTGTAGGAGGAGTTAGCCGGAAACGAAAAGTTTAATGAAATTTTAAAAGGGACATAACTCTGTATATATTTGGTGGACTGTGACCTAGAAACAATATGCACTGCCCCCACATCTTGGTCTAACTATAAATGAAGTTTCAGCTTGATGAGATGTAAATTGTAGGAGCAGTTATCCGGAAACGAAAAGTTTAAAGGAATTTTCAAAGGGCTATAACTCTGCTGATATTAAGTGGACTGTAACCTCAAAACAATATGCACTGTTCCACATCATGGTCTAACTATAAATGAAGTTTCAGCTTGATCAGATGTAAAGTGTAGGAGTTAACCAGAAACGAAATGTTTTCTGAAATTTTCGAAGGGGCATAGCTCTGCTAATAATTGGTGGTCTGTAGCCCAAAAACAATATGTGCTGCTTCACATCATGGTCTAGCTATATACCAAGTTTCATTTTAATCGGATGTAAACTGTAGGAGGCGTTAGCCGGAAACGAAAAAGTTTTCTGACGGACGTCATACCCCGTAAAATAATATGTCCCGTTTTTCAAACAGGTGTATAATAATTCAAAAAAGTATAAATGCAAGAGTTATGGTTCTTGCGCGCTGCATGTTGTCTAATGCTGATTGATATTTACATGACCTTTCTTGAAGATATCTTGAACAGGTTTCAAGTTACAGAGCGGACACGATTTTGTGACGCATAAAGTTCCAAGTGAAATAACTCAAAAAGTATAAATGCAAGACGTATGGTTCTTGTGCTCTGCATGTAAGATAATGTTGATTGATATTTATATGAAGTTATGTGGAGACAGCTTGAACCATTTTGAAGTTACAGAGTGGACAAGATTTTGTGACAGACGCCCGAGGGAAAAAACAATACACATCTCCCTACCCTAAAGGGAGGAGACATAAATATCAGAATCCTAGCTCAAGCGGGAGGGGGTATATTGCTTTTGGTGCAGATCTTATCAGCACTGGCGTCCCCATCCAAGGGTGTGTGTGTGGGGAGGGGGGGGGGGGGGGGGAATATTTAGAACAGAATAGATTCAAAAACAGGCATAACTGGCATGCTAGGTCCAATGGGGGAAAAAAAAAAAGCAAGAGGACCATGATGGTCCTATATCGCTCACCTGAGCAAACAGCTTTGCATACTTACTGTTGAAGTTTCAGCCAAGTTTACTGCTCTAAAATTTTTGTATAAATTTTATAACCCTGCACCCCAGTGGCCATGTTTTTTTCATCCATCATGATGGCTTGAACTGAATAGTGAAAGAGGATCACCAAAGGAACAATTCTGCTGTTATATTGAAATTGGTCCAGTGGTTTCTGACAAATAGATTTTTAAAATGTCTTATATAGATATATAGGGAAATTAAGCCCCACCCCCTAACGGCCATGTTTTTTGACAAATCATGACAGCTTGAACAAACTTGGTAGAGGGTCACCAAAGGAAAAATCCTGCCAAGTTATATTGAAATCGGTTCAGTGGTTTCTGACAAGAAGATTTTTAAAGTTTTCTATTTAGATATATAGGGAAAATAAGCCCCACCCCTAGCAACCATGTTTTTTGACGAATCATGATTGCTTGAACAATCTTGATAGGGGGTCACCAAAGCAACATTCCTGGCAAGTAATATTAAAATCAGTCTGGTGGTTTCTGACAAGATGAATTTTAAAGTTTTCTATACAGATATATAGGGAAAATAAGCCCCGCCCCATGAAGGCCATGTTTTTTGACGTATCATGAGGGCACAATCTTAGTAGAAGGTCACCAAAGCACATTCCTGTCAAGTTACATTGAACTCAATCCAACGGTTTCTTACGAGAAGATTTTTAAAGTTTTCTATATAGGGAAAATATGCTCCGTCCCCTAGCCGCCATGTTTTTTGATGAATCATAACGGCTTGAACAATCTTGGTAGAGGGTCACCAAAGAAACATTCCTGCCAAGTTATATTGAAATCGGTCCGTTGGTTTCTGAGAAGAAGATTTTTAAACTTTTCTATATAGATATATTTGGAAAATAAGCCCCTCCCAGTGGCGGCCATTGTTTTTTGACGAATCATGATAACTTGAACAATCTTGGTAGAGGGTCAACAAGGAAAGATTACTACCAAGTTATAATGAAATCGGTCCAGTGGTTTCTGACAAGAAGATTTTTAAAGTTTTCTATAGAGATATATAGGGAAAATAAGCCCCACCCCCTGGCAGAATTTTTTTTAGACGAATCATGACTGCTTGAACAATCTTGGTAGCAGGTCACCAAAGCAACATTCCTGCCAAGCTATATTGAAATTGGTCCATTGGTTTCTGACAAGAAGATTTTTTAAACTTTTCTATATAGATATATAGGGAAATTAAGCCTCCCTCCCCACCCACCACCCGGCGGCAATGTTTTTTTGACAAATCATGATAACTTGAACAATCTTAGTTAAGGGTCAAAAGGAAAGATTTCTGCCAAGTATTAATGAAATCGGTCCAGTGGTTTCTGACAAGAAGATTTTTAAAGTTTTCTATATATATAGAGAAAATAAGCCCCACCCCCTAGCTGCTATGTTTTTTGACAAATCATGACGGCTTTGACAATCTTGGTAGAGGATCACCAAGGAAACATTTTTGCCTAATTATATAGAAATCGGTCCAGTGCTTTCTAACATGAAGATTTTTAAAGTTTTCTATATAGATATATAGGGAAATAAGAGGCCCACGGGCCACGGCTCGCTCACCTGAGTCACTGCAGACATGCAGATGTTATGCAACATTTTTCCAATCCTATCATCACAACTAATGAAAAGATCATCATTTGAGCAGTTCTTAGTTTTGAAGAAGAATATATGGGCCTGACAGTCAATGGAGCATGATCATTTGAATAAACCATCAATCACATTTCAACAGTAGGATCAATGTGAAATTTGGTGGAAATTGGCTAAGTGGATTCTGAAGAATCATGATTTTATACATGTAAACAGCACAGTGGCAGAGAAATATAATAAATATAAACAAGATGATGGCCATCTAAGATTTCCAGTCAGAACAATTTTAACTACTGTTGATCTACAATTCACTTGAATACTTTCAATATAAATGTATATGGCCCATACAAATGCATGGGGAAGCAAATTTGACCTTGGAGGTAAAAAGGTCAAACGTCAACATAGAACCATCATTTTAGCAATTTTGGTAGCTCTCCTGTCCCCCATAATTTGTGCAAAGATAAGGGCCCAGGGCTTATTTGGTTATGGAGAAGATTTGTAAATTTTTTTTTACCATTATATGGGCATGGCAGCCATTTTGATCAATGGACCATGCCCATTTTAGCAATCTTTCATTCTCATGCCCAAGGAGGCTCTGCATGAAATTTGAGCAACACTGGCCCGGAGGCTTCAGAGGAAAAGTTATTTGAAATTATCAACATTTTTTCCATACAAATGTATGGGGCCCATACAAATGCATACAGAAGCAAACTTGACCTCGCCATAAAAAGGTTAAATGTCAATGTATGACAATTATTTTAGCAAACTTGGTAGACTGCCCGTTCCCGATGATATATGCAAACATTCAGCCACATGCCATCCTCGATTTTGGAGAATAACATTTTTAAATGTTTTTTTCCCATATAAATGCATAGGGAAGCAAACGACCTTGCCGTAAAAAGGTCAAATTTTAGCAACTTTGGTAGACCCTCCGTCCCCGATGAATTATGCAAAGATTCAGCCCCAAAGCATCCTCGGTTCTGGAGAAGAAGATTTTTAAATGTTTTTACCATATATGGGCATGGCGGCCATCTTGGTTAATGAACTGCGACAATTTTAGCAATCTGTTGTTCCCCCAACCTAAGGAGGCTCAATATGAAATTTGAGCAAATTTGGCCCAGAGGCTCCAGAGGAGATGTTATTTGAAATTCTGAACATTTTTCCCATATAAATGCATAAGGAAGCAAAATTGACCTTACCGTAAAAAGGTCAAATGTCAATGTACAACCATTATTTTAGCAACTTTGGTAGCCCTCCCATTCCCGATGATATGTGCAAAGATTCAGCCACAAGGCATGCTCAGTTTTGGAGAAGAAGATTTTTAAAGGTTTTTCCCATACAAAAGCATAGGGAAGCAAACTTGACCTTGCCGTAAAAAGGTCAAATGCCAACGTACGACAAATCTTATAACAACTTTGGTAGACCTCTTGTCCCTGATGATTCTTGCAAAGATTCAGCACCAAGGCATCCTTGGTTATGGAGAAGATTTTTAAAGGTTTTTACCATATATGTGCATGGAGGCCATCTTGGGTCAACGGACCATGACCATTTTAGCAATCTTTCGTTCCCCCACCCTAAGGAGGCTCCACATGAAATCTGAGCAAAATTGGCTCAGCGGCTTCAGAGGAGAAGTCATTTGAAAATGTTAATGGACGGAGGAAAAGTGATCACTATAGCTCATCCTGAGCAGAGGTCAGGTGAGTTAAAAAAAAAAAGTCCCACCCCCCTGGCGGCCATGGTTTTTGACGTATCATGACGGCTTGAACAATCTTGGTAGAAAGTTACAAAAGAAACATTCCTGCCGTGTTATATTGAAATCGGTCCAGTGGTTTCTGACAAGAAGATTTTTAAACTTTTCTGTATAGATATATAGGGAAAATAAGCCCCGCCCTCTGGTGGCCATGTTTTTTGAGGAATCCAAATGGCTTGAACAATCTTGGTAGAGGATTACTAAAGGAACGTTTCTGTAAAATTATATTGAAATCGGCCCAGTGTTTCTGACAAGAAGCTTTTAAAAGTTTTCCATATAGATATATACATGTAGGAAAAATAAGCTCCGCCCCCTGGCAGCCATGTTTTTTGACGAATCCAGATGGCTTGAACAATCTTGGTACAGGATCACCAAACAAACATTCCTGCAAAATTATATTGAAATCGGTCCAGTGGTTTCTGACAAGAAGATTTTTAAAGTTTTCTATATAGATAAAAAGGGAAAATAAGCCCCGCCCCCTGGCGGCCATGTTTTTTGACGAATCCAAATGGCTTGAACAATCTTGGTAGAGGATCATCAAAGTAACACTCCTGCAAAATTATATTGAAATTGGTCATACTTTACTGGATGTATTTGGCCAGACAGTCCCGAGCAAACATTGTAAACCCCCATGAGATGCTACAAAATGCGGTGTCACATCAGGGGCTGAACTGTTTGCCACCCATTGAGCTATTTTTAGACAAAACATTCGGTAGTAAATTGTACTTGTTAGCTCACCTGAGCGCAAAGTGCTCATGGTGAACTATTGTGGTTAGTCAATGTCCGTCGTCCGTCATGCGACGTCAACAATTGATTTAAAAGCCTACTCCTACACCCCTGGGCAAATTGACTCGATACTTGGTAGGAAGCATCGGGGTGACTTGTACATCAAAAATAGCTAAAATCATGCCGATCGGAAATCCAAGATGGCCGCCATGGCCGCCATCTTGAAAATCTATTTTTCGCTTCTTCTCCTGAACCGAAAGGCCAATTGACTCCAAACTTTCTAGGAAGCACTGGGGTGACTTGTAGATCAAAAATAGTTAAAATCTTGCCAATCGAAAATCCAAGATGGCCGCCGTGGCAGCCATCTTAAATCTATTTTTAGCTTCTTCTCCTGAACCGAAAGGCCAATTGACTCCAAACTTGCTAGGAAGCATCGGGGTGACTTGTAGATCAAAACTAGCTAAAATCGTGTTGATCAGAAATCCAAGATGGCCACCATCTTGAAAATCTATTTTTCGCTTCTTCTCCTGAACGGAAAGGCCAATTGACTCCAAATTTGCTAAGAAGCATTGGGGTGACTTGTAGATCAAAAATAGCTAAAATCATGCTGATCGGAAATCCAAGATGGCCACCATGGCAGCCATCTTGAAAATCTATTTTTCGCTTCTTCTCCTGAACCGAAAGGCCAATTGACTCCAAACTTGCTAGGAAGCATAGGGGTGACTTATAGATCAAAAGACGCTAAATCATTCCAAACGGAAATCCAAGATGGCCACCATGGCGGCCATTTTGAAAATCTATTTTTCGCTTCTTCTCCTGAGCCGAAAGGCCAACTGACTCCAAACTTGGTAGGAAGCATCAGGGTGACTTGTAGATCAAAAATAGCTAAAACCATGCTGATCGGAAGTCCAAGAGGGCACCCTGGTGGCCCTCTTGAAAATCTTTTTTTCGCTTCTTCTCCTAAACCCAAAAGCTAGTTGACTTGAAACTTGGTAGGAAGCATCGGGGTGACTTATAGATTAAAAATGGCTAAAATCGTTCTGATTGGAAATCCAAGATGGCTGCCATGGTGGCCATTTTGAAAATGTAGATTTTTCACTTCTTCTCCTGAATCAAAAGGCTTATTGGCTTTAAACTAGGTAGGAAGCATCAGGGTGACCTGTAGATCAAAAATAGATAAAATCATCCCTATCAGAAATCCAAGATGGCCTCTATGACAGCCATCTTTAAAATCTATTTTTCGCTTCTTCTCCTGAATTGAAAGGCCATTTGACTCGAAACTTGGTAGGAAGCATTTAGGTGACTTGTAGATCTAAAATAGCTTAAATTGTTTGGATAGGAAATCCAAGATGGCTGTCATGGCGGCCATCTTGAAACTCTTTTCCTTTCACTTATTTTCCTGAACCAAAGGGCCAGTTAATTTGAAAATTGGTAGGAAGCATCAGGATGACATGTTGATATAAAAATAGCTAAAATCCTTCCTATTGGAAATCCAAGATGGCGCCCATCTTGAAAATTTATTTTTCTTTACTTCTTCTGAACTGAAAGACCATTTATTGACTCGAAACTTGGTAGGAAGCATCAGGGTGACTTGTAGATCAAAAAACGCTCAAATGGTTGCGATAAGAAATCTCAAATTGCGGCTATGGTGGCCATCTTGAAAATCTGTTTTGAACTTTTTCCCCTGAACCGAAAGGGCAATTGACTTAAAGTTCATTGGAAGTATCGAAGTGACTTGTAGATCAACAGTAGCTAAAAGTCATTCTGATTGGAAATCCAAGATGGCTACCATCTTGTTTATGTTTATTATATTTCCCTGCCACTGTGCTGTTTACATGTATAAAATCATGATTCTTCAGAAACCACTTAGGCAATAGCCATACATGCCATAACCTCAGTTGGTCAATCTGTGAGAGCTGAGAAAAATTTAAGTGAGATTTCAAAAAATTCTGTGAGATTTTTTCTCGGCGCTGTATTTTGTCATACGAAGTAATTTTCGAAATTTAAAGCATTTATTTGAAAGGCATGACTTCTGCAGGAGTCTTTAAAGTGTTTAAATAATGAGGGCCAGCAAACTTTAGCCAAAGAATGATGTCACTTTCTTGTTGAACTGTGTAGACCCTAAGGATTTCTTTTGGTTCTGACCCACAGCATGCTGTTTAATGTCATACTTCCCACTATGTGCAATACTAAAATCTATAGTGCACGATGAGCAGAAAGCATGATGTACACTCTTTGAGCTCTTCTTCACCCATGGAAATTCTTCAGACCATGCAGGGTTGAAATGGACAGAATAGGCCTTTTTCTTGGATGCTGATGCTTTTGCATCAGGAGAAGCAGGGGGCTTGGGCATGATACTGGCAGTACTTCAAATTTAAGAATGATTTATGACTAAAATTATCTGCATTTTATATAAAGATATCAACATCTGCTTGAGCAACCCTAATTCTATTCTTTATGTGACAATTATTGCAAACAAAACAAAAAAATATACAACATAAAAGGGGCCGCTAATTATCACAAATACTTACCCTAAGACCAGACGCAATACGCCAACCCCATTTTTCTTCAAGCCAGATCATTGGCACATGCCATTATCTCGTCCACTAGCGTAACTGATCATCTTTAGTTGACCCAGAAAGCGTGTCTGATTGACCAATCTGTCATTTAACACCTTCTTAATCATTTAATTACTATTGTTTATCATGTTTATTGCGGAATCAACACCGTCCACCATCACAGGTCATGCGGATACCTTTGCACTTATTTTGACACTTGTTATCGGCTTTTGATTCAACGTAATAGAATACACTTCTATTGATCCGGAAACCAATACTACAGTGACTGCCTACAAAAAAGGTGCCTTAAGATTTTTTTTCGATGGGGTTTTTCGATTCCGTGAGTTTTACCGCTCACGGCATGAGCCCGTGAGAAACGTCAGAATTACGTGAGGTTTTTCCTCACGGCGTGAGACTTGGCATGTATGAATAGCAACCAAATTTCACATTGATCCTACTGTTGAAATGTGATTGAGAGTTTGTTCAAATGATCACGCTCCATTGACTGTCTTGCCATATATAATATTCATCTTAAAGATTAAGAACTGCTTAAAGGATGATCTTTTCATTAGTTGCGATGACAGGATTGGAAAAATGTTACATAACATCTGCATATCTGCACTCACAATGCTACTCAGGAGAGTGGCCCGTGGGCCTCTTGTTCAATTTTAAATAAAGTATGGTAAGGAGTTGAGGTGAGTAACCGACCCAGAAATCAAATTTCGGGTAAGGTGTTCACATGCTGTGTTTAAAGGAGTGTAGATATTGATGTAGTGTATGTACAAGAATCTCAGACATGTGACAGACTATTGAAGCGATATATGAGCCTCTTCATGGGATAAAAATCTTATGCCATATGCGAACAACAAAGACACGTGGTTTTTGCTATGCGCAGTCTGATCAGCACCGTTGTTGTTCGCTGTCTAGACAGTAAACAACCTATCAAAACTTTCAAGACTAGCTAATCTGGCACAATGGCCGAGTTAGCCAGTCTACGGCTGAGTAAGCAGGTCTGAGTCTTATTTGGTCGAAAACCTCGAAGACAGGTTTTTCATGTCGTTGCTTATATATTATCTGTATTTTGACAAAGTGCAGGGAGACTTTGTAGCGGCATCACACAGTGCTAAACACAAGCTACAATTGGATTAATTAACGCATAATTTTACTGCAAGCATATTTTATTTTCGGGCTTCAGAAGGGGGAAAATAGGACCTTATGCACATACTCCTTTCATTTTCTTAAACCTCATTGAAATATATTTATATCGGAAAGATTATTAAATCCAGAAAATAGGAGCTAAATTTTGCAGTAAGGAGGGTGTACATGCCGAAAAATTGTTATGCCATGAATTATACGATTTTTGCTTAAAGGATCTGTTTTAAGGTCTTTGTGAACATGTCGCTTTGCGACAAATGTCTTATATTGAATTAATTTTCTCCGTAACACATCCAAGTTGATAAAATAATATATAGAGGCTGTTGCATTATGTGAGGGATTTTTACAGATCCCTCATTTATTATTCGGAACTAGCGAAACTATTTGGAACTAGCCAAATCAGTGGAGAACTTCACATTCATCATAAGGGCAGATAACCTAAGGCGAAGGACAAAGTCTTTGGTGTGATATTTCAAGGAAGGCTAGTACTCTGTATCAGCCAATAAAGTCCAAATTTTGATCAGCCACTTATTTGGAAATTATTATGAAGCATAACTTTACCTGGTTCTAGCCAAATGACTGTATCTGATCAATTGTGCCAGCTTTAGTGTTCAGACAACAAAATTCACTTGCCTACACCTATATGCTTATGTGTGTGCAGAGTTGGAGCATGGGCATGTCACTATGACTTTGAGGATTCAAAATGTTCTTGGTATTTTTGCAGCTAATAAAAATTGTCCAGATAATTGAGGAGTGTGGGTAAAAAATATTTCAGTCATTATAAATAAAGATAAAGAGCCTTAAATAAAAGGTTGCATATAAGAATTTAAGAAATAGACAACATAAGCTGTGTAGAGCTTTTAATGCTTATAAGTTCTTTCAACAGCTAGCCCTACTGGGATGTCCAACAGAACCATGATCAAAATCAAGATTTGTGATCTAGTTTGCTAAGTTTTTACTATACATATGTGTACAGTATAATAATTACTGTATTTTTTAAGTCTAGTCCCATATAATTCACATCTTAGAATTTTTTGCTGTTATTATTTAGCCCGGTTTCATGTATTTTCACGTTACTAATGGTAAAACGTTTCATCATAACTACTTACAGAGATAAATGCTGAAAATAATTCTGAAGTCATCTAAATTATTATCTGAGCATTTATTTTATGTACAAATAATGCAGTTCTTTGGATTTGATTTGTGAAAGCATTTGTGTAAACAAGCCAACCATGTTGCTGCCATTTTGAACCAATAGCCATGTAACTTCGCGTTAATTAAATTTTTGGCAGAAAATCATCATGTAATTGTAATGTGATTTTTGCAAATTTTGGCCATTTTCAAAATAAAGTACGGATACCGTATTAATCCGCCTATAAGACGATTTGTTTATAAGACGGGGGCTGTTTTTGGGCCCTTCCCAGGCAGGATTTTGCTTTTAATTAATTATAAGATGGGTTAAAAAAGTCGCCTGTCGGAGACATTCCCTGCCACTCAGAAATTCCTAAAGTACATGAAGACATCGGCGATTTGTAAGTGAATTTATCACAGAGCAGGAATTAAAAAAAACTCCCCAACACCACTTACAAGCATGCATACCGTATTTAACTGTGTATAACACGCACCTTATTTACCCAGAAAACGTTTATAAAAATCCGATGTGTATTATTTATAGGAACACCAAAATCGGGACAGAAATCACCAAGATAATCGGTCGCGAAAACTCATGACATTCACGATCGCCCGTTAAAAATGCGAAATAGAATGATTGCTATAAGATATTCATAATTTTTTATACCTATCTCGCCCATACCAGGGTTCTGGCAGCTCAAAACAAGCAACTCGATCTGATTTGTAGTAATTTGATATCCTTTTCATGTCCATGCTTTTTTTGTTTACGCTTTTTTATTTTGCTGATCATGTGATCTCTTCAAAGGGAAACTACTCAAACAGGCATATGCATATGAATCTGTATTGATTACCGGACTTTGACAAGACTCAACCGTAACTTGAATAAATCAGCCTGCACAACTGATTTATTGTAGTTCAAAATAGGAAATAAATTTGGTAGAACATAAATATTGGCACGAACGATCATACATTGAAAAAATAAAAAAGTATTTAAGTATATGCAATTTTTAAAATTATTGATAATAAACAAAACCAACTGGGCTTTTGAGGTAGGTAGATCGGTCATTTGCATTTTATCTTTTATTTTCTTACCACCCAGCTAGCATTTACGTAAATCTACATCGGGCCGTCATCGGCCCGTCAGCTACCCTGACGGGCCGATGACGGCCCGATATAGATTTACGTAGAATGCTGACTGGGCATATGTTTATCTTTTTTTTTTTTTTTTTTTCTTTTTTTTTTATTTAAACTTTTCTTCCAACTTACCAAAAAAATTGTTTGAAATAAACAATGTTTATGATAAAGAAAATCAAACTACCAGCATACATCTGTGCACTTAATTGGTTAATTGGCAGTCAGAATGACAACTAGTCGACTTTAGTTGTTGTTTGCATTGCCCTGAGGCACTGAGTTGATAATTTCACGTCTCAGTTAAGAAAGTGACACAAAGAAGGTGTTAATTATGAGAACACAAAAGAAATAACTACATTTTTATTATCATAGCGTCTGCAGTGGGGAAGCAAAGAACTGCCTACACTACATCAAGTTGCCTGAGGCCCATGGTAACAGCTGCACAACGAAAATTCAGTTAGCATTATCGTAAATTCGGCCTGTTTCTACTCTAAACCTTCCGAGTTCGGCCATTTTCAACTCAATCCTAGTGAAATTTGACACTTAGTATCTGGTAACTTAGTAAATAACGCACAGATAAATTCTTCGTGTTTTACATAGAACATCTCTTTTTTTTATTTCAAAACTATTTAGCAAATATTCAGTGCGTGTTATACACGGGTGCGAGTAATACACAGAAAAATTCGGTACTTCACCTACAAAATTACCTTGCTGCTATTTCTGTCAAGGGACGAAGGTAAACATTATATCCTTCTACCGGTTTCGAACATCGGCATTTTCCGTGACCACGTGGCACCACCGGACTTTGCCGAAAATACCGATATGGCCAAAGATCTTGATTATAAGATGGGTCTGGATTTTTGGGGGCTTTTTTTTTTGGAAAAATCCCCGTCTTATAGGCGGATTAATACGGTACCTTAGATTTGATATTTTCATAGAAAAAATAAGTTAGTCTTAGCTGTAAAAATTGATTTAATAGATATAGGTGTAAATGTCATTAAGGACTGTTATCACCACGGTCAATATATTTCTTTTCTAAGCGGAAATCACAAAACAACAGTGTATTTCTGAAAACAAACCTTGCCCACTAAAGCGTGACTTTGTATTTAAAACATCCAGCAGGTAGGTGGCGCTGCCGTTTATTTTCATTGAGAAATCAGTTTAACGCAATATTGAATTTAACGCGAAAATACATGGAGTATATTACTTTTATTCACACAGACTATTTAGGCTGACAAAATTAATCAGATAATTGATTAACTGATCTATAAATTCCACAAAAATGATTATCATTACAGATGTCTTATAATCAATGAGACGCCACATTTTGCGGCATCCCATCTGGGTCTACACTGTTTGCTCAGGCCTATTTGACCAAATACATACAGTAAAGTATAACATGGGAAGAGTCCTGCTCAGACAGACAAGTAAATTGACCAAATCTTTTGTGATAAATAATCGATCACAATGACAGGAGTGATAATCGACCAGATTAGCCAGCCTTAGAGTCTATTTATACATTGTATTTGCTGTATGATGATTCTAGCGAATAAAAAGAAAAGAAAAAAAATGCAACAATGTATCCATTTAAAGATACTGCCTCCAGATTTGTGGGACTTTTACCCAACCCGATCACATGATGAACAGGCCCTGCCTAAGGCAACTCTGCCCTGGAGACTATAGGCAGCCCAACTACTTCGCTGGCCCCGATGGGCGGGGGCCGTGGTCTGTGGGTCGTGATTTCTGAATACCCGATAATCAGTGCACGCCGGTAATAGGTACCAAGTTACGCTACACTACCGGTCACAGGAGCTTGACATTGGATAATTTCTACTTATAGGGCCTGTCCTTCGAACCTTCGATTATTTCATAATCGTAGGGACAGGCCCTATAAGTAGAAATTAGCAAACGTCAAGCTCCTGTGCTACCGGTTGCCTACATGAAATGCACTTTACGGCATCAGGAATTTTGCTGAAGAACTGAACAAGTATCTGTTGTTGTTTTTCGCGTGCGACACACCATGAATTTCAAAAATGCAGGTAAAAGAAGCTTTCATGTCTGTAGCCTCGCAAAAAATAAACTGTTCGACAGCCGGTAGATTCTAGTAAACAAGCTGGTTGTCATACGACAACACATACAGTTGTCGCAACACCCAGAAGGTCGGAAACCAGACACGATACGTATCGCTGAGCACTTTCATTGGCTGACTGACATCACATGTCTCAGTCGAAACAATCGGTGTTATTCGCTTTAATCATTGCGACTTTTCAGGCCACGGCAAGGGTCCGTACACACAATTCTGTTCTATTCCATACGTGTTATCATTTGACGCCACCGTCGTGGCTGCTTCTTCGCGGCTGCTTCTTCGCAGCCACGAGGCGGTGTCGCTACAAGAAAATGCATCTGTATTATTGCAAGGAAGTATCCATCAAAGAGATGGGATATTTAGTCCTGATTCAAGAGGGCGTCAATGCCTACCATGTTGTTTAGTATTATTGGTGAAAGCTGTACAGAAAAGGATCTGTACCAACAAGTTGAATGTCAACAACATGAATGAAATTCTGTTTGCAGGAGATAAATTATACAAGTATGCAAAAAAGAATGCCAAGACATATCATGACTATTTAGAGCCATGTGATTTGCCATCTTATTTTTCACTTGACAACCAGCATTATCCCTGGAAAGTGAAAAAAAAAAAAAAAAAAAAAAAAAACATTTTCAGGAAATTTAAATATCTTATCCTTTGTGGAGTATCCTTTTCCTGATTTAGAGACAGGACTCGCTATGACTTTCTCATTCAACCCATATGCAGTCTTCATTTGCAACGGCTTTTCTATTGCATTATTGGAACAAGGTGACTGTTTCTACCTTTTTGAGTCACATGCAAGAGCTTCAGATGGAATGCCAAATGTTAATGGCAAAAACATTTTGTTAAAGAAAACAAATATAACTGGCATTTTCCTTACATTTGCGTAGGTTGTTTAGTTTTGATAATTCCTTTACTACAACAGCGGTGAGTCAGTTTGATTTGCATTCGCTCTGTATATCTCATGTTTGCAGGGAGACCATAAAATGATACCAATGAGCTGGGTTTCAAATTTGTGACATAACTACCTATCCTCCTTTACAAGAATGTATTTCATTTGAGTTGTGTCCATCACAGCCTTATGCTTCCTTCCAGCTTGCTGACAGCTTAAATGAACACGGTTCCGCATTACTTGATTCACCCCTTATATGTGAAGAATTGCAAACCTCCCTGAATAAGAAACTTAAGTGACACATCAAAAGATGGTTTGAGTAGTAAGAAATTTAAAAACAAAGAAAGTGCTATAGTCACACAGTTTCACAAGTTGGTGTCTTGTCCCCAGTACATATGTACAAGTTGTTGTCAAACATTTTTCAGACATTCTGATGTTAAATTTGATATTCAGAGTCTAAAGCCCGCGATGAAAAGACTCTGTACATTAGGACATAAAAGTGTGGAGGATAAGGAATGGATCTGTCAACAATGTGCTAATAGTTTGAAGAAAAATAACTTGAACAAATATCTTCCTTTTTGTCAAGCCCGCTTGCACTGAGCAAGACATAGTCACCATAGCTGCATTTAAGTGTATATTAGTGAGTCCATCCGTATTTGTCCGTCCTAGCTAGAAATTTTGCATGCAGAATCATCTTTCAGTGTAGTTTGAAATTTCTCCAAGACTTGGCCTTGAGGTCAGATTTGTCAAGGACATGCACTTACCAGCAGAATTTAAGAGTTTTTAAAGAAAGTCTTCTATTCAGGAAGTGCAATGCCCAGATGCTTGATATATTCCATAGAGCTCCATCTTATCGTATAGTATTGGTAGCATTGGAATGTCGTCTGTCTTCTTTGCATGTATTGTGTAAAATTGCATAGAAGATACACAGCACTCCATTAGTACTTTACAAGCTAGCAGACTCTTAGGACTATCAGTCCTTTGATTTTCTTTGTATTTTCAGGGTTTTTGGTTGGCCAGGCAGGATTGCTGGAAGCAATACTTCAGATGATGCTTGCCTATACAATATTACTACTCACAGTTCTGTCAATTTGTGCCATATCAACTAATGGAGCAGTGGAAGGGGGAGGGGCTTACTGTATCCTTTGATTTTGCATGTAGTGACAACAGACTCTTGGGTTGACTAGGCCAAAAAACCTCAACATAAACAAACAACAGACCCATCAAGTCCAGATCAAAGGAGTACCATATATACCCGAAATATTAGGACACCTTAATTCCTTACCAACTGGCTCCTAAACTGGAACAAACCCAATTTAATACCATACCTTCTGATGCATCTGGATGAGTGGCAAACAGTGTAGACCATGAACTGATTCCACATTTGATGGCATCTGATCTAGGTATGCTGGGCCCAGTTGTTCAAAGCGTTGTTAGCTTAATGAGCTCATTAGTGGTCAAAATGTTAACTGTTCTAGTAAGTTTAATGTCTAATTCACAGGTATTTTTGCTGAAAAAAATGTGAATAGTTTTGCAAATGCAAAAGCTACTCACATTTTTTTCAGCAAAAATATTAACGTATAAGCCGTATTTGATGATCAAAGTTTTAATGATATGTTAACTAATGACGTCGTTAGGTTTGCACAACTAGGCCCTGTTTGTCCCAACACTTAGAGTAAATATGGTACTGAGATGATAGATTTTGTTCATTTTGCTTTGAAACATCAAACATCATGGTTGGTTGGTTGATTTGGATTTTAATGGCACAGTCAACACAATTAAAGTCTGCCAAGCCAATCGGTTTACCTAAACACTTTTTCTGGGAAGGCTTGGTCCTCTAAGCGGTTAACCAGTAACTTGTGCAGCTTGGTCCTCTAAGCTGTTAACCAGTAACTTGTGCACATATTTTAGCTCTCCTGCACCTGTTGCACTACCCCCGGTGTCGGCATGGGCGTCCATATTTACGTTTAAATTTTTTAAGAGCTTAATATTTTCCAAACCATATGATAGATTTGGTTCATATTTGGTATGATAATAGATGTAGTGTACCCCAGCCCATTACCTCAAAGTAGAGGTCATGGACTTAGAAATTTTTAATGTTAAGGTTTTTAAGAGCTCATATTTTCCAAACTATATGATGGATTTTGTTCATATTTGGTACGATGATAGATACAGTTCCAAAGTTTTATTCAGCAATACCCTGCCTATGCCTATGACCTCAAGGTCAAGGTCGCAGACTACAAAATTTTATATTAAAGTTTTTTAAGAGCTCATATTTTCTAAACCATATGATGGATTTTGTTCATATTTGGTATGATGATAGATACAGTCCAAAGTTTTATTTAGCAATACTCCCTGCCCATGCTCATGGTCTCAAGATCAAAGTCAAGAACTTAGAAATTTTATATTAAAAAGTGTTTTAAGATCTCATATTTTCCAAACCATATGATAGATTTGGTTCATATTTGGAATGATAATAGATTCAAGTCCAAAGTTTTATTCATCATCACCCCCCGCCCATGCTATAACCTCATGGTCAAGGTCACATGCTTAGAAATTTTATATTTGATCCCTGATGAATGTCAAATTCATGACAACAAATGACCAAACCATAGCACAAGAAATCTTATCAAGAGCTAAAATGCCATAACATTTCCATTTACTCGTAAAGATCCAAAGTATTGGGACAGATAGGCCAAAGCAAACAGTGCAGACCCAGATCAGACTGGTCTGTCTGCACCTTTTGGACTTGTAGTATCTCCCCAATACCAGGGGAGTTATGCTGTCTGCTGATAGCTCTTGTTTTTTGCCAGCTACTGACAACTACCCTTCTTGAATCAGTGGAAGAGAGAGAATGACCGTAGAAAATATTTCATGATCAGTCACCGTGAAAGAATCTTGCTGGAACCAGCGGGGACTGAACCTGATCACTAGTTGGACTTGCATCCAACTGAGTCACTGAGGAAGGAAATATATCATGGTACTCATTGGAATAGCCTCAATGAGGTGATTCAAATGAGTAAAATGATATGTTTAAAGAGTACCCACATAGTACCATATTATGCTATCAGTGAGTTCTATGATATGTTTAAAGAACCCTCAAGATAGGTTTTGGTAAAGAAATAGCAAAAATTATTCTCAATTGTCTGTAGAAATTATCATCAAATCTAAATGCGACACTGACATGGACAGACTGAGCTTTCAACATAGCTCTACATGAGAATTTTTTCAGACAAAACTATTCTGTAATTTTCTTACTTCTCCCCAAAAACATATATTGTGGATACTCATATGAATCACCTCATGAAGCAGTTCTAATGGCTACCCAAAGTGCATATTTTTCTGCATGGTGGGGAAATTCTGATGAGTTCCCACAATCTTTTTTTTTTTTTTTTTTCTGGAGAAATAAGAAAAAGCTTCATCTGGCTCCCTTTCTTATCTGGGAGGATTGTCTGGGTGGCCAAGTTGTTAGGATTCCCAACTTAGATCATGAGGTATGGTGCGTCATTGCACAGAGCCTTTCACTGATATCCTTCCTTCATCTCAATTTGATTTAAATAATTTTGAAAGGAATGTAAAACACCAAACCATCATCATCTTTCTTATCTGGGCTTAAAAATTAAGATTTTTTTTTTTTTTTTTTTGATTTGGGTTTTACAGCCTTTTTAAGAATATTTTCACTTATAATGAGCCGATCGCTCATCAAAGGCGGGCAAAATCTGAGAACCCAGGGAAAAACCTCCTGACCATTGTAAGCAGAACTTGGCTTTCCCACATGTGACCCCAGCGAGGCTCGAACCACAGCAGTGAGAAACCTAATGGATTAAGAGTCTCCTATCCACTATGCTACGGGGGCCCACAATAAAAATTATGATAAAAATATATAAAATTACAAATTCAGTCCAGAAATTATGCACTACTCATCCAGCAATGCAGTGTAGCTGAACAGACATCCTAATTTTAGGATAAGTATGGCAAGAAATTAAAGTGTTCCACTATTTAGGGTAAATATTTGAAACTTATTTTATTCATGCTTCCTCTGTTGTGATACAGCATTTGTTTCAAAACAAGGAAATTAATGATGTTCATTACAGTCTAATTTAACCACATTATGAAAACATGCCTATTCAAATATACTGAAAATTATACCACCAAAAAATGAAAAATTTCAGATAAAAAAATTCTGATATTTTTCATATTTCTGCTCAAAATATAGAGTGTGGGTACTCATTAGAACTGCCTCAGTTCTAACAAGTACCCACATTCTATGTTTTTGAACAGACATAAGAAAAATAATGTATACCCCTATAACCCCAGTTTTACTATATATAAGAGGGGTTTAAGGGGGTCAGAATTATATAGGCATGTGTTTGTGATGATTTACCCTTTAACCTACTAGGCAAATTCAGCAGAAAACATTTTTAAATATTTTCCCCCAAAATTGGCTTTGACATTTCATGCAGATTTTCTCCAATTTGCATGAAAAGTCAGATCCTATTATCTAGGAAACAAAAAGAAAAATATTTCAAAAGTTCATCTGCTGAAATTTTTACCCAGCATGCAAAGCGTTAATTTCCACTGTGAGGTCATTATAGCTCCATATAAGGCACTTTTTTGAAACAAAAAAAAATTAATACTTTTAGCATTTTTTTAATGAAAACATATGCTTTGGTACTCATTAGAAGTGCTTCAGCAAGGCACTTCTAGTGAGTATCCACAAACGAATGTTTTCATGGAGAAATGAGAAAAATATTATGTGACTACCCCTCTTATCTGGATCTTTGTGGTCTTGTGCATTGTTATATGTTTGAGTTTTAATGCTTAGCACTCTGGGTGAAATTTTCAGCAGATAACATATTGAAGTATTTTTCTTATTTTTCCCAGAAAACAGGTTTTGACATTTTGTGCAAGTCCTGTTTTCTGGGAAAAATAAGAAAAATATCACTTGTTGTCTGCTGAATTAGCCCAGAGATTAAAAATGTAATATCACTATATAAAATATACTGACAAAAAAAAAAAACAACACTTCAGTCACTTCTACAGTTGAACCTCAATAGCTCGAACTCCAATTCTTGTTTACCGTGGCTAATTTGAACTCATTTTTGAGTCCCTACACATTTCTTTTGATTGTCCAAGAAAATAAATATTTAGGGAAATTTTCTTATTTCATCATGAAATTGTATGTTGTGTGTACTCGTTTAAATTGCCTCATAGAGGCACTTCTGATGATTACACTCAACATACCATTATTGTATAGAAGATCAAAAAGATTTCCCTAAAAAGATTATGGCCATTTGCTTCCTGACCTGGCCTCATTGGCTCGAAAACCCTAACTCTGACCTATATATTGTTGCTATTTGACCTTGACCTAGTTTAGACATGATCAGCAGAGCTCTGGGACCAGAATTTGGTGGTGCCATAGGATTTGTGTTTTACATTGCTAATGTTTTGTCCTGTGCGTTATATGTTACCGGTGTTGTGGAGGGTATAGTGGAGAATTTTGGGGTTGGAGGTAAGCAGCTTTAACCATTACCAGCCTCCGGGCAAATTCAGCAGACAACAAATCGATGATATTTTTCTTATTTTTCCCAGAAAACAGGGTCTGAAATTTCCTGCAAACTGTCTCCCTTCTAATTCACAAGTATTTTTCCTGAAAAAAATGTGAGTAGCTTTTGCAAATCACATTTTTTTTTCAGCAAAAATATTAGCATATATGCCATATTTAATGATGAAAGTTTTAATGACAAGTTAACTAACAACATTGTTACTTTTAAACAACTGGACCAAGATATTTAGAGTGAATTGGAAAGTTTTAGAAGGCTGTATTAACTTCTGACAGTGTAGTTTTCATTTAGCTGAAATCCTAGTTACCGTATTTGGTCCAGTTACCACTCATACCCCTGTAAGCGCACATTCAAGCAGTTTTGTAGTCTTCAGATTACAGGCCTTGTATCTACTTCTTTATAAAAGCATATGTTTGAATTGCCTTGACAAGTTAAGGCAATTCAAATGAATACCAATAACATATGCTTTTATAAGGAAAGTCAGAAAATAAGTGCTTAAGTATTATTAAATATGCCCCTCATAAAGTTCTCAGCTGATCTTTCTTTAAAGTGTACCGGTATTAGGAGGGACTTTTACTAGAAATTTTTTCAGTGATTTTTCTTAAGCGCACAGTGCAGTAATTAGGGCAAATATGGTACTTAAATCATCATATTTACCATAAATATTGGGATACCTTAACTTCTTTCCCTTTGTCCTAAACTTTAAACAAGTCCATTTTACTGTCTGTTGATGCGTCTAAACTGCTGGATGAGTGGCAAACAGTAGACCTGCTGTGTGACATCAAATCCATGTCTACACTGTTTGTTCAGGTCTGTCTATCCCAATAATTAGGGTATGTATGGTTCAATTTATTATACAGAATTTTAATAAATTTCTACATCTTTTATCAGTATTGACAAAGAACAGGATTTGATCTAAATGTATCTTTTGTTAGTCCTTAAAGCTCTGAGCAAAATTGAAGCAGACAACATATTTTTTATTATTTTCAGAGAAAATAAAACTTGGTATTTTATGTGAATTGTCTGCTAGGCAGACAGTTCACATGAAATATCTAGTCTTATTTTCTCTAAAATTTCAAAAAAAGAATGAAAATATAATCTGCTGTAGTTGTGATTCGCATGTTAAGGGTTAGATTGTATTGATATAGAATAATAAGTTTAGGAAGGATTAAACTTTCTGATTAGTTTTGAAAATGGTAACAAAGGTTGATAAACCTTTAAAGTGCCAGTCACAGCTGCAGCAGAATGACATTTTGATTTTTTTTAATTATCTGAGAAATTAACGTGACATTTTAGGTGAGTTGTTTGCATAGCAGACTGTTCACATAAAATGCCAAGTCTTATTTTCTCACATAAATGTTAAAAGAAATTTAGAATGTTGTCTGCTGCAATTTTTGTTAGCTTTTTAAGAGTTGATTCTTCCTTTCAGTAGGTGGAGTAAATTATGGTAGATTTCATACCATGGCCTGGAAGATTTTCAGTTCTATCAAACCATCATAACATAAATGCTTAGCATGCTGGGGAAAAAATTCAACAGACCACATTTTGAAATATTTTTTCTTAATTGTCCCCAAAAATAAGGTTTGATACTTCATGCAAACTAAACTGTCTCCTGGGAGACAGTTTGCATGAAATGTCATATCCTATGAGAAAAAATAAGAAAAAATATTGTCAGTTTCTCATCTGCTGAATTTGCCACAGAATGCTAAGTGTTAAAGTTAATAAAATAATCTGAGTGTTACATGACAACACAATAACTTAGCAGAATTGGGAATGTCTCCTCCCTTTAATGATTAACTCTTAAAGCACTAAGCAAAACTCGTTTTAGAGTCTCTAATAAATTCTTCTGATCGCTCAAGAAAACACGAAAATCTTTGTTGTGTGTACCCATTAGAACTGCCTTATCGAGGCATACCATTATTTTATAGAAGATCAAAAAGAAATCCATAAATTATCCCCATTTGCCTCCTGACTTGGCACTATGATTAACTCCTCAGTGGCTGGAACTACCCATGTCTAAAATAAATTTCCATGATCCCAAAGATGTTCAAGCCATTGAGGTTCAACTGTGTCAACTCTATCAAGTTTTGCATGATTTGTAGCCATTTTTACTCTGGGAAAAATAAAAAAAAATTGTTGTTTCCTGAAAACTACTGAATAGAATGAAAGTTACAACAAAAGGTTTTTTGCATTAAACCATGACAAAAGTTTGCAAATTTACATCTGTGTAAAATGCCAGACAAAAAGCAACTCACTGAAAGATGTCAAAAGCAGAGTAAGTGAATATTCTGAATTTCATAAAAACTTATTAGTTTAGCAAGATTATGAAAAACTAGCTGCTGGATGAAAATAAGTGTCTACCTCACCATTATGACGTAAGTTGTAAGTGGAGATTTATGGCATCTGTTCTCTTTCAGGTAATTATGTTTCCGGTGAAAGTGGCTTGCCTGTGGGTGCCCACACATGGTGGTCATATCTCTATGCCTCTGGTGTCCTGTTGGTCTGTCTAGTTGTGTGTCTGGTAGGAGGGGCTATGTTTGCTAAAACTTCAGCTGCCATATTACTAGTAAGTGTCTGAGCTTCTCATAAGTCTTAAGGGGATTTGATTTGTCCCCATTTTTATACCCCACCACACAATAGTGGTGGGGTATTATGGTTTCACATTGGATGTGCATGTGTCTGTAAATCCACCCATCCATCCATCAGTCACACGTCCGCCCGTCCGTATGTCTGTATTTAGTTTCCAGATGATAACTTGAGTAAACATCAATGGATTTTCACCAAACTTAGTATGTGCATTGATATTGTGGAGATATGATTTGGGATTGCTAATGGGCAAATTTCGTCAAATTTATCTGCCCGAGACTTGCCCATATTTTCATTTCCGGACGTGATAACTTTCGTAAATGTCAAGGGATTTTAACCAAACTTCGTACATGCATTGATATTAAGGAGATCTGGTTTGGAATTACAAATGAGCAAATTTCGTCGATGTTTGACAGAATTATCTGCCTGCGGCACGATAATGGTGGGGTATTAGAGTTTAACATTTTTATTTTAGGAGGGAGCCAGTTTTTTGTGACAGTCTGTTTACTTTCCTGCACATCAGTCCCCTTCTCAAAAGGGGTCTACTCTAAAAGGAAAGCCTTCTCCCAAGGCATAATAGTTACATGGTATACCAAAATTTGTCAAGCAATAAATACCGATTCCTTTATTGGTGTATAATAGATCATTACTTTAACCCATTTTAGACTGAATAAACTCTGCCCACACTGTATATTGGAAGAGTCCAATTTCCATTTTAGGTATGTCAGGCTATGTGATGAAGATATACCTAGTGAAAAATGGCTAAACTGTTTGCAAAAAGTGGAGACCCTGATCAGATGCCACATTCTATGGCATCTGATTTGGGTCTGCACTGTTTGCCAATTCCCTTTTAAGGGTTTCCTGACTGAAATATGTTAACAGCTCTATGTCATATACACCCCATGTTCACTTAACATCCCTTGTCAGGCTGAATAAAGACGCCGCACCTGTTTCTGATTGTCAGCCAGTCAGGTCATTTAATCCAGATTGTTGATTTAAATTCACATACTGAATGCGAAACAGTGCAGATCCAGATCAGTTGGCTTCTTCAGAAGCCAACTGAACTGGATCTACACTGTTTGCAAAGACAGGGCATATCAAGGTTCAGCAGGACAAGGGCTGTATACAGTGGAAACAGACAGGGGTATGCAGGTCTCTACATTATTAGGCAAAAGTTTTTTCCAATTTTTGTAATTCTGAAGTTTTAAACCCTGTTTAAGGTTGTTTATTATTTCTATAAAAGATGCTCACTGAGTAAATCTATCTGAATGTGCTTTATGGCTGAATCTTCCAAATTTTCCCTGTATTGTTTGGTGAAAATACCATAGCTTACAAAGCACCAGATAAGAGGGATATTCAGATCATGTTTTTTTTTATTTCTCCATGGAAACATATGTTGTGAGTACTCATTAAAAGAACTTCAGTAGCATGTTTCCATGGAGAAATAAGAAAAAAATTCATTTTTTTTTTGGTTGTTGAAAATGTAAAGGTTATGGTATCTTCTGTACCGATTTAGCTTAGTGATGTATACTACATATCTGAAGCTGTTTTCGGTAATATCTGCCGGAAATATTATTTATAAGTCCCAGGAGGAAATAGTTTAGAATGCCATTACGCCACCTGACGAGTATAGATGATGTAACATATAGTCATTTGAAAATCTCAAATGTGTATAAAACAGAATCTGAAGCAAAAAATATTTTATAATATATAAGTTAATACACCTTGAGTTTAAAATACAGGAAATATTTCCCTCGAGACTTGCAAATCTTATAAACAAACTCATGCTAATGCTCTCATTTGTTTACAGATTTGCAAATCTCTTGGGAAATATTTCCTGTATTTTAAAGTCAGGGAGCATTAAACTCTACCAGGTATATATTTCACATCGATATGTCAATATAAGGCAAAAAAAAAGTATTTGATTCTCAGGCACCGCCGCATCTGTCCAAAAGGTCCCGCATATATGATTTTTTTCAGTAAGTTTTTTCCGACCCACGAAAATATGTGACACTGGATTTTACTCGCTTATCTGAGAATCATTTCTAACCAAATTGCAGTCTAGACCACAAACATATGGCATTCTTACTTACTTGCAAAGAAAATCGGTAAATTACGATCTGTTTATGTTGTTTAAGAGTTTAAACTTGCAGATAGATAGATTTTAGATACTTCTGGTCGCCATTTTGTTTTGCCAAACAGACCCAAATGTACAAGAATGTACCCAACCAGAAAATAAAAATAAAAAAAGCCATCTGTACGCATCTGTTTTTTGAAAAAAGTGTCTGAGAATCTAATAACTTTTTTTTTTGCCTAATTCTTATATTATAAAATTTCTATATCATGAATAATTTATTTTATTTGAATTTTTATTCATTTCATTTGATAATACTTGATCTAAAATAAAAACAAAACAAAATATAAATGAAAATAAAAATAAAATAAATAAAAAAAGGAAACAAATTAAAATATGTATATAAGTATATTTTATTTTGTTTTTATTTATTTTATTTACATTTATATTTTGTTTTGTTTAACCCATTTAAGCCTGGCACCCCATAAATGGGACATAGGCAAACAGTGTAGACCCAGTTCAGACGCCGCAGAATGTGTCGTCTGATCAGGGTCTACACTATTTGCATTAAGTTTAGAAATTTCTACAAAACAAGATAATAATAAAAACTAACCAGACACCCTTTATATAGGAAATGGACCTGACCAAAGAGTTAAGATGGAAGAGTCCACTGGGCATAAATGGGTTAATTTACATTTTAAAATTTTGGCTTTTCCTATAGGCAGTCTCAATGATTTTGTTTTTTTACAGGTGACAGTTATATGTTTATTGTCTGTTGTTGTCAGTATCTTTGCCCAAAATCATGTGATTCTAGTCGGCATCCCTAAAGAAAATCATCTACCCATTCCCCATGGCAAGAATGAGACGCCACCAGCGAATTTTACCTTTAAATTCAACTACACTGGTCTTAGTGCGCAGACGTTCAGAGATAATCTGTATCGTAAGTTTCTTCTTGTACTTCTTTTGTTTTGAACTAATTGAGCCACTTCGGGCTTTCCTTCAGATCAGTCTTGCAGTGCACATGCCCAGTTTCTTAGTGAGGCCACATGTCTAGTTCATTTGCTGAAGCTTCCCCCATGGCCTACCATTTACATGAAAGAACAGTATAGATTCTTGCAAGACTATGTAGATGTGTAGATTTGTCTGAACCTTTACTTTTCACATATGCCATAAAGACTCTTTTCCCTTGATTTGGCTCAATTTAGTTCAAATATTTTTACAAACAAGTTACATAGTTATGATAAAAGTTAAAATCCTTAAAGTGCTAACTACAGCTGCAGCAGACAACAGTTTGATATTATTTACCATTATTTTATATATATATACATATTTTTTTTTTTTTTTTTTTTTTTTTGCACTTTCTTATTTTTTGGAGAAAATAAGGCTTGACATTTTATTGTTTTTTTAAAATTAAGTTAGAAAAAAAAATCAGAATGTTGTCTGGTAAAGTTTAAGTTAGAAAATAAATCAGAATGATGATGATGTCTGGTAAAGTTTTACTTAGACTTTAAGAGTTAACACCTTAAACTGCCATAGCAGACAACATTGACCTCAGATCTCTTATGCAGTAATAAATGTATTTGGCAGTTTGAATACTACAGTCAGAGGCTAGAAGTAATTCCACAAAAATATTTTCTCATAGACTTTAATGCATTTTAATGTTTACAAAACACTTAGTATTGTGTAACATCATAAAGAAAATACTGATGTTCTGTTATGACTTGAAAGGTAAATTATGCATGCCCAAAATATATGACTTTGATAAATATCAGATATCTGTCTTCTCAGGTACAACAATTCAAATTAAGAGGAAATTTTAAAAAATGGCAGATTTCCATTGATGTCAGTGCTGACGTCGCTCAAAAACTGCCCAAAATGTCTTACACAAAATTTAATTCTTTGTCACTCAAGTTTGTATAGAGAAAATCCAATGAAAATCACAATGTATATTACATAAATAGTCCAGCTTTCAAATAATGTGAGCCTTATAAAGATATGAATAATCATTTTTATTATAATTTTTTGTTTTGTAAACATGAAAATGCATTGAACTCTATGGGGTTTTTGACACTGTGGAATTACTTTTGATCCCTGACTGTACATATTTATACCATATATGGGACATTATTACCCAGCACATACCTACAAGCAAGTTTGTAGTTGATAGATTACACCTGTGTACTTTTATCTATTTCTTTAAAAGCATAATTATATTTTGGGTACTCATTTGAATTGCCTCAAAAGTAGAGACAACTCAAATGAGTACCAACAACATATGCTTTTATAAAGAAAATCATTGAAAAATATTGCATAAGCATCATTACAATAGGCTCTTCAGGAAGTCATCTGGTAACCTTTCTTTAAAGTGTTCTCTTATTTTTGAGGATATTTTACTTCAAGTTTTTCATTAATTTTGAAAAACCTTGAAAAACCGAAGTACACAGTGCAGTAATTAGATCAATAGGTTATATTCACACTGCCATACCATCACACAATTTTAGATACATCAACAAGTTTTCAAATGGGCTTGTTCAAATATAAAGATAAGTTAGGTAAGGAATGATGTTGTCAGAATATTTCGGGTAATTACAATACATCACACAATTTTAGATACATCAACAAGTTTTCAAATGGGCTTGTTCAAATATAAAGATAAGTTAGGTAAGGAATGATGTTGTCAGAATATTTCGGGTAATTACAATACATCACACAATTTTAGATACATCAACAAGTTTTCAAATGGGCTTGTTCAAATATAAAGATAAGTTAGGTAAGGAATGATGTTGTCAGAATATTTCGGGTAATTACAATACATCATCCCTTTCAAATACAGGGAAGGAAACTTCCTTCCTGCCAATGTTGTCTCCCTTTGAAAAATGATGGCAAAATATTCCTGGCATATCAATTCACCTTAATGCTTAGTACTCTGGGTAAAATTTTCAGCAGATGACATGTTGAAATAGTTTTCTTAATTTTCAAAGAAAACAGGATTTGGCATTTCATGCAAATTGTCTCCAATGGAGACAGTTTGCATGAACTGTCAAATCCTGTTTTCTAGAAAAAATAAGAAAAATATCACTAACTTGTAATCTGCTGAATTAGCCGAGCGAGTGGTAAAGGTTAAAATGAATTTGTTCTGTTATTACAGCTGATTTTTCAAAAGACTACAGTACGGGGAAGGTGATGACATTTGCGACAGTTTTTGCTGTGTTATTCAGCAGTGTCACTGGAATCATGAATGGAGCTAATATGTCAGGTAAAAAACATCAACGCCAGTCTCTGTGGCTCAGTCACAGTCAACTGGTGATGAGGACGTTGCAAGTTTGATCCCTGCTAGGTCCAGCAACATTCTTTTGTGGAGATTGATCATGAAATATTTTTTTACAATCATTCTCTCCCTTTGGCTGATCAAGAAAGGCCATTGTCAATTTCTGTCAATAGAATGTGCACGAGCACTGGTAACCACTTAGAAGACTAAGCCTGCCCAGGAAAAGGTTAGGTAAACTGACTGGCTCAACATGACCTTACTAGTGTTGACTGGGCCATTAAACTCCAACCCAACCAACCAAAAAAACATCAACATTGGAAGCTTGCTGTGTGAACAGTTAGGTCCAGGCAAGCTTCTATGGTAAATGTCCTAAATTTTAAACACTTTATTCCATATCATTTTGGACGAAATTTTGCTTTTTATTTAGTTATTTATTGAAAAGGTGGAATGGCAAACAGTGTAGACCTTGGTCAGACTGCTCTTGAAGGAATAGTCTGAACTGGGTCTGTACTGTTTGTGTATGACATTTTATCAGAAACTTGGGTGTACCAAATTTTAGGATATTTACCTCACATGTTATAACACGCTTGTTCTTCAACCTCACTCAGAAAGACATTCTATGCTTGGAGTTTTATTCTAAATGTAAGCTTTTTATGGTAATTGACCATATCTTATCAAAAATGATTTGTCTAAAGCCTCTCAAGTCTATGCTAAGTAGCATGGACTTGAGACTCTGGATCACAAGGTCCTATGCTTAAATCAACAAAAGGTGGAATTCAACTTACGTTTGTACAGCACTTCATAGCACAGAGCCTTGCATCATCGCCTATATAATTTAGACCCCCTTAAACCCCACTTTTATATAGTAAAACTGGGGTTTACAGGGGTATACATTATTTTTCTTATTTTGCTAAAAAATATAGATTGTGGGTACTCATTAGAACTGCCTCACTTATGCAGTTCTAATGAGTACCCACAATCTATGTTTTGAGAATATGAAAAATATCAGAATTTTTTATCTGATTATTTTCCTTTTTTGGTTGTAAAATTTTCAATATATTTGAATAGCCATGTTTTTGTAATGTTATCACCCTTTTTAAAATCATGAAATGTCTAAGCCTATTTTCTGGTGAACAATTATCATCAGTTTGTCATCTGCTGAAGTTGTCTATGGTAAAGGGGTTAATTGTCACACCTGCATTAGCATGGGTGACTTCAGTGTGCAAGTTTTCGTCCATCCATTGGTCCATGCGTTCGTCCGTGTTCTTACGTCCACCATAGCATCCACCCTGAACGAAGCCTATAAACTGTTAAAGTTGACAGTTTGTTTGGCTTCACTGATTGCTTCATCTCACTGAGCTAAACAAGGATGACAACTCTCACTCTTCTGCTGTTTGTTTTCACATTTTAGAACGCAGGTGCGAAATAACTTCAATGAACTTCTTTATATTTTTATAATATTGTCTATTTCAGGAGAACTGAAAGATCCCAGCAAGTCAATCCCTAAAGGAACCCTTGCTGCTGTGGCCTTCACCTTCTCAACATATATAATAGAAATTGTTCTCATTGGTGGCTCATCTCAGAGGTACGTTGCTTAATGCTTAGCATGCTCGCTAAAAATTTCAACAGACGACATTTTGAAATATTTTTCCTAATCTTGCTTATACTAAAATTTGAACTAGAATGCATGCAGTCCATGGTGTGCCATTCCATATCCCCACACTCATTGCTGATGTTACTAATAGCATGACGGACGGATGGACTTGCTCACCCACAAACTTACCATGAGGGGAGGTCATGTAGCAAGTTTGGTTAAATTCCGCCCAGTGGTTTAGGAGGAGATAGCATGACAAACTAATGGACAGAAGACAGATGGACGAACTGAAAAATAATGATACTCTCGCAGGAGGAGATAGCATGACGGACAGATGGACGGATGAAGGAAGCACGGAGAAAAAATGTTGCTCTCGCACACCCTTACCATGAGGGGAAGTAATGTATCAAGTTTGGTTGAATTCCACCCAGATGTTTAAGAAGAGATAGTGTGGCAGACAAATGGATGAACGATGGACAAACAGACACACAGAAAAATAATGATGCTCCTGCACACCCTTACCATCAGGGGAAGTGATATAGCAAGTTTGGTAAAATTCCACCCAGTGGTTTAGGAGGAGATAGCATGTCGGACAGACAGAAGTCTCACAAGTATACATTCGTCCCTGGGGACCAATGGATGGACAGTTGGATGGATGGATGGAGGCGCTAACAATAAAGCATGGGGATAACAAGTCCATCTGACTACCTGGTGATATGACTAATTAACTTTTAACTAGTGCTATCACAACTACAGCAGATGACATTTTGAAATATTTTTCTTATTTTTCCCAGAAAATAGGATTAACATTTCATGCAAATTTCTCTCAATACTATATTTCTCTGTTTTAGGGAGTTACTTATCAACAATTACATATTCCTTCAAAAAATCAACCTCTGGTCTCCATTTGTGCTGATCGGGATATTTGCGACGACCTTGTCCGCTGCTTTGGGTAACCTGATTGGAGCGTCAAGAATTCTAGAAGCATTAGCCCAAGATCAGTTATTCTGTAAGTTTGTTATTCTTTTTAGTCCTTAATTTGCTGAATTTAATGCTTAACACTCTGAGTAAAATTTTGAGCAGACGACTTTTTGAAATATTATTCTTATTTTACCCAGGAAACAGGATTTGGCATTTCATACAATTTGAGTGAAATGTCAAATCCTGTTTCTTGGGAATATTAAGAAAAAGTATCATCAGCTTGTTTTCTGCTGAATTAGCCCTGAGAGTGATCAGGGTTAAAGATAGATACCCATTTAGCCAAGCACTTCACTTTTGTTCTAAACTGATTCTCTCAGGCTGTGCCTTTGATCTCTGTACAATTAATTTGAATAAGTATCCCCATATGCAAATTTTCACAAAAAAATAATTTATGCCCTCAACAAGGTTTTGAAGAATTTGATTCTGATTGTGAATGAAATATACATGCTTATCATTAAAACATATAAAAATACAAATATACCTCAAATTTAGATTATAATCCCTATTTAATTAATAATTGTCTTCCTAAGACACTTCTAATGAGTACCTACAATGTTTTCATGGAGAAATAAGCAAAGTGCTTTTATCTGAATACTGAATGAAGGCAAGAAGAAGAATATTACAATGCATAAATCATTAATGCAATTCTTTAATAATTTCAGGGATTTTCTTGAAGCCTGCCACTATAACGACCAAGGGAGGTAACCCATTTGTGTCTGTTCTCATCAGCTGGTTCCTGGTTCAGGTTAGTAATAAAATGGGGCCGTAGATTCAGACATGGTTATATTAAATCAATTAAGGTGATAATTAAGGATATTTTTTGTTCCAAAATGTACTTAGTGGATACTCATTGGAGTCATCTTGCCGAGACAGTTCCAGTGAGTATACACACCATATATTTTGTTGCAAAAATAACTAAAATTATTATATTCGTATTAACCCTTGACATGCTGAATAAATTAAGATGCCACACCCACTTCTAGTTTTCAGCCATTCAGATTACTCAATCCAGGTTTTTGATACAAATTCACACACTTATTAACAAACAGTGCCGATCCAGATCAGTTGGTTTCTTCAGAAGCTATCTGATCTGGATCTACACTATTTGCAAAGGCAGGACATATCATTTTTCAGCAGAACCAGGGTTAATGATACCTGTTTCAGATTGTTAAGTTTCTTATAGTCAGATCCAAAAGTGGGATCAGTTGTGAGTCTC
This sequence comes from Anodontia alba, assembly GCA_964016985.1. NCBI lineage: Eukaryota > Metazoa > Mollusca > Bivalvia > Lucinida > Lucinidae > Anodontia > Anodontia alba. The sequence continues at coordinate 54,014,275 of OZ024836.1, read as the reverse complement.
AGATTTTCTAGACCCATAACATACCCTCTCAAATGAGGCTTGTTTAAATTGATATCATGAAGTTGTAGCGACATGTGCTTAAAGGCTCCATATATTCCTCAAAAATAGACATTTTTTATCCAAGAAAGGTTTAATAAATTGATATATAATATTAATACTATCATAAAATGTGGCATCTGACAGCCTGTAAAATTTCAGTTAGTCTCTCATTTTTTGAACTGGATCAAAAATGAAATGATTTTTTATTATATCTCTGAATTAATGTTGGCAACATTAATTCAATTAATGTTGGCAACATTAATTCAGAGATACGATAAAAAATTTTATCATTTCATTTAACGAGAGACTAACTGAAATTTTACAGGCTGTCAGGTGCCACACTTTATGATTGTATTAATATCATATATCAATTTATTAAACCTTTCTTGGACAATAAAATGTCTATTTTTGAGGAATATGGAGCCTTTAACATTCCTTTAATAAAAAAACAGATTAGTTTTCAAGAAATAAAATTACTTAGTAGAGTGTAAAAGGAATAACCCTTGAGAGCATTTGGATCATTGAATATGGAACTGTTTTTCATCTTACACCGATAGTTGAATCACTAAAGGAAAACACACAGCACATAACAAACATACCTGAAAATAAAGACCCTATTAACCCATTGTAGTCTGGAGACCCCAAAAAGGGTAATTGGCAAACAGTGCACAGAATGCAGCATCTGATCAGAGTCTTCACTGTTTGCAAATAGTTTAGCCATTTTTCTTTAGGAATATCTAAATCTCATATCCAGATGTACCTAAAATTGAAATTGGACTCTTCCAATACATAGTGTTGGGGAGTCTATTCAGTCTGCAATGTGTTAAACTGAACAATCTGGCGGAAAAAAAAAATATGAAAATTGGTCAAGAATTTAGAAAATTGTTGGGCTTTGAAAACATAGAATAGTCATGGAAGCTGCCATTTTTGTGAATAAGTGACATCATAACCACCTATTTAAATATGCAAAAATTAAATAAATCACATATGGAATTATATTTTATTGCTATATACGTGAAATGTTTTCATTTGCATATATACTATCAACTAGCTCATGTAAATTGTATATTCTGGTCAAAAGACAGCTTTTATTTGTGTCTTAGGTTATTTCAAATGTAGATATCAAATCCAGTTGATCTTCTTGAGAAAGGCCACTTGATGGCCAAAATGTCGTGTTCCTTGGCAAATAAAGTGATTTTTTACTAAAACTGAACATACAATTTTATTCAGAATGGTGGTACACATACAGTTGAATTATTTTAAATTACAAAATTCTTCTTATACCTTTACCAATTTTTATGAAATTTGCATGACCATGCTTGTTTTCTAAAACTGAATAGTGTCAGACATACATGTGTACATTGCATTTTGTGGATCTTTCCCTTTAAATACGGTATTATTTTTCAGCTGATACTGATGGTTGGATCACTGAATGCGATTGCTCCTATTGCATCTGTGTTCTTCTTGTTGTCGTATGCCTCAACAAACCTGGCATGTATGGCCCTTGACCTGGCATCTGCTCCAAATTTCAGGTAATTATTACCACCCATTAGAGCTACATAATGACAAAAAGAGATTTAACGCTTAGGACTCTGAGTAAAATTTCAACAGACAACATTTTGAAATGTTTTTTCCTATTTTTTTTTTCCAGTAAATAGGCTTTTTCCAGTAAATAGGCAAATTGTCTCCTATGGAGACAATTTGCATAAATTGTCAAAGCCTATTTTCTGTGAAAAATAAGAAAAATATATCAATTTGTCATCTGCTGAATATGCATAGTGGTAAAGATTAAAGACTCTGAAAGATGGGATCCTTTTGATAAAGACAATTTGATGTTTTGTGTCTTTCAACAGTATTTAAGTTCATATTAAGAAAATGAAGTTGTTGAATTCTGCCAAAGCAAGATTCTAACCTGTGACCTTGTGACCTAAAGTCAGGAGTGCTAACACTTCCCTCGACATAACCCCACTGGGTTGACTGGGCTGTAAAACCTCAACACAAACAATTCAGCAGCAAGAAATACATTAAATAAAAGAAATAAAAATGTGTATTAGACCATAGCTATAGAGAAGGTGCTTGTTTTAAAACCAAAAATATCAATATTTTTCTGATTTTTCAACAGAGGTACACATTAGAAGCACTTCAGTTGAGTGGCTTAGGTGCTTCTGATAGGTACCCACAATTTACATTTTTAAACAGAGATAAGAAAAGTAGAGCTATAACAAATCAGCATGCGCAGTCTGATCAGAGTCTTCATTGTCTGCATAAAGAAACATTACATATTTGACTATCCAAAATGCACCCAGTGAAGATTCTGATCAGACTGCGTAAATGCACAGGCTGATCTGAATCTTCACTGGGTGCACATGTCGAAGGTCAATTTTCTGATGTTGTGGCTCAATCTTGACCTTGGCTCTCCTCTTATCTAGAGCTATGTTATACAGGGCCCAGTTTTTCAAAGCAACGTTAGCTTAACAAGCTCGTTAGTGGTCAAAGTGCTTAGTAAGTACAATAGTAAGTTTTAGTAAGTACAATATCTAAGGTATTTTTGCTGGAAAAATGTGAGTAGCTTTTGCAAATGCAAAAGCTACTCACATTTTTTCAGCAAAAATATTAGCGTATTATGCCATATTTAATGATCAAAGTTTTAACAATATGTTAACTAACGACATTGTGAGTTTTGAACAACTGGACCCAGCTTATTTGTATCTTAATTTTAATTTCAGGCCTACATTCAAATTCTTCAGCTGGCATACTTCATTTCTGGGACTAGTGGGCTGCATGGTGATGTGTTTTCTAATCAGCCCAATATATTCCTCTGTAGCTATCATCATTATGTTGTTGTTGATAATACTGCTCCACTTCCGCTCTTTTCCAACCCCTTGGGGTCAGATTAGCCAAGCTCTAATCTTTCATCAAGTGCGAAAATATCTGCTTATGTTGGATATTCGTAAATCACATGTAAAATACTGGAGACCACAGATTTTACTGATGGTTTCAAACCCCCGTCAGGTGTGTGAGCTCATGGAGTTTGTGAATGATATTAAGAAAGGTGGACTTTATGTTTTAGGGCATGTGAAGGTCGGTACTTTGGATGATTATTCAGACAGTGATCCTCTTGCAAAGGATTATCCAAAATGGCTGAAATTGGTAGAGATTTTGAAATTAAAATCTTTTGTTGAGTTGGCATTAACACCGACTGTTTCAGATGGATTACATCATTTAGTTCGACTGGCGGGGTTAGGTGGAATGAAAGTAAACACAGTCTGTCTTGGTTTCTATGATGACAGTACACCTGTAGACACGCTAGCTAAAAGAGTTATTAAAAAACGAAAACTGTTTGGATCAGCCGACTCTGATGTTCAGATTGATGTTGGCGAGACATTTAGAAAAGTTCGTGAAGCATCGTCACCGAGGGATGTAACAGAAGAACAGTATGTGAAAATGGTGGCTGATTCACTGAAATTACAAAAGAATGTCTGTTTATTCAGATATTTTAACCATCTAGATAAATCAGCCATACTGTCCTCAAAAGGAACTATGTATATTGATGTATGGCCAGTAAACTTCTTTCGACCCGAAACATCAAGCTATTTTGACAACACCTGTCTGTTCCTTCTACAGTTAGCTTGTATCATTAACATGGTACCAGGATGGAAGTCTAAGACATGTCTTCGAGTGTTTTTGTTTGTAAATGCCCAGACGGAAAATACATTGCAGAAGGAGCAAAAATTGGAAGCGTTTTTACGTCAGCTGCGTATTTTAGCAAAAATTCAGATTGTCTCCTGGGATAGCATTGCTCTGACATTGACAAGAGAGTTTGACCTTAGTATAAGTTATGCAGAATCTAGAATGCAAGAGTTCAATGAAACATCGTCAGAATATTTGACTGCAGTGAATCAGTTAATTAAGTCTTACTCAAGCCGTACTGTAGTTTCGTTTCTATATCTACCGAGACCACCATATGATGTGGCTACTCATAAGAACTATTTGAAACAATTACAAGGTCTGACAGATGGATTGCCGCCAACAGTTCTAGTTCATGGTTTACATCCTGTGACATCAACAACCTTGTAATACTGTATTTACTTCGCTCCAGATAAGGGCTATTTTCAACCGTAAAGTAGCTGGCCTTGGTGGCTCAGTTGGATGTGCATCCTACTGGTGATCAGGAGGTTGCGGGTTTGACCCCCGCCGGGTCGGCAACATTCTTTTGTGGAGATTTGATCATAAAATAGTTCTACGGTCATTCTCTCCCTTCCGCTGATTCAAGAAGGGCAGTTGTCAGTTTCTGAAAGAATATGCACAATACTGGTTAACCGCTTAGAAGACTAAGCCTGCCCAGTAAGTGTGGTTAGGTAAACTGACCGTACTTGACATGACCCCATTGGGTTGACTGGACAGTAAAACCTCAACACAAACAAACAAACAATGAACCATAAAGTGTTGATATTTTTCTTGTTTCTTCACAGAAATGCATGTTGTGGTACTCATTAGAAGTGCTTTGGTAAGGCGATTCTAATGAGTACCCACAACACACATTTACATGGAGAAATAAGAAAATATATATAGTATATAAGAAAATATATACCCCCTCTTATCTGGAGCTATGATTTACCCTAAATATTTGGACATGTCTAATCAAATCCATACTTCTCCTAAAGTTGAACAAGGTCATTTGACTCCCTGGTATACACTGCAACCTCTCTACAACAGCCATCCCTTGGAAGTCATGGAAGTATCTGTTGTAGAAACTTTGCTGTTGTGGAGAGGTGGATTTTGTTGTAAAATAGCACTTTGGGGAATCCAAAAAGTGGCTGTTATAGGAAGGTGGCTGTTTTTAGAGGTCACCATTAGTGGAGGTTCCACTGATGTTTCTAAACATTTGGTGGTTGAATGACAAACAGTACAAGCTGAGATGATGAGCTGTATTTTTTGTTGTATGGTCTGGGTCTACACTGGAGTCAGTTTGCATGAAATATCAAAACCTGTTTTCTGGGAAGAATAAAAAAAATACTTCAGTTTGTCATCTGCTGAAAATTTCCTTCTAACAATAATTGTCCAAAATTTTGACCAAGTCCATTTTACTACCTGTTGTGTCTAAAAATTGCTGCATGATTGGCAAATGGTGAAGACTCTGATCAGATGCTGCAGAAGGCGGCATCTGATCTGGGTCTACACTGTTTGCTTGGGCCTGTTTCTCCCAATACTTTGGGTTAATTATCAAGGTTCAGCTTGAAATTTCTAGGCAGCTGGTCACCATGAAAAGTTGGTAGCCTAAGTATTCTACCCTAAGTATTGGTACCCTAAGTATTAGGATAGGTAGACCTGAGCAAACAGTATAGATCCAGATCAGAGGCCATGGAATGCTACATCTGATCAGGGTCTACACTATTTGCCACACAGCTAGCAGATTTTAGACACATTAATATGTAACGTTCAAATTTTAGAGCAAGTATGGTATGCAGTTAAGGTACCCAACTATTTAGGGTGTGTACAGTATTCTCTAAGCAGCCTACACTGTTTGCATGTGCAGTAAGTTATGTGTTCTGGGCGCTTTATTTCCCATTTTTTTTATTTATATATAAATTTATGTAATTATGAGTAATTTGTGAATGATGATGCCTCAGATATGCAGACTGCTTCTTGCTACATCACTTGGAAATAGTTTTTCAGAATATGTATCCAATACATGTGCTTTTTTGCGAAGAAACCAGAGCCAGGTTTTCAAAGCATCGTTAGCTTAACAAGCTGGATAATGACAAACTCGTTAACTGTTGTAGCTAAGTTATATTCAAATACATTGATATTTTTGCTGCAAAAATGTAATGCAAAGCTACTCACTTATTTCAGCCAAAAATATCAATGTATTTGCCATATATATTTCAAGATGAACTTTTAACCTCATGTTAGTTAACAACTTAAGATGAATGGATACACTTTTAGTTGAGGTAACTGTCAGATTGTTTTGTCTCAATTCTGGAAAGGGGTTTTCCTCAAAAGAAGAGCAAGTTCTTTCCTTTAAGAGTAGGCCCCTTTGCAGAAGGGGCTTGGTGTGTCAGAACACAAATAGGAAGTCACAAAAGTTGCCTCCCTTTTAAAAAGAGCAGATTTTTTTTTTTTTTTTTTTTTTTTCAGAAAAACGCAGAAGTGACTTATGCAGTTAAATGGGATAATTTGTCACTTTGTCTCATCTTCCATCTCACTTTAACCACTGATCTTTCCCCTTTACAATAAATAGTGCAGTGTTATTCAGAGTTGCCTTGTAGTAGACTGTATTTTCTAGTTGTTTGATTTCTGAATAATGCTGTATCCTGATCCTTTACCTTCCTGGTAAATAATGCAGTTATACAGAGCTGTACTGTACTAGGCTGTATGTTCTTGCTTTCCTGATCTGTCATCTTCACAACAAATAATGCAAAGTTATACAGAGGTGTTCTACAGTAGGGCATATGCTCTTCTGGTTTTCTTTCCAACATTCACAAGTAATGTTTTTGTTTGAAATTTGTAGCACACACATATATTATTACTTTCTAACATAATCACTTCAGACTTGGATATGCAAGTGCATTTCTTCACAGATACTCCAGATGTGATGGATATAAAAGCACTGTTTCATACCAGAATCAGCACTAAACATGGTAGGCACTTCAGACTTGACACCTTTGTCAACCCTATACATGGTAGGCAGTTCAAACTTGATAGCTGTTCCAGCTCTGCACATTGTAGGCACTTCAGACTTGATAGCTTTATAAACTCTGTACATTGTAGGCACTTCAGATTTGATAGTTGCACCAACTCTGTAAATTGTAGGGACTTCAGACTTGATAGCTGTACCAACTCTGTACATTGGAGACATCTCAGACTTGTTAGCTGCACCAACTCTGTACAATGTAGACACTTCAGACTTGATAGCTGTACCAGCACTGTATATGGAAGGCACTTCAGACTTGATAGCTGTACCAGTTGTATATGTGATAAGCATTTCAGACTTGATAGCTGTATTAGCACTGTACATAATAGATAGCCATTTTCATAAGAGATTTTTCAGACTTGATAACTATAGCGGTCATGTTCATCATAAACACTTTAGACTTGACAGATGTATCTGCACTATTCATCATAAACACTTCAGACTTAGTAGCTGTACCATTAGTGTTCACTGCGTAAATATCCAGCCTGATAGCTGTATCAGCACTGTTCATGCTAGCCACTCAGTCTTGATAGTGGTTGCAACACTGTTCATAGACACTTCGGACTTGATACCTGTATCAAAATTGTTCATGAGAGATACTGCGGACTTGCTACCAATATCAGGTGTGTTAATCTTAGACATTTTGAACTTGATAGCACTGTTAATCATATATTTTTTAGACTCAATACACAAAACAGCGCTGTTCATGATAAGTACTTAAGACTTGAAAGCTTTGTCAGCTTATTTCATCATAGATATTTCAGACTTGACTTGAAAACTGCATCAGCATTTTTCATTATAGATACTTTAGACTCTATAGCTGTATCAGAAATACTCATCTTTAATAGATATGCCTGCACTATTCCCAAAGATGTAGCTTATTTGAAAAAAAAACATGCCCACACTATTCATCATAGACACATCAAACTTTACACAATGAGGGTGGATATAAGAAATAATTTCCTTTTTCTATTTCCCTGAACACATACATTCAAGTTATGATGTTACTCAAATGAAAAAAACAACAACAAAACGGCAAAAAGCAACAAAAAAAAAAAAAAAAAAACACATACACGCTCATTATCATCTCCAGTTTGTAACCTTTTCAGAATAAAATGGTAATCGAGACTAGTACTAAAGTTGAGTTGTCCATACTTTTACTTGTAATAAAGTATCCACCTAATGAGGGCAGGCTTGACGCAAATGACCCTCATGGGTTGACGTGTCATTAAACCTAACTCATCATCATAAGGGCAGGCTTTAAAAAAATCAGCAGAGGACTTCATGAAGAGCATATTAAATGATGCTCATATAAATGCAATATTTTTTCTGAATTTTTTACAAAAGCATGTGTTGTTGGTACTCATTTGAATTGCCTTGACATGTTGAGGCAGTTCAAATGAGTACTCACAACATATGCTTTTATAAAGAAGGTGAAAATACATGGACTGCAAATTGTAATTGAAAGACTACAAAATTGCTGAACTATGCATTTATAGGGTTATGTGTGGCAATTAGGTTTAGTTATATTTATTAAAGCAGTTGAACCTTACAAATTTTTCATAGTGCATAGGTATTGAGAGGATCTGGATTGGTGATTGTTAATGAACAATTTTTTTACAAGTTATGGCTATTTTTTAAGTAAAAAAATAGTCTTTGATAGAGACATTTTCAGGAATGATGACTTGTACATTTATATCTTTATTTCAGATGTTTTTATTTATTTGTTTATTTATTGGTATTGTGATAAATAGGATATTGTTATGGACCATGTGTAGGGCTGTCAAACAGCAGTTAACTCTTAAAGTGCCAAACAAAATTTGTAGCTGATGTCTATTTTATTTTTTTTTTCAATTTATCATAGAAAATAAGTTTTGACATTTCATGTCAGTTGTCTCTTGGCAGACATTTCATATGAAATGTCAAGACATATTTTCTTTGAAAAATTAAAAAAATGCTATAGTGTTGTTTGCTGCAAGGGTGGTAGGGTTAATCATTATACATTCCATTAAGCCAGATAATAACTACAGACTGTGTTCCATAGGTTTGTTTGTTTTTCGGATTTTACGTCACTTTCAACAACTTTAGTCATATCGCGACAGTGTCTGGATGTGACAGGGAGCTCAATGTTCATTTTTAGAATGCTGCCTCACTGAAGTATTATGCCCCAGACGCATGACATGATATTCTACCTAGTCACATATTACTGACACAGGGCTGATCAGTGCTAGCTCTACTTTCTTAATGCTGAGTACCAAGTGAAAAAGCAGCTAGTACTATTTTTACGGTCTTTAGTATGACTCAGCCAGGCATCAAACACAATCTCCTGGTCACAAAGCGATGCCCTACCAATTGAGCCACTGTGCTTGGTGCCATAGGAATGACTATTAGCTAAACTTTAGCTTTCTGAATTAAAATTATAGTAGAATACAGTTTGCATGTTTTTTGTTGATGTTGTTTTTCATTTTATTTCTGCAGAATAAAATCTAGGCTGCCCTTGCTTTATGAATGTTCATTACAATATCTTTTGCTATCTCCAGCATGCTATTACAATTTTATAGGTTTATCTTGAAATTGCTGGGCCCAGTTGTTCAAAGCTAATGACATCGTTAGTTAACGATTCGTTAAAATTTACATCAAGTGATACGCAAATATGCTGAAATTTTTTGCTGAAAACATGTGAGTAGCTTTTGCAGTGCAAAAGATACTTACATTTTTTCAGCAAAAAATATCAGAATATTGTATATTGAATCCACTAAAACAGTTAACGAAATGACCTTTAACGAGCTCGTTAAACTAAGGACGCTTTGAACAACTGGGCCCTTGTCACCATGAAAAGTTGGTAGCTGCAAAAATCTAAACCTGCTTAGAATAGGCAGAATTAACCTACAAGTACCTACAACATGTTTTTGAGCAGAAATAAGAAAAATATTTACCCCTTTTATCTGGTGCTATGAATTATTTACAAACTAATAATATTAGAAGTGCCTCACTGAGGTGCTTCCAATAAGTACCCGCATGTTTTTGTGCAGAAATAAGAAACATACACTGCAACCTCTTTATAACACGGTTTGTTATAACATGGTTTTGGATATAACACGGTTCAAAGATGGATCCCAAAAATGTATAGATTATATTGAAAAATGACCATAAATGGTCATTTTTCAATATAATCTATACATTTTTGTTTGGATATAACACGGTTGTTTAACAAGCACGGTTTATGCTATGGTCCCCAACAATAGTGTTATAAAGAGGTTGTGGTGTACATATATTTACCTAACAGCCCTTCTTATCTGGAATTGTGTATTAACTCTTTAACAAAAAATATTTCATTAACAAAAAATAACATTAGAAGTGCCCCGCCGAGATTCTTCTAATGAGTACCAGCAACATGTTTTTTGAGCAGAAATAAGAAAACTATTTACCTCCTAGCCCCATTTATCTGGGCCTGTGCATTAACTTACCAACAAAAATAATATTAGAAGTAACTTACCAAGGCTCTTCTAATGAGTACTCACAACATAATTTTTTTATGCAGAAATAAGAAAAATATTTACCTCATAGCCCCATTTATCTGGGGCTACGTATTAACATACCAACAAAAAATAATATTAGAAGTAACTTGCTAAGGCGCTTCTAATGAGTACTCACATGTTTTTGTGCAAAAATAAGATAAATATTTACCTCGTAGCCACTCTTATCTGAAGCTATGTATTAACTTATTTTCAAAATCTAAACATCTCATTGTGGTGGTATTCAGAGCTGTAGATAATATAATTTAGCTGCAAAAGTAGAGGATGTGCACCCGGTGACTCAGATCAGCCTATGCATCCTGCACAGTCTGATCAGGGCATTTTCTGCCCATCAGTACATGTATATTCTACAATATCTAAGGATTCTGTAAGCGAACAATGAAGATCCTCATTTGGACCTTCGTTGTCCATGTATGGATTTTATATACCTTAACTCTGGTCCTGCTGAACCCGGATAGGTCCTGCCTTTGCAAACAGTGTAGATCCAGATCAGTTGGCTTCTAAAAATCTGGATCTGCACTGTTTGCCATTAAGTTCCTGTATTTATATCAACAATCTGAATCAAGTCATCCGATTGGCTGAAAATTGGAAGTGGGCTAGGCATCTTAATTTATTCAGCATGACAAGGGTTAACCCTGAAAACACCATTCAGAACTGCAGCAAGCCTTTCAATAGTAAAAATGATGCAATTCACCCCATAGAGCTTGCTTTTCTAGGAAACTTGTGAAAAATATCACAATTTGTTGTCTGCTGAATTTGCTTGGTAGGTGACAGTAGTAAAGGTTAAAAATAAAAAAACTTTGCCATTTCGGCCTAAAAGGCCTCATCAGAATACCTGGCAGGTATTGATGGCTCCCGACCCCATCAGTGTGTCTGGACTTATTCTGTTGAACAGCAGAAAGAATTAAGGGATTTAGTCATCGTCACTACCTGTTCCATCTTCTAGAGTAGACTAGCATGAAAAGGGCCCTTATGCAATTTGCAGACAGTGCAGGCCCAGATCAGCCTGTGTATTCATTGCCTGCTTACAGAATCAATCGATACTATATGTCAATGAACAAAGAATGCCTAGATCAGACTGCAAAGATGAGCATGCTTATCTGGGCCTTCACTGATGGAAAATGACACAAGAGCCCTTTTCCCATATTGAGCATCAGACTCTACTGTCCTTTTGACATCACTCGGAAAGACCTTTTTTGCTTGGCGTTTTATTTTAAATGAAAATATTTTGTTCTGTTTGACCATACCTTATCAGAAATCATTTGTCCTTTCTGTTTCTGTATTTTGTTCTCAAATATTTACCCTAAAATTAAATTTAGGGCCAAAACTTGGTCTGACCTCTGCCATTTCTATAGTAAAGTGATTTTTTGGAATTTTTGTCTAAGAAAATAATTTTACTTTTCTTTGCTGAATTTGAATTTTTGATGTTTCGTAGCAATATTGTGAAATTTTCAGAAAAATTTAACAAGCGGAACTTGTTGAAAATCTGCCTCAAAGTACAGATTTCTGCATAATTTGCATTCAATTTTACTATGGGGAAAAAGTGAAAATATTTGATTTTTTAAAACACAATGACTAGAATGAAACTTTTTGTGCATAGATAGTTACGACAAATGGTTTTGCATTAAATCATTACAAAAGTTTGCAAATTTACTTCTTCTGTGTAAAGTGCCAAACAAACAATGACTTTCTTAAAGATGTCGAAAGCACAGTAGTCTTGTGTGTGCCTTCCAAAATTCTTAAGAAATATTGGTAATTGGCAATGGAAATGTTCACTAATATAAATGATGTGTAGCATGGGAAAAAGGTCCTTGTGCCATATGCAAACAGGGAAGGTCCAGATGAGCGTATGCATCCGTGCAGTCTGATCTGGACATTCTCTGTTCATCAATATATACTATAATATTCATTGATTGTGTAAGCAGACAACAAAGGCCATGACCAGCCTGCACATTCCAGCCTGCACAAATGTGCAGGCTGATCAGGGCCTCTGTTGTCTGCATATTGGCTTTTTTTTCATGCACTGATGGCAACAAGTTACACATTTATTGTTTTGTGAAAGCCTATGGCTATGTCAGTTTCCACTTTTGCAAAAAAGCATTATTGAATAAAACACATTTTACAGTAACATTATCAGCCATTCCGAACAAATTTTATTTTTGGCTTTTTAATGACTTGAACTGTTTGTTATTTAATGTTATTTATTTGCTTACACTGTATTTATATTTCAAAACATGTGCTAATTTTGTGTATGAGTCAGTACATAGGAAAATTAAATGAAATACATGTAGTAGTAATGATTATTTATGAAAATGGTCTCTTCCAATATATAGTGTGGGAGAGTTTATTCAGTCTTTAATGGGTTAAAAGAAAATAGGCAGATGTGTCAGATGATCTATGGTCTGAGCCTTTGTTTCCTGAAAATGTAATAGGGGACCTTATCCCATGTAGCTTCACTTTTTATCTGCTTGAAATCCAGTATGCCATCAGCAAGCGTGTCAGAGGATTTGTTTAGGAGGTGTATTTGATGATAATTCTGGAATAATTTTTTCTTATTTCTTCATAAAAACATATAATATGGGTACGCATTAGAAGTGCCTTGATGAGGCACTTCTAATGAGTACCCACAACGTGTTTTTATGAAGAATTGTAAGAAAAATATCACCAATTTTCAGTTGGATGTGCCGTCCGACTGGAGACCAGGAGGTTGCGGGTTCAACCCCCACCGAGGTCGGCAACATTCTTTCGTGGAGATTGATCATGAAATATTTTCTATGGTCATTCTCTCCCTTCCGCTGTTTCAAGAATGTGCACAATACTGGTTAACCACTTAGAGGACTAAGCCTGCCCAGTAAACGTGTGGTTAGGTAAACTGACCGCGCTCGACATGACCCCATTGGGTTGACTGGGCCGTAAAACCTCAACACAAACAATCATCTGCTGAAATTAATCCAGAGTGGTTAAGGTTAACTATGAACTATAAAGACATAGGTGCATGTGCAATGAAAACATTTTGAATACCAGTTTATTATTTAAAATTTAGCCCTTGAAAATAGAAATCGACCTTATGGCATGTGACCAGCATAGAGGTCAGCCTGTGCATCTCAGCAATCTGATCAGGACCTACTCTTGTCAATAAGATACAAACATAATAATAGTGATCAATGTAGTGTCCGGCCAGGCTGCACAGATGCGCTGCTTGATCTGGCCTATGCCAATCTCATACATCATAAGGTCATTTTCTATTTGGCGAGACTAAAATGGTGAAAAAAGTATATTTATCAGCTTGTTTCATGTGTGTTCAATAGTAATAGATGGATGATTGAAATAAGTGTCTTCTTTGTTGACTGTTTTGTCCCACTATTCTACAGACTGAAAAGAGCCGGCCTCGGTGGCTCAGTTGGATGGGCCGTCCAACGGGAGACCAGGAGGTCGCGGGTTCAACCCCCGCCGAAGTCGGCAACATTCTTTCGTGGAGATTGATCATGAAATATTTTCTATGGTCATTCGCTCCCTTCCGCTGATTCAAGAAGGGCAGTTGTCAGTTTCTGGCGAAAGAATGTGCACAATACTGGTTAACCGCTTAGAGGACTAAGCCTGCCCATTAAACATGTGGTTAGGTAAACTGACCGCGCTCGACATGACCCCATTGGGTTGACTGAGCCGTAAAACCTCAACACAAACAAACAGACCGAAAAGAGAAACATGGTTTAAAAATTAACCCCCAGAAATATTGTATTTAAACAAAAATGTATAGATTATAGAGAAAAATGACATTCATGGTCAGTTTTCTTTATAGTGTATACATTTTGTTTGATTACAAAATAGTGTACCCAAACAATACAAGATATAAATTACATTTAATTTTTCAATCTTATTTTTTTATATTCACAAAGTACGTTTAATTTTTATTTATTTATTTTTTTTTTTATATTTACAAAGTTCATTTTGGTTTTGTTCAACTAAATTGACAGAAAAAACTAAAAAAAAACAAACAAAAAAAAAAACTCCTTTAACAAGCTTTGTGACTACAAAATTTCTCAAATCATTCCGTATTATTTGTGATTCTTTTATTTGCAATTCTAAAAGTCTTAAAAAAAAATGCACAATAGATTAGTGACATTAGTGTATATCTAGACAATTTTGACCTGTCTTTATGATTATTAAAGGTAATGGTCAAAGGGACAGGCCAGTTTGGTCGTTTATTCTTTTGTTGTTATTGCGTTTTATCGCACCTGCTTGTAGCAGGGTGCGATATAGGAGTCCGATTTTCTGTCCGTCCGTCCGTCAGTCTGTCCGTCCATCTGTCAACATTTATGTCGACGTTCGACATTTATGTCAGAGTTAGTATTCTAATCAACTACAAGACTAAACAACCATCAAACCTTGCATGAAACATCTCCCTGACCTCCAGACTTTGCAACATAGGCGTCCGCTTTTCCGTATGTCTGTCCATTCGTCCGTCCGTCTGTCAACATTTATGTCGAAGTTCGACATTTATGTCAAAGTTAGTATTTTAATCAACTACAAGACTAAACAACCATCAAACCTTGCATGAAACATCTCCCTGACCTCCCAACTTTGTGACATAGGTGCCCACTTTTCCATTCGTCCGTCTTTGTCTGTCTGTCTGTCTGTCTCTTAACAATTCTGTTATGTCGAAGTTCGACATTTATGTCAAAGTTAGTATTCTAATCAACTACAAGACTAAACAACCATCAAACCTTGTATGAAATATCTCCCTGACCTCCTGACTTTGCGACATAGGTGCCCGCTTTTCCATTCGTCTGTCCGTTCGTCCATCCGTCTGTCTCTTAACAGTTCTGTTATGTCGAAGTTCGACATTTACGTCAAAGTTAGTATTCTAATCAACTACAATTCTACAACAACTATCATACCTTGCATGACACATCTCCCTGACCTCCTGACTTGGCAGTATGTTGACCCAGTGACCTTGACCTATATTTTGCGCTCCATTGACTTTGACACAATTTACGTTGACGTTCCAGATCTTCTCAACTATAAGGCATACAACTACCAAACCTTGCATAGTGCTTCTCCTAGATGTACAGACTTGGCAGGTACCTTGACCCGGTGACCTTGACCTATATTTTGCACTCCAGTGACTTTGACATATTTTGCGTCGACGTTCGATATCTCCTCAACTATAAGGCCTACAACCATCAAACCTTGCAAAGTGCTTCTCCTCAATGTACTGACTTGGCAGATATTTTGACCTGGTGACCTTGACCTATATTTTGGCTGCAGTGACTTTGACATAATTTACGTCAACTTTCCAGATCTCCTCAAGTGTATGACCTCTAGCCACCAAACCTTGCATAGTGCTTCTCCTATATGTACTGACTTGGCAGGTATCTTGACCCAGTGACCTTGACCTATATTTTGCGCTCCTGTGCCTTTTACACATTTTACGTCAACATTCAATATCTCCTCAACTATAAGGCCTACAACCATCAAACCTTGCATAGTGCTTCTCCTCAATGTACGGACTCTGCAGGTACCTTGACTGGGTGACGTTGACCTGTATTTCATGCTCCATTGACTTTTACACCTTTTACGTCGCCCTTCCATATGTCCTCAACTGTAAGGCCTTCAACCACCAAACCTTATATAGCACTTCTTTTCGATGTACTGACTCGACAGGTACCTTGACCTGGTGACCTTGACCTATATTGTGCACTCCAGTGACTTTGACACATTTTATATTGATGCATGGTATCTCCTCAAATATAAGACCTACAACCACTAAACCTTGCATAGTGCTTCACCTCATTGCACTGGCTTGGCAGGTACCTTGACCCAGTAACCTTGACCTATATTTGACACATTTTACGTTGATGTTTGATAACTCCTCAACTATAAGGCCTACAACCACCATACCTTGCATTGTGCTTCTCCTTGTTGTACTGAATTAGCAGGTACCTTGACCCATGTCCTTGACATATATTTCATGCTCCAGTGACTTTTACACATTTTACATCAACATTCCATTATCATTGGGCTGTATGATACGAAAAGTCAGTGCTGAAGATGTAGCCATTAGAGGGAATGGGACTGGCCTGGAATATATGTGCCCCACTAGGCACTTTTTCTACATTTTTTTCAACCCAGTTTTCCAAATAAGCAATGCTAAGAATGAAATAAACTTATTTAATATAAACCACATTCTGATTGTGGCTCCTGTGACTTTTGCGCCAGCAGGTGCGATGACGCCTTCCACGGAATTCTTGTTTAGCAATATGGACTAGATACCTTGGCTACTCATTTCCTTTTCTATTTGCAGCTATGATGACTGTTGACATAGACTGGCTCCAGTCGTTTTTGTTTTATATCTATTTTTCTCTTTCTCTACATTATTTTTTTATCTTGATCCTCTTTAATCCAACTTCAAGTTATCTATCGCTGAACAAGGGACTGAAGTAAACAAAAATTCTACAAGCTATACAAGTGTTGTGTCCCCTCAAAAACAAAAAAAAAAGAAGAAAAAGAAAGAAAAGAAAAATAAAGAAAGGGTCTGGGGCCAGACTAACTGTTGACACTATAACACCACAAATCAATTTTGTTGCCTTCTGTGGTAAATTTTAACACACAGGACTCTACCATCCACCTACTTTTAAAGTTCACTCGTAAATCAGTTTTCTAACTATGCCAACGTCTTAAAATCCACAGATCATTTTAATCATCATGCAGTTATTAATTGCAAGTTATTTTCTTGTCAGTTGTGATGACCTGTTAAAATTTCACAACCAGTTTGTCAACTACCATGGCCAGAAATCTCCACAAAGTAGTTTTCTTTGCAAATAACTTGCAAATAACTTAAACCCTTGTCATGCTGAATAAATTAAGATGCCATGCCCACTTCTAATTTTCAGCCAATCAGATCACTTGAGCCAGGTTGTTGATACAAATTCACATACTGAATGATAAACAGTGCAGATCCAGATCAGTTGGCTTCTTCAGAGCCAACTGATCTGGATCTACATTGTTTGCAAAGGTAGGGTATATCTGGGTTCAGTAGGACAAGGGTTAATTAACAGTTTTTGCCAACTGTGATGGAAAAACATTAAAAAATAGGTTCTAAAAAGAATGACCCTTGAGAGCGATGAACACACACGCAAAAAGATAAAATAGTTGAACTGTCATTTTCTGGGTTAGACTAGCTAGTTTAGGCCAATTATGCCTCATCAGTGATCCAGATGTAAATCAGATTACTTGCCAATAACTGTGATCCTACACAAAAACACGCCTATATAATTTTGACCCCCTTAAACCTCACTTATATACTAAAACTGGGGTTTACAGGGGTATACATTATTTTTCTTATTTTGTTAAAAAAAAAAACAATAGATTATGGCTACTCGTTAAAACTACCTCACCGAGTCAGTTCTAATGAGTATCCACAATTTATGTTTTGAGCAGGAATATGAAAAATGTCAGAATTTTTTATCTGAAACTTTTCCTTTTTTTGGCCATGTTTTCGTAATGATCTCCAGATTTTGAAACTCCACAGACAGTCTGAAAGTCAGCTATTGTAACAAAAAGGTTTTACCCACTAACCAGTTTTCTAGCCAAAAATGCTGGCCATACTCTGCCAAAAACTAGTTTACTTTTATAACTCTTATGACCAGAAAACTCCACAATACAGTCATCAGTTACTTCATCTGTTGTGACAATAAATTTCCACTAACTGTGGTGACAATAAATTTCTACAAACAAGGGCCCAGTTGTTCAAAGCAATGTTAACTGTTCTAGTAAGTACAATATCTTATTCACAGGTATTTTTGCTGAAAAAATGGGAGTAGCTGCTCGCATTTTTTATACCCCGCCACACAATAGTGTGTCTGTCTGTCTGTCCATCTATCCGTTGTATGTCCACCTGTCTGTTCGTTTTTCGTTTCCGGATGATAACGAGTAAACAACGGATTTTCACCAAACTTGGTATGTGCTTTGATATTGTGGAGATCTGGTTTGGGATTGCTAATGGGCAAATTTCCCGTCAAATTTTTACGGAGTTATCTGCCTGAGAAACGCCCATATCTTCATTTCCGGACGATAACTGGAGTAAATAACGGGATTTTCACTAAACTTGCTATATGCATTGACATTAAGGAGATCTGGTTTGGGATTTCTAATGAGCAAAGTTTGTCAAATTTTTACGGAGTTATCTGCCCGAGACATGCCCATATTTTTGTTTCCGGACGATAACTTTAGTAAGTAACAAAGGATTTTAACCAAACTTGCTTTATATATTGACATTAAGGAGATCTGTTTTGGAATTGCTAATGGGCAAATTTCGTCAAATTTTACGGAGTTATCTGCCTGAGACAGGCTCATATTTTTGTTTCTGGATGATAACTTGAGTAAATGACAAGGCCTTTTAATCAAACTTGCTATATGCATTGATATTATCAAGATCTGGTTAAGGATTGTTATCTGTCCATTGATATTATCAAGATCTGGTTTAGGATTGTTATCTGTCCCTCCGTCATTTTCTTTCCAGACATTTTCGCAACAATATCCTTAATACATAAACAAATAATTGCTATGGTGGGGTATTATGCTTGCGGTGCTTTTATTTCAGCAAAAATATTAGCATATATGCAATATTTAATGATCAAAGTTTTAACGAGACGTTAACTAACAACATCAATAGTTTTGAACAACTGAGCTCTGTTTGTGAATTTTTCTGGACAGAAAACTCCACAAATCGGTTTCTTGCCAGTTATGTTGGTCACAGCAATCCACAGTTTTCTTTCTACCAATATAACCAGAACACACTTAAAACCAATTAGGATGACTGAAAATACAAAAAAAATATTAGCTTATTCAACCTAATTACTGCACTGTACACTTAAGGTTTTCAAAATTACTTGGAAAACTTGTGGTAAAATGTTTTCTGCCTACTAAGGGTACACTTTAGAAAAAGATTAGCATTTAGGACATTTTCATTTTTGATGATGCTTATGCTTATGCTTATGCTTTTTTCTGATTTTCTTTATAAAAGCATATGTTGTGGTTGCTTACTTGAATTGCATCAAAAAAGTTGATGCAATCCAAATGGGTACCCACAACATATACCTTTAAGCATACTGGCTGTAATCTATGGAATTGCTTGACTGTGAGCTTATAGGGGTATGTGTGATAATTAGGTCGAATGTGGTAAGTAAACGGTCAATTTTACCTCAATCATTGAGACATCACTGTAAAATAGATAAATTAATTACCAATTGAGCTGCATAAAACAAAGTTAAGGACTCGGTGGCAGTCTAGACAGTAGTCAGTCAATGGATGATGATGATGATGATGAGTTCAGGTTTAACGACACGTCAAGACATGAGGATCATTTCCATCAAAATGATGTATTAACATGGTTTGGTATGGTAAGGGTTATAATGATAAGTCATATATGCAGAAAATTTAAAACTAGAACAAATTTGAAAATTAAAAATTTTATATTTTGTTAAAAAGATTAATATGTTTTCAAAACTTTAGCATGTAATCAGCTGGTACATCTTGAAATAGATATCTAAGTCATTATTTTGGAAAAATTGACTCCTCACATGAGAAAATTCAGTGCAGTCAATCAGAAAGTGTTTTACCTTAAGTGACTCACTACAGTGTATGCAAAGTGGCTGATCTACTTGTTTGTACAGATAAGAATGTGTGAGTCTAGTATGACCTATACATAGACAAATAAGAACCACTTCTTCTCACCTACTTGGTCAGCGGAAAATGAATGGTGCATCCCAAAGTGGATTTATGATATTAGCCAAATATTGGAACTGAGCAGGGGCACAGCATTTCCTACAAGATTGTATGTGTACCAAGCCATGACTCCGCTCTGCCTTTGCATTAGAGTCTTCGCTGTGCCATTATGAAAATACACGTATTCAAATATATAGAAAATTTCACCTCCAAAAACTGAAAACTTTCAGGTAAAAAAACTCTGGTATTTTTCAAACCTGCTCAAAATATAGATTGTGGGTACTTGTTAGAACCACCTCATTGAGGCAGTTCTAACGAGTACCCACAATCTATGTTTTTGAGCAGAAATAAAAATAATGAATACTCCTGTAAACCCCAGTTTGCTATATAAAAGTGGGGTTTAAGGGGGTCAAAGTTATATAGGTATGTTTTTGGGATGTGCCTGAAGATACTTTGGATCCTTTGCTACCCACAGGGTCCCCTGCAAACTTGAGTGCAAAGACTGTGCACATGTGTAGGCTGATCCGAATCTTCACTAGGAAAACATGCAGTCTTGTAAGAAATGCCATGCCCTGGCTGCATGTGAGCTACAGTTGCACATGCATCCATGCATTATTTGTCCATTCATTCACATTTGAGCAACCCCCAGACCACATAATGAATTTGAACCTAATTTGGTTGAAATGTTACTAGGAAAAGTATAATTCAAGCTTGTGTAATTTGTACCAGTCAGCCATTTTGATTGGCTGCCATAGTTATAAAAAAAAGTTCAACAGACTATCAATGGAAAATGCTTTGGGTTCATTCAACTAACTTCTCTTAAACCCTTGAGAGCAAGGAACACACTTACAAAACTGAAAACAACTGAAGTGTCACATTTTCTGGACAAGACGATCTAGTTTTGGCCATTTAGGCCTCATCAGTGACCTTCTTATAAATTTTCAAAAACCCTGGACTGGGCTCACTGATCACAAAGGACCAGAAAATATAAACTACACTGTAGTGAAGTATGGGGTATGGGGAGATGATTTATGGTTACCACAAGGCACTAACACCAGTTGTAGTGAAGACAAAAAGATTTTGAAATGAATGACCCTTTAGAGCAATGAAACTGAAAATTCACAAAACTGAAAACAGCTGAAATATCATGTTTTCTGGGCCAGACACACAAAAACAGACCTATATAATTTTAACCCCCTTAAACCCCACTTTTATATAGTAAAACTGGGGTTTACAGGGATATACATTTTGTTTCTTATTTCTGCTCAAAAACATATATATATTTGAATAGGCATGTTTTTGTAATGCTCACTAGTTTCTGCAAATTAGGCCTCATCAGGAACACTCATATAAATTTTCAAATTCAGAAATGGACTCCATGATTACAAAGGATCAAAAAATATAAACTACACTATAGTGAAGTATGGAAAGGCATTTTATGGCCACCATACAGCACTAACATCAGCTGTAGTGAAGATAAGAAAATTCTAAACAAATTGACCCTTGTGAAAACTGGAAAAAGCTGAAATATCATGTTTCATGTTTCTGGTCCTAGTTTGCCAGTTGTACGTAAATGACATGGTGCATCCTTGAGGCCCTCCCAGGGTTTATGGGGAACAAGGGAATAATGTCGTTTATTCAGGGGAACACAAGTCTAATAAAAGCACCGCAAGCATAATACCCCACCATAGCAATTATTTGTTTATGTATTAAAGTTATCATTGTGAAAATGTCTGGAAAGAAAATGACAGAGGGACAGATAACAATCCTAAACCAGATCTTGATAATATCAATGGACAGATAACAATCCTAAACCAGATCTTGATAATATCAATGCATATAGCAAGTTTGGTTAAAAGGCCTTGTTATTTACTCAAGTTATCATCCGGAAAGGAAAATATGGGTGTGTCTCGGGCAGATAACCGTAAAAATTTGATGAAACTTGCCCATTAACAATTCCAAAACAGATCTCCTAAAGGTCAATGCATATAGCAAGTTTGGTTAAAATCCCTTGTTATTTACTCAAGTTATCGTCTGGAAACGAAAATACGGGCGTGTCTCGGGCAGATAACTCCATAAAAATTTTACAAAATTTGCCCATTAGCAATCCCAAACCAGATCTCTTTAATGTTAATGCATATAGCAAGTTTGGTTAAAATCCCTTGTTATTTACTCAAGTTATCGTCCTGAAACGAAAATATGGGTGTGTCTCGGGCAGATAACTCTGTAAAAATTTGTCTAATTTGCCCATTAGCAATCCCAAATCAGATCTCCTTAATGTCAATGCATATAGCAAGTTTGGTTAAAATCCCTTGTTATTTACTCAAGTTATCGCCCGGAAATGAAAATATGGGCGTGTCTCGGGCAGATAACTATGTAAAAATTTTACGAAATTTGCTCATTAGCAATCCCAAACCAGATGTCCACAATATCAATGCACATACCAAGTTTGGTGAAAATCCATTGATGTTTACTCAAGTTATCATCAGGAAATGAAAAACGGACGGACGAACGGACACACGGACATCCAACGTGAAACCATAATACACTGCCACTATTGTGTGGCGGGGTATAAAAATGAAGGGAGCAGGGGAACAAATGTAATTTGGGGGAGCAGGGAACATAGAAAATTAAGATTTGGATCTTGGGGAACAAGGGAAAATGCTCATCCTTGGGACCAGAGCTTTCATGTTTGCAAAGATTTAAAATATTAACTTGGACCTAATTATACAATTAGTCTCCTCCAAAACTACTGAACATATTTAGATAAAGCCTTGTAAAAATGTTCCTTGGGTGATTCTCTCCTAAAATTATGGATTTTATTGCAGTCTCTTTAACAATTTGTTTGCCATAGAAACCTTTGGTTGCCAAAGACTTACAATGAGAAGCTGTTCACCGTGATATTATGTTCAACTTCTGGTATTTGTTATCCTCACTTTTTGTTAGATCTTCATTAAACTTGCTGACACCACAACAAATCACAGATCAGTTAATACAACATGCCAGATCAGACTTAATCAACTCTGTTCAGATGGCTACTTGTTAATTAGGCATTTTTGCAGAACAATATTGGTGCAGGCCACGATCCGACTATTCAGGTGTGGTCTGATCAGCAGGATCTGCACTGTGCCTCTGGTTTAGTGTCCAAATTTTTATGTTCATCTGTGTGGCCCTGACCATACTGCTCTAGGAGCAGTATGATATGGGACTGCAATTTGCTCAAGTTTGTTTCTGATTTTAATGCTAAAGTGGAGTAGATTAGATATGTTTGACCTAAAGGGAGGTAATCTGGCAGAATAGTTATTGAATATTGTTTCAGGTTACTCTCCCTTGACAGGCCTCAATGGTGGTCGTATGGTTATATAATTTAATGTTTTGTACCTTTTGAAATGTTTATATGTTTGCTTATTATGTTATCATATGGCTGTAGAAATAAAATAAATAAATAAATCTCGAAGTATCCGTTTGACATATTTTCGTTGGCGCAGTGCGTTGCGGATGCGGTGCAGGGTTTAACCTGGCCAACGAGTAAATCGAATACACCCACGTCAATTATCGATCAATAGAGCCTACCATCGAGAGAAAAGACGATAAGACAGTGGAAACCAAAACAATGACGAAACAAAGAGGATCATCTTGCAAACAAGGCGAGGATATCATTAAAGAAGATCAAAAAGAAAAATCGCATGTTTTGAACGATCACTTGAAAAGGTCAGTGAAAGTATATATATTTTGAAGTTTAATTTCACAGTCGCAAAAAAGAAAGGTTGACGTAGACATGTGACAAGAAGCTATTCATAATTTCGTAATGTACCGAAAATCGACAACCAAGGCTGGCTAATTATTTTAAATGGCATTATTTAAGAGAAATTATTTATGAAAAGATTCGTTGTTACCAAACTTTGCTAACTACATGTTAGTTCTTGAAAACAGATTTTTTTCTCTCTGCTATTTACATGTGCCATAAATTCTATAAACCAACACATGAATTTGACTATGCTCTGCAGAAGTTGAAATACGTCAAACCCAAGTGGCCGGAAGATTGATGAAAACTGTCAGGCTCTCCTTCCATTTGAGCCCATTAACTATCCTAGAGGTGTCATCCTATAGATAAAGGTAAAAAGTTTTAGAGCAGGTGCAACAGTTGACCTACGACAGGCCAAACTATCTCCTACCATCCCACACCTGCACACAGACCATCAGATTGCTGTGAATTCATTGAGTTTATAAAATTTTTGGATTCTTAGAATGACCTGGTCATCTCCTGAAGACATTTTTTCTCAATGGAAGACCATGGAAAATGTACATGTTGTGGAAATTCATTAGATGTGCCTCTCTGAAGTAATGAGTACCCATAACATTTGTCATTGATAAATTAGAAAAATATTCACCAGATGCCACTCTTATCTAGAGGTGCATGTATGCTTTATGATGCACAGGTTGATATGGTACCATTTTGCTTATACTGGCTTGTTGCATTTTAACCCTTGTCCTGCTGAATAAATTAAGATGCCACGTCCACTTCTAATTTTCAGCCAATCAGATTACTTAATCCAGATTGTTGCTATAAATTCACATACTTAATGGCAAACAGTGCAGATCCAGATCAGTTGGCTTCTTCAGAAGCCAACTGATCTGGATCTACACTGTTTGCAAAGGCAGGCTATATCCGGGTTCAGCAGGACAAGGGTTAAGACGATGATAAATCTTTAAATATAAATATGGCACATCTATGATTTCAGCAGTGGAAATAGGGTGTCTGAAAACTTAGGAATGGGAAAATGAAATTTAGGGTATATTTACTGGCTATATTTTTGAATGAAAAATGCATATACTTAGGGTAAATATGGTGTCTGGTTCTGACCTGTTAAGATCACATGAAGAGGTCGGGTCGCAGATAAAACTAGCCAAGCAGTCATTATCTTGCTTGTTATTATCGCCTTTTGTCCCTGACATGCATGCCATGTACATTGCTTGAACACATAGTATTATATGCTCAAACATCATGGCTCATTTGGATAAATATCAGTTCATGTCCAACAGGCAACATGCATTTAGGAAAAGGCATAGTTGTTAAACTCAGTTGACCACTGTTATAAACGACTGGGCAAAAATCTTGAACAAAGGAAAAAAGGCTGACACATTTATTCTGGACTTTGAGAAGGCTTTTGACACCCCTCTGATGACCTTTTTAAAAGCAAATTATTTCCTCATGGCATTGGCGGAAAGACACTCAGATGCATAGATTCCTTTCTTTGTTATAGAACAGAACAAGCTGTTGTAAATGGTGAAACTTTGGTGGGCTCGAGTTTTGACAAATGTTCTTGGTCCATTGTTGTTCTGTCTGTATATAAACCTTAGTCCTGCTGAGCCCGTATGTGCCCTGCCTTTGCAAACAGTGTAGATCCAGATCAGTTGGCTTCTGAAGAAGCCAACTGATCTGGATCTGCACTGTTTTCCATTCAGTATGTGAATTTATATCAACAATCCAGATAAAGTAATCTGATTGGCTGAAAATTAGAAAAGGGTGCGACACCTTAATTTATTCAGCAGGACAAGGGTTTTAATGATATTTCCACAGACATGGACTCTGAAATAAGACATTTTGCAGAATGATGACATTGTTCGCTATCATGAAATTAGAGATACAGAGGACTCATTGAAACTTCAGATAGATTAGGATTTTGGGCAAGAAAATGGGGTATGAGATTTCAGCCAGTCAGTGCAATATAATGCAGGTAACTGGAAGAGTACAAATATGATTGAGGCTTCTTACACTTCCGAAGGTACGGTCCTCTAAAATGTAAATTCCTTTAAATACCTAGGAGTAGCAATCACACATGACTTGAGATGGAATACACATATTAGCAACATGTGTACTAAGGCAAATAGAACCCTTAGTTTCCTGAGACGAAATTTTTATCAATGTCCTCAGGGTGTAAAAGAGGCAGCATATAAAGGACTTGTTCACCCCATTTTGGAATATGGCAACTGTGTTTGGGATCCCCAAGGCGTGGTTCTTCAACAAGAAATTGAAAAAAAAAAGTTCAGAATAGGGTTGCTAAGTTTGTAACTAGCAATTACTGCTTTAAAACTGGGAGTATGACTGGAATAAAAACTAAGATGGGTGTCCCTCTCAAGAAAAAGAGGGGTGGGGGGTGGCAGTAAACTAATTCTTTTGTACAAAGGTCTAAAGGGTACTGCCAGCATTCCAACAGATGACCTAAACTGTCCACCCAATTAGGCACAGTAGAAATCATCACTCATAGACTTTTCAGAACCCTGCTGCTAGAACTCTCATTTACAAGGGCTCATTCTTCCCTCAGACAATCAGAGATCCAGATTCAAGTGTTTCCTTCGCTGAAGGTGCAGAGGATTGTGCTGTTAGGTTTACCACTCTGGTAAGAGCTAGGGACTTACTTCCCATATCACATGTCCTAATGAATGAATGTCATTAGACATATCACCAGTAAAAATTCTTACTCTGAATAACAAGCATGCTGGGTAAAAGAGTCAGCAGATGACATTTTGATTTTTTTTTTTTTTTCAAGAAAATAGGCTTTCATATCACATACAGTTTGTCTCCTTAGACAATTTGCATCAAATATCAAAGTTTATTTTTCTGGAAAAATAAGAATGGTATCATGATGTTATCTGCTGAATTTGTCCATAAAGTGATGAAGGTTAAGTTGGTTTTGAATCTGTAAATGATTTTATATTCTTTTATCTGATTCAAATTTACTGCATTGATTTTGATTCTCTCCATTATATCTGATTCAAGTGAAGTTCATAATGTGGCTTCATGTCCCCTATACACAGTTTCATTTTGAAAACAGCAATTATTTATTGATTTGACATGATTTATGTACCCTGAAATGCTGACAACTGATTTCTGCATCAGTGGATGACTCCTATAATTAATTAAGCTCGCCCTGAGCCACTACATGTACATTGTATGTGCAACAGGCAACAGAGGGGAAAGCTCTTCAGTTTGACCCAAATGTACTCAAAGTTTTCCAAGTCTGTCTGACTCTTCTAAGACAAATGGTGAACAAAGATACAAATTTACTGAAATTCTTAGAATGTTTGCCAGGGCAAACAAATCTTTGTTTGACATACATGTCCGGCAGGCCTACAGATTTTGTGTAGATTGTTTGACATGTATAAGCCCATAACTGGTTGAATACAGTAAAATCTTGGATCTTAGCCCTTGCCTTGCTGAATAAATTAAGATGCCACGCCCACTTCTAATTTCCAGCCAGTCAGATTGCTTGATTCGGGTTTTTGATAGAAATTAACATATTTAATGACAAACAGAAGCCAACTGATCTGCACTGTTTGCTAAGACAGGGCATGGCATGTTCAGCAAGAGAAGGGTTAGTACTTGAATTTTTACTTTTATGTCTGGTCAAGTTCAGTTGATGACAAATTGTGATATTTTTCTCATCTTTCCCAGAAAGTAGGGTTCATCATTTCATGCTAATTTCAAGCTGTTTCATTTTGAATGATATTTAAAAGTCAAAATGCTATTTTCTGGGAAAATAAGGAAAGTATTTCAAAATGTTTGCTGGAATTTTAGCTGTCATGCTAAATGTTTCTATCTTTTTTGCTGTTTTCAGATATCTGGTGGCACTAAGGCCTTGGTCATTTGCAGCGTCTTTTACTCCAGTTTCATTGGGGAGTGCTTTGGCTTATAAAGCAACAGGACAGTTTGGAATCTTGATCTTCATTCTCACATTACTATCAGCCCTCTCTGTTCATGCAGCTGGAAATCTAGTCAACACATACTTTGATTATCAACGTGGAATCGACAGCAAGTTCAGTGATGATAGAACACTAGTTGACAAGCTCTTGGACCCACATGACATTGCCTGGCTTGGAATGCTATTTTATTCTGTTGGAATCATCAGTTTCATGATTCTTAATTTTTTATCAGTTGCAGAAATCGAACACCTAGCATTGATATTTTTCTGTGGCCTGTCCAGTAGTTTTCTATATACTGGTGGACTGGGCCTAAAATATATAGCCCTTGGTGACATTGTTATATTTTTAACCTTTGGGCCACTTTGTGTGATGTTTTCATTTCTGGCACAAGCGGGACACCTGTCAACTGTCACCCTGCTTTATACTATTCCACTGGCATTAAATACAGAGGCTATCCTTCATACTAATAATACTAGAGACATGGAACCAGACAGAAAGGCGGGAATTGTTACTATAGCCATCATGCTAGGTTGGACTGGTTCCTATCTTCTGTTTCTGTTATTATTATTTATTCCATATATTCTGCTTGTGCAAGCTGGTCTCCACATATCAAAATGGATGTTTTTACCAGTAATAACTATAAGACAAGCATTTGCTCTAGAAAGAACTTTCAGAAGTAAAGATCTGACCACCATTCCACAAGACATGGCAAAAATAAACTTTCAGATGGGTATTTTATATGTGGTGGCAATAGTTTTAACAGACAAAACTCTTCTACCGAAGCTTATTTAATGGTGAGCAAAAACGTCAGCAGCCAGCATTTTTTTTTTTCTTATTTTCCCCAGAAAATAGGTTTTGACATTTCATGCAGATTGTCTACTAAGGAGAGATTTTGCATGAAATGACAAAACTTTTTACTTTGAAAAATAAGAAAATATCAGTTTGTCATTTGCTGAATTTTTCCAAAGAGTGTAAAGGTTAGTGAACTTTAGACATAAAAGGATTAGGAAAAATCCATGAGAATCAGATATATAACATAATATCCTTAAGCATTGTGGCAGACAGACCTAGACAACAATGTAGACCCAGATTAGATTTTGCTGTTAGTCTTTCATCCAGCAGTTCTTTAGACATATGAATATAGGTAGTAAAATGAACATATTCAAAATTTAGAAGTATGATAACGAGTTAAGGCTAAATACAGTACACAGAGGAGTTGTTTAGGGAGAGTCCAATTATCACCAAATACTCCTTACCCTTGTCCTGCTGAACCCAGATATACCCTGCATTTGCAAACAGTGTAGATCCAGATCAGTTGGCTTCTGAAGAAACCATCTGATCAGGATCTGCACTGTTTGCCATTAAGTATGTGAATTTATAGCATCAATCTGTATTAAGTAATCTGATTGGCTAAAAATCAGAAGTGGGCGTGGCATCTTAATTTGTTCAGCAGGACAATGGTTAATAAGTCCTCTGGTACATGTATATATGTCCTGGAAAGCATTCATATGACAACTGTTATACACTTCAGCCTCTTGATAACACGGTTCATTATAACACAGTTTTGGATATAACACGGTTCAAAGATGGATCCCAAAAATGTATAGATTATATTGAAAAAATGACCATAGATGGTCATTTTTTCAATATAATCTATACATTTTTGTTTGGATATAACACGGTTGTTTAACTAACACAGTTTATGCTATGGACCCCAACAATAGTGTTATAAAGAGGTTGTGGTGTACCTCTAAGTATTCAGACACTATAACTTCCTACTGTACTTATCCTAAAATAGGATTAGACAATTATTACTGCCTGATGATGGATTTAAAGATTGGTGGTGACGGAATAGCAAATAACGTAAACCCTGATTAAACTGCTTCTTTAGTAGTTTGATCTTGGTCTGCATTTGCTCAGGCACATCTCTCCAAATATTTAGGTTAATACTGTCATAGCCCCAGATAAGCAATTAGCATATAGATTTCTCTATGAAAACATATGTTGTGGGTACTTATTAGAAGCATCTTGTTAAGGCACGTCTAATGAGTACCCACAACATATGATTTCATGGAGAAATAAGAGAAATATCAGTATTATTTTTGTTGAAAAATGTCTTCATCTAGAGCTATGTACTGTACATTTTTATTTCTCCATCAAACACTCCGAAGTCTAGGTTCAAGATAACGTGTCACTTACGTGTGTAGAAATTGTTTTTTTTTATGCCCCCACTATTCAAAGTATGGTGGAAAGGGCATATAGTGTTACCCCAGTCAGTCCGCCTGTCTCCATCCGCGTCCAAAATAGCGTTAGCAATCTGCGTTTAAGTTTTTTAAGCGTTAGCATTTTGCATTTAAGTTGTTCAGGCGGGGAATCTGTGTCCTTTGGACGCATTTCTAGTCTTTACTGTTTAAGCTCAAATATATTTGTTTTAATATTGCTTTTAACTCACATGAGTCAAAGGCTCAGGATGAGCTGGTGTGATCACTTGCTATCCACACCTTTGAATGGCTTCTCTGAGACTTCTGGGCCAATTTTCTCCAGGCTTTATAATGTAGTCTTCCCTGGAAAGTGGAATTGAAAGTTTTTCAAATAGTTATGGGCCACTGACCAAGATGGCCATCATGCCCAAATATGGTAAAAACCATTTAATAAGCTTCTTGATATGTAGCATCAGGATGGACTAGTTTGGTTCAAATGATAATCCTAGGTTGAATGTTGACCTTTTTATGACAATATCATACAGTGTATTTGCTTCCGTGTACAAAGTGGGAAAGTCATTTTCTCAAAATGTATCAATGCTTAGTTTGCTGGGTAAATTTTTCATCAGACAATATACTGCAATATTTTCCTCAGAAAACAGTTTTGGATATTTCATGCAAATTGCCTCCAAAGGAGACAACTCGCATGAAATGTCAAGTCCTGTTTTCTGGGGAAGAAAAGAAAAAAATATCACTGTCATCTGCTGAATTAGCCAAACGAGTGGTATAGTAACCCAGAGAGTTGTAAAGCTTAATGACAAGGGGAATGTACATGTATAACAACATGTGATGTAATTAGTCAACCCTTCAATTAGGATCAACATTTTATTCCCCAAGGAATGTCTTCCCCTGTCTATACATGTATAAATTAATGAACTCTGTAATGCTTAGCATATTAGGTAAACATTTCAGCAGACATTTTAAAATATTTTTCTTATTTTTTTTTTTCCAAAAAATAAGGTTTTGGTTCATCGCGCAAATTGTGAATTTTGGTGACAATTTGCATGAAATGTCAAGGCATATTTTATAGGAAAAATTAAACTTTTTTACTTTAAAGTTCCTGGTCTGTTGACCAAGATGGTCACCATTCCCATATACATTGTATACATAAGACCATTTAAAAAGCTTCTACTCTAGAACCAAGAAATGTTTGGGGCTGAATCTTAGCACAGAGCATTCAGGATAGGAGGTCTACCAAGTCTTGTAGTTTCCAATATACAAAAGTCTGAACACCAGTCCTACTGGAAATACATAAACATCATGGAGGTGGGTAACAGGGATGATGAACGCCAAAGCCGAAACGATTCTGGAAATATGGTATTTGACCTAATTACCGCACATACCCCTTTAAGCGCACAGTCAAACAATTTCTTAGTCTTCAAGTTACACCCAGTGTACTTTTTGTCTACTTTTTATAAAGGCATATGTTGTGGGTACCCATTTGAATATCATCAACTTGTACAAATGTAGATACAATTCAAATGAGTACCCACAACATATGCTTTTATAAAGAAAATCAGAAAAAAATTGCATAAACATCATCAAGTAAGTCATTTTTTTGCTGATCTTTTTTTAAAGTGTAGCCTTAGAAGGTACATGTAGATGCATATTTTACCACAAGTTTTTCCAGTAATTTTGAAAAACCTGAGCGCACAGTGCGGTAATTAGGTCCAGTATGGTATATAAAGTCTTGAGAAAGGATGCTACTGGAATAGCCCCACTAAAAGACAATGGATGTCTTTTTAACGCCTTCAAAGACAATGCGGACAGCCTCAGTTGGCAATACCAGTCTGTATACACCAAGGAGGATCAAGACAGTCCAGTTCCAGAACCATATGGCAACCCTTATTCCCAGATGGAAGAAATCTCAGTAAACGAAGGAGTGGAGAAACTGCTGTGCTCAAGTAATCCTTAAAAGGCTTCAGGACCTAACATGATCCCAGCTCGACTGTTGAAGGAATGTTCCAAAGAAATTGCACCTATTCTTGCGACCATCTTCAACAAGTCCCTACAGACAGACACAGTCCCAGCAGACTGGAAGCAAGCAAATGTCTCAGCGGTTTTTAAGAAAGGACAGCGCTATGACCAGTCAAACTACCGACCAGTGTCTCTAACCTGCTTATGCTGCAAGCTCCTAGAACGTGATTGTCAGCAATGTGATGAAGCATGTGGACCAACACTAAATCCTCACCGACTGTCAGCAGCGATGGACAGGGGAATCCAGGCAGATACAGTCATTCTGGATTTTTCTAGGGCGTTTGACTGTGTACCCCACCAACGGCTTCTCCATAAACTACATCATTTTGGAATTAGAGGACACCTCCACAAATGGATATCATCATTCCTAAAAGGCCGCAAGCAGAGTGTAATTGTTGAAGGAGTAGCGTCAGAGAGCACACCAGTGGCAAACAGGGTCCCCCAGGGCTCAGTCTTGCAGTCACAGTAAAGACCAGAGCTGTGCACGCCAGGAAGTTCAGACAGTTTTCAACATCCTCAGCTCATTTAAATTTAGTTTTTACCCTAGGACTATACCTTTGTGGAACTCTGTACCAGCTTCTGTGGCTGAAGCTCCTTCACTGGCATCTCTCAGGAAGAAGCTTTCCACCCTCTTATTCTAAGAAGTTTATGGGCCCAGTTACTAACTCTTCAAGTGGGAAGCTGTGCTGTCTGGGACTTACGTGTCTGGTTCTGCCACGGAAGGCAAATTGGTCTTTGCTTGTTGAGCCAAAAGTGGCTGGGAATACTTTCTACCTTCTCTGCTGTTTATCTTGTACCTCTTTGTTTATTTATTTATTATGTTTTTGTGGTCCTAAATACCATTAAGAAGTCATACCCATTGAGTAATAGTCAAGTTTTGAAAGATCAACATACAGATGTAGATGCTTTATTCAAGTGATGATCCTAAGTTGGCCTTTGACCTTTTTAAGGCAAGGTCAAAGTTGCTGCCATATAGATGAAAATATAGTATTGGAAACTACAAAAGCAATATACCCCTAAATACCTTGTATGCCGGTGGTATAAACAGATATACATTGTATATATATATTGTAAAACTGAAACAGACGACTTAGAAAATAGTTTTGGCATTTCTGACAATTTGCATGAAATATCAAAACCTATTTTCTGAAAAAAAAAAAAAAAAAAAAAAAAACAAGAAAAATATCCAACTTTTGTCTGCTGAATAAGCCCAGAGACAGGTTATGGTTAAACATACATGTATTATCTAGGAAATAATACAAACAATTATCTGTTGAATTTCGCCTATCAAGTTCTAAATGTTGAGTATGATTTTCATCTTTAGAATCCGTAAAAGTGTTCAGTAATGATGTATTTTGTCATTGTTCCTTGTTCTGTTGTCACTGTCAATGATTTACTTCTGTTACCATAGAGACTTTAACCTTTACAGCTCTCTGGACAAATTCAGCAGATAACAAAATGGTAATATTTTATATTAATTTTCCCAGAAAATAGGCTTTGGCATTTCATGCAAATTGTCTCCTAAGGAGACAATTGGCAAAATAGGCTTTGGCATTTCATGCAAATTGTCTCCTAAGGAGACAATTGGCATAATAGGCTTTGGCATTTCATGCAAATTGTCTCCTAAGGAGACAATTGGCAAAATAGGCTTTGGCATTTCATGCAAATTGTCTCCTAAGGAGACAATTGGCATGAAATGCCAAAGCCTATTTTCTAGGAAGTGTTAGAAAACATTTCCAATTGGGTCTTTTGAAATTTTTACCCGGCATGCTTATCTTAAAAGGAGTGTTCATATTAATCTGTAATATGCTCCAGATGAAATTAGTAAAATATATTTTCATTGCTCAAGATAAAATGATAATTTAGGATAATTATGACCCACTTTGAAGATGTATGTGTTGTAGGGTTATCTGCCCTTAGTATTGTGTCCATTCCTTGAAGTTTGTGATGTGAACTACTAGTTAGATAGAACTTTGCAGAAATAATCATCATGAGATCATCATCCATCATCATGAGATCTTTTTTTTTTTTTCATTTAGGGTTATCTGCCCTTGGCACTTCCGTCTTTATGTCTGGGTTTGAAGAGTGAACTTTTACATTGTTTTAGATTTTTAGAAAATTTTACAGACATGATCTGGATGAAGAGTAGCAGGGTTTAACAATAAACTTTTTCAAGTAAATCTTTAGCAAGGTTCTTTGCCCTTGGCACTTTTCCATGATATTGTGTAAAAGTGGTGCTGCGTCACTTTGAGATTGAGCATAGTTACACAAAGCTCCATAGCACCAGATAAGGTTTTTTAGCCCCCAAAAAACTGATATTTTTCTTATTTCTAAGAATCATATGTTGTGGGTACTCATTAGAAGTACCTTGATGAGGCACTTCTAATGAGTACCCACAATATCTGTTTTCATGGAGAAATAAAAAAAAAATATTATATGGATACCATCTCTGACGCTATGGTTACATCAGAGAAGCTGAATGTACAATGCAACCTCCCTATAACAGGCAACCCTTATAGCGAATAAGTTATGTTCAAGAAACTTTTGGAACTGACCCCTTTGACCCAGTTGAATATAACAAAAGCAAAAGCCTGATTGTACACACTGTTTATCCTGATGCAGTTAAGAACAGCTGTCAGATTTGCACTTGTCATTAGTGAGGAGGGAGTGTTACTTTGTTTTTGTGCCCAAGCACTTAGTGCTGGTCCCTTTGTTTTTGACAAAACAAGCTACAGCATTACAAAACTAAGTAAATGTGGCACGTATACAGTAACATCATCCTGAGCATCAGAGCAATCTGATCATGGCCTTCACTACATGCGCTTGCTAGGTAGCTCCGGGTACAGAAATGAGCCATATGGTGAAACCAACAAAGTAATAGTGCGCCAACTGAAGATTTTCAGGTAAGCCTGGCAATCCAGCAAGTCTGATAAGTTTTTGCTTCATGTGCTCAGTTGGTATCTAAAGGATCCATGGTTTCTTCATGCAGACAGCGAAGACTGGTTAGGCAGGGAGGACGCCCAGTCTGATCAGAGTTGGCTTCGCTAGGCACACAGTTATTTTGTTGGTTTTGTTACGTTTTTGGCTCAAATGTTGATACAATGTAGCTTTCTCTGTCTGCCAATGTTGACAGTTGAGCTTCCGATGAGTAAACCAAATTGTTTTTTTTTTTTTTTTTTTTCCAAGTGACATAACCCAAAGGTGGGCTGTAGCTAGGGGTCTTTGATAGGAGCCAGCTTGTAAATGATGGTTCTTATAACATATGCGACCAGCAAAGGCTTGGATAAGCTTGCGCACCCACATAGCCCCTTCAGAGCCTTTGCTGTTAGAATACAGAGAAATCATTCCAAACAATAATATTGATCACCCTTAACAGGCTCTTCTCAATTCTGTAAATGCAGGATGGGAGATCATGCATCTGCATGCAATCACTGAGAGTAACAATCAAAATTCTGCAAATTGTGAGATCAACTTTCGGCTGGCAATTCAAAATCATGAACTAAAGGAGTATGGTTTTCTGTAGAGAAGGAAACTATTCAACCTTGTCATTGTCATGTTTAGTAATCTGGGTTTGTATTGTGACCAAATGTTGTTTCCATGTGAAAAGCTGCATTTATCTATGAGGTGAAAACACAGCCAGGCCCTTATTAAAAAGTGCTTAAAATCTTGACATTTCTGTCAATGATATCTCCTTTCGAATGTGGGATCATGTCTAAATATTTCATTTATCCAGAGAAGCTCATATTTCAAATAAATAGTGGAAAGTTCATTGAAAAATCTGCAGTAGTTTTTAAGATATGGTGATATAAAATTGCACCAAAATGCATGGTACATGTATAATACATGTATAGGGAATTACCTGTGTTTTCATCCAGTGCATAAAGCACTTGATGATCAAGATCAATACCGGACAGGAAGTGGCACTATTTAACAGAATCCGGTGATTCGTGCTATCTCTAATGACATATTTTAAACCCCTTTTAATTCTTAACCCTAGTCCTGCTGAACCCGTATATACACTGCCTTTGCAAACAGTGTAGATCCAGATCAGTTGGCTTCTGAAGAAGCGAACTGATCTGGATCTGCACTGTTTACCATTAAGTATGTGAATTTATATAAAAAATCTGGACCAAATAATCTGATTGGCTGAAAATTAGAAATGGGAGTGGCATCTTAATTTATTCAGCAGGACAAGGGTTAAGTGAGCCACAGCATGACAAAAATAACATAATGATCTGTGTTCCCAGGGAATGACTAAAATCAGCCTGTGCAGTCCCAGTCTGATCAGAGTCTTTGCTGTTTGCAGAAAAAACCTTGCTAGTTTGTTAATCCACTGAGCCTATAGAGAAGACCCATACCAGACTGGGTGGAGTTGTTTTTTTTTTTTTTGTGTACGCATGTCATTGTTGATTTTGACATGATGAGTCGATCTCTATTTGCTTGCATGCCTAAAAAATTGAGAGCAAGACGGAATACTGTGCTACCATCTAGAAATAATGTGTAAAGTTCTGATTTTCTAAAGTTTAGTGGTGAGTTTTTGTAACAGGTGAAAAAATGCAAGTCACATTTTCCCCCGACCGGGTATCAAACTCGGTCTGTTAGACTGGAAGCTTTGTGCTCTACGGTGTCACCATTAAAGCTGGCTTGTACTGCAAGGCAAAACAGGTGTGTTATATATCTATATGTATACCCCGTGACATATACGATAATGTATTGTGTAAGGAAACTATGGTTATCTCCAGTAGTTATGGTATGTTTCAAAATATTCTCAACTAAACAGAATCTGAACACATCCACTGACATGCTTTTTGACACAAATGCTTCTTAATGCAATGTTCTGTTATTTTGTTCAAGCTCTTTATGGATAGACCAACATCAATCAAATTTGAGTTCATAATAATCTTCCAGTTAGGCTCTGATTAAATGAAGTTGAAAATCTGTGCAGACAAACTGTTTAAGTTAATAGATTGAGAAACCTTAAACAATCACTTTTTGGCTTCCACATAGGGGCTTGCTTAACATAGGCTTGACTAATATATTGTTTGGGTTGGAGTTTTATGGCCCAGTCAACACTGTTAAGGTCAGGTTGAGTCTGTCAGTTAACCAACTCACACTTCCTGGGCCAGTACTCGGGAGGTGTACAGCCTTGCAAACTTCATTCTTGTATATGAAGAGATTTAACTGAGTCTCAGATTTTTGCTCTTTGTGTCTTCTTTGTTTCCAAAAGCAGCCTGTTAGATTTTATATTAGTCCTCTAAGTAGTAACTGACAACTACTCTCTTTGAATGAGCCAAGGGTGGAGAACCACTTGGCTATGACACCTCTCTAATCATGGCATATTTTGCTGTAAACCATGGACATTCTTTATTTTCATATTGCAGAGACCCCAACTGGAATATATTAATGCACATACTCATCTTGATCATTACTGTTTTAAAAATGAATATATTGTTTTGTTATTCATATACAATGTACCTCAAAGTTGAAGTGTTGGCTTGCACATGGTGGTTCCCTGACAGGACTGCATTAAGGTGCTTTTTGACCTGGGCCATTGCAGTTTGTATGGCATTACGAAAACATGCCTATTGAAATATACTGAAAATTTTACCATCCAAAAATGAATTTTTTAAGACAAAAAATTCTGATATTTCTCATGCTTCTGCTTAAAATATAGGTTGTGGGTACTCGTTCTAACGAGTACCCATAATCTATATTTTGAGCAGAACTAAAAAAAAATAATGTATACCCCTGTAAACCCCAGTTTTACTATATAAAAGTGGGGTTTATGGGGGTCAAAATTATATAGGTATGTTTTTGTGATGGCATATGTGGCTGTTATGTGTAAGAAGTACTTTTATGTTTTCGTGCTTTTGCATTGCAAAGAAATAAAAATTAAAAAAAACACAAAAAAACACTTTGCCATTTGTTTACCCTTTACTAATTCAGCAGACGGCATTATTGATTATTTTTTACTTATTTTTTCCAGAAGAATGGCTTTGGCAGTTCAAGCAAATACTCCTTAGGAGACAATTTGCATGACTGTCAAAACCTATTCCTAGGAAAAATAAGAAAAAGATTTTAAAATGTCTTCTGGTAGAATTTTTTCCCAGCATGCTAAGCGTTAAGTTTCACATTGTCTGCATAATTAAGCGGCTGCATAATTCCTGTATTTCCACACTGTATAGTTTTACTGCAGAGGAAACAGAACTGGATAGACTCATAACAGACTGTTTTTCTACACCAAGAACTAAGTACACGTCCATTTACATCCATTTTGGTCATCTAAGATTCATTGTACAGATGACTCTCATTCCCTCAAACACTGGTACCTCAACTGCTTATGTCAGACTAAATAAAGGGCAATGATAGTTTAGTTTGCTATATGTTCCTTGCATTTCCACTCCTTTTATTTCAAACTACTTCAACCAAAAATTCAGGTCCCTTGGAATTTGAGATAGTGAGAGTCTATTGTATTTTGTCTGTCAACGAGGCATTTTAATCCAAGTCCTGCTGAGCCCGGATATACTCTGCCTTTGCAAACAGTAGATTCAAATCATTTGGCTTCTGAAGCTAACTAATCTGGATCTGCACGGTTTGTCATTAAGTATGTAAATTTGTATCAATAACCTGGATCAAGTTATCTGATTGGCTGAAAATTAGAAGTGGGCATGGCACCTTAATTCAGCATGACATGGGTTAAGAGGAATACACTTTCATGGGAGAAAATTCTATTAGAATTATTTCTTCTACAAGAAAAGAATTTGATCACCCACCCCAACAATGCTAAAATTAAAATCTGATCAAGATTTGCTCCCTGGCCTTGGTGATATTCCCAACATTTTACCCTAGGTATTATAAGTCAATGGGAAAATTTTTAGCACTCAAGGGCACATAACTCCAAAGTGAATATTTTGATCTGATCCAAATTCAAAGTTCAAACTTATCTGAGATTTTTTGCCTGTCCTGATTACCTGCAAGTTTGAAGAGGATCCAATCATAAATGAAGTTGCTATCACTCAGACAAGGTCAAATATTAGCTGTTCGGGCACTCAAAGGCAAGCAGCTCCAAGGTATGTTGTAAGATCTGGATGTTTTTTCAAACTTGCCCAAGATTTTATACCTGTCTGTTCATCTGCAAGTTTCATGAAGATCCTATCAAAAGTAAATATGCTATCGATCAAACAACATTTTCCCCATTATAAGCCTATGGGAGATTTCGGCTGCTATGGCAACCACAGTTTTGCTCTAAATCTTATGCTGTCAGTCACCCATCCCAACGCCCACATAATATCATAACAGCTTTTTGATCGAGGGGTGTCATCCAATAACTAGAGAGAATTGTTTGCTGTCATATGAGCACTACACTGTGACTGGGAAACCATCATTAATATGCTACATAATTATCTAATCACTTTGTGGAACATATTTCATTAAGCTTCCCCAACAACTATGTTATACTTTGGCTATGTTTCATTTTATATGAAAATTCTTGCTATTTATTGGATGACCCTCGTATATTGCAAAGTATGCTGCAAAATCATTGCATCACTTGGACAGCACATCAGTCTTTTTTTACTTCTCTTATTTCCCACTCCATTATATTGTTTGCCTTAATTGGTCACCATGGTTGGTAACCATTTTGATGCAAAAGCTGTTATAGTCACCAAACCCCACACAGGTTGGTAAGATAAGTAAAGTCAATGAACAACATGAGAATTGCTTTTATGGCCTACTATACAGTCTTGTTGTAACTTGATAATACAAAGTTTACTACAGTAGTCTTGAGGCAATTACAAACTGTAGCAGCAAGACAGAATGAATCAAGCATTAAACCTTAAATCCCCAAGCGAAATTTGTAGCAGACATACAACATTCTCATTTTTTTATTTTTCCAAGAAAATCTTGACATTTCATGTGAATCATCTGCTTAGACGATGATTCACATAAAATGTCAAGACTTATTTTCTTTGAAAAAAAAATAATAAAATGACATCTGCTGCAGTTGTGATTGATGCTTAAAGGGTTAATATTGTTGATAAGCCACAACTAGTTGACTGAAAGTGAAAACTAAAAATGCAAGCAAAATACTTTTTTTATTTATGTATTTTATTTTACATTCCTTCCAACATGATTTAAGTCATACTGAGATGATGGAAGGATGATAATGAAAGGCTCTGAGCAATGAAATGCCATACAGTCGTGAGCTGAATTCCACCTCCAGTGGGATTTGAACCCAGGACCTCGTGATCCGAAATCCAGGGTGCTAACCAGTCGGCAACCCGGACACTTCTACAGAATGCAGGAAATTTTCACAATTTACAATCAGAATTGTTGTTTCTTCTTCCTGAAAAGAGAAAAGAAAATGTATTTAGAAACAGAATAATGAATATTTCCACTTTTACTATTATTACCACATAAAACATGTTTGATACCAGAAACATACGTCAAATTGAACATGAGTAGGAGTCACCATAGAATTCTTGCTAAATTAAGAAGTGGAACTTTAACCACTTCATATAGGGCAGATATTTAAAACCAAAGGTGCCACTAAATGAACAACTTGTAAGTTTTGCACACAAAATGTAGTCAAAGAGGAGATTCCCTTCCTAATGGTCTGTGATATATAATCATACTGAAGACGACCCTTAATGGTGAAAGCTCAAACTTGTACTACAGACTTCAATAATCTGTCGCTTGA
Source organism: Anodontia alba (assembly GCA_964016985.1). NCBI lineage: Eukaryota > Metazoa > Mollusca > Bivalvia > Lucinida > Lucinidae > Anodontia > Anodontia alba. Next base: position 53,973,640 of record OZ024836.1, on the reverse strand, counting down.
AGACAAATTTATATTTATTATGAATTCCATTCATTTATAACATACACTGACTTACAACAAACAAGCAAAGTAAGTAAGTGAACTTAGGAACCGATACAATCAGATCCACATCAAGCTCTCAACATCAAAGGGAATGACAGACAAATACAATTAAACAGCCATAAAAAGAACAGATGGCAAGCAGAGATGGCAACCCTTTCCCAAAAATATGGCAACTGTTACCCAAACTTAACTGAATATATCTTTAACTTACATAATTGTTAAAAGAAAAAACTAGAATGTGCAGTAGATGGCGCGCCATCGCAAATCCCCACGCTGGTTGCTAATGATGCTAATAGCATGACTGACAGATGGAAGAATGGACAAACGGACTTGCTCTCGCACACCCTTACCATGAGGAGAGATCATGTAGCAATCAAGTTTGGTTAAATTATGCCCAGTGGTTTAGAAGGAGATAGCCTGATGGACAGATGGATGGAGGACACACATGGAATGACAGACACATGGAAAAATAATGTTGCTCTTGCACACCCTTGCTGTGAGGGGAAGTGATGTAGCAAATTTGGTTCAATTTCCCTCAGTGGTTTAGGAGACAGCATGACCAACAGATGGATGGACAACAGACACTTGGAAGGATGGACGCATGGAAAAATAAAGTTGCTGTTGCACACCCTTACCATAAGGGGAAGTGATTTAGCAAGATTGGTTGAATTCCACCCATTTGACCAGGAGGATAGCATGACAGACCGATGCATGGATGCACAGAAAAATAATGTTGCTCTTGCACACCCTCACCATGTGGGGAAGTGATTAAGCAAGTATGGTAGAATTCAGCCCAGTGGTTTAGGAGGAGACAGTGTGACGGACGGACAGACGGTAGGATGGACGTATGGATGGATGGAGGCATTCACAATATCCCCATCGCTTTTTCAAAAAAAGCGTGGGGATAAATATTTGTAAATGAAACACCACAAAATACTTAACAAAAAGTACCATAATGAAAGTACCCCCTTAAAATAAATTATTGGGAGGGGGCTTAAGCTAGCTTTACGGGATCCCAATCCTCACCCTCAGCTGCCATAGTGGTAAAATATTTGTTCCATTCGAATGGAGGTCTTCTAACTCATCCATGATTCATTATGGGCAACAAATAAATCCTAGATAAAGCCTGTAATGAAGCAAAGATAAGGACTCAACAGAAACAACATGTTGAGACACTTAGAGATCCCTGGGTTGTCAAACAACACCACTGCAATACTGGAGCAAAAGAAAGCCACAAGTTGATCCCCGGTGGGCCGAGAAACAGTCAAAAAAAAGTTCCAGCCCAGACCAAGTAAATGAATAGTTTTTAAGTCTGGGCCATCACTGAGTCAGAACCCTGAATACCGCCGTGCAATTAAAGTGGTCAACCATGATTGGGTCAACTGCTAAGCAAGCAGATTGTTTTATGGCATCACTGTTATACCCCTTTCATTAATAACATGACAATTTTACTAAATTGATCAGAAAATTTAGATTAGAGGAGCACAATTAGTATGCACTTGAATTCCCACAATTTGTCTGTGTAACTTAGTGCCAAATCTAATGTAAATGTTATCTAAAAGATATGATAATGTGTCACATACGTTTTGACAAGATGGAAGTTTAAACCTTTTTTGGTCATCAAATGTAAAGAATGCATTCTTATCATTTCAAGTAAGATAAGGAGAGCCTTCCCTTTGAAAAATTCTCTCAATTAAGTCTGTAAGTTTCTCTTTGATTAAATTATGGGGCAAAGTTGTATAAAGCATAGAAAAATCATATGTTGACATACTGGACACATGATATCCTCTTGACTTTAGTTTATTAAGTACCTCATCAGAATTTTTTATTTGACCAAAACAATCATGCCTGATCTTTCGAAAACTTTTTCACAGTATCTAATTACATGAGTTTAAATGGCAGAGACTAATTTAGAAACATCAGTGATGGTACAAGAGCTTAAATTAGTGATAAATGTGTTCCTGATGAAGCTGATTTTTTTTTTTTGGGGGGGGAAACTTGGGTAACCGATGCATCATAGGAGGCTTGTCTTGCTGTTCCTTAACCCTTGTCCTGCTGAATAAATTAAGATGCCACGCCCCCTTCTAATTTTCAGCCAATCAGATTACTTGATCCGGATTGTTTCTATAAATTCAAATACTTAATGGCAACAGAAGCCAACTGATCTGGATCTACACTGTTTGCAAAGGCAGGGTATATCTGGGTTCAGCAGGACAAGGGTTAACATTAACAGAAACCTTCAGGGCTAAATGGTTGCAATGGCCATAGAGAATTGACTTTTTCTTCGAAGTCTCTTTATAGGCATTGGTGCCACTCAGTTTCTGTTTCAGCGTATTAATGTAACCGTCAAATAATGACAACATTGTTTGCGGCCTTGTCAGCTGGAACCAAAACATACTTCATATGAAATTCTTAAATACCATGCTTCAGATGACGGAAAGTAGATTTAGGTTTACATGATAATAGATTATTATTTGGGGAATGAAATTTGATTTGTTTGTCAATAACATTGAAAATGTTTTATTTCCATTCCTTCAAAACATCAGACTCAACATGCTCTTGATTACACCATTGATTACTAAAATCATTCAGTGCAGAAGCTATTTCTTCCCTATATTTATTAAAATCTATATGAGTAGGAAATCTGTATTTTGGGCCCTAAGGAAACTATTTTACAAATTCTTGAATCTGAAATGATTTTAAGATTTCCTGTAATGGCATGTCCAGCTGCAGGATAAAAAAACATGGAGTCTTTACCAGCCTATGTGTCCGGGGTATTAGTATGAATCACAAGATCTGAAACAAGTTTAATAAAATTATAGTGTTTCTTGTGGGCTTGTTATATTTATAACAAATAATTGGAGGTTCCCTATTTTTGAAATAATCAGGTATTGCTGGAGTTATGTATCTGTCATTAAAGATACCAGGTTAATTGATAAATAAGATTCTTTAATTTATGAAAGGAATTTTAATAAAATGTCTTAAATGATTGACTTCGGTATCGAAAAATGGACGGTCAGCATTCTGAGTACAACATTTTGTCAGGAGTGCAGCATCATATAGTTGATGACCCCTATAGTAGAACTTATTAGCTTGAATATCTAAAATACTTTTGACAGAAACAGGAAGGGAACTTAAACATGAAAGGATAGAATGTCGACCATGGTTCTTTAATATTTCAGGTAAAATCTTAAGTGAAGTGGTGGATCTCTTTACTGCAGAATGTTTTTCATTTTAAATTCTATTTTTTTCTAAAACCATTACAGTACTTCTATGTCTACATTTTCAAATTTCTCAAAAGAGAAAATATGTCAAAATCAGGCATTTTAGAAATATTACATTCTTGGTAAATGTTATAATTAAATCCAAGTGGAAATGATGTTTGTAATAATTCAATCCATTTGAATTCAGTTTGATGTCTTTTGATATTTTGAATCTTGAAGAAGAGATTTCATCATAGTTTATTTTCTTCACTGGTTGAACTGAAATATTTACAGAGAGGCTTGTACATTTAAAGTGTTGATAAAGAAAAAGATTAATTTTTTTAAGCTTTTTAATTCTGCAGTAATGTTCATAGGAACCTGCAAGTTTCCTAATAATTAGCTTCAGTGGGAACAATAAAGTTCCCTCAGCAGTAACCTCATCAGGAACAAGCAAGTTCCCTCAGCAGTAGCTTCTTCAGGTACAAGCAAGTTCCCTCAGCAGTAGCTTCATCAGGAACAAACAAGTTCCTTCAGCAGTAGTTTCATCAAGACATCAACAAGTTTCCTCTACAGTAGCTTCATCAGGAACTATTAAGTTCCCTCAGCAATAGCCTCATCAGGAACAAACAAGTTCCCGCAGCATTACCTTCAGAAACAAGCAAGTTCCCTCAGCAATAGCCTCATCAGGAACAAACAAGTTCCCTTGGCATTACCTTCATCAGGAACAAGTTCCCTCAGCAGTAGCCTCATCAGAAACAACCAGGTATCCTCAGCAGTAGCATTATCAGGAAGAAACAAATTCCCTCAGCAGTAGTTTCATCAGGAACAAACAAGTTCCTTCAGCAGTAGCTTAATCAGGAACAAATAAGTTCTCTCAGCAGTAGCTTCATCTGAAATGAGCAAGTTGCCTCAACAGAAGCCTCATCAGGAACAAACAAGTTCCTTCAGTAGTAATTTCATCAGGAATAATCAAGTTGCCTCAGCAGTAGCCTCATCAGGAATAAACAAATTCCCTCAGCAGTAGCTTCATCAGGAACAAATAAGATTCCTCAGCAGAAGCCTCATCAGAAACAAACAAGTTCCCTCAGCAGTAATTTCATCAGGACAAATCAAGGTCCCTCAGCAATAGCCTCATCAGGAACAAACAAATTTTCTCAGCAGTAGCTTCATCAGGAATAAACAAGTTCCTTCAGCAGTAGCTTCATCAGGAACAAAGAAGTTCCCTCAGCAGAAGCCTCATAAGGAACAAACAAGTCCCCTTAGCAGTAACTTCATCAGGAACAATCAAGTTCCCTCAGCAGATACCATATTAGGAACCAACAAGTTCCCTCAGCATTATCTTTATCAGGAACAAATACATTCCCTTAGCAGTAGCCTCATCAGGAACAATCAAGTTCCCTCGGCAGTAGCCTCATCAAGAACAAACAAGGTCTCTCAGCAGTAGCTTCATCATGAACAAACAAGTTCCCTCAGCAATAGCTTCCTCAGAAACAATAAAGTTCCCTCAGCAGTACCTTCATCAGAAACAATCAAGTTTCCTCAGCAGTAGCCTCATCAGGAACAAAGAGGTTCCCATAGCATTACCTTCATCAGGAGAGAACACATTCCCTCAAAAGTAGCTTTATCGGGAACAATAAAGTTCCCTCAGCAATAGCCACATCAGGAACAAAGAAGTTCTCTCAGCAGTAGCTTTGTCAGGAACAAACAAGTTCCCTCAGCAGTAGCTTCATCAGGAACAATCAAGTTCCCTCAGCATAAGCCTCATCAGAAACAAGCAAGTTTCCTCAGCAGTAGCCTCATCAGGAACAAACAAATTCCCTCAGCAGTAGCTTCATCAGGAACAAACAAGTTCCTTCAGCAGAAGCCTAATCAGGAACAAACAAATTCCCTCAGCAGTAACTTCATCAGGAACAAACAAATTCCCTAAGCAGTAACTTAATCGAAACAAACAAGTTCCCTCAGCAGAAGCCTCATTAGGAACAATCAAGTTCCCTCAACAGTAGCCTCATCAAGAACAAACAAGTTCTCTCAGCAGTTTCTTCACCAGGAACAAAAAACTCCCCTCAGCAATATCTTCTTCAGGAACAATCAAGATCCCTCAGCAGTAGCTTCATCAGGAACAATCGAGTTCCCTCATCAGCAGCCTCATCAGGAAAAAAATAGTTCCCTCAGCATTAACTTCATCAGGAGCAAACACATTCCCTCAAAAGTAGCTTCATCAGGAACAAACAAGTTCTCTCAGCTGTAGCTTCATCAGAAATGTGCAAGTTCCCTCAGCAGTGGCCTCATCAGGAGCAATCGAATTCCCACAGTAGTAGCTTCATCAGGAACAATCAAGTTCCCACTTAGCAGTAGCCCAATCAGAAACAGGCAGGTATCCTCAGCAGTAGCCTTATCAGGAACAAACAAATTCCCTCAGCAGTAGCTTCATCAGGAATAAACAAGTTCATTCAGCAGTAGCTTCATCATAAACAAACAAGTTTTGTTTGTTTGATTTGGGCTAAATGTCACTTTCAACAATCTTTCAGTCATATTGTGTCAATGTCTGGATGTGGCAGGGAGCTCAATGCTCACTTTTAGAGTGCCGCCTCACTGAAATATCATGCACAGACACTTTGACATGATATTCCACCCAGTCACATTATACTGACACTGAGCTGACCAGTTCTAGCTCTACTTTCTTAATGCTGAGCGCCAAGCGAAAGAGCAACCAGTACCATTTTTAAAGTCTTTGGTATGACCCGGCCGTGGATTGAACCTGCAACCTCCTGATCACAAAGCAGACGCTCTACCACTGAGCCACTGTGCTGGTTTTGAGCAAACAAGTTCTCTCAGCAGTAGTTTAATCAGAAACAAGCAAGTTCCTTAGCAGAAGCTTCATCAGGAACAAACAAGTTCCCTCAGCAGTAACTTCATCAGGAACAAGCAAGTTTCCTCAGCAGTAGCCACATCAGGAATAAACAAATACCCTCAGCAGTAGCTTCATCAGGAACAAACAAGTTCCTTCAGCAGTAGCTTCATCAGGAACAAATAATATCCCTCAGCAAAGTCTCAGCAGAAACAATCAAGTTCCCTCAGCAGTAGACTCAACAGCATCAGGAACAAACACATTCCCTCAGTAGTAGCTTCATCAGGAACAAACAAGTTCCCTCGGCAGAAGCCTCATCAGGAACAAACAGGTTCCCTCAGCAGTAATTTCATCAGGAACAAACAAGTTCCCTCAGCAGATACCATATGAGGAGCAAACAAATTCCCTCAGCATTATCTTTATCAGAAGCAAATATATTCCCTCAAGAGTAGCCTCATCAGGAACAATCAAGTTCCCTCTGGAGTAGCCTCATCAAGGACAAACAAGTGCCCTCAGCAGTAGCCTCATCAAGAACAAACAAGTTCTCTCAGCAGTTGCTTCATCAGGAACATAAAACTTCCCTTAGCAATATCTTCTTCAGGAACAATCAAGATCCCTCAGCAGTAGCTTCATCAGGAACAATCAAGTTCCCTCAGCAGCAGCCTCATCAGGAACAAAGAAGTTCCCTCAGCATTACCTTCATCAGGAGCATTTCCAAACACATTTCCTCAAAAGTAGCTTCATCAGGAACAAACAAGTTTTCTCAGCTCTAGCTTCATCAGAAATGTGCAAGTTCCATCAGCAGTATCCTCAGCAGGAGCAGTCAAGTTCCCTCAGCAGTAGCTTCATCAGGAACGATCAAGTTCCCCCATCAGTTGCCTGATCAGAAAAAAGCAAGTTTCCTCTGCAGTAGCCTCATTAGGAACAAATTCCCTCAGCAATAGCTTCATCAGGAACAAACAAGTTCCTTCAGCAGAAGCCTTATCAGGAACAAACAAATTCCCTCAGCAGTAACTTCATAAGGAACAAACAAATTCCTTCAGCAGTAACTTCATCTGGAACAAATTCCCTCAGCAGTAACTTCATCAGAAACAAACAAGTTCCCTTGGCAGTACTCATCAGGAACAATCAAGTTCCCTCAGCAGTTGCCTCATCAAGAACAAACAATTTCTTACAGCAGTTTATTCATCAGGAACAAAAACCTTAGCAATAATCTTCAGGAACAATCAAGATCCCTCAGCAGTAGCTTCATCCAGAACAATCAAGTTACCTCAGCAGCAGCCTCATCAGGAACAAACAAGTTCCCCCAGCATTATCTTCATCAGGAGCAAACATATTTCATCAAAAGTAGCTTCATCAGGAACAAACAAGTTCTCTCAGCTGTAGCTTCATCAGGAGCAGTTAAGTTCCCACAGCAATAGCCTCATAGGAACAAACAAGTTCCCTCAGCATTGCTTTCATCAGGAACAAACAAGTTCCCTCAGCATTTCCTTCATCAGGAACAAACAAGTTCCCTCAGCAGTAGCTTCATCAGGAAAAAAACAAGTTCTCTCAGCATTACCTTCATCAGGAACAAACAAGTAGCCTAACCATAGCTTTATCAGAAACAAGCATGTTCCCTCAGCCGTAGCTTCATCAGGAACAAAAAAAAGTGCCCTCAGCAGTAGTTTTAGAGGACTAACCCTGCCCAGGAAAGTGTGGTCAGCTAAACTGACCGGCTCAGCTTGACCATAATGTGTTGACATGGTCGTAAAACCTCATCTCAATCAATCAATAAGCAGTAGCTTCATCAGGAACAAACATGTTTCCTCAGCAGTAGCTTCAACAGAAACAAGAAAGTACCCTCAGCAGTAGCCCGACCAGGAACAAACAAGTTCCCTCAGCAGTAGCCCCACCAGGAACAAACAAGTTCCCTCAGCAGTAGCCTCATCAGGAACAAACAAGTTCTCTCAGTATTACCTTCATCAGGAACAAACAAGTTCCCTCCCCAATAGTTCATCAGGAGCTAACAAGTTCCCTCAGCAGTAGCTTCATCAGGAACAATCAAGTTCCCTCAGCAGTAGCTTCATCAGGAAGAAACAAGTTCTCTCAGCATTTCCTTCATCAGGAACAAACAAGTTCCCCCAGGAGTAGCCTTATCAGGAACAAGCAAGTTCCCTCAGCAGTAGCCTCATTGGGAACAAACAAAATCCCTCAGCATTACCTTTATCAAGAATAAACAAGTTCCCTTAGCAGTAGCGTCATCAGAATCAAGAAATTTCCCTCAGCAATTGCCTCATCAGGAACAAACAAGTTCCCTCAGCATTACCTTCATCAGGAACAAGAGGGCCAAGGAGGCCCTGTATCACTCACCTGATTACCAGACAAGTTCCGAGGCAATTGGCCTTTCGGTTCAAGAAAAGAAGTTCAATATGGATTTTAAAGATGGTGGCCATCTTGGATTTCCAATCAGAATTATTTTAGCTACTTCAGGATAAAAAAGTTTTTTCAACATGGCTGCTAGGGCAACCATCTTAGATTTCCGATCAGAATGATTTTAGCTTTTTTGATTTTTAAGTCACCCTGATACTTCCTATCAAGTTTCAAGTCAACTGGCCTTTTTGTTCTGAAGAAGGTCAAAATAGATTTTCAAGATGGCGGATTGGATTTCTGATCATAACAAATTTAGCTTTTTTTGATCTACAAATCACCCAGATACTTCCTACCAAGTTTCAAGTCAGTTGGCCTTTTGGTTCAGGAGAAGAAGCGCAAAACAGATTTCCAAGATAGCGGCCATGGTGGCCATCTTGGATTTCTGATCGGAACGATTTTAGCTATTTTTTATCTACAATCACCCTGGTGCTTCCTACCAAGTTTCAGGTCAGTTGGCCTTTTGGTTCAGGAGAAGAAGCGAAAAATACATTTTCAAGATGGTGGCCATCTTGGATTTCCTATCAGAAGGATTTAAGCTTTTTTTTATCTACTAGTCACCATGAAGCTTCCTACCAAGTTTCAAGACAATTGGCCTTTCAGTTCAGGAGAGGGAAGAAAAATCGAGTTTCAAAACAGCGGCCTTGGCGGTCATCTTGAATTTCGGATTGGAACGATTTTAGCTATTTTTGATCTACAGGTCATGTATGTTTTCTACCAAATTTCAAGTCAATTGACCTTTCCGTTCAGGAGAAGAAGCTAAAGATATATTTTCAAGGTGGTGGCCATGGCGGCCATCTTGGCTTTACGATCGGAAGGGCTTTAGCTATTTTCGATCTACAAGTCACCCTGATGCTTCCTACTCAGATCCAAGTCAACTGGCATTTTGGTTAAGGAGAAGCGAAAAATAGATTTTCAAGATGGCCTGCACGGCGGCCATCTTGGCTTTCTGATCAGAATGATTTTTGCTATTTTTGATCTGCAAGTCATCCTGATGCTTCCTACCAAGTTTCAAGTCAATTGGCCTTTCAGTTCATGAGAAGAAGTAAAAAAATAGATTTTCAAGGTGGTGGCCATGGCAGCCATCTTGAATTTCCAATCGGAACAATTTAGCTATTTTTCATCTACAAGTCATGATGCTTCCTACCAAGTTTCCAGCCAAATGACCTTTTGGTTCAGAAGAAGCGAAAAATAGATTTTCAAGATGGTGGCCATCCTGGATTTCCAATCAGAATCATTGTAGCTATTTTTGATCTACAAGTCACCCTGATGCTTCCTACCAAGTTTCAAGTCAATGGCCTTTCGGTTCACAAGAAGATGCAAAAAATAAATTTTCAAGATGGCGGCCATCCTGGATTTACGATCAGAATGATTTTAGCTAATTTTGATCTAGAAGTCACCCCAATGCTTCCTACCAAGTTTCAAGTCAATTGGCCTTTTGGTTCAGGACAAGAAGCAAATAATAGATTTTCAAGATGGCCACCATGGCGACCATCTTAGATTTCCGATTGAAATGATGATAGCTAATTTTGATTTACAAGTCAACCCAATGCTTTCTACCAGGTTTTGAGTCAATTGGCCTTTTGATTCAGGAGAAGAAGCAAAAAATAGATTTTCAATATGGCCGCCATCTTGGATTTCCTATCAGAACAATTTAAGCTAGTTTTGATCTAAAAGTCACCCTGATGCTTCCTACCAAGTTTCGAGTCAATTGGCCCAGTGGTGTAGGAGAAGGCTTTTAAAGCAACTGTTGATGCCACACGATGAACAACAGACGTCAGACATTGACTGATCACAACAGCTCACCTTGAGCACTTCGTGTTCAGGTGAGCTAACAAGCAAGTTCCCTCAGTAGTAGCCTTATCAGGAACAAACAAGTTCCCTCAGCAGCAGCTTCATCAGGAACTAATAAGTTCAGTTAGCATCAAGTTCCCCCAGCAGTAGCCTTATTCCCTCAGCATTTCCTTCAACAGGAACAAACAAGTTCACTTGAAGTAGCCTTATCAAGAACAAGCAAATTCCCATAGCAGTAGGCTCATCGGGAACAAAGAAAATCCCTTAGCATTACTTTCAACAGGAAAAAACAAGTTCCCTCAGCAGTTGCTTCATCAGAAACAAGTAGGTTCCCTCAGCAGTAGCCTCACCAGGAACAATTTTCCCTCAGCAGTAGCTTCACAAGGAACAAACAAGTTCCCTCAGCAGTAGCTTCATCAGAATCAAGAAAGTTCCCTTAACTGCGCAGTAGCCTCATCGGGAACAAACAACTTCCCTCAGCATTACCTTCATCAGGAACAAGCAAGTTCCCTCAGGAGTTGCCTTATCAGGAACAAACAAGTTTCCTCGGCAGTAACTTCATCAGGAACTAACAAGTTCCTTCAGCAGTAGTTTCATCAGGAACAATCAAGTTCCCTCAGTAGCAGCCTTATCAGAATCAAGAAAGTTCCCTTAGATGTGCAATAGCATCATCGGGAACAAACAAGTTCCCTCAGCATTACCTTCATCAAGAACAAACAATTTCCTTCAGCATTACTTTCATCACAAACAAGCAAGTTCCCTCAGCATTACCTTTATCAAGAACAAACAAGTTCCCTAGGCATTACCTTAAAGAACAAGCAAGTTCCCCAGCATTATATTCATCAGGAACAAGCAAGTTCCCTCAGCATTAACTTTATCAGGAACATGACAGTTCCCTCAGCATTATCTTTATCAGGAACAAGCAAGTTCCCTTGGCATTACCTTCATCAAGAACAAGCCAGTTCTCTCAGCATTATCTTCATCGGAGACCAGCAGTTTCCCTCACCATTACCTAAATTAGGAACGAGTTCCTTCATAATTACCTTCATCAGGAACAAGAAAGTTCCCTCAGCATTACCATCATCAGGGACAAGCAAGATCCCTCAGCATTACCTTCATTTGGAATAAACAAGTTCCTTCAGTATTACCTCAAGAATGAGCAAGTTCCCTCAGCATAACCTTCATCAGGTATAAGCAAGTTCTCCCAGCATTACCTTCATCAGGAACAAGCATTCTCTCAGAATTACCTTCATCAGGAACAAGAAATATCCCTCAGCATTATCTTCAACAGGAACAAGCAAATCCCTTCAGCATCACCTTCATCAGGAACAAGAAAGTTTCCTCAGCATTACCTTCATCAGACAGGCAAGATCCCTCAGCATTACCTTTACTAAGAACAAGCAAGTTCTACCAGCTTTACCTTCAACAAAAACAAGCAATTTCGTTCAGCATTACCTTCATCAAGGAGAAACAATTTCCTTCAGCATTACTTTCATCACAAACAAGCAAGTTCCCCTAGCGTTACCTTTATCAAGAACAAGTAAGTTCCCTAGGCATTACCTTCAAGAACAAGCAAGTTCCCCAGCATTACATTCATCAGGAACAAGCAAGTTCCCTCAGCATTAACTTTATCAGGAACACGACAGTTCTCTCAGCATTATCTTCATCAGGAACAAGCAAGTTCCCTTGGCATTACCTTCATCAAGGACAAGCCAGTTCCCTCAGCATTACCTTCATTGGTGACCAGCAGTATCCCTCAGCATTACCTAAATTAGGCACGAGTTCCTTCATAATTACCTTCATCAGGAACAAGAAAGTTCCCTCAGCATTACCATCATCAGGGACAAGCAAGATCCCTCAGCATTACCTTCATTAGGAATAAGCAAGTTCCTTCAGTATTACCTTCATCAGGAACAAGCAAGTTCCTTCAGCATTTCCTTTTGGGTCAAGCAAAATCCCTCAGTATTACCTTCATTAGGAATGAGCAAGTTCCTTCAGTATTACTTTCATCAGGAACAAGCAAGTTCCTTCAGTATTACCTTCATAATGTTCAAGCAAGATCCCTCAACATTACCTTCATTATGAATAAACAAGTTCCTTCAGCATCCAAGTTCCTTCAACATTATCTTCAACAGGGTCAAGCAAGATCCCTCAGCATTACCTTCATCAGGAACAACCAAGTTTTCTAAGGCTGGTGCTTGTATTGGATCGAACTTTGGTCCAGTATCTAACATGTCCAAGTATAAGTTAAATCCATCCAAGAGATATAGATCTTTAAAAACTTTAATATTAGTGGAAGCCAACATTTATGCTGGGGATTCCTGTGCTTTTGTACAGGTGGGCTAAAATGATAAGGACACTGTCTAATTTATGAGCATTTATTTCAGTTTTAGGCAAGAGGAAAACATATATCTAATTAAAACTGAACAATCTTTGTGTATTTGGCAAAACATTCAGGATACAAGATGAGGCGAGCTTTAAGAAAACACATGATCAAATGTAAACAGTGTAGACAATAATATCACATTTTCATTCTTATTTCTCCAGAAGAACATGCTGTGGGTACTCATTAAACTCTCATTGTAGCAATTCTAATGAATACCACAACAAAATGTTCTGCTGATGAAATGAAAAATATACTATCATATTGGGTTAACATAGTTGTCACATACTTGATCATGTGGTTCCCCCCTCAGAGGCAGCCTCAAATAAATATAAGAATAAATGAACCGTGCCATGAGAAGAGGATTATTAAAATATATGCTGACTACAACGGCCTAGAAGATACATTTGGTACTTTTTCCACTTTTTTTTTTTTTTTTTTTTTTTTTTCAAAAAGGGGACAACTTTTGTGACTTCCTGTTTTTTTTTTCTTCTTTTTTTTTTTTTCATGTAATCTAAATTTCTTCTGAAAAATGGTCTACTGTGAAAGGGAAGAATTTGCTCCAAAGGGGAGCTAATTTTTTCCTTTTAGAGTAGACCCCTTTTCAGAACAGAGCAAAACCAATTTTGACAGTATTATCTCCCCTGAATGTATCCATTCCCCTTATGGCTTTCATTGTCTGCTTATATAGTCTATGTATATGGGGAAACTGTCCTAAAATTTAGTATATCAAAGTTGCTGACAAAATGGCATATACGATCAGTGCAGATCAGACTCCTCCTGAAGGAGCAGTCTTACCAGGGTCTACACTGTTCGCCATTTCACTAAGTATTTTTAGAAACCACTCCATAAAAAACAAAATATAGGCGGCCTAAAAAGTACCTCTATGGAATAAGTGTTTGAAATTTTAGGACATTTATGTTACTATAGAATGTTTAGATATTAAAATAGAGAAAACGTGTTAGACAATGTGGACGTTTTCTCTCGACAGAAATGTGGATGGACAGCCTGATCTGAGCCTTCTCTGCTCGCATATGGGGTAATAAGCCTGGTCTCATATTCTGGTTTATAAGAATAAATAAGAATTTGGTAGTTAAATAAAAGTTGATATAGTGTCTACAAAAAGTAACCCTTATAGTGCTAAGCAGATGACATTTTATTATTATTTTTTTTTTAATCATCATTATTATTCAGCCGATGATTACATGAAATGTCAGGCCTTATTTTCTCTGAAAAATACAAAACAAAAAACAAAATGTCATCTGCTGCAGTTGTGATTAACGTTTTAAGGGTTAAAGCTTAAAATTTTGGTGTTCAGTCCAACCTAACGACAAATGAAAGCTTAAAAATTATAAAACTTGACATTGTTATTGTAGATTACGACTTTATCACATCTAAAAGTTGATAGGAGGCTATTTTACCTTTAGCATGCTACAGACGACAGCATTTCAGCTACAGTCTGAGAAAATGTAACTAGGATGTGTGCATCCAGCAAAGACTCAGATCAGCCTGTGATTCTGCACAGTCTAGTCTCATTCTTTGCTGTCTGCACAAATTTTATCTTGGATCCTTAGCTATCTAGAGTTCCAGTCCCTGTAAAGACTCTTATCTTACTGCAGACGCTGATTCATTGCTCCGGTGTGTTAGAAGGTACTTTTTCTCATGTCATGGCTCAAAATGCTTATTTTTCCCTAAAAATATTTCAGCAAACTGAAAGTATTCAGTTCTTAATTGGTACACCTTCATTTTACGACCATTCTGCAAAGGGAGACAAATTGTGCACACAACTTACTCCCATGTGAGGCTGCTCTTAAAGGAAAAGGAGGCAAAATTTATCTCCCTTTGCAAAATGGTGACAAAATCTTTAAGGTGTATAAGGTGTATCCATTCACTGAATTTAACTGGAAAAAAATACCGTCAGCTAAACTTTTATAAATGAGCAAGCACACAAAAAATCTACAATAAGACCTGTATGACCAGCAAAAACTCAGATCAGCATGTACATCCACCCAGTATGTCAAGGGTTGTTCATCCCTCTTTGAATTGCCCGGAGACTGTAGAAGGAACATACGGTCAGCGAAGACTGATCAGACTCCATGGTTTGCAGGCTGATCTGAGTCTTCAATAGTCCCACAAGTTTTATTGTAGGTTTTGTCATGCGCTGGCTCAAACAGTACCTGTAAACTGACAACAATAGTATTAAAAAACTCTTCAAATAATAAACATTTCTATAAATGCTAATTATAATCAATGTAATTAAATAATATGTAAGCGCCTTGGGTAGAAAACTAAATAATTGGGTAGATTCAACTTGAAAGCTTGCCATTTAATGGCTTGACATGGATTCTTACAACACAATACATATAAAACTGGAGACATCCTGCTAGTTTACTTCATGACACCAACTATGGTATTAACTAAGAGGAAAAAATACGCTTTCAGGTGAGACAACTCAATCAAAATCATTTTTGCTTCCCTTCTAAAAGGGGGTCTGCTCTAAAAGGAAAGAATTTGCTCCATTCTTTCCTCTTAGAGTAGACCCCTTTTGGTATGCAGGAAAGCAAACAGGAAGTCACAAATTTGTCCCCTGTACAGAATAGCAGAAAATGTACCCCCTTTTTTTTTGCAAATACTTTGTTTGAAGTTTATAAAATTCAAAGACTGATGTGATAGCTCATTTTTTTTCTTATCTGGATTCAGGCTGTTTGGAAAGTCGCTGTAGTGCTAAAATAGTGAAAAATTTCTGGCTACTTCAAGCATGATGGGTGATTACAATCCAGTTATTACCGTAAAAATAAAAACTGGTTTCAGTATTCTTTCTAAATAATGATACAAGTTACTCATCTTTAAACTATTCCAAAACTGATCAAATTTTGAAGATGAAATATGAAATATGGAAAGTATACAAAGTGTTAACTGCGTAATTTCAACCTGTTGTATAATTTAAATATTAAACATTTTAAAGTTGCTGTTTTCTTGTGTGGGTGCGTTTTTTATTTTTCTAGAACAGATTGAAACTTTTCAGTCAAACTATCTCTGAGTGACATTCAAATCAAATTATAATTCCCAGCTAAAAAAAATAATAATAAAAACCATAAATCAGTCATCCATACACTTAGGCTTGCAAAACACTTACTTCCCTTACCTGTCCATCATGTATAAACCCTTAAAGCTCCATTTAAATAAATATTAGCTGATGCCACTTAAAAACGGTTTTCTTTTTGGAAAAAATGGAAATGACACTTCATGTGAATCTGAAATGTCAAATCATTTGTTCCTCAGAAAAAATATCACAATCTGTCACCTGCGAATGTCTTAATAAGCATGCTAAGGGTTAACATGAAGT
Source organism: Anodontia alba (assembly GCA_964016985.1). Taxonomy (NCBI): domain Eukaryota; kingdom Metazoa; phylum Mollusca; class Bivalvia; order Lucinida; family Lucinidae; genus Anodontia; species Anodontia alba. The sequence goes on along the minus strand of OZ024836.1, from coordinate 53,957,615 downwards.
ATAATGATTTTCCTGAAAATTTTTCTTTTTTCTTCAAAGTAAAGATGATAAAAGATTGAGATTTGAATGAACAAAATCTCCATACATGAGAGTAAGATTAAATCTCACTATGATTACAAGACATACAAGAGAGGTGATGATGACGCTGCTTTTTTCAAGGACAGATATACAAACTAGGTAAATAACAAAAATGTCAGATCTAACATTGTATCTTGTCAACACTATAATTCAGAGCTCTAGATACAAAGATCCCAGATTATTACAACAATCCAATAAGTCAAACATAATATAGCATAACACAACTCTCATCATAAGAAGACCCCCTGTAAACTCATAGCTCCAGGTAAGACAAAAAAAAAAAAAAAAATAGATTTTCATCTAATTTCTCCATGAAAACATATACTGTGGGTACTCCTTAGAAGTGCCTCACTGATGCACTTCTAATGAGCACCCACATGTTTTCATGGAGAAATAAGAAAACTATTTATCAGATACCCTCTCTTATCTGGTGCTATGTAAAGTACATTTCAAGCCAGCCCACATATCCATCCATGCAGTCTGGTTAAGAACTGTGCATATAATAACTTCAGTCACAACTAGACTGCACAGCTCATGTGATTTTCTCAAAATAGGGTCATTATACCTGTATTTTGCCTAAATATGTAGACACCTTAGTTCCTTACCATTTAAACAAGTTCATTTTATTACCTGTTAATGTGTCTGAAAAATGCTGGATGAGTGGCAAACAATGTAGACCCTGATCAGATGCCACATTCTGTGGCATCTGATCTGGGTCTTCACTATTTGCTCAGAGACAGACATACCTGACCGAATACATGTACTTAGTGCAAATACAGTAATACCTACAAACATAACTTATTACAAGGCAAGATCTAACTTTAATCACGTGGCGAAAAATCTGAATCAGTGCATGCTGTTGAGCATTTTGATTTCCCTGGAGAAGTATTCAGCATAAAATACTATATAATAAAAGACCGGATACTGGTGAATATTGCTCTTTGCTAGGATAGCAAAGGCCACTCGCAAGCTTGTATCATTTGATATCCCAACACAAGACAATAATCACTAATATCAGTGCAATAATCCGATGTTATCATCCATAGTGTGTTAAATCTCCCTGTGTTTTAGGAAGACTTCCTATTTCATTGCTTTAAGTGTCAAACATTTTGATCAGTCTCCAAAAAATTGAATGTTTTCTCTCAAAACCTTTTTTTTTTTTTTTAATTTCATAACTTAAAGCAGGTCTGTATCTCTGCAAATGATCTCTATCTTAATTGCTAATCTGTTTTTGTTATCCTATGGATACTCAACTCCCCACTCCACCTTCCCTTAGGAGAGCAAATACTTTCCTTGAAAAGTAGCCCCCTTTGAGAAGGGAGTTATACTAGAGATGTGAATTCTCTTCTGCTAGTGGGGCCTCCCTTTCAAAAGAGTGTCAAAATTTTCATCTTACAGTGCTTCCCCTTTAAGCCGTTTTCATTCGCTAATTGTCAGTATTAACCTTTACCAGTCTGTGGGCAAATTCAGTAGATGACAAGCTGATGATATTCTCCTTATTTTTTCCAAGAAAACAGGCTCTGGCATTTCATGCATATTGTCTCCTGAGGAGACAATTTGCATGAAAATCAAAGCCTATTTTCCGGGAAAACTAAGAAAAATATTTCAAAATGTCTTCTTCTGAAATTTTTACCCATCATGCAGAGTGTAAAACAACTAGCTTAGCACTGATTCACTTTTCAACACCACATTCTAACAAATAAAATGCCACATAGGCTAATTGCACTTGAAAAGTTAAAACACAATTTTTACCTAGATCTCTGTGAAGCTGTCCTGAACGTTTTAAATACTTAAATCTTCAGCATTCTCTGGGCAAAATCAGATCACAAATATATTTTCCTGAGGGGACAATGTGTATGAAATGTCAAATCCTATTTTCTAGGAAAAGAAAACATTTAAAATGTCTGTAGATTTATTTATTTTTTTTTCCTCACTTAATAATAACATGCTGAGCACTGACGATGCATAAGGGAAAGTATTCTAAAAGCCCAGTACAGGCATATTAGAGAGTTACTTCCCTTTGAATATAAACAAACCATTTTCTCCGCTTACATGGCAACAAGATAATCACCATTTCTCTCAGATATTCAACTAAATATTTTCCTTATTTTTTGACAAACTTTTATTTCGAGACAACAAAAGTATATATATTGTGATCTTTGGTAATCTGACTCGGTAAGAGTGAAAACAATGATTCTAATAAGATTTAAGATTATATTTTAACTATTTTTGTGTCTAGACCAATATTTTTTCATGAATTCTGCTTTTCTGGCAGGCCTTCCTGGGTAAAAACCAGTACTAAGCAAAATGGATAAAGTGTCTTGCTCAGACACAACACTTGGCGCCCACTGGGGTCGAACCTGTTAACTCTTGATCCTGAATCTGATGCTTTACCACAGCCCTGATATTGTTGGGTGCCTCCATTACGAAAACATGCCTATTTAAATGTACTGAAAATTTTACCACCAAAAAATGAAAAAAATTCAGATAAAAAAATCTGATATTTTTCATATTTCTACTCAAAACATAGATTGTGGGTACTCGTTAGAACCGCCTCAACGAGGCGATTCTAACGAGTACCCACAATCTATGTTTTTGAGCAAAAATAGGAAAAATAATGTATACCCCTGTAAACCACAGTTTTACTAAACAAAAGTGGGGTTTAAGGGGGTCAAAATTATATAGGCATGTTTTCGTGATACTTTGGACAGCAAAGTCTCAAAGGTTACTTTATGCAGAAATAGAAGGCTGATCAGATTGTGCAGATGATGTGCAAGCTAATCTGAGTTAATTGAATGCAGATGTCTGAAAGAACATTTTCTCAGCATTGTGGCTCATGTGTTTCAGAATACCTCTTTTTATCTGGACCCCAGATTCTTCAAGACAGCTTCACAGAGGACCAAAAAACATCACTGTGGTTCCAACTACCCAATAAACTATACAGATACAAGATAAAATACTACATAAATTGGCACTTCAAGGTTTATTAACTGAATAAATGATCTATAATGAAAACTACCTATCAAGGATTTGCAACAAAATCAAACTACTTTTAATACCCTTGGATTTTCTATTTCATTTGCGGTGTTTGTGTAGATTGGAAGAAAAGACATTTAACCCTTAAAGTGTTATTAAATCACAACTGCCACAGATGAGACACGTATTTTCAAACAAAGTAAGGCTTAACATTCCATGACAATTCACATGAAATGCCAAGTCATTTTCTCGATTTTTCTTAGGGCTTTAAGGGATAAATATCAGTACCAGTTGCCTCCCCTAAAAATTTTACACAACATTCATAATGCTCATTCCAGCAAGCACATAACAAAACCTAGAATAAGATCTGTGTAACCAGCAGACAGATCATCTTGTATATCCACCCAGTATAGCAAGGGTTCTCATTTATCCCTCTTTGGACAGTCCACAGGCTGTAGAAAGCACATGTAATCAGCGAAGACTCTGATCAGACTGCACAGATGCGCAAGCTGATCTGAGTCTTTGCTAGTCGCACAAGTCTTATTGTAAGTTTTTTTGTAAGCTGGCTCATTTATGAGATGGAAACTTTGAACAGGAACATGAGAAAATGAACCTGACAAAGTGCTTCCAGTACAGACTCAGATCAGCCTGCACATTATCATAGTCTGATCAGAGTCTTCACTATCCACATGTCATTGAACAAGCTTTGGATTCTTTACTAGTCATAAAGTGCCCAGTGAAGACTGATCAGACAGTGTGGATGGATGAGGAAGCTGACCTGAGTCTCCCTTGGGTGCATTTCATAAAGTACATTTTCTCGTGCTGTCACTCGTAATTCTATTCTTATTTCTCTGTGAAAGCATGTTCTGAATCTAATTATGATGAATGGACTGAATACACTTCCAAGGGAGGCAACCCTGTCAAAACTGTTTTTGCCTTATTTATGGAAAAGGGTCTACTCTAAAAGGAAAGAATTTGCTTCCCTCGGAAGCAAATTCTTTCCTTTTAGACTAGACTTTTTTTCAGGAGGGGCTTGATTGGTGGAAAAAAGAATACTGAAGTCTATAATGTTTTCTCCCTTGTACAAAATAACAGAAACTCTACCAAGTACAGCCAGTCACTAAATTTCTATGCAATCAAATTGCAATCCTTCCCTTCTTGGCCTCTTGTGCATACTTCTAAAATAGTTCCTGCATAAAAATTGTGGTGCACATATTAATTTCAAGATTTGCTCCTATTGTTGATTTGACATCCTTTAGAAACTAAATGAAAATGTTTTGTTCTGATTGACCATATCTTATCAGGAACCATTTGTTTCTGTGCTTTGTTTTCTAATATTTACTGTAAAATTAATTTTAAGACCTAAAATGTGACTGACTTATGCAATTTCTATAGTAAATTGGATTTTTGGAAAATTTTACTAGAAATTATTTTTGCTTCTCTTCACTGATTTTAAATTATTGATGTTCCATAACAATATTGTGAAAATTTCAGCAATTTTGAACAAGGGAACATGTTGAAAATCTGCCTCCAATCTACCTACCCTATCGAATTTTGTATAATTTACAGCCAGGTTTACTATAGAAAAAATCAACTTTGGAAAATTTGTAAAACCACAGAATAGAATAAAAATATTTTGCACATACATAGTTACGACAAAAAGTTATGCATTGAATCTTGAAAAAAGTTTGCTAATTCACTTCTTTTAGCGCCATGCCAAAAACAACTTTCTGAAAGATGTCAAAGGCAGAGTAGGTGTGTAGTTTTTCCTGACCGTGTCCATATAAAATTGTCCCTGATATTCAATTAGTGGACAGACAACATTTTATGACATCTATCCCACAGTGGCAGATGTTGCACACCTACAAAATTTTGGGAACTATCTAAAAAGAGAATTTACTATCCATACATATCACACTACGGTAAATGTCCTGAAATTTTGAACACTTTATTCCATACTATTTTGGCCTAAATTTTGCTTTTTATGCAGCAGTTTCTTAAACTTAGTGGAATGGCAAACATCAGCAGTCTGATCTGGCTCTACACTGTTTGCATACGTCATTTTGTCAGACACTTTGGTGTTCGAAATTTTAGGACATTTACCATAACTAACAATTTGTGAAGTGTGAAGAAATAATTCCAGCAAAAATGAAACTTTGTATGTCTTAATAGTGAATAAATAGGTCACAACACCATAGCTACAGATATGAGGGATAATCCAGATATTTTTCTTATTTCTTGAAAACATATGTTGTGTACTCATAAGAAGCACCTCAACAAGGCGCTTCTAATGAGTATTCACAACATATGTTTTCATCAAGAAGTAAGAAAAATATGAATACTTTTTGGCTGAAGAAACTGTCTGGAGTTATGCAGTACTATAGATTCTTTTCAGTACTAAAAGATTTTCAGGATTTTTTTTTTCCTTTGAAGCAATGAATGAACCTTTTGTGTTCTCTGAGCAAATTCTGCAGATGACAAATTAATGATTTTTTTTTTTTTTTTTTTTTTTTTTTTTTTTTTACTTTTCCTGGAAAATAAGGTTTAACAGACACCACTGAAATGTTAAACCCAATTTTCTGGGAAAATAAGAAAAACATTTCAATATGTTGCCTGCTGAAATATTTATCCAGCATGCTATGCATTGATTCATAGCCAATGAATCATATAGTACTTATCTTGGATATAATCTCCCAGCTAAGTATAATATGGGACATGTCAAGCAAATACAGTCGACTCTCGTTATCTCGAATTCCAAGGGACTCACTGAAACACTTTGAGATATCCGTACTTCGACATATCAGAGCTGAGAGAGTGAGGAAAACAATAAATTGAACAACCACATTTAACAAATGAATATGTAATTTGACTCCTGAAGTTAGAAATATATATAAAATAATGTGGAAAAGAGGAGCAATTTCTCCTCTTTTCCACATTATTTTGTTACCTGTTGTCATAGTTTCATGTTAAAACAGGGACCAGATTTTCACTTCGAGATAAGCGGTAATTCGAAATAAGCAAGTTCGAGATAACGAGGTTCGACTGTAAGTGCCTTGGAGCATGCACAACATGTGCGGATTCACATCATCCTGCACATGTGCAAAGACATCCAGGCATTTGCTCTCCACCGAAATATTCTATGGCATTCCATGATTCTGTTTGCAGACAGCGAAGGTCCTGATCAGACTGCATGGATTCACAGGCTGATCTGGGCCTTGCTGTCAGCATATGCTCAAAGACACGTTTTCACATGGTGTGGCCAATATATACTTGCCTTTTGTAACATTGGTGTGGTATAATCAGAGTATGTATTAGAATACTGTGGGCAGCTTCAAGAAAATATGACATGTCATGCAACCTGTGCAGACATAATCAAGTCTGCACAGTCTGATCAGAGTCTGTAATATCTCCAAGATTCAAACATCAGGTAAAGGACAATCGCAGACTCTCATCAGATTGCATCTATATGCAAGCCGATATGTGTGGTTCACCGTTTCGGCGGAAATAACAGGTATCAGGTAAATATTTTTCTTATTTCTGCATGAAAGCATTTGTTGTGGGTACTCATCAGAAGCACCTCGGTACCTCGGTGAGGTGCTTCTAATGGGTACCCACAACAAATGTTTTCGAACAGAAATAAAAAAATTATCCAAACTTTTTGGTTAAATAAAGAGTCTTATTTAGAGCTATAGGTTCCACGGTGATCTCGTTCCTATACTATACCCAGCACGTGAAAATCAATGTTCCCCAATGAGCAAATGAAAATTGCATTATAAATACTGACATCATTTACACAATTCTACTATCATTACCCTGTAATCACTTTCCAACAGAGTCACATCAAGTTAAAAGGGGATTTTTAAAAAAAAACAATCGTTCAAAGCATCCAGAACTTGAATTAATGTGAAGTTAAAAACTGAAATACAAAAAGAAAAAAAAAAAATTCTGAGTTTTTGAATGAAAAAATTGCTGAGTTTTTCATACATACCAAATAATCAACAAGATTATTTAAGATACTGGTTTATCGGTATTTAAAAATTTGTGGAAAAATATTCAATCAACCAAGCAGACACACAACATTGAAACAACATCCGATCAATGTTGATTCAATGTCAAGACGTTGAATCAATGCTGTTTCAACACTGTGTGCTTCAATGTCAAGACGTTGAATCAACACTGATTCAACCTTAATTCAATGTGGTGTGCCTGCTGTGAAGTTGTTAATGACTTCTCTTGGAACAACTAGTAAGCACAACATAGATTTTCATGGAAATTCACGGGACTCAATTTCCTTTATGCTTTCCTACATACCAATCCCCTTTTGAAAAGGGGTCCACTTAAAAAGGAAAGAGTTTGCTCCCCTTCCCTGTAAGTAGACCCCTTTTCAAAATGGAAGAACAAAACAATTTTAATGTAGTTGGCCCCCCCTTGAAAAAGCATCCATTCCACTTAAGAAAAATATTTTTCTCAGCTGTGCTCCTTTCTGGATAGATGAGTTCACAAGGTAAGCTCCTTGTTTAACTTGATGTGACTCAATTTTTATTTTTTTTATACTATAATTTTGTTACAGATTATTTACATCAACTATCAGATCCACTTTCAACTCAACTGCTGAAAACTTCAACATTCCCAACATTTTCTACAGTATTTAACACACTGATACTGTTTTTTTTTGTTTTTTTCGGACTAGAATAGAAATTATTACTATATTTACTTCAGCACATATAGTTAGTCTTTATAAATAAATATTCTAATGCCTTTTAAACAACCCTTATCCGCAAAGTACAGCCTCATAATTGAATCTGTCGCTTTATCTGTAAACGGAGTCCTTGATGACTTTTCCCACTTCTTCGTCGCTTAAAAATTAAAGTAAGCTCGTCTGCACATCTTTAATACCATGTAAATCACAATATTCTTACAGTTCATAAAGAATGTAGCACATGCTTTGGTTAAAAGCCATAATGCACCTTTATCCTGTCAGTAATCGACTATATCCCAAAACTTAACCCTAACAACCCGGAAATAAAGTTAACGCAGAGGATCTGTAATGGAGAAGTATTTGATGACAATTCTGGGATAATTTTCTTCAGTTCCCCTTAAATAATAGAAGTGTATCAATGAGGTGCTTCTAACGAGTACCCACAACACAAATTTATGGAGAAGAAAGAAAAATTATCCAAGAATTATCAACATATACTCTTTCTTAACAAGTCTGGTTACATATCAGGAAATGTATATAAATGGCACTCTTACTAACTTATTTGGAGGTGAAACTGAACAGATCTTCAAGATGTATTTCAAAAGATTACAACACCAGATGTACGAAACAGAAGATCCACTGACGTTAAAATTAAACAGCATAAGCTGCATTTTCTTTCAGTATTTCAAAACTCTCTGTCTCTATCATAAACTGACCATACTGTTATATGTAACAGATCATTAATAACTCACTATTAAAAATTCAACCAAACAATGAAACACTTTTACAGATAATATTATTCAGCAGAGGAGATATGGAGGAGCATTCAGTGAAAATTCTGGGATCATTTTTTTTTCTATATAAAAACCTATGTTGTGGGTACTCATTAAAAGTGCCTCAGCTAGGTGCTTCTAATGGAGTATCCACACTGTATTTTTTTATGGAGAACTGGAGAAAATTATCCCAGAATTATCATCAAATACTCCTCCTTAACAACACCTCAGATATTGCTTCTGTCACATCACTGAAGCCTGCTATAGGTATATAATAATTTAAAAGATTTTTCTTTTTTTTCTCCCCGAAAATAGAGTTTAGCATTTCATGCTTCATCAGAAACATTTCAAACCCTATCTCCATGTGAAAAAAGACTTAAAATTATTGCTTGTGGTCGACAGCAAAACAACTTTTTAACAATGATCTTTCTTTGGTTTCTTTGGCATTCCGACTGTTTTTTGGTGGCAAACAATCATCACAGTTAAGGGTTCTCAAATCAAAAGCATGATGTATCACAATTTTAACTGTTACATTTTCAGCGCCTCCATCATTGATGAAAAATCTGCCAGTCTCTGATAGTCGGGATCCTCTTCCCGTTCGTCTTTGTCACTGGCTTTGAATGTTGGATTATTTGTATCTCGCGGTAACCGCAGCGTACATGGCAACATCTCAGGCATCACAGTGTGGTGGGTGACTAGACTTAGTAAGCTGGACCATTCTTTATCAAGGCCCTGACAAGTTGAAAAACAAAATAATTAGAATAATTATTGAGCACATGCATGCTGGTATAAACATAATAGATTGTAATTTATTGTTTTTTTTTCCTTTGAAGTTACATAAGAATATCCTACATTTGCAATTGGTATCACAAACTGGTTGAAAATGATTCTCAGATGAATGAGACAACTCAACTGTCATGTATATTTCAGGGTCAATTTTTTTTTTTTTTTTTTTTTCAAATCTCATTCAAAAAATTGTATACACGGGACAGTTTGGACCAATGCAGACATGCCTACATGGGACGGTTTGGACTGATGCTGACATGCCTGAGTATTTTTTTTCTTTTCTTTTTCTGGCATTAGCTGTCACAAAAATCTTTTTTTTCAAATACTATCAAAGGAGTGTTACACTGTCAAATGGTCATTGAACTAGTCTTTAGCTGTAGTGTAAACTAGTTCAGCAACAAGGGTTGATCAGTCAGTGAACAGTTCAACAGAATATTAACCCCTAAAGTGCCAAGCAAATTTTGTAGCAGACCTCATTCTTTTTTTCCAGACAAAATAAGCCTTGACATTTCATGCAAATCATCTGCTTGGCAGATGATTCACATGAAATGTCAAGAATTATTTTCTTTGGAAAAAAAAAAAATATATATATATTTATATATTTCAAAAGGTCGTCTGCTGCAGCTGTGTTGGTGCTTTAAGGATTAAATGGAACTTTATAAACAATCCATATTTACCTTTAATTTTACCCCTCTTTGTGTTTTAAGTATAAGATAATGTGATATTCCTGTCGGGTTCTCAAATTTGGGAACTCGTACAGACAGTGCGTAACATCCCGGGTGTGTAGAACTGTCTCGAACAATAAACGAACCTATATCTTCTTGCTGTAGTATTTCTAGCGCCACATCCCTGAAAAACACAAGAAATTCCTGTTAACCTTCACCACTTTCTGGCCTAATCCAGCATTAAATTGCTGATATTTTTCTTATTCTCCCCTCCCACCCCCTGCAAAAAACAGGATTTGACATTTCATTCAAATTGTCTCCACTGGATACAATCTGCATGAAATGTCGAAACCTGTTTTCTGGGCAAAATACATAACAAATATTTCAGTATGTTATCTGCTGAAAATTTTACCCAGCATGATAAGAGTTAAAACGAGAAAAAGTGAACAAACAGGATTCCAGTTAATGAGAATCACTAATCTTTGGCTCCAAAACACAGTTTCTCTGAAAAAATATTAGAAATCCTTCTTTATCTTTGTAAAAATAAGGACCTAACTGTTTCATTTTTTTTTTTTTTTTTTTTTTTGTTCCATTTTGCTTTTTCTTAGGAAGGTTTTCTTTGTTTGTTTTGTTGTTGTTGTTTTTTCTTGTTTTGTGAACTTCACAGATTCTTACTCTGACAGCTTAACACATCTGCAGATCACTGGCATGTTTTTGTACTTCAAAAACAAACAATTAAACCTGTCTAAAAGGCCACCTGTGTAAACAGTAACCTCTATTAAGAGGCCATTTTTAGGTCCCTTAACCCTTGTCCTGCTGAATAAATTACTTTAGCCACACCAATTTCTGACTATCAACTAATCCAATTATTTGATATAATGTAGTCATTCAATTCACAAACTACATGACAAACAGTGTAGATCCAGATCAGATGGCTTCTTCAGAAGCCATCTGATCTGGATCTAGACTGTTTGCAAAGGAAGGGGTTGTTGTGATCAGCAGGATAAGGGTTAAATATCAAATAAGTAACTGAACCTGTATTTAGCAAGCATCTATCTTAAGTAACCAAGTTTTGGCTTTCACTTTGGAACTTGTTGAAAAGTTTCATTTCATGAAAAGTGGGCTATCCCAAATACACAGCTATACAAAGTCATATACATGTATATATAGGTAGTTGAAACCTGTGGGACTCCATATGTTTTTGCAGAGGAATAAGAAAGTTATTTATATAGATACTCCTCTCATCTAAAGCTATGAAACTTAAGGTAATGGGTACACTTCTAAGGGAGGCAACTCTCTCAAAATAGTTTTCCTCCCTTCTGAAAAGAGAGTCTTACTGTAAAAGGAAAGAATTTGCTCCCAATGGGAGCAAATTCTTTCTTTTTAGAGTAGACCCATTTTCAGAAGGGGATTGGTGTGCACTAAAGCAAACAGGAAGTCAAAAAAATTGTCTCCCACATAAAAAGCGGGCAGAAAGAATTAGCAAGTATATCCAGCCCTCTTATGTTTTGACCAGCTCATATTTGAGACTGCATTGTCATTAGCATGCAACTTCATCAGAGTTGACAACAGTCTGTCTGCAATGTCTGAAGGCTCCCAAAATGAAGACAGATTGTCAATATAAAATTATGCCACTGCCTGGTCAATTTTGCACATATTCAGTCAAACCACATTAGCTATATAACAAATATTAACCCTGGTCCTGCTAAACCCAGATATGCCCTACCTTTGCAAACAATGTAGATTCAGATCAGTTGGCTTCTCAGAAGCCAATTGGTCTGGATCTGCACTTCTGTCATTAAGTAATTAAATTTGTATTTATCAACAACTGAAGTCCTCCTCATAGGTCCATAGGTCCAGGTCTGGAAGAAAGAAACCTGGATCAGGTAATCTGATTGGCTGAAAATTAGAAGTGGGCGTGACATCTTCATTTAATCAGCATGGCAAAGATTAACTTTATTTTTGCATAATAACTTTCTATATTAGCAAATAATATTCTGAAACTTTTTTTATTTATTTATTTTGCAAGAAAATAACCGCTGATTCATCAAAAATGCCAAGCCTTATTTCCCAACAGATTTGGATAAGGCGATCATTGTGATGATAATTTAGGATAATTTGTTATTATGCACCATAACATACCTTGAAGATAATCATTGGAATAGCCTTGCTGAGGCAACGCCAGTGAGGGCCTACATGCCATGGTCTGGTACAAAAAAATATCTTGGAAGTCCTTCCCTTATATTTAGCTGTTTCTGCTGATTTAACATATCATCTGCTATTGTATTTACCATATATATTCGAACAGACAGGCCGAATGCCACATCTTATCAGGGTCTAAACTGTTTGCCACTCATCCAGTAATTTTAAGACACAACATCGGGTAGTAAATTGCACTTGTTCAAATTTTAGAACAAGTATGGTAAGGGGTTGAGGTGTCTGAATACCCAGGGTAAATATGGTAATTCTTCTGTGTAGCAAGAATCATGTCTATGTGTATATGTGTTTGTGTATATGTGTTTGTTCCTTTATTTCAGCTCAGGTTAATGACGGTCATTAATAGTTCAGTTGTAAAGCAGTCTCCCTGAGAGAGGGAAAAAGAAAAAAAGAATGGGACAGATGAGAAAGAAGCCCCAACCCCTGAACTTGCTTCAAGTGATGCAAGTACCTTTCTGCCAAACGCTAATAATAGCAGGGTCAACCCTCAAAAAGTTTTAGCAGAAGGGCACACTGTGCTGATTGAGATAATTTTCAGACAGGTTGTTTAACCCTTATCACTGTCTAGAAAATTCAGACAACAAATTGAAATTATAGTTTTATTTCTTATCCCCACAACCCCGTCATGCCCCCAAAAAGGCTTTGATATTTCATGCAAATTGTGTCCCAAGGAGACAAATTGCACAAAATGTCAAAGACATTTTTCTAGGAAAAATATTTCAAAGTGTCCTCTACTGAAATTTTACCTATCATGCTAGGCATTAAAATTTAATCTGCTGGGCCCAGTTGTTCAAAACTAACGACATCATTAGTTAACTATTCGTTAAAATTTACATTATGCAAATATGCTGAAATTTTTTCAGCAAAAAATGTGAGAAGCTTTTGCAGTGCAAAAGCTACTCACATTTTTTCAGCAAAAAATATCAGAATATTGTGCATTGGATCCACTAAAACAGTTAACGAAATTACCCTTAACGTGCTTGTTAAGCCAACGCTTTGAACAACTGGGCCATGGTCTTTAAATTCAACAAGGGCAAGCAGTGTTACCTTGGAATTCCTGCTTGGTACCAGGAAGAATGCCGCAGTGTCTCATCTTCAATATGACTTCTGTCTAGACCCATCAATGACTCTAGCCTGAAATTAGACAAGTAGTAACTTTCATGAAATTCAATCATAAAAACTGTTTTTTCCCAAATCAAATTCAAATATTAGCATACATAAGTGTCCTAAAATTCTGCAAATTTAAGTGTCTGGACAAACGGCATATGCAAACAGTGCAGATCCAGATCTGTACTGTTGGCATATGCCTACACTTTTGCCATCCCATTCTGTATTTTAAGAAAATAATGCATAAAAAAACAAGAGGCCCACGGGCCACATGTCGCTCACCTGAGTGACATAGCCACTGCAGATATGCAGATGAGCAGAAAAATAGATGTTCAAGATGGCGGACATCTTGGATATCCGATTGGCACGATTTTAGCTATTTTTGATCTACAAGTCACCCCAATGTCTCCTACGAAGTTTGGAGTCAATTGGCCTTTCGGTGCAGGAGAAGAAGCTAAATATAGATTTTCAAGATGGCGGCCATGGTGGCCATCTGGGATTTCTGATCAGAACGATTTTAGCTATATTTGATCTACAAGTCACCCTGATGCTTCCTACTAAGTTTCGAGTCAAGTGACTTTTGGGTTTAGGAGAAGAAGCGAAAAATAGATTTTCAAGATGGCCGTCATGGCGGCCATCTTGGATTTACAATCAGCATGATTTTAGCTATTTTTGATCTACAAGTCACCTAAATGCTTCCTACCAAGTTTGGAGTCAACTGGCCTTTCGGTTCAGGAGAAGAAGCGAAAAAAAGATTTTCAAGATGGCTGCCATGGCGCCCATCCTGGTTTTATGATTGGCATGATTTTAGCTATTTTTGATCTACAAGTCACCCCGATGCTTCCTACCAAGTTTGGAGTCAACTGGCCTTTCGGTCCAGGAGAAGAAGCGAAAAATTGATTTTCAAGATGGCTGCCATGGCGGCCATCTTGGATTTCCGATAGGCACGATTTTAGCTATTTTTGATCTACAAGTCACCCCAATGCCTCCTACCAAGTTTGGAATCAATTGGCTTTTGGGTTTAGGAGTAGAAGTGAAAAATAGATTTTCAAGATGGCGGCCATGGCGGCCATCTTGGATTTCTGACTGGCAGGATTTTAGCTATTTTTGATCTACAAGTCATCCTGATGCTTCCTAGCAAGTTTGGAGTCAATTGGCCTTTCGGTTCAGGAGAAAAAGCAAAAAATAAATTTTCAAGATGGCCGCCATGGCGGCCATCTTGGATTTCCGATCGAGACGATTTTAGCTACTTTTGATCTACAAGTCACCCTGATGCTTCCTAGCAAGTTTGGAGTCAATTGGCCTTTCGGTTCAGGAGAAGAAGCGAAAAATAGATTTTCAAGATGGCGGCCATGGCGGCCATCTTGGATTTCCGATCGGCAGGATTTTAGCTATTTTTGATCTACAAGTCACCCTGATGCTTCCTAGCAAGTTTGGAGTCAACTGGCCTTTCGGTTCAGGAGAAGAAGCGAAAAATAGATTTTCAAGATGGTGGCCATGGCGGCCATCTTGGATTTCCGATCGGCACGATTTTAGCTATTTTTGATCTACAAGTCACCCTGATGGTTCCAAGCAAGTTTGGAGTCAATTGGCCTTTCGGTTCTGGAAAAGAAGCGAAAAATAGATTTTCAAGATGGCAGCCATGGCAGCCATCTTGGATTTCCGATCAAAACGATTTTAGCTATTTTTGATCTACAAGTCACCCCGATGCTTCCTACCAAGTATCAAGTTAATTGGCCCAGGGGTGTAGGAGGAGTAGGCTTTTAAAGCAATTGTTGACGCCGCACGACGCACGACGGACATTGACTGACCACAATAGCTCACCATGAGCACTTCGTGCTCAGGTGAGCTAAAAAGCACAATTTAGACCCAAAAATATGGAATAAAGTGTTCAAAATCTTAGGACATTTCTCATAAAACATTTTAAAATAATGATTTACCATATCTATATATCTTGATTCATCAACCCTTCTGGGTCATTTTGTGTCATCTCCCACAGGATAAAGAAATATAGAGCAGAATGACAGAAAAGTGCAGCACCAGAAGAAATACTTTTCTAACACAACACGCCTATATAGGCAACAGACATGAATGTTTTATTCTGCAACAAATCACTGGGCGGAAGAGCGTAACACAAAGAGCCGCCATTTTGTGGTGTTTTAAGGATTTTTTCTGACATTTTTTGCTGGATGCTAGACTGTGTAACATAGTTTTTTTCAAATCAGATACATTACAAATAGATATAAAAGCATGTGTTTACAGCCAAGGAAGTTGGCGGCATTTTGATGAACAACTGCAAAAGGTTGGGAAAATCTGAAGGAATCAATGGCATTTTTATCGATTTTTCGTGCGTTAGAACTGAAATAGAACAGCTCTAGTGCGTGAATTGTTGAATAATAAATCACAATTTGTCGGTCAGTTGTAAGCAGAAAAATCTCTAGCGCTATGCGCTGGAGAGTTGATCTACATTACAACTGACCTCCAACCAGTGATTTATTACTCAACAATTCACAGTTAGAGCTCTTCTACTTCTTAAACATGCCCCTTCCCCCACGTGTTGCAAGCACAGCAGGCCCTTATCACCACCTTCTAACCATGAGGACTTCTTCAAATTTTAGGACAACTATGGTTAGGAGTTAAGGTGTCCTATTACTCAGGATAAATAAGGTAGATTCAGTCATATTACAGGTCGCACAGGTTCTGAAATAAAAAATACCCCTTTGATACATCTCATAAAATTTTTTATATTTTCTGGTTTTCCCCTAAAAACATGTCTTATCATTTTACTCAAATCACTTTCAATGGTGAGAATCTGAATGAAATACCAAGCCTATTTCCTGAGAAAATATAGAAAATTATCCCTCATTTATCATTCACTGCTTTTTCCAACAGCATGTTAAAGGTTAGGAAATTAATCTTTACTACTCTCTGGGCAAACTTAGCAGATGACAAATTGATGATACTTTTATTTATTTTCTGAGAAAACAGGCTTTGAAATTTCATGCAAATTGTTCCCTGAGGCGACAATCTGCATGAAATGTCAAAGCCCATTTTCTCAGAAAAATAAAAAAAATATTTCAAAATATCATCTGCTGAAATTTTTACCCAGCACGCTCAGCATTAAAATTGCGGAGAAGTGTCAACAGATATTATACAGGCAATAAGAATCAAACTGAAATGAATATAATCTTGAATAATAAAAAGGATTTTATTCAATCATTGAGCAACAATAGTTTTCAAGATTGAATTCTGTAATACTTATTTAAATATAAACTTGGCTTATTGTTCAGCTGTTTGCTTTAAATGAAATTTCTGTTACCAAACTTGAAGTTATTGATTATCATAAGATATACCATAATCAAACAAATTTTTATGTGATTTGAGTTGGAGTTTTAAGGCCCATTTGACACTATTAAGGCAATGTTGAGCCAGTCAGTTTACATAACCACACTTTTCCTCGACAGGCTTATATCTAAGCAGTTAACCAGTACTTGTACCTATTCTTTTGCCAGAAAATGACAACTGCCTTTCTTGAATCAGCAGAAGGGAGAGAATGATCATAGACAATATTTCATGATTAATTTCCACGCACGAATATTACCATACCCGTTGGGGATCAAACCAACGACTCCTGATCACCAGTCTGATGGGCATCTGACTAAGCCACCGGAGCCGGCACCCATAATCAAACAAAGCTACCTTTTCAACATTTCTGTCTTTTGCCTTAAAGCTAAGCATGCTTGCTAATGTAACATAATGGGTTTCCATACTTAATCACTCAGCTATGTTAAGTAACAATTTCCGCAGATGCTATTTTGAAATATTCTTTTTATTATTTCTCTCCAAAAAACAAGCTTTGACATTTCAGGCAAATTACATCTGAGCATGCTGAAATTGTTACCCACGAAAATTCACTATTTGAGAATAGATTCCCTACAGCTGAAGAAATCTCACTATCAAAATCTAAAATAGTTTACTAACTCTAAATTCAAATTCCAAAGAGTGTAAAAAAATCCTTATTAAAATCCTGGATTTCCTTCTTTTAATTTAAACAGTCGCACACAAAAAAGAAAAAAAAAAACTCTCTTCCTGTAAATATACAGCAGCTTTGCAAGAAAGAAAGAACAAAATCTAGCCTTACACCCAATCCAATGTTTCCATATATTGCAATAATTGGCTACATGAGACATTAGTAATGATAGATAGTTTTTATAGTTCACAATGTTTATAATTTGTTAAATTTTCATTCACCAAACAAATTTAAATTCCATACATTCTGTTTGACAAATAGCCATTAAAGGAATTTAATTTTGTATTATTCACTGTCTAATCATTACTGGTTCCAGATCGTAATTTATTTTCAGGGTGAAAATTATCAATATATGTACTTCGCATGCTGGGTAAAAATTTCAGATGACATTTTAAAATATTTATCTTTTTGTACATTTACCAGAAAAAAGAGATGATATCTCCTTAAGAGAAATATCAACTCTGTTTTCTGAAATGCCAAACACTATTTCCTTGGTGAAAAAAAAAAAAAAAAAAAATCTCATCAATTTGTCCCTAACAAGTGCTAAAGGTTAAATTAATATCTGATTTCTGCACAAAATTTTGACATTCATTAGAATCACCTTACTGTGAAGACATAGCTCCTGATAAGGTACTTTTTTTAACCAAAATTATTGCATAAAAAACAGTGCCGCACGTTATCAACAGCCGTGCATTAACCGACGAAAAGCCGTGTATTAACAAGGCAATTCACACGTTGTTAATGCACGGCCACAGAATTGCTGCCGTCACAAGATGTGTACTGCCCAGCCCTAGAACAAGCATAGTACATGGAAATAGCGTTCGTGCGACATCGGTGAAACGGTGAAACAAAATAGTGCAAGAAATAATGCGAAATGTAGCAAATGTTTTCTGTTTTTATGCAATAATAGCAATCAAACATGGTTTTTCAATGCATTAACATTCGCCAGGTCCCTTGGGAGGTATTGAAAACCGCGGTCTTCGGCCTCGGTTTTCAACACCTCCCACGGGACCTGGCGAATGTTAATGCATGAAAAACCATGTTTGATCCCTATACTATTGATATTTTTTCTTATTTCAGCATGAAAATATATGTTGTGAGTACTCATTAGAAGTACCTTGCTGAGAAGCTTCTATAATGAGTACCCACAAAGTCATCACATATGTATTAGACGAGAAATACAGGTAAAACAAAACAGTTACTTGATATCCCCTCTTAACCAGAACTATTGCCAATGAATCTCCACAAGATAAGTTTTTGTGCAGAAAAAAAAATGTCCTTAACAAGCTATACTCTTGATAAGATGCTTTTTTTCTAGCCAAAAGTATTGATATTTTTCTTATTTCTCCATGGAAACATATGCTGTGGATACTCATTAGAAGCACCTTCTAGTGAGTACCCACAACATATGTTTTCATGGAGAAATAAGAAAAATAATTACCTTCTTATCTAGACCTATGTAACCGTCTCGATCACCTCAGCTGGAGCTACGACTACTACTAAAACATCTCCAAGGAAATAAAATAAAAAAAAAAAAAAAAAATTAAAAATAAACACAACTAAATTAAAGACCGAGGGAGAATTCTTCGGAGTTTCAACTGAATCAAATCACATAAAAGCTTTCACAGCAAGTATTTGCGGAATGTTATTATGATTTGTCAAAGTGTCTCAATGAAGGCGATAAATTTCAAGTTACAGTTGGATTGTCAGAAAATCAAACACTGCTTGGCTGAGGTTATTTAAAGGTCTTGTAATCAATTTGTTTGAAGTTTCTCCTGTCACAAAACCTAACCTCTGACAAAACGAAGAAACTGTCTAGGACCTTGAGTTTCCTTCTTGTCAATTAATTTTCTTCAATTTTCAGTATATTTTTAGGAACTAGTTAAACGATCACAATCACAGCGTGAGAATCCTGGGCTATACAAACTTTATTTTATGGTTTAGTCTGGTAACGTTGGCCACTTATCCCTTGTCCTGTTGGTCCCTGATATGCCTGCCATAGCAAACAGTCTAGATCAAGATAATCTGGATCTGCACTGTTTGACATTCAGTATGTAAATTTTTATCAACAATATGGATCAAGTGATCTGACTGGCTGACAATTAGAAGTGGGCATAGCATCTTAACCCTTGCCATGCATATCTTCACTCTCCTGTCTACAAGATATCTAGATGTTGACAAAATAAGCTCCCTTTTCTGGTTTAAACACAGGGAAAAGGGTATTTTTTGCACTCAATGAATTATACTGCCAGTAAAGTAAAGTACAGTAGTTTATGACCGAATCACCTTAACAGGCAGAAACCATCAAGGACAGTTCTTCTGAGGGAGCCTTTTCCCATAATGCAGCAGATGACAAACTGATGGTAGTTTTCTTATTTTTCTCAGAAAATAGGCTCTAAGGCATTTCAAGCAAATTGTCTCAATTTTCATGAAAAACCAAAGCCTATTTTCTGCGAAAAATAAGTAAAATACAGTCAAACCTCAATGGCTCGAACATCTTTGGGACCATGGAAATTAGTTCGAGACATGGATAGTTCGAGCCATTGAGGGTTAATCATGGCACCAGTTCAGGAAGCAAATAGCGATAATTTAAGGAAATCTTTTTGATTTTCTACACAATGATTGTATGTTGAGTGTACTCATTAGAACTGCCTTGATGAGGTGATTCTAATGAGTACACACAACATACAATTCCATGATAAAATAAGAAAAAATCCCTAAATATTTGTTTTCTTGAGCTATTGGAAAGATTTTGTAGGGACTGAAAAAAGAGTTTGAATCATCCACGGTAAACGAGCCATCCTGGTTCGAGCCATAGAGGTTATACTGTATTTCAAAATATTGTCTGCTGAAATTATTATTCAGTATATATGCTCTGTGTTAATTAAGTACTGTGACTTGTACATCAAGAACCATTAAATGTTATCAAAAGATAATTTTTACTGTAAAAATTGTCATTCTGAGCCATGACTTTCCCGTAACTTTTCCTGGTAACCATAGCCCATAAAAATTTCCATTTTTAGAAATAAAATAAATTGCAAGTGATGCCTTCTGTCAAAATCCCAACATGATTTACTGGCGGATAAAAGAAAGAAATGGTTGTGATACATCAATACCCTATCTCTGTGAGACTGACAACTTAATGCATATTTATCACATTTATCCAGACATTATCTACATAATTATGAAACTGTCCTCTGAAATCAATAGTCATACCTACTGGGGACCGGCTGAGAGAAAGACTCCCATGGGACAAGATAAACGCAATCTTCAGAAGACAATTTTGTAAATCTTTTCGCATCAAAATGTGTTGCATTCTTTGGAATTGCCTCAGCTAGTAATTTGCAGCATCTGATCTGGGAACTAATGATCCAAAGTTGGTAGGGCTAAGCACTCGGCCACTTCATCAGAAGGGAGGCAAAAACAATTTAAAAGAGTCGCTTCCCATTAAAATCCCCTTTAAGACAACATATTAAGTGTCTTTTATGTTCACATATTATGTAGGGTACGTAACGTACGTGCAGTTTTTCCATTGCAGTTACAGTTCATCTGCCTTAATGTCACATTTAAAGTCTTGCAGGTTGCCATGGAAACAAATGTTAAAGACAATTATTACAGCTTACTGATAAAAGCATTATAAATGTCTTTTATTTTCACACATTATTCACTTATGTTCTGTTTAATACTGGGCTAAGGCCATATTTCACAACATTCCTACGGGAGATAAAATCCCACAGAATTTTGCCTTTCATGAAGCCAGCTTTCAACTCTTGTCCTGCTGAACCTGTATATGCCCTGCCTTTGCAAACAGTGTAGATCCAGATCAGTTGGAAGCCAACTAATCTGGATCTACACTGTTTGGCATTAAATATGTGAATTTGCATCAGCCACCTGGATCAAGTAATCTGGCAGATAATATAAAAGAGGGTGAGGTGTCTTAAATTCATTCAGCATGGCAAGAATTAACCTTTACCACAGTCTGTGCTAATTCAGCAGATGACAAATTGATGATATTTTTCTTATTTTTCCCAGAAAACAGGATCTGACATTTACATGAAAATTGTCTCCAGGAGATAATTTGCATGAAATGTCAAAACTGTTTTCTGGACAAATGTTTCAATATGTCCTCTGCTGAAAATTTTGCCTTGAGTGCTAAGCAAAATTCAAGCAAAATCCAGAAATTTAAACAAATCCATTTTACTACCTGCTGATGTGTAAAAAAAAATGGTGGATGAGTGACAAACAATGTAGACCCTGATACTACATTCTGCTGCATCTGATTTGGGTCTACACTCTTCGCTAGGCCTGTCTCTCCAGATACTTAGGATAACTCAGTAAACAAATAAATTGCTGATTTTAGTATAAAATATTGATCATCGTCAAATGAAACAAATTGAATTCTGTTATGTTAATAACAAAAAAAAAAAAAAAAAATAGGATTTGTTTAATTTAACAAATCAAATCTGAGCAGATTTAAATAAAGTCAACTGTGCTTTCATATTAATATTTAAAAATAAGAACTGTTGCAGGACCGCTTAGCTTGCTTGACTTGTGCTTTGTCCATGAATAAAATGCAAAATAAATAAGACCAAACCACTGGACCGTCAAATATAGGTCACCATGACCTTCAATTCATTGTCATACAGATGTCCAGTCTATGACTTACTGTGTTTAGATGCTATTTGAATGACAGAAATGCATTAGAACATTTTATAAAGGTGTCCTAGACTTTGACCCCTAACACCACCCTGGGGCATGAATCCTGAAGTCATTATCTATGGAATCAAAGAAGACCCTCCCAGGCACCCATGTTCCATATATGAGTTCTTTTTGACATTTAACTGCCAAGACATAAGCATTGAAAAACTTGCATATAAAACTTGAATGCAGAGTGACGCAAACATAAATTGGAATGGGGACCACAAGGGTGACTACAATAGCTCTCCTTGTACTTTGTACAGGAAAGCTAACAGAAAATGATGAGGAGGAAAATCTGATTAATAAAATTCCAAAGCTTTAAGAGATAATTTGCAAGAAAAGTCAAGCCATGGATATTTCTCAGGAAAAATATTTCAGAGTGTTGTCCACTGATGCTTTTTAGTTAACACGCAAAGAGTTAATATTTGCCGGATCATGTCGGTAATGTGAGATTTATTTGATTGGATGACCTGGGATTTGTTGGTCCAACAAATATCATTTTTATCATATCCCTTTATTCAGTACTATCTTTTTGTCCCAGCATCGCTGCTTTTATTAGATTACCACATTTTCCTTAAATAATCAAACAAATATGCCTGATCAAACACAGAAGACTGATCAAACTGCTCCCAAGCAGTTTGATCAGAGTCTACACTGTTTGAAATAACCTTTTAAACACATCACTGAGTAGGTAAATGGACCCATTCAAATTTTAGGTTAGTATGGTTATCTGTTAAGGTATACGAATACTGGTATTTAGGGTATATATGGTCATTTTAAATACATTTGTATACCAGCAATTACTGCATATCGAGGGTTGATCGCAAGACTGTAGTATAACTTCAACAGACTTTTGAAACCCTTGTTTAGGGGCAACTTTGACCCCTTTATAAACAATGGAAATTTATGTGCCATTGCTCGTATGAGCAACGGCACCTAAATTTTCATTGTTCACAGAAAGAAATGTTGTAATCTTCATAATGTCTTCATGGTGAGGAGATTAAGTTTGGGGTTTGGGGAAAAAACAACCATCTGACTTACTACACTCTTGCGCTCAGCCCTCGAATTATACCCTATATATTTTGATGCTTAAACTTCTTACCATAACTGTTCTAAAACTTGTATGTTAATTTTACTTCCTGCTGATGTATCTTAACTGCTGGGTCCAGTTGTTCAAAACTAACGATGTCGTCAGTTAACGATTCGTTAAAATTTACATGGAATGATACGCAAATATGCTGATTACAGAGATGCCATAAGCTCTTGGCAGAAATCTGTGAGATCAGGCTAATTTTTAGGGGAGATTTGACAAAATTCTGTGAGATTTTCATACAAATCACTTTCAAGCTCACATAAATAGGTTAAAAGCCTTTATTTTGATGAATTAAGCATATCAAAAGTACACTGTTGTGTAATTTATAATTAGTTCTTCATAAACATATTCTTTTAGAGGGTAGAAAATTCTGTGAGATTTGAAATTCTTATGGGAAATGGGTTGCAAAATAGCCAAATTCTGTGAGATTTTGTCTCACAGTGTGAGGTATGGCATGTATGTGATTATTTTTTTCCTGAAAAAAATGTGAGCAGCTTTTGCAAAAGCTACTCACATTTTTTCAGCAAAAAATATCAGAATATTGTATATCGAATCTGCTAAAACAGTTAACGAAATGACACTTATTGAGCTCATTAAGCTAACGACACTTTGAACAACTAGGCCCAGAACTGTCACCTGTGGTATCTGATCTAGGGCTGCACTTTTTGCTCAAGCCTGTCTGTTCATACATTGGCTAAATACTGTATACATTTTAACCCTTGCCTTGCTGAATAAATTAAGATGCCACTTCTACTTTCCAGCCAATCAGATTACTTGATCTGGGTTTTTGATAGAAATTCACATATTTAATGACAGTGCAGATCCAGATCAGTTGGCTTCTTCAGAAGCTAACTGATCTGGATCTACACTGTTTGCTAAGACAGGGCATGTCGTGTTCAGCAAGAGAAGGGTTAATCTGATCGCAAGGAACAGCTTTTATCCTCTTTATTAACTTTAGCATACTGAATTTATATATTAGCATATATATATATATAGCAAGATTTAACAATATTTTTCACATTTTTCCAAAAGCAAAGGTTGACATTGCATCCAAATTGTCTACTAAGGTTTGGATGATCCCTGTAGAAGACAATCTGGATGAAAAATTCTGGATGAAATAACTGCGACTGGTGTCTGGAGATTTTGTATACAGAAAAGGTCACAGTTAAGATTATGAACATACCAAAGTAGCTTATAATGACAAATATTGTAAATCTGCAAATTATGAAGTATTTGTTCCTTTGATCATTGACCCAGCTGTATAAATAACAAAATACAGTTTTGCCCAATACAAAAGGACTATTGTAGGGACACCAGTATGAGAATGAAGGATCACATCCACCTCTTTCAGACAACATTAACTCTGGATTAGAGGGGGGACCCAAGCTATATATTTTTTTACTTCTCGATAAAATTAAGTTAATGGTACCGACTGGATGATGATTGTTGTTTTACGTCCCAACATTATTTAAGTTATATCGAGACAGTGGAAGGGTGATAATGAAAGGCTCTGTGCAATGAAGTGCCATACAGTCATGAGCTGAATTTGCCTCCCAGCAGAATTTCTGACAATGTTTTTTATTCCCCCACCAAAGGCAAAGGGGGATATGGTAATGGTCTCCATCCGACCGTCACTTTCGTCTGCAGCATAACTCCAAAACTATTTAAGTGATCTTGTTGAATCTTCATAAAATGATAAAGGATGCAAAGGGTAGTGCAGTATACAAGAACCTTAACTTTACCTTGCTTACTTTTTTAATTATTTCTCCTAATAAATTTTCTTGTCGAGAGCATAACTCCAAAGGGCTGAAGGGAATTAATTCAAATTGCAAAGGTAGAGGACATTCAGTGGAATTGCAATGTCCAAGAAGACAACTCTGTCTTGCCTCATTTTACTATCATCCCCCTTACACACTTTCAGAAATTTGTCATATATACTAATCAAAAACTTTTCCAGGTATTTAGTTCAAATTAAACGCAGTGACAGAGCACATTGAAAGGGAATGCATTGTTAAGTCCTTCTTTCCATCCCCCTCCCCAAAAAATCAAGTTTACTGTCTGTACACCAGAACAGCATGGGAAAAATGTGAGTAATGTTTGAATTTTCTTCTCAAATCCTTTTTTGTGAAGGATTCCCTTTCTATATCAACAGTTTTTTAAGGATAAATATCAAATGGCTTGCTTCATTTCGGCTCATGAATGCTTTAAGATCACTGTAGCGATAGTAATGATCGAGTGAACCCTTGTGAGATTTCAATCAATAATGGGAAAATATTTTAATTTCAAGCTCCATTCGTCACTCTGAACACTGAAAGACGGTGATAAGTCCCCTGTGTCACCTGCCTGTATGAGTAATATGGGGATTGTGATCCCTAGTCTAATTCACCGTTTTTGCGGACCTGCATTTCAGTTTTTTGAGCCAAAAGTAGCAGTTCCCAATAACAAATTTACCAATTATAAATAGAAGAAAAATAATGTTTTGAATTTACCTCTGTTTCTTCAAACTTCCGTGGTGACACTCAGAAAATCACCAAACTATTTTTGAATGGCATTTTCAACATTGTACAGTTGGACGCCATTTTGTATGACGTCACATGAGCCTAATGCTCATGATGTCATAAGTGAACATTGATGTTATTAACATCAATGTTCATTTATGACATCATGAGCATTAGGCTAACAGTTATTCAATTACTTCGAAATAACTGATCAGTATAATAATACAGAAACAAATATAGAAAAACAATTATGTTTTAAATGTAGCTACAGAATCTACAGAAAGGCTTTAGAAAACAGTGCAGACACAGATCAGACACCACAAAATACTCAAGCAATATACTAATATGCCTCCTTCCCCCAGCTGCTGCAAATGCAGCAGGTCTTTACCACCTCCCAGCCACCCATCCTATGTATTGGTACAGACCGGCCTGAGCAAACAGTGTGAACAGAGATCAGACACCACAAATCAGGCTCCCCACTTTTTGTTACTCATCCAGCAGTTTTTAGACATATCCCAGTGATAAGGTGATTATATACCCTAAGAAATGCTCAGTCCAGGGGATCTCTATACAACCTGAGATGACTTCTGCCCTGTCATGTTCCAATGCAGACAAGCCCTGACACTATTGTGCTTATTTTTATTGTGCTACAGGGCTCCTCAAATAACTTTAAACCTTAAAAGGCTGGTCACAACAGCAACAGAGGACATTTTTTGTTTTGTTTTTGCCAAAAATAAAGCTTGACATTTTTATGTGAAATGACTACCTAGCAGACAATTTACATGAAATGTCTTGAGGTGTTAAAAAAAATGTCATCTGCTACAATTTTAAATGGTCTTTTTAGGGTTAAGACTTAATCATGCTTATCAACTGTTAACAGCTCCTAGTAACCTCAGCAGATGAGAAATGTGTGATGTTTTCTATGTTTTTTATTTTTCCCC
Organism: Anodontia alba; assembly: GCA_964016985.1. Classification (NCBI taxonomy): domain Eukaryota; kingdom Metazoa; phylum Mollusca; class Bivalvia; order Lucinida; family Lucinidae; genus Anodontia; species Anodontia alba. The sequence continues at coordinate 53,931,054 of OZ024836.1, read as the reverse complement.
TTTCAAAAACAGGGCTTGTTATTTCTTTCAAACATGCAGAGACTTTAAAATATCAAATCAAAATAAAACATTTTAAAAAAGTTAAAAAAAAGGTTAAAATACTGAGCCTATAGTGCAGAAGAAAAAGGCATGATTTATTGTTATTATTATTATTATTATTATTGTTATCCCCAGAAAATGCAAAATCTGATATTTCATGTGAATTTTGTCCAAAGGAAATATATCAAATATTAATCCTTATGGCACCAATCATAACTATAGCAGATGACATTTTGTTATTTTTCAAAGAAAATAAGAATTGGCATTTCATGTGAATTGTCTGCCTAGCAGACAATTCACATGATATGTGAAGTCTTATTTTCTCTAGAAACAACAAAATAATAATACTATTGTCTGCTACAATTTTGGTATGGGCATATTCAGCAGACGACAAACTGGTGTTATTATTTTTCTTATTTTTCCTAGTAAATAGGATCTGATACTTCATGCAAATTGTCTCCTTAGGAGAAAATTTGCATGAAGAGACAAATCTTATTTTCTAGGAAAAATTAAGGAGAAAATTTGCATGACATGTCAAATCTTACTTTCTAGGAAAAATAAGAAAAATATTTCATGATGTCTGCTGAAATTTTTACCCAGCATGCAAAGTCTTAAAGACCTATTTTCTGAGTAAAGCAACTATATTCTAAAGGTCACCTGCTATTAACCTTTAAAGAGCTATATCACCACTGCAACAGATGACAATTTTGATATTTTTTTTATTATTATTTTTCAGAGAAAACCCGTCTTCACATTTCATGTAATCATCTGCCAAGCAGACTTGTTTTCTCTGAAAAAAAAAAAAAAAAAAAAATTGAATGTTACCTGCTACAAATTTTACTTAGCGCTTTAAGAGTTAAACATCTAAATTCTGCCAATTATCGGTCAAATCCTTACTCACCTTTTAAACTTTCCAATTTTCTGCCGTCTCTTACGTTCAAACCATTGTTTGAATATGCTCATATCATAATAATAATTTTTTGGCATTGTTTCTTTATGATCTTTTCTCAAAAACTTGCAAGTATCACACATGATTTAGGTATGGTTTCATGTTTTAAAATACCAGTAATATGATTTTTTTTAATTTCAGCATCGTCTTCTAATATAGCTTCATGTTTTACAGTTCCAGTGACATGAAAATCTTTATTTCAGGAATGACAAAACTCTTGTGAAACTAATTATTCTCTTCTAAAGCTGTGATGACCGTGTACCAATTATTTTCCTCTTTTCATCTATTTATTTTTTTCTGTTTCTCTATTTTTTATTTATTCATTTTTGTAGGATTTAATCACAAAGCATTATACCATTTGTACAGACATAAAAAATGCAAGAAATTTTATGAAAAGTGTAATGTTTTAAATGTTATAGGCACACTGCAAATGAACACCTTGAATAAAAACTAAATCCTTCACTAAAATATTCCACAAATAATATTAACACTGTAATCTACACTGGTATCGACAGTGTCATCCGGTAAAAACACATCACACCAGAAACTGACTCCTGTTACACGACAGCAGCTAATTATTTGATTGGCTGCTCAATAATTCTCCTGTGCATTGACTAAGGTGTGTTCTGCTTTCTAGAGTTCCTCAGGGCAGAATAAATTACCAACAAACTTGCATGTGCTAGGATTTTACTTTCCTAAATAGAAAGAAATCCTTCTATATGACATTACTGTGGCTGGTATATATCACAATAACAAATCAAAGGATCAATAATTCTTTTAGATAATAATACGTCTTCTGTTATAGATACGTCTCTATTTATGAAGACTTATTTCACTAATCTAAAATACTTTGATGGATCACGACTGTCAATCGAGTTCAACTGGTCAACCACACTGAATTGATATCCGTGTCTTACTCCAGCGAGTTTACTGATCAATTGTTAACCCAACAAAACTGACTTGAAATAGTATTGTTGCATGGTTCATGATTCTGCAAAATGCAAGTGAATTTAACCCTAAATTGTAGCAGACGACATTCTAATTTTTTTTTTTTTCAGAGAAATTAAGGCTTGACATATCTTGAGAATCATTTGCTGGGCAGATGATTCACACGAAATGTCAAGCCTTATTTTTGCTGAAAATAATTTTAAAACATATATCAAAATATCTTCTGCTGCAGTTGTGACTGGCATTTTATGCGTTAACCAGACTGTCCATCAAAAGTTCAAATTTGATAAAATCTTCAAATATCTGAGTACAACTATTTGGTCAGACTCTTTTATACAAAGAGATTTGTAAGAAACCGAAAATCCCCTTAACCTTGAACAGTCTCCAGGTAAATTCAGCAGGCAACAAACTGATCTTTTTTTTTTCTTTTTCTTTTCTTTTTTTTTTTTTTCCTGAAAATTGGGACTGATATTCCATGAAAATTCCAAAGGATACAATTTGCATGAAATGCCAAACCTTCTTTTCTGGGAAAAGTAAGAAAAAAATTTCAAAATGTCATCTGCTGACAGCAAGGTGTAGCGAATTCAAAATACTAAACGGTAAGATTAGATAGGTACGTAATTGTGTCTTTACATTTAGACTGTTAACTCCAATCTCATCAGATGACATTATAAATATGTCACTTATATTTTCCATTTAGAGATGACCTAAATAAATTGATAAACCCTATTTTCTTAAAAAAAAAAAAAAAAAGATTGTAAAAAAAAAAAAATAAAAAAAAATACTCAAATATGTTCAGGACAAGAAGTCTTCTATCCCAAATTAAACTGAAACTCAAAAAAACAAACAAAAAAAAAAACAAACAAAAAAACTATTAAACCTTTGCTAAGACTTTTGAAACTTTCTCTCTTGCATAAAACCTCAAAATGAATTGAAATCATCCAAATTCAAGAACCACATTCAAGCACACTTCAATGATAAAGTGATCTTTTCTAATTCGCCAATGATAACAGAACATTTTCACAGCAAGAAAACCCATACAATAACTACAGGTAACATTTTCCAATGTGGTTATCAACCAGCTGATGAGTTTCTGTTTATAAAAATCTGTTTGTTTTTGTAGTTGGGAGTTTTACAGCCCAGTCAACACTGTTAAGAACATGTCGAGCTGATCAGTTAACCTACCCATGCTTTTCTTGGGATGGCTTATTTAGGCGGGTGAAAATATTATATGACACCGGGTAACCACTACTTTGTGCACATACCTTTGCCAGTAACTGACAACTGTGCTTCTTGAACCAGCGGAAGGGGAGAATGACCATAGAAATGATTTTATGACCAATTTCACCATAAAAACATGTTGTGGGTACTCATTAGAAGCACCTCAATGAGATACTTCTAATGAGTACCAACAACATATGCTTTTATGAAGAAATTAAAAGAAAAAATATCCCATAACCAACACCAAATAAGCCTCCTTAACAAGTCCTCTGGTCAGGGAAAAAAATTCCATCAGGTGTATGATAATTTAACCCTTTGGCAAGGTGCTGCTGATGAGTACCCACAAATATGTTTTTATGAAGATTTTAGAAAAAAATTATCCCACAAATATCATTAACTATGACTCCTTGACAAGTCCCCTGGTCAGGGAAACCTCTGGTCAGGGAGAAAGGATCATCAGGCGTATGATAATTTAACCCTTTGGCAGGGTGCTGCTGATGAGTACCCACAAATATGTTTTTATGAAGATTTTAGAAAAAAAAATATCCCACAATTATCACTAACTACACCTTGACAAGTCCCCTGGTCAGGGAAACCTCTGGTCAGGGAGAAAGGATCATCAGGCGTATGATAATTTAACCCTTTGGCAGGGTGCTGCTGGTGAGTACCCACAAATATGTTTTTATGAAGATTTTAGAAAAAAAATTATCCCACAATTATCACTTACTACGACTCCTTGACAAGTCCTCTATTCAGGGAGAAAGGATCATCAGGCGTATGATAATTTAATGCTGTGCCAGGGTGCTGCTAATGAGTACCCAAAAATATGTTTTTATGAAGATTTTAGAAAAAAATATCCCAGAATTATCATCAAATTCTCCTTTAGAAGTCCTCTGACGTGTCCAAATATTTAGAGTAATAACTTTGTCTTTCATAACTGATATCCTAAATATGTACTCCTTTCCTTTAATCTCACTAATATGTCTGGTTTTGATAAATCATACCTTGCATAAATATAATTCCATTCTGTTGCAAGTATTTATCAGAAAATGTAAAAAGAATTCCAGTATCTTAAAATGTTTATCAACTTCAATGGCTCACTATGCACAAGCAATGCAAATTGCAGAACCATATTTACTCTTAAAATATTTGGACAGACACGCTTAAGCAAATGATGTAGACCCAGATCAGATGCCACAAAATGTGACATCTGATCAGGGTCTACATTTTTTGCCACTCATTGAACAATTTTTAGACACACCAATAAGGAGTAAAATGGACAAGTCAAAATTTTAGAACAAATACTGTAATGCGCTGCAGTGTCAGAAAACTAAGGGTTAGTACAGCTCCTGTTCCACTGGGAGCAACATGGGAATTGAGAAAAGAACTTTAATTTTTTTTTAATTTAATGAATCAGCTTCAGATTTTTAATTAACTTAAAGTGCAATCACAACTCAGTAGGTGGCATTCTTATGTTGTTTTTTTTATTTATTTTGGAAAGAAAATAAGGTTTGAAATAAAAACTTATTGTGATATACTCCAGCTGATCAATTAACCTACTCATGCTTTTCTTGGGCAGATTTATTGATCTAACCAGTACTAATGGTCAGACTTTCACAAGTAACTGACAACTGATCTTCTTGAATCAGTGGAAGTCGACTTGCGATCCCTGAATCTGCAGTCAGACACGCTACCTACTGTGCTATGGAGCCTGGCAAATGTCATCAGCTACAATTCTGCTTGGCACTTAACCCTTAAAGCACCAACACAACTGCAGCAGATGACCCTTTTAAATATTTCCAAAAATTATTTTTCATAGAAAATAAATCTTGACACTGATTCACATGAAATGTCAAGACTTATTTTCTGTGAAAAAAAACAACAACAAAAACTAATAAATAAATAATAATAAAAAAAAATTGAATGCCATCTGCTATATGTTTTGCTTGGTGCTTTAAGGGTTAAGTAATGTTCTGGTGATCTGAATAGCTGAAGCACAACTGTTACTATGTACAGTCGTACATTAACTCCAGTGTTTTGCCCAATCAATGCAGCATGACAAACAAACAATAACAACAAATATCTGTCATTACAGATCAATATAATACTATAAGCCAAGTGCAAATAAATGATTTCTAATTCACCATGTGTTTGATCACAATGTCAAATAATATTGCCTAACTTTGGCAGAAAAACAAATACTCACTGAAATTCATTAGATATTTTACTGCAATAAATGACAATTTAATCAGTCATCCACTTTACAATCTAGCCATTGGTTCCAAGCATGGCATACCAGTTGTCAGTATCATGTTATCATGTCATATATAAAATTCAATCAAAATCTATCAATTTACTTATAAGATATAATAACAGAAGCTGTTTCAGTGGGTAACCATGGGTTGTAACTTTGTTGAAACCTGATGAATAAAAGATGAGTTACAATCTCCTTTTAAATGTAAAATTCAGTCAAAATCCATCAATTCATTAAAACATTGAGCAGAAACCATTTTAATTCAGCAACCAGACCATAACTCTGTTGGTTGCTGAATTACTCTATTAAAAATTGACCATAACTATTAAAAATTGATGAAAAATGCCAAGAAACAAAAACATTGAGCAGAAACCATTTTAATTCAGCAACCAAGGGCCATAAGTCTGTTGGTTGCTGAATTACTGTTAAAAATTGACTTTAAGGGTTAAGTAGTTAAAAACTGTTAAATTTGTTAAAATCTGTCAATTCATTCTTAATTAAGGCCTTGAGCAGAAACCATTATCAGTCAGCAATTACAGGCCATAACTAAGCTGAAAATGGATAAAAAAGGCCAAGCAATTATCCCAAGCAAGATCTTGTCTATAAGAGTTCATATTAAAGCAAAATGTGATCAAAGTCCATCAGTTCCTTAAGATATATACATGTAGGAAAACCATTTTCAGTAGCAACCAAGAGAGAGAGTGAGGGAGACAGATTTAGCTTTTAGCTTTTGTGAATGCATAACTTCATATATTCAGTTAAACATTTTGTATCAAATACATGTTATAAAACATTTCATATCAAATATGTCCCAGTACTTAATTTCATTAATACAGTTTCTTTACTTTTTGATACTGGTATGGTCATCTTTCACACACACTAAACAAAATAGTTTGCAAACTCAAGCAATCATTTTTTTCTATTTCAAACATACTTGTCAGACCTATGTGTCTCTATATCCAAAGCTCTAAATCAACAAGAGCTCCGCCAAGCGGGGCATTATACGCCCATGGCAAGTAGTAAGATGTAGCACATAAACTGGCTCCTGTATAATTCAGTGCTCCAGATATAAACTGTAAGTAGAATTACAAAAAAAGAAAAAAGAAATAAAAAATAAAAAAATTCACTGGGGCATCCCTGCTGATAGTTGGTGAACTGTAACCTAAGGGTCCAAGCTGGCCCAGAAATTAAGGGAGAAGTCACTTCTCCCTCCTAAGAAAATAGGGAAAAGTTTGCTGCTTCTAGGGAGAAGTGCTTTCTGATGGAGGACACACCACAGGAGCATGGCTATATTATAAGCTCATATGAGCCTTTGGCTGATTTGTTTTTCCTATACTTCAATAATGGCCCAAACAATAACAAAACAAAAATAAACAACCAAAAAAAAAAAAAAAAAAAAATGCTGCAAGAACTTTTTTTGTAAACCTTTAACTTGTTTAATACTGATTTTATTTTTGTTCTTTAATGGAGCCAAATCAGAAGAGTATTAAAAAAAAAAAAAATCCAAAAAGAATTATGTATTTATAAAGATTAAATAATGACAACCTTTCCTTGCAAATCTAATAAAAGAAGATGTAAAAAAAAAAAAAAAAAAAAATCAATATCTTGCCCATAAGACCAAAACTTTAGTTATTTGCAAAAAAATATATCTATTATAAAATAAAATTTGCACACTATTACCTCTAAACAATATGCTGTGAAAAGTTTACAAAAACTTTCAAAGGGGCATAAATCTGCAAATTTTTGGTGCACTGTAACCTCAAAATAATATGTGCTGCTCCACATCATTGTGTAACTATTTATGAAGTTTCAGCTTGATCAGCTGTAAACTGTAGGAGGATTTAGCCGGAAATTAAAAATTGATAGAAATTTTCAAAGGGGTTTAACTCTGCTAATGTTTGGTGGACTGTACCTTGAAATAATATGCGCTACTCCACATCATGGTCTAACTACAAATGAAGTTTCAGCTTGATAGGATGTAAACTGTAGGAGGATTTAGCCAGAAACGAAAAGTTTACTGAAATTTTCAAAGGGGCATAACTCTGCTAATATTTGGTGGACTGTACCCTCAAAACAATATGCGCTGCTCCACATCATGGTCTAAGTGTAAATGAAGTTTCAGCTTGATTGGCTGTAAACTGTAGGAGGATTTAGCCAGAAACGAAAAATTAATAGTAATCTTCAAAGGGGTATAAGTCTGCTAATATTTGGTGAACTGTAACCTTGAAATAATTTTCTCTGCTCCACATCATGGTATATCAAGTTTCAGCTTGATCGGATGTAAACTGTAGGAGGAGTTAGCCGGAAACGAAAAGTCTACTGAAATTTTCAAAGGGGCATAACTCTGCTAATATTTGGTGGACTGTAACCTCGAAACAATATGCGCTGCTCCACATCATGGTCTAACTATACATGATGTTTCAGCTTGATCGGATGTAAAATATAGGAGAAATTAACCGGAAATAAAAAGTTTACAGAAATTTTCTAAGGGGCATAACTCTGCAACCATTTGGTGGACTGTAACCCTGAAATAATATGCGCTGCGCCACATCATGGTCTAACTTTATACCAAGTTTCAGCTTGATCAGATGTAAACTGTAGGAGGAGTTAGCCGGAAACGAAAAAGTTTACGGATGGATGCCATACCCGGTAACATAATATGTCCCGTTTTTCAAATGGGCGTATAACAACTACCCATCCCCAACCAGTTTTCAATATTTTAACCACACACCCTTTAAATTCTTCATTTAATTTCATTTTTACCAGCTACAACATAAACAATATCAAGTAAAAAGGACCATATTGTATTAACCCTAAGTATTGGGACACCTTATCTAGTTACCTCTTGATGTGTCTAAAATATTGCTGTATGTATGGCAAACAGTGTAGACCCTGATCAGACACCGCATTCTGCTGCATCTGATCTGGGTCTACACTGTTTGCAAAGGCCTATCTGTCCCAATACTTAGAGTTATTACGGTAATGTGAAAAGTGAAATGAAAATTTAGGATAATGTTGGAATGACCCCTGAGGAAATGCTAGTAAGTACACACTAGGCATAAAGCAAAGGGACTACATCAAAAGAGCACAAATGCACACGCTGATCTGCGCTTTTTTGTACATATGCTAAGGCCTTTTGTGTATGATGGGCTAACCCAGTCAGCATTCTACGTAAATCTATATCGGGCCGTCATCGGCCCGTCTGGGTAGCTGACGGGCCGATGACAGCCCGATGTAGATTTACGTAGAATGCTAGCTGGGAAGGTGAAGCAAATCTATATCTTGCATGACTGGTATGCTGAGAATAAACGCTTAGCATACTGGGTAAAAATTTCAGCAGACGACATAATGAAATATCTTTCTTATTTTCCCAGAAAATAGGATTTGATATTTCATGCAAAAATGCCTCCTTAGGAGACAACTTGCATTACAGGACAAACATGACTTTCTGGGAAAATTAAGAAAAATACCATCAAAATGTCTTCTGCTGAAATTTTACCAAGACAGTGCTTTCTATGCTTAGAACATACAAATTTTAGAACTCCCAACATCCCCATGCTTTACTGATCAAACAGTTCATTATTGATGGGCTTTTTTGTTACGTAAACATGAAGGTGTTATTGAGAATCCTGAGATGATGAAACTAAGATCACATCCAACGTACAATTGATCGTATTCTATTTACGACTTTGACGGCATAATCAATTTGATTTATTTTCGTAATTTGAATTAAATCTCAATGGAAAAGGATTAAAAGCCACTGATTGTCAAACCATACGAACTGGCAAAATAGAACCAAAATTGAATCATTTTGATGTCACTTGACAGTTCTATTTCCATAGTTAGATTAGGGACAGTTATTTTTTGAAAATGAATAAAAGACAATCACAACAGAATAAGCATTTCATGAATAACACTGGTACTACTAAGTGAATCTACAAAATAACTGTTGTGGATCCACCAACAAAATCATTCAAATTTTCATGGAGATTTAATTTGTGATAAATATTAGACCTATGAGGTTCTTTCTTCTTCATAATACCTTTTAATTGTGTTTGATAATAAATTATACAAACAAATAGTAGATATATTGATGCAAACTAATTGTGCTCCCACATTTTGCAGATTTGTTTCTGTTCTGTTATGTTGTCCCTTTCTCACAAAATTCAAGCCAATATTACTGAAGCATTCAATTCAATTTCTCAGTATTAGATGACTTACTATACACAGTTGACTCTCGTTGTCTCGACCTCGCTTATCTCGAATAACCACTTATCTCGAAGTGAAAATCTTGTCCCTGCTTAAACATGAAAATCTAAGAACAGGTAAAAAAAATATTGTGGAAAAGAGGAGAAATTTCTACTCTTTTCCACAATATTTTCAATATATCTCTAACTTCAAGAGTCCAATTACATACATATTTGTTAAATGTAGTTGTTCGAATTATTTTTTCCTCAATTCTGCAAATCTGATATGTTGAGGTAGGGATATCTCAAAGTATTTCAGAGAGTCCCTTGAAATTCGAGATAACAAGAGTCAACTGTATTGCTAACCCTTGTCCTGCTGAATAAATTAAGTTGCCATGCCCACTTCTAATTTTCAGCCAATCAGATTACTTGATCCAGATTGTTACTATAAATTCACATACTTAATGACAAACAGTGCAGATCCAGATCAGTTGGCTTCTTCAGAAGCCAACTGATCTGGATCTACACTGTTTGCAAAGCAGGGTATATCCGGGTTCAGCAGGACAAGGGTTAAGGATTAGTTTGATCAAATGATAGTAAAAAAATTATTCAAAAGAATTTCAGCTAAACAAAGCTAATGCCTCTGATAAGTACTCAAACTACTCCATATATATATATATATGTCATATTATTTCACCTCAATATTCTATGACATATAAAGTGTTCCTTATGAATTTGGGAAACACACATATTTATCTTAGAAGTTACTAAAGAGTGAAAAATTAACTTGATTTGGATCCTTAGATACAGCCTGTTAAAATCCAGTTCAAACCACAATTTGAGCCAGTGCATGACAAAACCTACAATAAGACTTGTACGACCAACATCCGCACAGTCTGATCAGTGTCACTGATTGCATGTGCTTTCTACAGCCTCCTAACTATCCAAAGAGGGATAAACAAACAAGAACCCTTGCCATACTGGGTGGATGTACAGGCTGATCTGAGTCTTTGCTGGTCATGTTAGTCTTAATGTAGGTTTTGTCATGCACTGGTTCATATCTACTTTGTTCACCATTCAGTCAGAATTTTTTAGACACTTCAGGAGACTAGATATACATGTGGTAGATTTTCTGTCGTTTTTTGATAAGATAGACAACTTTTGTGAGTTTCCTGTTTGCTTTTCTGCACACCAAGTCCCTTCTGAAATAAGGTCTGTAAAAAGTAAGCCTTTGCTTCCAGTGGCAGCAAATTCTTTCCTTTTGCAGTAGACCCTTTTCAGAAGGGAGGCAAAACATGTTACATCTGAAAGAGTATCCAACCCCTTAAATAGGTAATAAGTGAAACAGTCTGGTTCAAATTTTAGGAAAAGAACAGTAAGAATCTAAGTAGTTAAATATTTAAAGAGTATTCCCATCTTGTCTCATTTGTTTATGAACAACCCTCATTTACATTCCAAACTCTGGCAGGAAGCAGTCAACGCCAAACAAAAGTATAAACATCCTTACTAAACAGACTTACCTCACAAAATCATCATATGAGCCAGGCAGAAAGGGGCTTAAAATTTTATAAATTAACAACAAAGGCCAGATAAAGAGGCACTGTGGTCCAATCAGGGCTTTAGTTGTCACAACTCTATGACAATGTAGATTCTTCTACTAATTAAGAAAACAAGCAAAGACCTCAATCAAATTGTACAGATACATATGCAACTTTAGGCAGAGGACTTTAAAGTTAGGTTAGTATTTTTGACAAAATCTATGAATTTTCTCTTATTTCCAAAAGGGTACTCAGTCAAGTTGCCTTGGTAGGCAACTCCCATTTTTAATTCTCATGAATACCTGCAACATATCAAACAAATACTCCTCCTTCACAAGTCTTCTGTCTGGGCCTTTACCTTTCTGGTGCTATGGTATCTTTTTACTTGATTTTGCTTCACATAAATTTAACAAGAATTCTTTAAAATCAGCACCTTATAATCAAATACATGATAACATGAGCCTTGCTGTCGGAAACAACTGTTATTATCCTAAATATTCAGTCAGACATCTTACCCTGTATTTACAGTAACTACCATAGTCGACCTAATTACCGCATTGTACATTTAGGTTTTTCAAAATTACTGAATCGATTGTGTTGGGATTTAACGACATGTCAACCTTGTGTTGTCTCCCAGAGAAAGAAGGAAGAGAGATAGAAGAGATAGTAGAGGACATAAAAGACAGGGACAGAGGAGAAAGAGGAAAATGAAACAAAAGAAATAACATTCCCCCTCTACCCTTACCAGCTGCAAGGATAGCAGGCCATGCCCAACTGTAAGCCAATATCAGTTGGACACCCTGGTGACGCAAGATACACGACACCTTTGCCTCACCCAACCACCCCGCAAAATTACTGAAAAAAAAAATGTACTAAAATATCCACTAAATAAGGGCACACTTTAAAGACAGATCACCAGGGGACTTTTTAAGGGGCATATTTAATGATGCTTATGTGATTTTGTTTCTGGTTTTTTTTTGGGGGGGGGGGGGGGGGGTTGTGTTTTTTTTAAAGTGTATGTTGCTGGTACGGTCTTTAATTGCTTTGACTTGTTGAGGGAATTTAAATGAGTACCAACAACATATACTTTTATAAAGAAGTAGGTAAAAATGCATGAGCTGTAATCTGAAAACTAAGAAATTGTTTGACGGTGTACTTAGAGGGCTTTGTATACCAATTAGGTCAAATACCATATTTGGACACCATAACCCCTGTCATCCTGAATAAGTTAAGATGCCACGCCCACTTCTAATTGTCAGTCAATCAGATTACTTGAGCCAGGCTGTTGATACAAATTCACATACTAAATGACAAACAGTGCAGATCTAGATCAGTTGGCTTCTGAAGAAGCCAACTGATCTGGATCTACACTGTTTGCAAAGGCAGGGCATAGCCTGGTTCAGCAGTTTGAACAAGAACATTTGAGTACCTCACTAGTTGATGTGTCTGAAGAGCTGCTGGATGAAAAGGAAAACAACGTACATTTGGCAGTGTCTGATTTGGATTTCTGTTTGCCGATACCTGCCTGTCAGAATACTTCAGGTAAACACAATACCTAAATTTTGTCAAGGACTGCCAACTTCTACATGTATTGGATAATAAAAAGTTAATACCCTGATCAGATACTACATTCTGGTTCTACACTATTTACTCAGATCTGAATATCAGAAGACATAGAGTAAACTATGGTAAATTCCAAATTAAAACTTTGCATGCGGAGCAAAAAATTTCAGTACAGGACATTTTGAAATATTTTTCCTAGAAAATAGTTGACATTTCATGCAAATTGTCTCTTTATGAAACAATTTGCATTAAGTGTTGGATCCTACTTTCTAGGAAAAATAAGAAAAAAAAAAATCATCAGTATCTGCTAAATTTGCCCATAACATGGTTAAGTGTTATAAAAGCATAAAATCTCAGTTTAAGAGGAACTTCTGCACAACAGCCATACTTCATAATTGGCAAGGTCTACAAAAGGTTGTTCTAGGGAAGTGGCTGTCAATGAGAGGTTTTAAAAGTCTTATAGGTGTTTGAGTCTAGAGTATATTTTCCAATATTTTGGTGCTGCTTATCTATGTGCCATGGTTTCCCTGGCATAGCACTGAACATTGCTGCAGATAAGCCACTCTTTTCGAACAAAAATTAATGATATTTTATCTATGTTGTGGTTACTCATAAGAAGAGCCTTGTTAATGGACTTCAAAGGAGTACCTTCAAACTTTTTTTGCATGGAGAAATAAGAAAAATATTTCCATGATGACTCCTCTTCTCTGGAGCTATGATTAACCCTTAAAGCGCCAATCACAACTATTGTCGTCTGCTTTGTCATCTGCTTGTGATTTTAAGAGTCCTTTCTGTAAACAGTGTGGACCCAGATCAGCAGTCTGATCTGGGTCCACAATGTTTGCCTGTATGCAAAAATAGGTTTGAAAGGTTTGTAAGAATTTCAGCAGACGACATAAACAGACGACATTTTCAGATGCAGGTTTTCTTGGCGCTTTAAGGGTTAAAGCTCTTTCTAACTGAACTGAGCCAATTTATCCTATACAGATACCAACTGTAACTATCAACCCGCTAAGCTGCTACAGACAGACAGTCAGACAAATAATCCAGCTCCTTTTACTATATATATAGATGCCTGTGCAAACAGTATAGACCATTCGACTGCTCCTGAGAAGTCTGATCAGGGTCTACAAAACACTTTCCTGACGTCATTAGATTATCAAATCTACTTGTTCGAAATTTAGAATACCGTAATATTGGACAGACTGGCCTTTGCAAACAGTGTAGATCTGCAGAATGCAGATCATGATCTACACCATTTGCCATACATACAGCATTCTAATGCACTCGCGTATGTAACGCGACGTCTGATTGGATAACGTCAAAAATTTGCAACGGTATATTCTGCGATATACTGTCGCAAATCCGACGTCATCACGTAATGTCACTTCTCATTGGCTGGCATTTGGTTTTACGCAGCTCACAGCACTTGTCGTTTTGTGCAAACAGTACATTCTTTCAATAGAAAAAATGAATAAATGCATTAGAATGGGGATAACTGCATCAAATTTGTCATTTGGGGAGGTAAATCGGCGGTTTTACGGTCGCAAATTACGTTTTACGGCTCCGCTGACGCGTCGCTGTAAAATGAAATTTCCGACCGTAAAACCGCCGATTTACCTCCCCAAATGCCAAATTTGAAAGCAGTTATCCCCTAAGTATTTTAGACACATCAAGAGGTAGTAGAATGGACTATTTCAAATTTTAGGACATGGCAAGTAGATAAGGTGTCCCAATATTTAGGGTAAATCCATTAAGGTGTCCTAATATTTAGGGTATATCCATTAAGGTATAGGGGGTTAAGCTATCGGAATATTTAGGGTGAACATATATACCTCACAAACACAAGATGACTAATCACTGAATTTGCATTTTATACCTTTTGATACTCACCTCAGTATTTAATTTGTACTAAACAAGCTTCAAAAAATCGTAAACCAGTCTAATTTTACTCTTTACCTTTGGTGCTTTTTAAACTGAATTCATCCATGGACACATAGTATTTTGAAAGGAATTTGCCATTCATCATTTAACAAAGGTATTCCCTAATACCATGAGCATTTTCATTAATGTCCAGTGAGGGCATCATTATTCACATTTTACACCCATTCAAGAGTGTCACCTAGTGACAACACTGAAGTTGAACACTGAAGTTGACTGCTCTGAACTTCTGTCTGTGATTTTGATATGCCATTCAAATAATCAAACTGACCATACAAATTAATGACTTCATTCAGTTTTTAACACCAACAAAAAGCATTTTTCTTTTTTTACTTTGGTTAAAAAATGCTGGACCCTGATGGAAGTATCAAGAAGTGCTAGTCTTATTCACTTGGTAGATTTTTCACCATTTTGAGCAAGACAACTTTTGTGACTTCCTGTTTGCCTTCCTGCACACCTAGTTCTTTCTGAAAAGCGGTCTTCTCTAAAAGGAATGAATTTTTCTCCCAAGGGAAGCAAATTCTTCCATTTTAGAGTATACTCCTTTTCAGAATGTGACAGAAACAATTCTGACAGCTGCCTCCCCTCTTCTATATAGTCTACACAATTTTCCCAGCGATAGTGTATAAAGAGATTATTGTGTATAATGAGTACACCACAATCTCTTTATAACACTATTGTTGGGTCCATAGTATAAACCGTGTTAGTTAAACAACTGTGTTATAGCCAAACAAAAATGTATAGATTATATTGAAAAATGACCATTTATGGTCATTTTTCAATATAATCTATACATTTTTGGGATCCATCTTTGAACCGTGTTATATACAAAACTGTGTTATAATGAATCGTGTTATAAAGAGGTTGTGGTATATATCATCAGTCTATGAAAGTACTGAAATCACAAAAACACATGACCATCTTGACCAATGACTCCTGCTAAAGTATACAAAATATAAGAAAATATATTTTACAACATCACCTGTTAACTGCCTCAAGAGTATATCCTAACTATATTTGTAATGATTAACACTGGAAAACTCCTGCCTTTTTATGGACATCACAATATTTTCACCTTTTCCTTATCATCCCAAAACTTCTCACACATAATAAATGCACCATTTATGTAAATAAATAATTAAGGGTTAGCATACTGGATGAAAATTTCAGCAGACAACATTTTGAAATATTTTTCTTACTTTTCCCAGTAAACAGAGTTTGACATTTCATGTAAAAAATCAAAACCTGTTTTCTCAAAATTAGGGAAATATTGTCAATTTGTCATCTGCTGAATTTGCCCAGAACATCCTAAATTTTTACATGCTTAGCACTCCAGGTAATATTTTCAGCAGAAGATATATTGAAATATTTTTCCCAGAAAACAGGTTTTGACATTTCATGCATATTGTCCCAAATGGAGACAATTTGCATGGATGTCAAATCCTGTTTTCTGGGAGAGAAATTGCCCAGAGGGTGCTATAATATGGTGCATGTCATTTGGATGAAAACCGCTCGGTCAAATGTAGCTTTCAGTCGATTACAACGTTCGGTCAAAAAAAAAAAAAAAAAAAAATATTGAAATGGGAGAACTGGTTGATTTTTTTTTTTTTAAATGCGACCCTTGGTCGATTTTTCTACACAAAGTTTTTTTGGAAATGGAATCATAATTTTGACATTAGAATTTTGAAATAGGAATATGGCAGAAAGTTTGCCAGTTCCTGAATTTTACCTGCGCAATCGTGGTAGTAAAAAAAATAGTGTACAAAGGATTCCAGTATAGGAAAGACAAAGAAATTGAGGACAAAATTTACTGGAAATGTCAGGACAGATCTTGCACGGGGAGGGTGATTACAACTCCTGTAGAACCACTACAAGTACTGAAGGAAACTCCTCAGAACATGCACAGGCCTTTCGTTTTAGCTCGTTTTGGTTTTTCGACAAAAATTTGACCGATTTTCGACAAAATGTCAATTCCACGATTTTTTTTTGACGAAAATTAGACCAACAATCGGGTTTGACAAAAAGTAACATTTGACGGAAAGATAAAGTCGACCAAGTGGTTTTCGACTAAATGTCATGGAAGCCTATAAGGTCATCTCTGTATTATCACTTTTACAGTTCATCCCATCTAAAATGTCTCCCATAGTACAAGAAAATATTTTAGTCTGCAGAAGCTACCTTTAGCAGAGCAAAGTTTTTAAAAAATATTTTACCAGAAATCTGAGTTTTTCATAACAAGAAAGCCCAGAGTATTTGATGATAATTCTGGGATACATTTTCTTATTTCTCCATAAAAAAACATACGTTTTTGTTTTTTTGTGGGTACTGAGGCACTTCTGACGAGTACACAAAACATATGTTTTTTATGGAGAACTGGAGACAAATTATCCCAGAATTATCATCAAATATTCCTCCTTAATAAGACCTCCAAGTAAAATTGAAAAAGCCCTGTTTTCAAGTATAAAATGGAGGAAAATCCTTCATTTGATGTCTGCAAACTGTTATCTGCTGCAGCCAAAAGGTTTGTTTACAAATATGCAAATTAATGCAAATGAATAATAATGAGTGACATAAAATTTGTATCAAATAATTATGTCATAATTAACAAGTTGTCCCTGGAGCTATGATGAACATTTTCATGGTTCAAGTTGAGCAGTGTATTCAGAGAAATACCCTATTTGACCTAATTACTGAGTTGTGTCAGGATAGGTTATGTGATATTTAGTGTACTCATCAGAGGCAATTCTAATGAGTACACACAACATATAATTTCATGATAAATAAGAAAATTTCCTTAAAAATCCCTTAATATTTGTTTCTGGAATTGCCAAGGTAAAGAAGCTATCGGTGTTGGAGACATTGAGGTTTTTACCGAATTTATCTGGTGCCTTGAGTGACAAATAAATGTCCAAGACAGCCTTCTCTAGAAGAAGAATGACGATGCTCTACATGTAAAAGACCCATTATCTTAGAAAAAACAGGAAAATCATCTAATTCCAATTACTAGTTTAGAGATCTATCATTTAGTAATTCCGTCAGGCCTGTAATTATTGTAAGGTTCAAATGGATCTCACGAGACACAAGCCTGACATCTGAAATGAATATTGACGCTGTCGTATTTACCCTAAACACTGGGATACATCAAAGCTTGATACCAGAGCTACCGTATTCGACCTAATTACCACACATATCCCTATAAGCGCACAGTCAAGCAATTCCATAGTCTTCAGATTACAGCCAGTGTGCTTTTTGTCTACTTCTTTATAAAGGCATATGTTGTGGTTAACCATCTGTATTGCATCAACTTGTCGATGCAATTCAAATGAGTGCCCACAACATATGCTTTTATAAAGAAAATCAGAAAAAAGACCACAAAAATATCGCTTAAGCATCATTTGATGAGACCTTTGCTGATCTTTCTTTTTTTTTTTTAAGTGTACCCTTAGAGTAGGTAGGTACATATATATTTAACCACAAGGTTTCCAATAATTTTGAAAAACCTAAGCGCACAGTGCGGTAATTAGGTCGAACATGGTACTTTAGATTTAACGAAAGCCACAGGAGCTCCACTTCTGTTTCAAACTGATTTTCCCAGGCTGTTGTTTTGATAATTATATTGTCCGCAAAATTAATTAGAAAAAGTATTCTAATACTCTAAGTTTCACGAAAATAATTTATGCTCTGAATGAAGTTCTGACGTATCTGCACACTCATACATGCTCATAAAAATACATAAGAGTATAAATATACCAAAAAAACTTTTCAAGTAATTAGATTATAATCACTATTTAATTGATAATATTTTTTACCTCCCTTGATCTAACCTGGCTATGTAGCCTTGTTAGAAAACTGTGTACTTAGACAATATTTTCTTCTATTGTACTTTATTATAGTCCTAAGAAGCATTTTATAGCAAACTAGGGGCAGCTTAATTTCATTTGGAAACAGTATTTTCAGACAACAAAAAGTAAGATTATATCAAAATTAGCTCCAGTATCAACCTTTAACTCCTTACTGTCTTAACCTTTAACATTCTCTGGGCAAATTCAGTAGATGACAAACTGATATGTTTTTTCTTACTTTTTCCATAAAATAGGCTTTGACATTTCATGAAAATTGTCTCAACATTTCAAAACAATCCCAGAAATGAAAAGGGCATAGAATCGAACAACTTTTGATAGACCAAACACCAAACAATTATGGAATAAAGTGTTCGAAATTTTTAGACATTTACAGTACCCATAGCATTCTGACAAAGAGGCCTGAGCAAAAAGTGTCAACCCAGATCAGATGCTGTGGATCATGGCATCTGATCAGGGTCTATACTGACAGCTACTCATCCAACAATTTTAGACAAATCAATAGGTAGTAAAATGTATGTGTTAAAATTTTAGAACAAGCATGGTAAGGAGCTACAGTGTCTGAGTATGTAGTTATATTGAAACTATGGTAAATGTCCTAAAATTTCAAACACTATATTCCATACTTTTTTAGCCCAAATTTTGCTTTTAATGCAGTTGTTTCTTAAAATGCTTTGTTGAATGGCAAACAGTGCAAATCCTGATCAGGAGCAGTCTGATTTGTGTCTGCACTGTTTGTATATGCATTTTGTCAGCCACTTTGGTGTACAAAATTTTTGCTTTTAATGCAATTGTTTCTTAAAATGCTTTGTTGAATGGCAAACAGTGCAAATCCTTATCAGGAGCAGTCTGATCTGTGTCTGCACTGTCTGATATGCCATTTTGTCAGCCACTTTGGTGTACGAAATTTTAGGATATTAAATGTATAGTGTCATAAACTTTTCTCGGTGACTGACATCATCAGTAGGGGAGAAGTGACCATTTGACAAAGTAAACTTCAACATGAGTAATCATCATTAGCGGTCAGTGTCACACATTTGGAATGTTAAGAAGGGACACTTGTATCTGCTAAAGACATCTTGATCTCCAAACCACAATAGAAACAGAGTTAAGTCCAATAAAAATACCACTTTCTTTTCTACAATGTGAGCACTTACTACAATCAACATGGTAGGAAGGCTTAAAGAGATAATAGTCTTGATAAAGACCTGATTATTGTTAAAAGATTTGATTTTCAGAGATTTGTGTCTTCCCTCAAAGTGTCCTGACTTAAACCTCAAACTATGGTAAATTAATCATGAAAGATTACCCCTCAGTTATATGCCTAGACACTTATCACAATTTAGGGGAATTGATACAGGTTCAGGGGAGACAATTCTGTCAAACTTTTTTTTGCCTCCCCTCTGAAAAGGGGTCTACTCTAAATGGGAAGAATTTGCTTGCTCCTTTAGGGAGCAAATTCATTCCTTTTAGAGCAGACCTTTTTCTAGAAAGGACTTCTTGTGTAGGAAGGCAAACAGGAAGTCACAAAAGTTATCTCCCTTATAAAGAAATGGCCAAGGAATCTACTGGGTCTATCCAGTCCCCTTAATGTACACCTTAATGGACACATATTTTTAAAAGGACTGAATCTGGTCAAAAACTAAAATAATAACTAGTAACCGTGTTTTCAGAGAAAACAGATGTTTACAACCTCCACACCCCCACAACCCCCCCCCCCCCCCCCTCCCCCACACCAACAAACTTTTCAGTTTTTCTACTGCTGTGACCTTGAAAATTAGGTCAAGGCCACCAAATCTCGTCAGTTCTTATTTATATCCTAATTATATACCCATGAAAATTTAGTAAGACTCCAACCACTGGTTTACAAGATATTGTGCAGACAAGAAAGTGTTATGCAAACACCATAAATACATATATAAATACATATTTAAACAGTCTCTCTCTCTTTCTCTCTCTGTTTCTCTCTTCTTTCTCTCTCTCTGTCTCTCTCTCTCTCTCTGAGCTACAGCAAATAGAAACAGAGCTAGAGCATGTTTCCAAATTTACTTTTTCTACCACCGAACATATCAATCTTATTCCAAACCATCTATGTAAATGATGAATTCTGATAGATTTTTTCTAAGCTGCCTTAATACCCCTTGTTAGAATGGAAATGACATTTTCAAATGTCATCTGCTATTATTAAATATTCAAATTCAGCTTATTAACCCTTAAAGCGCCAAGAAAAACTGCATCTGAAAATGTCGTCTGTTTATGTTGTCTGCTGAATATTCTTGCAAACTTCTCAAAGCTATTTTTTGCATACCGGCAAACAGTGTGGATCCAGATCAGACTGCTCCTTAGTCTGATCTGGGTCCACACTGTTTGCAGAAATGACTTAAAATCACAAGCAGAAGACAAAGCAGACGACAATTGTTGTGATTGGCGCTTTAAGGGTTAACAGCTGAGTTTTGAACAACAAGTATTTCAGCGTTTTTTTGTTTTTGTTTTTTTCAGAAACACAATCATCAGTTAGTTCAAAACGAAATCTCATTTTTTTTGCAACATTGCATTTTCCACAGAGCTTGCATTTTCTACAGAAGAGTTCAGCTTTTGTGACCTTGCGTTTTCTACAAATATAAATCGGGCTTAGTTATTTCGATAAAGGTTGAATTTCACAAATTCTGCTTTCCATTCTGAAATCTGACTCTATAAAATCACACTTTATTAGGTTAAATAGAAGAACTATTGACGAAACACCTGTTTAATAGCCACTATCAAACAGAATCAAGTAATTTTTTGCCAGAAATCGGAGAAAACTTCAGAGAATTTTACCTTTATCAAACTCTTAACCCTTAGCATACTGGGTAAAAAAATCAGCAGATGATATTTTGAAACATTTTCTTATTTTTTCCCAGAATATATGATTGGACATTTCATGCAAATTGTCTCCTAAGAAGACAATTTGCATGAAATGTCAAATCTTATTTTCTGGAAAAAAAAATAAGAAAAATATCATCAATTTGTCGTCTGCTGAATTTGCCCAAAAGTGTGCTAGGTGCTTGTTCTGCTGAACCTGGATATACCCTATACCCTGTCTTTGCAAACAGTGTAGATCCAGATCAGTTCTGAAGAAGCCAACTGATCTGGATCAGCACTGTTTGTTATTCAGTATGTGAATTTATATCAACAACCTGGATCCAGTAATCTAACTGGCTGAAAATTGGAAGTAGGCAAAGCATTTTAATTTATTCAGCATGACAAGAGTTAAGCAAACATTGGCAGACAACAGTAATAATGTAATTCTAAATGAGGTGTAGCTCAACCCTTATCCTGCTGAACCCGGATATATCCTGCCTTTGCAAACAGTGTAGATCCAGATCAGTTGGCTTCTGAAGAAGCCAACTGATCTGGATCTGCACTGTGTACCATTAAGTATGTGAATTTATAGCAATAATTCGGATCAGGTAATCTGACTGGCTGAAAATTAGAAGTGAGCGTGGCATCTTAATTTATTCAGCAGGACAAGGGTTAAGAAAAGGTAGTCAGACGTGCTCAGAGAGCAAAGCCTTAAATCAGCCTCCACTGTCTGCGGTGCTTGAGCATATGTAGTGTACAGACCGATCTGAATCTTCTCTGCGCACATTTTCTCACAATGTGACTCATAAATTGCAGGAGACAATTTCAAGTTTTTTCTTTTAGGTCCTATATATATATATATATATATATATATATATATATATATATATATATATATATATATATTTTTTTTTTTTTTTAATACTTTCTTTTTCTGAAAAAAAAAAAGGCTTGACATTTTGTAAGAATTGTCCATTAGTCACTGAAAAATGAGTACCCACAAAACTACAGAAATAAAAAAAAAAAATCAGCAAGATTTGGTTGAAAACCAAAAGCAATTAAAAGGATTATTAAGCCATTTTCGACAGAAAGCCAGATGATGATCAGATGAGACTGTACTGCCAACACAAGAAGAAAAAAAACAAAACAAAACAACATCACCTAGTCTTACCTCACAGGCTTTTCACTGTTAAACCCCATATCCACTATATCAATCCCCATTTCAGACACTCTTCAGGTTCAGCAAACATTTAGAAAAAATTTGAGTTCTTCAGACTTTTCTAAACAAAAAATCAGCAACAACCTTAACAACAACTTAAAATTGATTACAAGCCCAAGTACAAGACTTTCACCCATCTTTCACAAATACTGACCTGAAGAGGTACTTTTAAGGAATCTTGATACACTTGGTAGATTCTATGTCATATTGTACAAGGGAGACAACTCTTGTGATTTCAAGTTTGCTTTCCTGCACATCAAACTCCTTTTGAAAAGGGGTCTACTCTAAAAGGGAAGAATTTGCTCCCCTGGGAGCAAATTCTTTCCTTTTAGAGTAGACCTCTTATCAGAAGGGACAAAAAATGCTGTTAACTGAGTCTCCTCCCCTGAGAGTGTTCCCATTTCCCTTAATATTCTTCTACTGACATGAATAATCACAATTATTCAAGCTTTTGTCTGCCATTTTGACTTTCATGAAAAAAAAAAAAAAAATGAAAGAAAACATCAGTCATTGTTTCAGGGTTCTAGGCAAGCAAAGTGTCAGAACAATTTTCCTCCCCTAAAGTTTCAAAATAAAGTCTTTCTGATCTTTTGAGGTTCATCTCCACATTAGACCATTTTAATGAGCATCTCAAATGTCTTTTTTTTTTATGGGAAAAAAAAAACATAATAAAATATCAATACATTTTCCCAACTTCTCTGTAGCTTTGAAGAAGACGGAAACAGCAATCGTGAAAAAATACAAATTCTTTTCAACTTTGTCACCAATAAGGGAGGGTCTCTTTTGTTGTTTTCCAATTGTTATAAATTTTATGTTTAAAAAGCACAATTATATAGAAACAAAACTTTCACTTTTCCTCCATGATTCACTCTAATTTTTTGTGTACTTATTATACAGAAACAATAAAAATAATTATACAACAATTGTAATTCAAGGTAATAATTAGCTATTGAAAACATCACAAAATGCAACAATTAGTTTCACTCTAATCATCGCCTGGTTAAAATTAACAACTTCTGTCAAAAAATCTTAACCCTTAAAGTGCCAAGCAAAATTTGTAGAAGACGACATTCTGATTTTTTTTTCTTTTTTTTTACTTTACAAATAAGTCTTGACATTTCATGTGAATTGTCTGCCAAGCACAATTCACATGAAAAGTCAAGACTTATTTTCTTTGAAAAATATAAGAAATATCTCAAAATGTTGTCTGCTGCAGTAGTCATTGGCATTTTAAGGGTTAACAAAAAGCCAGAAAGAATGCAGGTAAGAAAGAATGCACCTGAACAGAAAATAACTTCATCTGATAACCAGGATCACTGGGGATATAGTGTGATATAGTTCAAGCAATAACGTCATCTGGATTTTCAGTTAAAACTTATTAGTGATCAAGTTTTTATCTGTGTGGAAATTGTTACGGTTTCAGCCCCAACACTTTCCAAAGGGGTAAAAAATAAACTGATAACTACCATAATAAGATTTAACTGAAAATTGGAAGAATTTGTTTGGCAGCACTGCAATAATTATTTTGTTGGTTCCCAGTGAGTCTGAGTAATGCAAATTTGAATTCTCACTTAAGATAAATGGAAATATCTGAAAGATTTGCTGCCATTCTGCAAAGGAAGATCTTTTGCAGAGAGGAAAATGCCTCCCTAATACATGTTTGAGTTCCTGTTTAATGACATGTCAACCTAAGGGTCATTTTGTGCCATCTCCCAGAGAAAAGCTACTGGAGGAGATAAAGGGTAAAATAGAGGAGAATGAGAAGAAAAAGCAAATGACAGTGAAGAAACAGAATAGTAACATGCCCCCTTCCCCCACTGGCTGATAATACAACACGCCCTTACAACCACCCTGCCTCCCTCCCATGAAAACTTTCAAAATGAGGGCTATTCATAAAATAAAGCATCTGCTCCCCTTAGGAGGCAATTCACATAAAATGTCAAGCCCTGTTTTCTGGGAAAATTACAAAATACCTGAAAATAATGTCTGTTAATGTTTCTTTATTCAAAGATTTAAGTTTCAAGTAATAGAAAACAAAAAAGCTCCAGAAAATGGGGTAATTTTTACAACCAACAGAAAGTGTTGAGGCATTTCTAATGAGTATTAACAATGTATGTTTTTACAGAGGAATGAGAAAAATACTTATCTGGACATACCATTTATCTAGAGCTGTGCCAGTATGACAATTCTTTTTAATTCTATCATCTATTCTCTGTATTATAAAAGGATACTTTTATCAATATTAAACATGGAAAAATAGTGACAAAGCTGTGTCATTTTTCTCTAATTAGGAAAACTAATGACACGTTTATTTGCAAAATTTATACAAAAGAAATTCTTGTCACCAGAGAAGGCAATAAAACTCTAGAATTTCTCCATCAGAAACTTGATCAAGCATCTCATGGACCATGATTAGAATGTAACGATCTTTTAACAGAGCTCAAAATTACGGAGACACATTGACCAAGACTTTTAATTCACAGCGATTAAATACCTGCTATATGACAATGCTTCCTGGACAATACAAATTGTTCGAATTTCTCAATGAAAATGAAGTTGTATTGAGTTCTCTTATTACGATAAGAAATCTTCCTCAGACCGCTCGTGGACACACTCAATATAAGATTGTCAAGGCCAAATGACACTTTGACAGAAGCAATGCATTCACCTTTACCAAACTGTGGATGAAATTAACAGTGCCTTAGTTAAAGGCAATATTGCTCTAACCCATTGTAGACTGAATGATCTCTCCTACACTATATATTCGGAGATTCTAATTTCAATTTTAGGTATGTCACTCTTTCAAGGGTCCTGGACTTGGTTTTGGGAGTAAAAACTGCCAAAATAAGAGTCAGGGAAAACCCTGAGCAGCCTATGTGATTTAGATATTCCTACAGAAAAATGGTTGACCCTGATCAGACACTGCATTCTGTGGCATCTGATCTAGGTCTGCGCTGTTTGCCAATTACCCTTCTAGGTGTCTCCGGACAAAAATGGGTTAAGACTCAAGACTATTTGCAATAATGCAAGTAATATCCTATTGTTAGGAAAATGCAAATGTAAACATTTATTCAAATTTTCAAAATATCTTAAAAAAATGCAGCTAATATTTTTCATGAAAATAAGAGTGAGCTGTCTCCAACAGTTACTGAATTAACTCAATTACTGAATAAACTGTGATGAGCCAATGTTTGTTTAAAAAAAAAAAGGCATCTGAAACTATTCAATAGTATCAGCAGGACCACTAGATGAGCGTGATATCCAAGCAAACATTTTTTTCTTATTTTTTTAAAACAAAATAAATCTTTTGGGTACTCATTAGATGTGCCTTACTTAGGTGCTTCTAATGAGTAATCACAACATATGGTTTTGTAGAGAAGTAAGAAAAATATCAACATTTTTGGGTCAATTCTTTACAATTGAGCCATAATATACAGACACCAAAATTTCCTTAAAGTTGTTGTCCATGTAATTACCATTGACCAATGAAATTAAACCGTGCCTTTGTACGAAATCCAGGTAATGGTTATTTAAAGCCGCGCTATTCTTGTCGCTGTGACATCAGAGTGCCGCATAAAGAGGGTTATCTGTAAAACCTGGATTGGGACATTTTCAAACAGTGTAGATCCAGATCAGATGCCACAGAATGCAGCATCTGATCAGGGTCTGCACTGATTGCTTAAATTACAGGAAGTTATGGCTAAATGGAACAGTCCCCGTATTCCCAGCCTACACTCTGAGACAATCAACCAATACTGTCAGTGCTTTGATTTTTTTTTTTTTTGATTTTTTTTTTTTTTTGAAAAGGTGCCTTATCTAGGGCTCTTGTCAGAGTATTAAGGTTAAAGGTTACATACACTTTGCTAGCTTCAGGTTCACCCATGATGTGGCCCAGTGTAATTTGATGAGATAATTTCAGTGGCCCAGTGTAATTTGATGTTGCTAATTTCTCGTGACACTTCCCTGTAGGTGCAATATGGACTCATCGTTAAATGGCAAACCATAACTATTCAATGCTTCAGATAAGAGGAGTTATCTGGATAATATTTTTTCTTAATTCTCCATGAAAACTTATATTGTGGGTACTTACTAGAAGTGCCTTGGTGAGGCACTTCTTCTAGTACCACAACATACATTTTTGTGGATAAATAAGAAAATATCAATACTTTTCAACTGGAAAATTTACATTATTGAGAGCTATACAATAAGTGATGGTTATTTTATACCAGCTAAACTTTCTATGACTAAACAAGCCTTGACCTTTACCACTATCTGGGCTCATTCTGTGGCTAACAAACTGGTAATATTTTTCTTAAAATTCCCCAAAAGTAGGCTTTGCAATTTCATTCAAATTGCCTAGACAATTTGTATGAAATGTCAAATCCTGTTCTGATTAATTGTCCCTTGAGAAAAATTTGCATGAAATGTCAAAACCTATTCAGATGACACACTCATATTTTTCTCATTTATTTTCCCAGAAAAATAGGCTCGAACATTTCATGCAAATTGTCTTCTAAGGAAAAAAAAAAAAATTCAAATTTGTCATCTGCTGAATTTTTTACCCAGCATGCTAAGCATTAAGGAAAAAGGTAGGTTTTCTTGAAATGAGGTCCATTTTAGTAAGGATAATTATGGAAGCTTAAATAAATACCAGGGCCCAGTTGTTCAAAGCGTCATTAGCTTAATGAGCTTGTTAAGGGTCATTTCGTTAACTGTTTTAGTGGATTCAATATACAATATTCTGATATTTTTTGCTGAAAAAATGTGAGTAGCTTTTGCACTGCAAAAGCTACTCACATTTTTTCAGCAAAAAATTTCAGCATATTTGCGTATCACTTGATGTAAATTTTAACGAATCGTTAACAAACGACATCATTAGCTTTGAACAACTGGGCCCAGACAAATTAGAACACATTTCTGGACTTCTATTTGGCATTTTCAACATAGAATTGTAAAGTTGCACTACCTCACGTCCTATGTCATGGTAAAGGGAGTATTCAAAAAAGCGTTTTTGCATCAAAATATATCTTCTGGGTACTTCATGGAATTGTCTCAGTGAAGTAATTCCAATGAGTACCCAAAACCTGTATAGGTGAAAAAAATATCTATTTACCATTACCACTGAGCTGATTCAGCAGATGAAAAAATCAATGATAATTTTATTTTTCCCAGAAAACAGGACTCGACATTTCATAAAAATGATCTCCAATGGAGATTATCTGCATAAAATGTCAAAACCTATTTTCTGGAAAAAAGAAGAAAAATATTTCAATATTTATCTGCTGAAAATTTTACCCAGAGTGCTAAGCGTTAACCCTTAAGCTGCTAAGCGTGACCTGTCGTTTTGGAAAGGTATGCCAACTCTAAAATCTGTCCTAATTACTATACACCAGATGCAACCATTCAGACCAAGTGCTCCTATACTTTCATACATAACGCCGCTCTTTATTAGAAAGTCAGGTGCTGGATTTTATCCACACTAATAAAGACAGAGTATACCGAATTTCAAGCTGCCAGCAATTTTGGCACACACTTCATCAGTTTTATCACAACTTTCTGGAAAAAACACCCATGACACCTATATCATTTCCAGTGAGGAAGAAGTAGGAACAACAGTAGAACCTACATATGTGACCTGTTTCTTTCTGCATTGCACACAGTAAATGCTGGTCTCTTGTATTTTTTTTTTTTTTTTTTAAGTGTCTTAAAATGGCTCCCGGTTGCCACGTGACTGTCATGTGACAGGAAGTCATATAATCATCACTTCTCCAGTAACAGCAACATACAATCAGCAAAATATGTGAGAAAATGCCATCAAAAGTGAGACAAAGTCAAGGGGTAATGGTTTCTCATGTAGGGGTACCCCCTCTAACAGGCCTGATTTATGGTTTATTCCGAGGCCTAAGGGTTAAAGGCCAATATATTCTGAATCAGTTATCTATCAGAGTCGCAAGAAGGCCATAAACTTTACTGTTTAGGAATATGTTCAGGCCATTCTGCGAGAGGTCCTTTGCATCTCTACACATTTGTATTGAGGAAAATGTTGAAGTCATTTTCAAGACTAAAAGTTGTAATTTATTATATATGTTTGAGGTAGCAAGAACCCTTAATTACAATCAAAATTTTATCCCTTAGGGGCTATCTGTACCTACCGTCTGGTTATATACATCTGCAATAACAAAAAGTTCTTACCCTGATGTCTTTGTCTTGACTGGACTGCTTTCTGTCGAGTCGCCAGTAGACGTTCCTGAGGTATGAGATGGAGAACCATTCTGAAAGTGGATTGGCGATGATGATTTTCCATTCTTCATGTTTTGCATATTTTGCATATTATCATAACCAGTGCCTTTAGGTGATAAACTGTGCCTTAATCTTAAGTCCGCCTGATGTTGTGCTTGCTGCATAGATTTTAAATGTGTTGGACTAATATTTGCAGTTTGTAACTTTACCGGTGAAAAATTCATATTTTGTGAAATTTGGCCTTCTGTCTGAGATTTGTAGCCATAAATATAAACACCGGGCTGGTCAGCTAAAGCACCACCGAATACTTTACCACGATCTAAAAACACTTCACTCTGTGGTCTCTGAGGTCTTCTCTTTGGACTGTCCCTCTGACGAGATTGTAGTGTTGACCTTGTGTGGTGGGGTATGACATCATCATCCAGACTGGTCCAGTTTCGCAGTCTTGGACTGGCTCGGTGATCTGGTAAGTTGTCAGATTTCATGGGTATAGCTGGCAATGGCCTGTTTACCATTTTGTTTGGTGGCAGTTGGGCTAACTGTAAGCAAACACAAAATTGACATTAACACTTAATGCACCAAGCAAAAGTTTTTGCAGACAACATTCTAATTTTTTAAATTTTTTGACCTTGCATGTGAATCATCTCCTCGCCAGACAATTCACATGAAATGTCAAGACTTGTTTTGTATGAAAAATAAAAAAAAAATAATAATAATAATAAAAATGTCATCTGCAGCAGTTGTGATTGGCGCTTTGAGGATTAATCTATCAAATAAAATGACCAGAAGCTGTAAATCTTCTAAAAAGAGAAAAATAGAAGTTAAGTTCTATTATTTGTAATAAGATGTCAAAACTATAGTGATTGAAATTGCAAGAAAAATGTACCTATCACAACTCTAAAATGTTTTTGTTTTTTATTCTTAATCCAACAAAATGCATGGACATTTTTCTTTTAAACTGGGCAATGTCTGCTGGCCTTTGTTTGCCACTCTGGTGTTGGACGGTCTGGGTGCTGTAGTGTGGCAGGGTCGTGGTTGTGGTCTTGGCATATGACAAAAGAATTCTTTGGAGTAACATGATAGTCTAGCCTGATGAACCTATTCAGTGGAGAAAAATGAGCCAGCGCATGACAAAACCTATTTAATAAGATGTCCAACCAGCAAAGACTCAGGTCAGCCAGAGCATCTGTGCAGTCTGTTCAGAGTCTTTGCTGATCACATGTGCCATCTACAGGCTCTGGGCTATCCAAAGAGGAATGAATGAGAACCCTTGCCATATTGGGTGGATGTACAGGCTGATCTGAGTCTTTGCTGGTCATACAGGTCTTATTGTAGGTTTTGTCTTGCACCAGCTCAAATATTTATCTGAATTCCTTCTTATGTGGAATTATGCATGACATAATGAACAAGGTCATATCATGGTGTATACAATACACTGTGCTGATATGACAAAAGGTTCATTACATCAAACATCAGTAACTGTCTGGATACCCTCACTTGTTCCATTGATCAAGCCGGGCCACCATGTAGCTTAAGGTGACTGGATACACTTTCAGGGGAGGAACTCTTGTCAAAATTGTTGGCTCCCTTCTGAAAAGGGTTTTAATCCAGAAGAAAAGAATTTTAGTTCTTTATAGCATAGTTTTGGATATAATAGGACTTAAAGATGGACCCCCAGAATATTGTATCAAAACGAAACTGTATGAATTATATAGAAAAATGACCATTTTTCTGTATAATCTATATATTTTTATTTGGATACAATATGGTTGCTTAGATGAAAGTTTTTTTTTTTTTTTGCTTTTTTTTGTTTTTAAGATCACAGAAATAGTATTATACAAAGGTTCTTTTTAGTCACCAAAGTAAAACTTTATCTGGGGCCTTACAAAATGCCATTTTACATGAAATAGAACACTTTATTAGTATTATTAATTTCCTCATAAATAGTTCATCAATATGTACTTAAAAATCACACCATTCTCAAATACATTCTCACCTGTATTGCCAATAATCAATACTGTTGTAATAAAACAGAAATTAAACCATCTGTTACAGGGAGAAAATCAATCAAACACTTTTCCATAATGTCCTCCATAGCTGTAGGTGTTAAGTATCCAGATAAGTAGTTTTCTTATTTCTCCATATAAACATATATTGTGGATACTCATTAGAAGTGCCTCAGCAAGGCACTTCTAATGAGTACCCACAATATATGTTTCTGTAAAGAATTTAGAAACATATCAATATTTTTAGGCTGAATAAAGTACCTTATCTGGCCTTATGGTTTTCTGCTACATATTACCTGCATACGATTGGGAAACAAAATATGAGCTGTAACAAGGGAAACTCTACCTTTGGGTATGTGCACCCAGTGAAGACTTAGATCTGCCTTGACATCCCAGACATGTTAAGGGGAACTCATACACTTTCAGGGGAGGCTACTATTGTCAATTTTGATTGTGCCCCCTTCTGAGGGTTCTACTCTAATAAGAAAGAATTTGCTCCCTGGGGCACTTCTAATGAGTACTCAAAACATATGTTTTTATGGATAAATAAGACAAAATATCCCAGAATTATCACTAAATACTCCTTAACCGGCATAGGTCCAGAATACATATGTAAATGTGTCTGGGCATACTAAAATTCTGGTTAAGAGTTTGTTTATTTTCTAGAGATGAAAAAATAATAACCAAAATGCCATCAGTTGCAATTGTTTGTTGATGGTCTGGTGTTTTATGTCCCTTTCAACATTACTTAAATCATACTGGAATGATGGAAGGGTGATAATGAAAGGTTCTGTGCAATGAAACGAAGCGCTGTATAGTCATGAGCTGAATTCCACCTCTAGACTGGCTCCAGTCTCCAGTGACTAAATATTATTTTCTTATAATCCTGTTTCATAATCCACTAAAATGAAACTAAAATAATAACAAGACTATCGAGGCTGGTCACTAGAGACCAGCCTATCTAGTCATTATATTATTTTGGTTTTATTTTAGTGGATTATCAAACAGGATTATGAGAAAAATATTTAGTCACTGGAGACTGAGCCAGTCTATTCCACCTCCAGCGGGATTTAAACCTGGGACCTTGTGATCTGATGTAGGGAGCACCAACCACTCAGATGCTTCAGCTACAGTTGTGACTGGTGCCTTAAGGATTGATATTAATATCAAGTGTGAAATAATTTCTCCTTTCAGGCACAATTTCTCTTCAGTGCCAAATATAATATTGGCTTTAAACTTCAGCTCGGGATAAGTTGTTATCGGGGCATAGAATGTTGATGTTTTACCTATATTTTCATGAAAATCTGTGTTCTGTGATCTTATTTGAATCATTTCACCAAGACCATTCAACAGTATCCTAGATTTTTTTTCTTTTCTTGGGCAGTAAGAAAACCTTTACCAGAATTATCAATTTAACTAGAACCGTGTTGAATTCCTCAAGGCGGCAATCAATGGAGATGAAAAAGGACATTTTCAATAAAATGGCAGTTTCTGGACATTATACGAGATCTGCAGTAACGCGACATGACAGTAATTGAAGCTTACACAAGAACAGTGGCTAATAATGAAATAAAAACGTCAATCAAACAGAATGCAGACGCCAAGAAAAAGATTGTCTGGGATTAATCGTTAATCAATTGTGTCTTGTCGTTTCTTATTGGAAACGGTACAACAAATTTTTGCCATTATCTTAGGGTAAGGCTTGTTCTTGTTGTTTTCTTACTTAACCTTTGAAGCGCTACCCACAACTGCAGACGACATTTTGATTTTCTTTTTTTTTTTCCTTTTTCAGAGAAAATAAAGCTTAGGAGACAATTCACATGAAATGCCAAGTCCTATTTTCCCTAAAAAATAGTTTAAAAAAATTAAAATGTTGTCAGTTACAATTCTGCTCAGTGCTTTAACCCATTCTAGACTGAATAAACTCCCCCACACTATTTTCTGGAAGATTCTAATTTCAATTTTAGGTATGTCAGGCTATGTGATTAAAATATTCCAAGAGAAAAATGGTTGAACTATTTGCAAACAGTGGAGACCCTGATCAGATTCCGTGTTCAAAAGTTTCTGTGAGATAAACAATTTACAGTCAAACACAGTAAAAAGAGACTGGTGGAAAATATGACAGACTTCTCACTTTGTATGTGACAAGGGGTCTTAACCTATTCTCTGTTCCTATCAAGTATCCTCGAAGTATTCCAAAAGGTATTCAAGCTACAGTATACAAACAAAAGTTTCGCACTTGGTAACTGGAAAAATTAGAATGACAGAGTTGTCATTCTTGTATGCAGTGCCGTCCTGAATACATTACTATCTAATGTCATTCAAAGATTTCTGAGTGTATTCAAATTATCACATAAAATGAACAAAAAGTATGGGAACTGAAAAGTAAATGTTTATCTATGTGACTCAACCTATTCTATAATTTTACCAAATATCATCAAAATACTCCAAATGGTCTTTAAGTTAGTGCCTGGATTGGAAAACTTTGGAAAAGTATCTAATTTAAGTCCAAGTATTAACTTAATGCATCCATCCAGGCATTCAGAAGACATATGACTTTAGAAAGCTTTATCAAAGAACTTCAAAGTAAAACTTCTAATTCTGGGTAAGGTTGGGTTGAAGCTTAACAGCCTAGTCAACACTATTAAGATCATGCCGAGCCATTCAGTTTACCTAGCCACACTTTTCCTCTGGTAGGCTTAATTCTCTAAGTGGTTAACCAGTACATGTGCACATACTTTCACCAGAAATTGAAAAGTCTTGATCAGCAGAAGGGTGTGAATGACAGAAGAAAATATTTATGATCAATCTCCACAAAGAATGTTTCTGGATCCGGCGGGGATCAAACCGAAGACCTCCTGATCACCAGTCGGACTCACATCAGACTGAACCATCAAGGCCGGTTCTTATTCCTGAACTCTGACTTCAAGGGTAATGAGGGGAGTGAGGTGGTGGTTTGTTTGTGTTGAGGTTTTACGGCCCAGTCAGCCCAATAGGGTCATGCTGAGCGTGGTCAGTTTACCTAACCACACGTTTACTGGGCAGGCTTAGTCCTCTAAGCGGTTAACCAGTATTGTGCACATTCTTTTGCCAAAAACTGACAACTCCCCTTCCTGAATCAGCGGAAGGGAGAGAATGACGGTAGAAAATATTTCATGATCAATCTCCACGAAAGAATGTTGCCAACCTCGGCGGGGGTTGAACCCGCGACCTCCAGGTCTCCAGTCGGACGGCGCATCCAACTGAGCCACTGAGGCCAGTGGGGTGGTGGTAAGTCTTGTTTCAGATAAATGTTTTTTAAACCTGACTAACTGTCAACTAAATCCACCTAAGCATTTAGGAGGTATGGCTGCCTTTAGAAAACTTTAACCAAATAATGTATTGATCACAAGACTAACCCTTAAAGCGCCAATCACAACTGCAGCAGACGACAATTTTTTTTTTTTTTTTTTTTTTACTTTTCAGAGAAAACAAGTCTTGAAATTTCATGGGAATTGTCTGCTTGGCAGACGATTCACATGAAATGTGAAAAAAAAAAAAAAAAAAAATTAGAATGTCGTCTGCTACAAATTTTGCTTGGCGCTTTAAGGGTTAAAGGATAAGAAGAAATCAGCAGTCTTCATCTTGATACATCTCTTTATCAGAGCTATGGCATATTAGCACATATTTATCACCATATTTGGCATGATTGGTTGATTTGGAGTTTAATGGCCATCAATACTATTAACCCTTAAAGTGCCAAGAAAAACTGCATCTGAAAATGTCGTCTGTTTATGTCGTCTGCTGAATATTCTTGCAGACTTTTCAAACCTAATTTTGCATACAGGCAAACAGTGTGGATCCTGATCAGATTGCTCCTAAGGAGCAGTCTGATCTGGGTCCACAATGTTTGCAAAAATGACTTTTAAGGGTTAAGGTCATGTCAAACCAGATCTGGCATGATAATCTCGAATAATGTGTTCCCCATACCTTGGTTACAATATTGGTGGACACAGATAATCAGGCACTTTTTTCCTACTAAAAAGTGTTGACATCTTTCTTATTTCTCCACAAAAACATACCGTAATAACCCTAAGTAGTGGGACAGATAGGCCTTCGCATACAGTATAGACCCAGATCAGACACCACAAAATGTGGCTTCTGATCAGGGTCTACACTGTTTGAAATACATACAGCAATATTTTAGACACAAAAACGGTAGTAGAATGGACTATTCTAACATTTAGCACAAGAATAGTAAGTAAATAGAGTGTCCCAATACTTAAGGTAAATACGGTAGGTTGTGGGTACTCATTAGAAGAGCTTGTGTATTTTGGTGGGGAAATAAGAAAACATATTTATCTGGTTACGTCTCTTATCTGGAGTATGTATAATATCAAAATACACCACAACCTCTTTATAACACTATTGCTGGGGTCCATATCATAAGCCGTGTTAGTTAAACAACCGTGTTATATCCAAACAAAAACAAAAAATGTATAGATTACATTGAAAAATGACCATTTATGGTCATTTTTCAATATAATCTATACATTTTTGGGATCCATCTTTGAACCGTCTTATATACAAAACCATGTTATAATGAACCATGTTATAAAGAGGTTGTGGTGTATTGCCCAAATATAACTTCTTATCTTGCATCCCAGGGCCCAGTTGTTCAAAGCATTGTTACCTTAACGAGCTCGTTAGTGGTCAAAATATTACCTGTTTTACTAAGTACAATATCTAATTCATAGGTATTTTTTTTTTTTTTTTTTTTTCTGAAAAAATGTGACTAGCTTTCCCAAATGCAAAAGCTATTCACATTTTTTCAACATGCCATATTTAATTATCAAAGTTTTAACAATACATTAAATAATGACATCGTTAATAAGAAGCCAATCACAAATGCAGCAGCTGATACTTTCCACTTTCCTTTTTTCTTTAAAGAAAATAATTCTTGACATTTCATGTGAAATGTCTGCCAAGCACATGATTCACATGAAATATCAAGTCTGATTTTCTCCAAAAGATAAAAAAAAAATTAGAATCTTGTCTTCTAAAACTTTTTCCTTGGCACTTTATGGTTTAATCCCACAAGAAATAAAAGAGTTTGCTAATTCACTTATAGTGTAGGAGCCATGCTTCTGAACTTTCTACAACATCACAGCCTTTACCTTTAACCAACTGAATTTAAACATCAACAGACAGCATTTTAATTTTTTTTTCCTTAACTTTCCTATAAAACAGAGATGATCTGAATGAAATGTAATTACTGTTTTCTGAGAAAACGAGAAAATAAGAAAAAATGTTACAGTACTTGCTGTCTGTTACTATTTCACATAGCTCTAAATAAGAGAAGCATCCAGATAAATATTTTTTTCTCATTTCTCCATGAAAACGTATGTAGTGGGAACCAATTAGAAGTGCCCAAGTTAGCTGCTTCTAATGAGTACCCACAACATAATTATTGAAGAAATAAAAAAATGTAAACACATTTTGTTTGAGAAAAGCCGCTTATCTGGAGCTATGATTTCATTTGCAGAGTGCTAAAGGTTTAAGTCACAGTTAAATCTTTAGACAGCAAAAATTTTCAGAGCATGATCCGGATTAGTCATAGCTCTATATAAGAAGAAAATCCAGTTGCATACGACGGCATCAGGATGATTGTTTTTCTTATTTCTGCACAAAAAAATATACAGTCGACTCTCGTTATCTCGAATTCCAAGGGACACTCTGAAATACTTCGAGATATTCGTACTTCGACACATCAGATTTGCAGAATTGAGGAAAAACTAATTTGATTAACCACATTTAACAAATATATGTGTAATTAGACTCTTGAAGTTAGATATATATATATTGAAAATATTATGGAAAAGAGGAGAAATTGCTCCTTAGGAGCAATTTCTCCTCTTTTCCACAATATTTTTTACATATTGTTAGATTTTCATGTTTAGGCAGGGACCAGATTTTCACTTCGAGATAAGCGGTTATTCGAGATAAGCGAGGTTGAGATATCGAGAATCAACTGTACATACAGGATACTCACTTTAGCGAGGAGCTTCCAAAGAGTATCACAAAATACATTTTATGCAAAAATAAGAAAAATATAATTACTTTGGCTAAAACAAATTGCCTTATCACAAGCTATGGGTGCTGTCTTTTCCTACATTTGGGTCTTATTTAAATCATCTCTGACACAGGAATCCCAGAGAATAGTCACATGTGACAAGTATCTTTACACAATGTGATTACAGCTGTAACCATCAAAACTTAGCTCTCTGGGTAAAATATTCAGCAGACGACATTTTGAAATAGTGTTACGACCTTGCACTCCTTCCTTCGATAATCTGCCTTGGCAGATTTTGCATAGCTTGTATTCTCTCTCTGACAACTGCGTCAGGGAGTCGACTCTTTAGCTCAGTGGTTAGAGCATTGGATTTTTATCTAGGCAAACCGGGTTCGAATCCCACAGTAGGCGGGAAATTTTTTCAGCTATGCTTCTTTCTTTTGTTACGACTTTCAAGTTGTAAGATGGGGGCTCATCCGGGATTACACTTTACTTCCCCGAAAATGGCTTCATGTCATCTTAAATGATGACTTCTTTGAAAAGGGGGAGTGTTAGGACCTAGCCCTCCTTCCTTCGATAATCTGCCTTGGCAGATTTTGCATAGCTTGTATTCTCTCTCTGACAACTGCGTCAGGGAGTCGACTCTTTGGCTCAGTGGTTAGAGCACTGGATTTTTATCCGGGCAAACCGGGTTCCAATCCCACAGTTGGCGGGAAATTTTTTCAGCTATGTTTCTGTCCTTTGTTACGACTTTCAAGTTGTAAGAATATTTTTCTTATTTTTCCCAGAAAACAGGTTTTGACATTTCATGCAAATTGTCTCCAATGAAGACAATTTGAATGAAATGTCAAATCCTGTTTTCTTCGGAAAAATAAAAAAAAAGTATCGATTTTGTCATCTGCTGAATTGGCCAAGAGAATGGTAAAGGTTAAAGCACTAAGCAAAATTGTAGCAGACAACATTGCGATTCTTTTTATATTATTTTACAGAGAACACTCGGTATTACATGTGAATTCACATGAAATATCGAGCCTTATTTTCTCCAATAAATACACACAAAAAAATCAAAATGTCATCTGTCACAATTGTGATTAGCACTCTAAGTGTTTTTGAGAGTTAAGAAAATTATAACATACAAACCTCTTCATTCTCATACTTGTGGTTTGGCCGCGGAAAACTATCAACATCATCCGTACCCGAACCTAATCCTGAATCTAATGTCCCTAGACCACCATTACTAAAGTATCGCCGGTCTATCTCATCTTTTAATGCAGTCACCGGAGAGCCTTTAAATCTATTAGAATTATTCAAGTTAGAATTATTCACATTATTTTCTAAAGATTCTCGTATAGTCACAACTTGTAGTGATGACAAATGAGGTGACGAGTTTCTCTTTGGCGATGATAAGACAGAGGTGGTCTTTGACGGGGAATTTACTGAGGTTGGCGTGGAGTTCCTTTTCACAGAAAATGACGGATCTGATAATCTGGAACTGAGGTGTTCTTTGCCAGCCAAAGTTCTCGAGGAGGAAAATGTTGGTGACTCGCTTCTGATTGGACCTTGACCCATCTCTCGTACCGGAGACCGATGCTGAACTCGCTCTGCAGCTTGTTTAGCCTGAATGAAAGAAAATATAACAATAATAACAACATAACTGCCTGTAAAGTAACAGTTTTTCTGAACACATCTCCTATAGTTTTCTCTCTCCAAGCCATTTCTCTACAGAAATAATGAGATTCCAATTCTATTATACGTATGTTTCTATTTTTTATTATTACTTATGCTTTGCTTGTACTAAAGGATACACTTTCATAATTGAGCCAGCGCTCAACAAAACCTACAATAAGACCTGTGCAAGCAGTATTGTTTGTTTGTTTGTGTTGAGGTTTTACGGCCCAGTCAACCCAATGGGGTCATGTCGAGCGTGGTCAGTTTACCTAACCACACGTTTACTGGGCAGGCTTAGTCCTCTAAGCGGTTAACCAGTATTGTGAACATTCTTTCGCCAGAAACTGACAACTGCCCTTCTTGAATCAGCGGAAGGGAGAGAATGACCGTAGAAAATATTTCATGATCAATCTCCACGAAAGAATGTTGCCGACCTCGGCGGGGGTTGAACCCGCGACCTCCTGGTCTCCAGTCGGACGGCGCATCTAGCTGAGCCACCGAGACCGGCTGTGCAATCAGTAAAGACTCAGATCAGCCTGTACATCGACCCAATATGGCAAGGGTTCTCACTTACTCCTCTTTGGATAGCCTGGAGCTGAGGCACTTCTAATGAATATCCACAACCTATGTTTTGTGGAGAAACAAAAAAACAGAATTTATCCAGATACCACTATTATTCACAGCTCTGCCCAGAACTTCTCCCAGTGAACAGAGAAGGTCTTGACATGGATGAACAGGCTGATCATGCCGCCAGTATCTGCATAAGCTTCAGCTTCACAGACCTGTTTTCTAACAGTTTTTTTTTTTGTGACTAATCTAGACTTATATAAATACACTTACAAAATTTAGTTCTCCTAAAAAAATATGTAAGACCTATGTTACTTCATTAAAGAAGTGTCTTGTCAAGTTTTTCTTCCTTGACAATTTTCAGTTGCTAGATACTTGAACTTTTTGTCACATTTCCTTTTCTTAACCTTTACCACTTTATGAGCAAGTTCAGCAGACAACAAACTGACGATATTTTTCTTTTTTTTTTTCTAGAGAATACGCTTTAACATTTCATGCAGACTGTCTCCTTAGGAGACAATCTGCATGAAATGTTAACGCCTATTTTCTGGGAAAAAGAAGAAAAATATTTCAAAATGTTGTCCGATAAAATTTACCCAGCATGCTAAGTGTTGACATCTTTCATCATCATCCTGCTCGGTTTGTCTTGTACCCCTGATCACTCTCAGTGAATTTGTCTAATAACTTATCTTTTTTTTTTTCTTTCTTATTTTTCAAAAAAAAAACAGGATTCAGCATTTCATGCAGATTACCTCCTAGGAAGAATTATTACATACAAAAATATTTCACAATATCATCTGCTGTAATTTATCACAAACATGCTAAGCATTAAGCACTAAACAATGCCCAGAAAAAAACACACATTGTTTTCTTTATGGGATGTGCTGTGATAAGCCTACATACTATTCAAATATTAATATTAGTAAGGCTAGTAAAATGGTTTTTGGGAGAGAATGTGAACTGTGTATGTTCACAGCAGACTGTGGACATCTACAATCTGGATACAGCATGCTCTGTCAGTCCAGACAGCAGCTGAACCCTGAACACTGACGCAGTATATGCATATTCTCTTCTTGAATACATGTACTGCATCCCAAATAACTCTAAATTAAAAGAGACATGATGCCACAAATAGTTATCTTCCTTGGATTTTACCTTGCTATTGCAGATAGAATTACTTCTCTTATATCATTTGACTGCACAGGTATTGAAATAGACAGGGCTGAGCAAACAGTGTAGACCTACATCAGATGCACAGAATGTGGCATCTGATAGTCTACACTGTTTGACAATCATCCAGCAGTTTTAGAAACGTCAGCAGAGAGTAAAATATACCTGTTCAAATTATAGGACACACATGATAAAGAGTTGGAGTGTCTTATTTTTTTGAGTAAATATGGCGATTTCTCTATTCTCCTGGACTTTGTTGTCTTAACCCATTGTATTCTGGATACTGCTAAAAGGTAATTAGCAAACAGTGCAGACCCAGATCAGATGCCGCTGAACGCGGCGTCTGATCAGGGTCTCCACTATTTGCAAATAGTTTGGCCTTTTTCTCTAGAATTATATACATTATATAGCCTGACATACCTAAAATTGAAATTGGACTCTTCTAATATATAGTGTGGGAGAGTCTATTCAGAATACAATGGGTTAACTGATGATGTGATTCAAATACAACATAGTTCCAGATAGGGCACTTTTTCAACCCAAACAAAATGTTGATATTCTTCTTATTCCTCCACAAAAAAAAACAAAAAACAAAAACGTTACAGGTACCTTTTAGAAGTGCCTCATGCAAAAATGAGAAAGTATTTATCTGAATACCCCGTCTTATCTGGAGCCATCAATACAAATTGATAAAAAAAAAAAAAAAATAATAATGATAATAATAATGTATGAAAAGGTGCTCAGAAATCAGCAAAATGGAGGAACTTGGAGGAAAAATCATTCATCAAAAAGAACTATATCATACTAATTCATTTGCATGATTTTGGTTATTTTATACTGTGTAAAGTACATAAATGTATGTATTATTTTTTCTTAAACTTTTTTTTCTTTCTTTTCTTTTCTACAGAGAAGAAAGCTCCTTTTTCTTGTTTTAATCCCCCTCTCCCCAAACCCCTTCTTCGACAACCATTCCCACACAAATAAGTTTGGTGTGAACAGATACCAAACCCAAGAGAAATCACTCTGACCTGAAGTATCTACCCCCACCCTCACACCCCTTTATCAAAACACTAAATCATAAAGGAAAGGGTTTGCTCTCCCTTTGGCGTGTGTGTGTGTAGGGGGTGGGGGGTGGGGGAGGGGGGAAATGTTTTTTTTTTCTTTTCTGTGTAGGCCCTTCAAGAAAGCATTTTACATAACCAGGGTTAGGACTTCTTTCTGTTAGTGATCTCTCAGTCTGTGAAGTGTAACCATTCAAATAAAATTACAATTATAAATTCCAATTCTCTATAAAATTGTATATTATGTATGTTATGGTACTCTAATTAGAACTGCCTCACTCTGGCACTTCTCATGAGTACCAACAGCATATGTTTTATTGAGAAATGAGCCAGTGCATGACAAAACCAACAAAATGGCATGCAGCTATCCATTGAGAGCAAGGCGAAGACTCTGATTAGATTAGGCAAATGCCCAGGCTGATCTGAGTTTTCACTGGGCGCACATGTTATTTGTTGGGTTTGCTATGCACTGGCTCAAATAATAAAAATTATCCCAGAATTATGATAGGAATGAATTTTTGTGAATTTTATTGATGCATGAATGAAGAAAAGTCACTCACAAACTGAATAAAATAAAGCTCAAAGAGCTTTACGTTAAGTTTGTAATTTGCCAGCAATCACAGATCAATAAAATCTAAAACTAGAAATGTATCCAAAGGACACAGATGCCCCCGCTTGTAAAACTTAAATGCAAATTGTTAACACCTGAAAAACTTAAACGACAAATGCAAATAGCTAATGCCATCTTGGATGCGGATGGATGGACTGTCAGATGGACAGACGGACAGACAGGGGTAACATGATATGCCCTTTCCACCATTCAAAGGGGCATAAAAATTCCTTTCTTATAATTCCAACTCAGTCATGTTAGGTTGAAGCATATTTTAGAAATTTCTGTAATGAAATTAGTTCAAGACTCCTTCTCGTAAAATTTATCAAAGAATAAATGCTGCTTTGAATTTGTTCTTGACCAATCAAAGTGCAGTGTGAGCCTAGCTGTTAAGTTGGAATTATCATCAAATACTCATCCCTGATAAGTACTCTGCAAAATAAAAAGAAAAGAAAAGAAAAGGAAAAATGAATATTACCACTTATTACCCTTTATCTGATAAAAGTGCCATACACATAGTTCAAATTGTGCAAATATTCCAATAATATTTTATCATAATAGCAATCTCTGAGCAAATGCAACATACAACAAAGTGGTGATGTTTTTCTTACTTTTCAAAGAACTGAGAGTATGGCAATTCGTTAACTGTCACCACAGGAGATAATTTGCAAGAATTGTCAAACCCTACATTCTGGGAAAAATAAGACAAAAAATGTCATCTGCTATATTTTTTATCCAGCATGCTAAGTGTTAAAAAAATGAAAAGATAAAAAAAAAAAAAAGAATGCACAAAAAGCTTTCAGCTATGCAAGACTAAGTAAGACTTTGTTGGATGGAAAATTCTACACCACAACCATTATATAATGCTAATGCTGGGATCAAAAGTAAAATCTGTGTTAGCCAAACAACTGTGTAGAATCCAAACAAAACAGTCATTTTTTATATAATCTATACATTTCTGTTTGGATACAACATTTTTGGGTCCATCTTTCAGATATATCTGAAACCATAGTACCACTGATGAAGGTTCAGGTCTGTGCATCCGCAGTTTATGCTCTGGTCTTATACTGCTGTGGGAAAGATTTCTAGCCTAGCAAACAATTCACATAAAAATCTGGGAGAGCAAGAGCGAGAGAGAGAGAGCGAGAGAGAGAGAGAGAGAGAGAGAGAGAGAGAGAGAGAGAGAGAGAGAGAGAGAGAGAGAGAGAGAGAGAGAGAGACTTTTCACAAGTGGACATCTGCAAATATTATGTTACCTGGGGCAACGTTACTATGACGTCGTCAATTTTAACCAATCATTTCAGTGTCACTCAGCAAAACAGAGTCTTTTACATTTGATACATGTTAACGAGAAATAAGACAAGTGTTGAAGTGCCAGTAGGAACACTCTCTATGTCATTTGCACCACACTCACAGTGAGCTGCCAAATATCAGTAAACGCCTTATTTCTGGACCAAAAAATAATATCATCTCAACAGATGTTGTTATTGTTTTGTTTATTTTGTTTGTTTGTTTTGTTTGTTTGTTTGTTGTTTTTTGTTGTTGTTTTTTTAGATGCCACAGCAACAATGCAAGAAAAATGTTTCTTATCTGTTTGTTCAGTAAAGATTCCCAGCTTATTCATCAGCAGTCTGATCAGTCTTTGCTGTTCATTTCTAGAAACCTAACATTCGTGGCTATCCAGTGCCCAGCACTGATCTGACAGCACTGATGCACAGGTGGGTCCAAGTGTTCAGTTGTGCCTATGTAGTGAGGTACATTCTCTCAATTTTTGACCCTATTTCCATCAAGAAATAAAATATTAGCCAAATATACATCAAGAAATAAAACATTAGCCAAATACACATCTTACCTGCAGTCTTGTTCTCATATTCAAAAATTGTGTATGATAGTTTTAAAAATTGACAGCATTAATGCTTAGCATGCTCAAAAAAAATCCAGCTGACAATATTTTGAAGCATCTTTCTTAGTTTTTCCAGAAAATAGGGTCTGACATTTTATGCAAATTGTCTCCTTAGGAGACAATTTGCATGGAATGTCTAACCCTATTTTCTGGAAAATGAAAATAAAATCAAAATGTTGTGCGCAGAAATTTTTACCCAGCATGCTATGCATTAAGAAACAACAATACCCAGAATGCAATTAGTTACAGACAAGCAGCCATCCAGACCTAATCTGGAGACAGCTGATCAGCGATATAGAGAATATCTTCAAGAAAAATATGAGAAAGTGTGAAAATAATACCTTCCTAGGAAATCTTGTGAGAGAGTACTGTAACAAAGATTATGAAATCATATGTTGTTACTTCTACAAATTTTAATGCTGTTACTTCTAAACGTATTACAAAAATGGACCACTAATATTTATGGTTTTATAACAAAAAAAAAAAAAAAGCAATGGAGACAACTCAGAAATCAGGCCAGCAAGTTACATTCCATGTATGTGCATCATGTCAGTAATGTAAAGGGACAATAATATCTCACAAAGTTCCACATATGAAATTTTAAAT
The DNA here is from genome assembly GCA_964016985.1 of Anodontia alba. Taxonomy (NCBI): domain Eukaryota; kingdom Metazoa; phylum Mollusca; class Bivalvia; order Lucinida; family Lucinidae; genus Anodontia; species Anodontia alba. Next base: position 53,886,611 of record OZ024836.1, on the reverse strand, counting down.
TTATAATCTATAGCTTAATGAGATTAAGCCTTTACTAAATTTCTATAAACATAGGCCTTCAGAAATGTTTGGGTAGCCAAGTGGTTAGCCCTCCCAGCTTCTGATCACGTCCCGGGTTCAAATCCTGCTGGAGGCAGAATTCAGTACATGACTATGTGCTTCATCCCACAGAGCCTTTCATTATCACCCTTCTAACATCTTGATAAGACTTAAATAATTTTGAAAGAGATGTAAAACACAAATCATTAACATGGGCCATGAACAGATCTTATAGACACAGACTTGAAAGTTTTTATAAATGTGGGATTGCAGGATTTTTTTTATAAACAGATGTTTAACCTTTGCCATGCTGAATAAATTATGTTGCCATAACCATTTCTAATTGTCAGCAAAAAGATTACTGTCAGATCCAGGTTGTTGATACAAATTCATATACTTAATGACAAACAGTGCAGATCCAGATCAGCTGGCTTCTGAATCTACACTGTTTATAAAGGCAGGGCATATCGGGTTCAGCAGGACCAGGGTTAACACATGAATCTTTAAAAGCCTTTTATCTGGAATTTCACTGAGGTTGGCAAAATGGCTGCTCTAGGGAGGCAGCTGTTGTTCATGACAGATTCACTTTACTCTGATCTATAACTCTGCATATACAGAAAAGTTTTGATCTTATTAATATGACAAGAGAACAAATCTAACAGTTGATAACCACTGTTGGGCAGCAGCTTTTTTTATTTTTCAAGTGAACAGGGCATGGCAATGAGCATTCCTTTCACTGTTGTATGTAAAAGCTCACCAACTGCTGTACTTAGCCTGAGTATTGGGACAGCATAGCTCCAGATAAAGTGTTGTTTTTTTGTTGTTTTTTTCAACTGAAAAATATTGATATTTTTCACATTTCTGAATGTAAACATATGTTGTGGGTACTCATTAGAAGCACCTCAGCCTCACTGAGGCACTTCTAATGAGTACCCACAACATGTGTTTTGGAGCAGAAATCAGAAAAATATTACCGGACTACCCCCTCTTATCTGAAGCTATGGGACAGATATGTCTTAGAAAGCAAGGCCGACCAAGATGAGATGCTGCAGAACATGGCATTTGATCAGTTTGCATTGTTTGCTACTCATCTAACAGCATTTTTTAGACGCATCAACAGGTTGTAAAATGGATTTGTTCTAATGTTAGGATAAGTATGTAAGGATTTAGGTGTCCCAATATTTAAGGTTAATACTGTATGCAGTTTTCCAAAGCATTATCAGCTTCACATTGTTACCTAAAAGGCCGACAATGATGCGCTTTCAAACAGGCTTTGTCCTGTTCTGAAAAAGGGATCACACTTCAACCTCTTTATAACACGGTTCGTTATAACATGGCTTTAGATATAACACGGTTCAAAGATGGATCCCAAAAATGCATAGATTATATTGAAAAATGACCATAAATGGTCATTTTTCAATATAATCTATACATTTTTGTTTGGATATAACATGGTTGTTTAACTAACACGGTTTATGCTATGGACCCCAACAATAGTGTTATTAAAAGGTTGTGGTTACTTGAAAAGGGAGAAACCTCTATCCTTTTCAAGGGGATCCCTTTTCAGAAGGGGCTTGGTGGTTAAGAAGGCAAACAGGAAGTCACAAAAGTTATCTCCCTTGCACAAAAGAAATCTACCAAGAGTATCTGATCCCTTTAAATATAAAAGATATACATGTAGTTTGGTGCAAAAATAAGAAAAAATATTGTAAATTATCCCTCCAATTCTCAATTTATGGTGTTGATTGTACCCTCAAGTAATAAGTGCCTTTTTCATTTTCCATGGCCAGCTCTGACAATGACAAATGCTCTTCCTTGCCCTCTTCTGTTTTTTCATTAAGCTGAAAGATTGTCTTTCTAATTGTGTATTTGTTCCATATTTCACGAAACTCTCAAGTGCATTAATCTTTTTTTTTTCTCTTTTAAAGCTATTGCATGAAGAAAAAAAATCATGAAATGCACCAAAAAACAAGGCCTTTTGTTTTAAGCATACCGAGCTTCAAGTTTAATGACACATCAACCCTTATGGATCATTCCGATGCATCTCCCAGAGAAAGGGAGAAAACCTTTAACCTTTACCACTTGATTGACGGATTCAGCACAGTCATGACAAACTGACGATATTTCTCTTATTTTCTCAGAAAACAGAGTTTGAAATTCAATGCAAGTTGACAATGTGCATGATATTTCAAAGCCTATTTTCTGGGAAAATTAATAAAAGCACCAAGAAGTTTTACCCAGCATGCTAAGCATTAACGCTGTATTCTGCCTCCTTTTGAGACTATCTGACTCATGTGTGAAGCACCCTTCTGCAGGAAAATCAGGGAAACGGTTGCTGCATCACAACTAATGAGAGTCAGTATCTAAAATACAAATAGGAAAGGCCCAGATAAGCTAGCACAGCACAATAACTCCAGATCAGGCACTTTTTTTTCAACCAAAAACTGATGATATTTTTCCATGAAAACATGTTGTGGGTCTCATAAGCGCACAATATTTTTTACACATATATTTTTGCACAGTTTATTTGTCTTATCAATAAACTGTGCAAAAATATATGTTGTGGGTAGTCATTAGAAGCACCTTGCCTATTTTTTTTTTCTCCGCAAAAACATGTTGTGGGTACTCATTAGGTGAGGCACTTCTAATGAGTATCAACAATATATGTTTTCATGGAGAAATAAGAAAAATATTTTCCTGATACCCACTCTTATCAAGAGCTATGGAAATATTGTCAATTATGCAGTTTTTCAGTGCATTACTTGACCAACTGACTGATTAAATACTAGATTCAAATGTTGAAAAATGATAACCCTGATCAGACTGTCACAGTGTGCAGGACTGTGCAGGCCAATCTGTACATATTTTTCCGGCTATCACTTTTGTCAGTGTATTTTTTTAGGAGATAACTGCAAACACTTTGAACTATCTGTCTTGTTGGAGTTGCTTCCCTTACACAAAAGTTCTTGATTAACCCTTGTCATACTGAATAAATTAAGATGACACGCCCACTTCTAGTTTTCACCAAATAAAATACCTTGAGCCAGGTTGTCGATACAAATTCAAATGCTGAATGGCAGAAGCCAACTGATCTGGATCTACACTGTTTGCAAAGGCATATACGGGCTCAGCAGGACAAGGGTTGACAAACTATTTCTGACCCAGTGCAGCTGCATATCATTTTTACCATAAATGATCATATTTACCCTAAATATGCAGACATCTTCACTCCTTACCATATTTGTCCTAAAATTTGAGCAAGTGTTGATATACTTGATCTACTACTCTTACATTTCATGCACGTCATCTCCTCAGGAGGGACTTTGCATGAAATGTCAATACCTACTTTCTGGTAAAAATATGAAACATATTTAAAAATGTTGGCTGCTGACAGTATTACACAGCAAGCAGAGCATTAAAACTGCTGGCTGATTGGCAAACAGTGTAGACCCTGACCAGATGCCAGATCCTGTGGCATCTGGTCTGGGTCTGCACTGTTAGCTTAGGCCTGTAGAATGTAGCATCTGATCTGGGGCTGCACTCTTTGCTCAGGCCTGTCTGTGCCAATACTCTTTCTTCAGGCCTGTCAGTCCCAATACTCATTGCTCAAGCCTGTCAGTCCCAATACTCATTGCTCAGGCCTGTCAGTCCCAATACTCATTGCTCAGGCCTGTCAGTCCCAATACTCATTGCTCAGGCCTGTCAGTCCCATTACTCATTGCTCAGGCCTGTCAGTCCCAATACTCATTGCTCAGGTCTGTCTGTGCCAATACTCTTTCTTCAGGCCTGTCAGTCCCACTACTCATTGCTCAAGCCTGTCCGTCCCAATACTCATTGCTCAGGCCTGTCAGTCCCAATACTCATTGCTCAGGCCTGTCAGTCCCAATACTCATTGCTCAGGCCTGTCAGTCCCAATACTCATTGCTCAGGCCTGTCAGTCCCAATACTCATTGCTCAGGCCTGTCAGTCCCAATACTCATTGCTCAGGCCTGCCAGTCCCAATAAATACAGTATATAAAACACAACAATACCTACCCATACTTTCTTATTCCCGACAATAAATTCCCTCTCAGAAGCCGGACTTGTGTTAATCGAGGAAAGCTCATCACTACTTGACTGTCTCCGCATTTCCATTCTCTGAAGTGCAGTAGGGGTTGCAATCTCGGTCAACTTCTGCTGCAGAGTTTTCTGGACTTGCTCTTGGTACTCTACGAACTTGGCTTTCTGTTCGACCAACTGCTGTTCGATGATTTCATTAAATGTCGGCTGGCGTACTTTTTGCTGAGCGTATGCCATTTTGAAAGCATTTCCAATGATTGTGTTCAGTTCTTCAGCCTGAAATAATAAGTAACAATCATTAATATTTACAGGATCGTCACTGAAGGAGCAGTTTGATCAAGGTCTACACTATTTCCAATTCTTTCAACATATTTTAGATACATCCCAAGTTAAGAACATCTACCTGCTCAAACTTTAAGATAAATATGGTAAGCAGTTAAGGTGTCAGAATAACCATGTTAAATATGGTATCTGATGACTTTGTATGCCAACTGCAGAATCCCTGAACGATCAGACTGCATGTATGTGCAGGTTAATCCAGGCCTTTGTTACCTCCATATCGTCAAAAAAGCTTTTCTCTACTTATCAAGATTTTAATTCTTTTTCATCTCTGTCTGTCTTCGGTGTGGTCTTTATATCAAGTGTTCCACAATTACCCAAGGTGACAAAAAAAAAATTGTTTCAACAAGTTACCTAAGTTACAGTATGTGAAAATCTGTAATACCATCTTTTAATAGTTTTGCCAATTTCAGACTGCTGAATTTAAATAGCAGCAGATGACATCTTGAAACATTTTATTAACTTTTACACAGAAATTAGGACTTGATATTTCATTCATATTGTCACCAGGAGACAATTTGAATGATATGTCAAGTCCTAATTTCTGTGAAAAGTATGAAATTATAAGCTAATTGTTTTGTTTGATTTAACCTACTGGGGTACAAGGCCTTTAAAGTTATCCCTTCAAGTGCTAAGCAAATTTGTAGGCGGCAACATTCCAAAATCAATTCTGTTAGTTTTCAGAGGCATTGTCAAGCCTTATTTTCTCTGAAAAATAAAACAACTTATTTCAAAGCTGTCGTTGTGATCAGCACTTTACTACATAAACTAACCTAATACATGTACTGTTAACTGAAATGATTTTTTTTTATCCTTTTGTAGTCAAATTTTTGTGATAACTTAAAAGATAATCAATCTTCCTTACATCTGAATGAAAACGCATGTACCATTCATAAAAATACCATGTTAATCTTAAATACTAAGACAGACAGACTTGGATAAACAGTGTAGACCCAGATCAGATGCCACAGGATGTGGCATCTGATCAGGCTCTACACTGTTTGCTGCTCATCAGCCCTTTGTCAGGCACACACACAAGCAATAAAAAACACTAGCTGAAATGTCAGGACAAGAATAGTAAGGTGTAAACGCGTCCCAATTTTTAGAGTAAATACGGCAAGGTCTCACAACAAACATCACTTTGAAAGCAGTCTTTTATTCAACCTCAGATCATTCGCAACCTGTGTAACCCTGTATATACATTCAGCTGGTACAACTGTTCGGGAACTGCCCTTAGTGTTGTAAGCCAAGGAAATGATGATTGCTTTTATGTAGCTATATCAGGAATTTATTTCAAAATCAGCAATTTTTCAAGATTAGTAGGTAGCGTATCTGACTGCTAATTCAGAGGCCCCAAGTTCAAATCTCAGCTCGGCCACATAACTTTCTACAGTCATAGCACTAGTTAAGGCGCTTTTTTCAATCCAAAAGTATTGATATTTTTCTTATTTCTCCACAAAAACATATGTTGTGGGCCTAGGCGCTTCTAATGAGTACCCACAACATATGTTTTCATGCAGAAATAAGAAAAATATTTACCAGATACTCTCCCTTTTCTAAACCTATGACAGTCATTCTTTACCTTTTGCTGATTAAAGAATTCCAAAAGTATGTGCACAAAGTACTGGTAAACCGCCTGCCCAGGAAAAGTGTGAGTACGTTAACTGACCAGCTCAACATGATCTTATAAGTGTTGATAGGGCTGTTTAACTCCAACTCAACCAAACAAACAAAACCTTATCATACTTGTCTTGGCAAACAGTGTAGTTCCTGATCAGACACAGCATTCTGTAGCATCTGATCTGGGTCTATACTGTTTGCTCAGGCTATCTGTGAATTTTTAAGATAAATATCTTTGTCCTTACAGAATCCTGGACTAAGCTATTTACTCTACTTCTTGTCCTATCATTTGTAAGTCTGTTCCACTACCTGTTGATGTGTTTTAAAATATAGCTGGAAGAGTGACAAACAGTGTAGACCCTGATCAGATGCTGCATTCTGCAGCATCTGATCTGGGTCTACACTGTTTGCTCAGGCCTGTATGTTACAATACTTAGGTTATTATGATGTAGGACAGAATTACTGGAGCCTGGGCAGAGCATTTCCTACGACTGCTTCTGTGCCATACAAAGACTCAGATTAGCCTGTGCATCCGAACATTTGAAGCAGAACCTCTGCCGTCAGTCTAAATAAAGCTTGGCTATTTGGCAACCCATACAGCAAGAAGCAATGACTGATCAGCCTGTGCATTTGGTAAGTGGACATGTGACCTGGTAGGAAATGCTGTGCCCCGGGTCACTTGATTTTCATTACACTGTGATGCCATTTTTGTCTAGTGAACTCAGCAAATGGCAAACTGACAATGTTTTTTCTTAACTTTCCCAGAAAATAGACTCTGACAATTTGCATTAAATGTCATATTAAAACCTGGAATCAAAGAACACATAAAAAAATGAAAATCAAAAAACGTTTTATTAAGTCTCTTCATATGCTGCAGTGTAAACTGCGAGGCTGCATACCCCCAACCACTGGCTAAAGCAGTATTGGATTTTTAACCCTTAACGCTTAGCACTCTGGGTAAAATTTTCAGCAGACGACATTTTGAAAATATCATCAATTTGTCGTCTGCTGAAAATGCCCAGAGAGTGGTAAAGGTTAAACTGCAATCACAACAATTGTCGTCTGCTTTGTCATCTGCTTGTGATTTTAAAAGTCATTTTTGCAAACAGTGTGGACCCAGATCAGACTGCTCCTAAAGGAGCAGTCTGATCTGGGTCCACACTGTTTGCCTGTATGCAAAAATAGGTTTGAAAAGTTTGCAAGAATATTGAGCAGACGACATAAACAGACGACAGTTTCAGATGCAGGTTTTCTTGGCGTTTTAAGGGTTAAAGTAACCTGCATGGGCTCAATGATCCCAAAGAAAATAAAAATATAATCTGCACAATGAAAAGTATGGGGAGATGTTTTTACTGCCACCACACAGCACTAAACACCAGCTACAGTAAAGTAAAATAAAAATCTAAAAAGTTGCCTTTGGAAACAAAGAACAAATCAGAGACTCCGTTTTATTAAGTCTCTTTAAAGCCTATCTTCTGGAAAGAAAGAAAGAGAAACAAGTAACAGTTTTTCAGAGAAAACAGATGTCCCCCCACCATGAATTTTCAGTTTTTCTACTGCTGTGACCTTGAAATGCAGGTCAAGATCACTGAAATCTAATCAGTTCTTTGTTATGTCCAAATTATATATCCATGAAAATTTGGTAAGAATCCAACTTCTGGTTCACAAGATATTGTACAGACAAGAAAGTGTGATGCTGACGAGACCTGCACCAAAATCATTATGTCCCCCTACCCTTGGGTAGGATACATAAATACTTCAAAATGTCACCTGCTGCAATATTTACCCAGCATGCTAAGCTTTAAGAGATAAGAACATCAATATACTGTCATTGGTAGCTATAAACATATAGTTTATAAAGGAAGATGATGAAATCATCATATCATATATAACAGAAAAAGGTCAAATGAAAACATTTTAACCATAAATGAGCCGGCACACTAAAAAGGGACCTTATGGTTTTATGGTCTGTGGTTCTTCATATGCACATGTGCAGTCCCCTATTTGAGCTACCGACATGCATTTTCTGCCTGTAGCTTCCTCAAGGTCTCTACTACATGTCTGCAAACAACAAATGCTTATGTGCAGGCTAGCCTGAGCCTTTGCTTGTCGTCTGTGTGATAAGTACCCTTAAAGCTTTTCTCATGTGCTGGCAAAAATAAGCTCTTAGCAATAGTAACAGGTGATAAATGAGCAACAGTTTTTTTCTTCACTGAAAGCAGCCCTCCACATCTCCAATGAACTTCATATAATTTTGTTTGATTTGAGGTTAAAGGTCACCGTCAACAATCTTTCAGTCATGATGCTGTCTCAATGTCATAGTGGGAACTCATGTCCTTTAACCTTTACCACTCTCTTGGCTAATTCAGCAGACGACAAATTGATGATCTTTTTCTTATTTTTCCCATAAAACAGCGTTAGACATTTCATGTAAATTGTCTCCATTAGAGACAATCTGCATGAAATGTCAAAACCTGTTTTCTGTAAAGAAGAAGAAAATATTTCAAAATGTCATCTGCTAAAGATTTTACCCACAATGCCTTAAAACTGCCACCTAAATACATTATCATGCACCATCACACTGACAAGATATTACCAGCAGTCACATTATTCCGACAGGTATGACCAGTTTTTTAAAGTCAAAGATACCCACAACCTCCTTACCCTTATCCAAAGCCTGATGCTTTACCAACTGAGCCACTCAGACTGCTTTTAACCCTTGTCCTGCTGAACCCCAATGTACCCTGACTTTGCAAACAGTGTAGATCCAGATCAGTTGGCTTCTGATCAAGCCAACTGATCTGGATCTCCATTGTTTGCCAGCCAACTGATCTGGATCTGCATTGTTTGCCATTATGTATGTGAATTTATAGCAACAATCCGGATCAAGTAATCTGATTGGCTGAAAAATAAAAGTGGGCATGGCATCTTAATTTATTCAGCAGGACAAGGGTTAAAAGTGTTCAAGAATATTAATCATTTTTGCACCGAAATGTATTTTTGAGAGCACACACCTTTCAGAAGACCTGTTGCCCAACAGTAAAGCTCAAATGAAGTCGTGCTGTGTTAATTTTCAAAGCCAATGACTTAAACTCTATGATCATTACAAAATTAATAAGAACAGTCTTCGCAAAAATTGCAGGACTGTCTTACAAAACCGGCAAATTTTCATTCTGTCCTGCAGAAAATTTCAGTTTGTCTGACAAATGTCCTGTGATTTCTGGCAAAAAGAGATAGTAATTTGATAGCAGACAAGCCTCCTGTCCTGCAGAATTTTGTTTTGTCCTGCCAAAAATTCTAGTCTGTCTGACAGCTGTCCTGCATCTGTTGGAAAGATTTCGCAAAGACTGTAAGAACAAAACCCATCGTACAGGTTGTGAGTATTGAGATCTAAAAAAAATTTGAACACAAAAACTTCAACATGAAAATTCTGTGACCTTGACCGCAGGCAAGGGTGGGGAAGGGGATGGTGCTGTTAAAAATTTCAGACCAATATTTATCATCATACCGATAAGAACTAAATCTATCATATGGTTTGGGAGAAATGAGATCTTATAAACTTTAACACAAAACCTTTAAGATGAAAATTCTAAGTCCATGACCTTAATCTTATGGTCATAGGCAAAAATGGGGATGATGCTGATAAAAAATTCAGACCAGTATTTAGCATCATACCAAATATGGACTAAATCCATGGTAAGATTTGGGAGTAAGGAGATCTTATAAACTTTATCAAAAAAACTTTAATAAGGTCACAAGCAAGGCTGCAGATGGTATGGATAAGAATTTCAGACCAGCATCTATCATCATACCAAATACAAACTAAATCCATCATAAGGTCTGGGAATGAGGTAGTGAGATCTTAAAAACTTGAACACAAAAACTGTAACATTGGATTGGACGCTGACGCCAACTTCGTTTAGACAAGCTACAAACAATTCCAATTATTGCATGAATTATCACCATATTTGGACCTATGTTATTCTCTATAACATAAGCAAACAAGGAAGACACTGACCCACTGAGCTGGCTCAGATATCCAGATAGGGTGCTTTCTTAACCCATGTCCTGCTGAACCCGGATATATCCTGCCTTTGCAAACAGTGTAGATCCAGATCAGTTGGATTCTAATCTGGATCTGCACTTTGTCATTAAGTATTTGAATTTGTATGACAAACGTGGATCAAGTAATCTGATTGGCTGAAAATTAGAAGTGGGCGTGGCATCCTAAATTATTTAGCATGACAAGGGTTAATCTGAAAATTACAAATATTTTTCTTACCTCTCCATGAAAACATAATTATGTTGAGCGTAGTCATTAAAAGCACCTCCCCAATTAAGTGCTTCTAATGTGTGCCCGCAACATGTGTCTGTGCAGAAATAAGAATATTATGTGGATACCTCCTCTTATCTGGGATTATGTGACTTTCACATTCCAAAGAATATACCGTTTTCCTACAGTAGATGTCAAATATCTGTGCTCGCCCACTGCCGATCATCCAAACAGAAACCTGGGTATTTCATACGCTAACATTTATCCTGCTCTAGGGAAAAAAAAAATAGCCTTGCAGCAGATGATATTTTTGAATATTTTTTTATTCAGATAAAATAAGACTAGATATTTTAGGCTGACAATTCACATAAATGATTGAGTTGGTGTTTAACGACATGTCAACCCTTCTGGGTCATTTTGTCATCTCCCAGAAAAAGGGAGAAGAGAGATAAAAGAGATAGTAGAGGAGATAAAAGAGAGGGACAGGAGAGAAAGGAAGTGAAGAAACAGAAGAAATAAAAACAGTCCCCCTCTACACTTACCAGCTGCAAGGATAGCAGGCCTTGCCCAGCTGTAGGCCAATATCAGTTGGACGCCCCATTGACGCGAGACACACAACACCTTTGCCTCACCCAACCACCCCCAACAATTCACATAAAATGTTCAAGCTTAATTTCTCTGAAAAATAATTTTAAAAAAATTAGACTGTTGTCTGCTATAACTTTTCTTGACAAAGACAACAACTGTGTAAGTCTGTCCTTATTTTCCCACTAAAAATAGCTTCAAGTGGAGACAATCTGAATGAAATACTAAAGCCTATTTTCAGATGAAAAATTAAAGTGTTGTCTGATAAAATTTAAATTCAGTAAAAAACTACAAATCAATCGAGATGTTTTACCGATGACAACAGCTAATGATATGGAGATCATTATAACTGAGATAGGAACCAGAAAAAAACGGACCTCATAATAATTATACGCTGATAGCAAATTCTGATCAGCTTGCCAATCCACCCGACTGGTCAGCAACTTTTTGTATAGGAAGTCACAATAATTTGGCCAAATAACAGTGCAGATGCTGATCAGACTGTGTTGGTTCTCCTCTGATCTGGGCCTTAAACATTCATATACGTCATAATTTATTTTTTCCTGTGATCAGAACTATTAGTCAAGTGTAAAGACACCAGACAGAGATACAAGACATATCAAAAGGAATGCATATTGCGCAATACAAGAAAATGCTGTTATAGTCTAAACCCTTAGTACACCAAAATCAAATTTTAGCAGACAACATTCTGACACCTTTTTTTTTTTTTTTTAAGTTTTTCTTATTATTTTCTTATCTTGTCCCAATTCACATGTCAAGCCCTCGTTTTTTAGAAAAAAAAAAGAAAAAAAAAAAAGAAAAAAATACCACAAATTTATTGTCTGCTAATTTCCTAATAAGAGTTCTAAAGGTTAATATACAATTAATCTCCCATGGCAGACTAAAGCAGGTCATAATGCTCTTGTAACAAGAGATTCAAGATGGCCTCTGTCTGTTTGTGTTGAGGTTTTACGGCCCAGTCAACCCAATGGGGTCATGTCGAGCGCGGTCAGTTTACCTAACCACACATTTACTGGGCAGGCTTAGTCCTCTAAGCGGTTAACCAGTAATGTGCACATTCTTTCGCCAGAAACTGACAACTGCCCTTCTTGAATCAGCAGAAGGGAGAGAATGACCGTAGAAAATATTTCATGATCAATCTCCACGAAAGAATGTTGCCGACCTCGGCGATGATGGCCTCTGTCACTCTCCTGACAAAAGTACTGAGAGATACTGTCACATACATGTAATATAACCGACAGACTGCTAAAAGTGATAACTAGAGGCCCAAATGGGCCAGAAATTGCTCTCCTGGATTAGGCAGATCATGATATGTTACATTGTGCCATGATGGCCATCTTGGCTACCAGATTAGATTGCCTTAAGCATTTCAGAATCTGATGTTGTTTGAAGAGTTTCAAGATTGCTGCCATCTTGGGTATTGGAACTGAACGATTTAGCAATTCTGAATATCCATGTCACCCTGATGCCTCCCATCAAGTTTCGGCTCAATCTGACTTCCTGTTTGGGAGGAGATGTGGTTTGAAGACTTTCAAGATGGTGGCCATCTTGGACATTGGAACAGAATAATTAGCAATTCTGAATTTCCATTACACCCTAATGTCTCCCATCATGTTTAAGTTCAATCAGACCTACCGTTCCAGAGCAGACGTGATTTGAATATTTTCAAGATGACTGCCATGGTGGCCATCTTGGATATCAGAACGGAACCATTTTAGCAATTCTATATCTCCATGCTGCCCTGATGCCTTCCACCAAGTTTCTGCTCCAACAGACATACTGTTCGGTAGCAACTTATAAGATGGCCGCGATGGCAGCCATCATGGATACAATTCTGATGGAGATGATGAAAATGTGAAAAGTTATTTATGCACATACGGAAGACCACGGCATAAGCTGACCTGGAGCAAAGCCTCCAGGTGGGAGCAAAGCCTCCAGGTGAGCTAAAAATATAAGACCTTCAAGATGGCTGCCGTGGTGGCCATCGTGGATATCATAACAAAATGTTCTTAGCAATAAAAATTCTGAATCTCCATGTCACCCCAATGCCTCCCACCAAGTTTTGACCATTCAGGAGCAGATGAGGTTTGAAGATTTTCAAGATGTCCACCTTGGAGGCCATCCCAGATATCTGTCCAGAACTATTTTAACAATTCTGAATCTCTATGTCACTCTAATGTCTCCCATCAAGTTAGGACTCAATCCGCATAACGCTTTGGAAGGAGATGTCTTTTGGAGAATTTCAAGATGGCCCCAGTGGAATGGAACAAATTTAGCAGTTCTGAATCTCCATGTCTCCCCAATGCCTCCCACCAAGTTCCAGCTTAATCTGACTTACTGTTCCAGAGCAGATGCCGTTTCAAGCTGGCCATCATGGCAGCCATCTTGGATATAGGAACTGAACCAATTTAGCAATTCTAAATCTCCATGTCACCCCAATGCCTCCCACCAAGTTTGGGCTCAATCTGACTTACCACTCGGGAGCAGACATGGTTTGAAGATCCAAGATGGCCACCCTTGGGCCCATCTTGGATATACCTTGGGCCCATTGTTGATATCAGAACGGAACGATTTTAGCAATTCTGAATTTCTACGTTGCTCCGATGCCTCCCATCAAGTTTCAGCTCAATCCAACTTACAGTTTGGGAGGAGATATGGTTTGAAGATTTTCAAGATGGCAGACATGGTGGCCATCTTGGATATTGGAATGTAATGATTTTAGCAATTCTAAATCTCCATGTGGCCCAATGCCTCCCATCAAGTTTTGGCTCAATCTGACTTACGGTTTGGGAGGAGACATCTTTTGAAGAATTACAAGATGGCCGACATGGTGGCCATCTTGGATATGGGAACAGAACGATTCTAGCAATTCTGAATCTCTGTGTCACTGTGATGCCTCCCAACAAGTTTTGGCTCAATCCGACTAATGGTTTGGGAGGAGATGTCCTTTGAAGAATTTCAAGATGGCCACTGGCGACCATCTTGGATATCGGAACGGAACTATTTTAGCAATTCTGAATCTCTATGTTGCTCCAATGCCTCCCATCAAGTTTCGGCTCAATCTGACTTATTGTTTGTGAGGAGATGTCGTTTAAGGAACTTCAAGATGGTCGCCGTGGCAGCCATCTTGGATATTGGAAGGGAATGATTTTAGCAATTCTGAATCTCTGTGTCATTGTGATGCCTCCCATCAAGTTTTGGCTCAATCCAACATGGAGGCCATCTTGGATATCAGAACAGAAAGATTTTAGCAATTTTGAATCTCCATGTTGTCACAATGCCTCCCAATAAGTTTCAGCTCAATCAAACTTACAGTTCTGTAGATGTCAAAAATGTGAAAAGCTAACGAATGACAGATGAAAGGACGGACGGACGGATGTCTGTCGACGGACCTTGGCATAAGCATAAGGTGAGCTATTAGACCATCCACACACTATCCATTTGATTTCTTTTACTTGTTTGATGACAAATCAACCCTTGTGGGTCATTTTGGACAGAAAAGTTAGCCGACAAGGGGAAAAAGAGAAATATAGGAAGATGAGGGAAAACTGATTCATTGAATTGGGGTTTAATGACATGTCAACCCTTGTGGGTTATTTTGTGTCCTCTACCAGAGACAGGGAGAAAAGAGATAGTAGAGGAGATGAAAGAGAGGGACAGGGGAGAAAAGAAAATGAACGAAAGTGAAGAAACTGAAGAAATAAAAACCTTCCCCCTCTACCCTTACCTGCTACAAAGATAGCAGGCCTTGCCCAAATGTAAGCCAATATCAGTTGGAATCCCGGTGACGTAAGATACACAACACCTTTGGCCAAATGTAAGCCAATATCAGTTGGAATCCCGGTGACGTAAGATACACAACACCTTTGGCCAATCACCACCCCTCCCACCCACCCCATGAGGGAAAAGGTGATGGGACAACGCAGAACATATAGAAACAAGAGGCCCATGGGCCACGATTCGCTCACCTGAGTGACATAGCCACTGCAGACATGCAGACGTTATGCAACATTTTTCCAATCCTATCATCGCAACTAATGAAAATATCATCATTTGAGCAGTTCTTAGTTTTGAAGAAGAATATATGGGCCTGACAGTCAACGGAGCATGATCATTTGAATAAACTATCAATCACATTTCAACAGAAGGATCAATGTGAAATTTGGTGGAAATTGGCTAAGTGGTTTCTGAAGAATCATGATTTTATACATGTAAACAGCACAGTGGCAGGGAAATATTATAAATATAAATCAGATGATGGCCATCTTAGATTTCCAATCAGAACAATTTTAACTACTGTTGATCTACAAGTCACTTCGATACTTTCAATATAAATGTATATGGCCCATACAAATGGGGAAGCAAATTTGACCTTGCAGGTAAAAAGGTCAAATGTCAACACAGAATCATCATTTTAGCAATTTTGGTAGATCTCCTGTCCCCCATAATTTGTGCAAAGATTAGGACCCATAGCATATTTGGTTATGGAGAAGAAGATTTTTAAAGGTTTTTACCATATATGGGCATGGCAGCCATTTTGATCAATGGACCATACCCATTTTAGCAATCTTTCATTCTCCTGCCCACGGAGGCTCCGCATGAAATTTGAGCAACACAGGCCCAGAGGCGTCAGAGGAAAAGCCATTTGAAATTATCAACATTTTTTCCATACAAATGTATGGGACCCATACAAATGCATACAGAAGCAAACTTGACCTCGCCGTAAAAAGGTTAAACGTCAATGTATGACAAATATTTTAGCAACTTTGGTAGACTGCCCGTTCCAGGTGATATATGCAAAGATTCAGCTACAAGCCATCCTCGGTTTTGGAGAATAAGATTTTTAAATGTTTTTTCCCATACAAATGCATAAGGAAGCAAACTTGACCTTGCCTTAAAAGGTCAAATGTCAATGTATGACCATTATTTTAGCAACTTTGGTAGACCCCCTATCCCCGATGATTTATGCAAACATTCAGCCCCAAAGCATCCTTGGTTCTAGAGAAGAAGTGTTTTAAAGGTTTTTACCATATATGGGCATGGCGGCCATCTTGGTCAACGAACCATGACCATTTTAGCAATCTTTTGTTCCCCCTACCTAAGGAGGCTCCACATGAAATTTGAGCAAAATTAGCCCAGAGGCTCCAGAGGAGAAGTTGTTTGAAATTCTAAACATTTTTCCCATACAAATGCATAAGGAAGCAAAATTGACCTTACCGTAAAAAGGTCAAATGTCAATGTATGACCATTATTTTAGCAATTTTGGTAGCCCTCCTGTTCCTGAAGATATATGCAGAGATTCAGCCATAAGGCATGCTCGGTTTTGGAGAAGAAGATTTTTAAAGGTTTTTCCCATACAAATGCATAGGGAAGCAAACTTGACCTTGCCGTAAAAAGGTCAAACGTCAACGTACGACAATTCTTTTAGCAATTTTGGTAGACCTCCCATCCCCGATGATTCCTGCAAAGGTTCAGCCCCAAGGCATTCTCGGTTCTGGAGGAGAAGATTTTTAAAGGTTTTTACCATATATGGGCGTGGCGGCCATCTTGGTCAACGGACCGCGACCATTTTAGCAATTTTTCGTTCCCCCACCCTAAGGAGACTCCATATGAAATTTGAACAAAATTGGCTCAGCGGCTTCAGAGGAGAAGTCGTTTGAAAATGTTAACAGACGGACGGACGGACGGACGGACAACAGACGAAAAGTGATCACAATAGCTCATCCTGAGCAGAGCTCAGGTGAGCTAAAAATACTAACATGACCCCTTCTCCCCACCCACTGCCCATAGGAGTATTGGCAGTACAGTCCAAGGCTCCAGCAGTCTTGAGCTATGGTCCTACTTGCAGTGTTCTCATGTCAGGCTGTACAAAACCTTTCCCATCATTACTATCCTTTTAAGTGCCAATCACGACTCCAGCAAACAATTGATTTTTCAAATTATTTTTCAAGGAAAATAAGGCTTTGTCATTTCATGTAGAAAATAAGGCTTGACATTTCATGTAAATCATCTGCAGATGATTTACATGAAATGTCAAGCCTTATTTTCTCTGAATTAGAACGTCATCTGGTATAATTTTGCTTAGGTTACTGTAATAACGCTCAGTATTGGGACAGACAGGCCTGAGCAAATATTTGATTCCACATTTGGGAGGTCTGATCAGGGTCTACACTGTTTTATTACTCTTGCAGGAGTTTTAAACACATCAACAGGTAATAAAATTGACTTGTTTAAATTCTAGGCAAAAGTATAATGAACTAGAGCTGGTGTTTGTAAAACACTATGCCCCCAACTGCCTGACTCTAACACTGCTTGACTCCAACACTGCTTGCCCATGACGGTAACAACAGTACAAATATACGAGATTTCAATGTTATTTTATTAAAAGGGAAATAACTCTAAAATGGGAGATAATTATGATAGGAAACAAAATATGGGTCACCTATTTTTTCATGAGGAATCCATATATGAAATTTCAAACTAGCATGCACAGTTCAAAACATGCTATGCATCAAAAAGTGTGCAATGTAAAAATGCCCAAAATGACAAAGGGCCATAACTCAAGAAGTACTTTTCAGAATTTATTCAAAAGTTAATCAGGTCATCTACTCATCAATACCAATCTATTCACCAGGTTTCAAGGCTCTAGCTTCAATAGCTTTTGAGATATTTTGCTGACAAGATTTTATCTATATTTTTTCAAAGGGCCATAACTCAGGAAAGGGGCATAATCCTGATGGGAAAAAAAACACGGGTCAGCTATTTTTTCATGAGGAATCCATATATGAAATTTCAAAACCCTAGCCCACACCGTTCAAAACTTATGCTATGCATAAAAAAATGTGCAACGTAAAAAAGCCCAAAGTTATAAAGGGCCATAACTCATGAAGTAATTTTCAGAATTTATTCAAAAGTTAATCAGGTCATCTACTCATCAATACCAATCTATTCACCCGGTTTCAAGGCTCTAGCTTGAATAGCTTTTGAGATATTTTGCTGACAAGAATTCATCCATATTTTTTTCAAAGGGCCATAACTCAGGAAAGGGGCATAATCCTGATAAGAAAAAAAATATGTGTCAGCTATTTTTTCATGAGGAATCCATATATAAAATTTCAAAACCCTAGCATGCACAGATCAAAACTTATGCTATGCATCAAGAAGTGTGCAATTGTAAAAATGCCCAAAGTTATAAAGGACCATAACTCATGAAGTAATTTTCAGAATTTATTCTAAAGTTAATCAGGTCAAGGCTCTAGCTTCAATAGCTTTTGAGATATTTTGCTGACAAGATTTCATCTATATTTTTTCAAAGGACCATAACTCAGGAAAGGGGCATAATCCTGATGGGAAAAAAAATACGGGTCAGCTATTTTTTCATGAGGAATCCATATATGAAATTTCAAAACCCTAGCATGCAGGGTTCATAAGTAATGCTATGCATCAAAAAGCGTAACGGACGGACGCACGGACGGACGGACGGACGCACGCACGCACAAACGTCCCAGAAGCAATATGCCCCTCCAACTTCTTCGAAGTTGGGGGCATAATTAAGGTACCCAATATTTAGGGTAAATATGGTTTTCTACTCTACTGTCCCATGAAACAGACATGCATGAGCAAACAGTTTAGATCTTTCTATAGGGTCTGCACTGTTTGCTATTCAGTAAGAATTCATTACATACCATATCAAACAGTCTTTTGTTTGAGCTCTTGTTTAATGGCACATTAACCCTTTTGGATCATTTTGTCATCTTCCAGAGAAATGGAGAAACGGGGCAGAACAGTATGGTGGGGAAAAAAGTAACAGTCCAACTGGGTCCAGTTGTTCAAAGCTAATAATGTCGTTAGGTAACCTGTCGTTAAAACTTTGATCATAAATATGGCATATATGCTTATATTTTTGCTGAAAAATATGAGAAGCTTTTGCATTTGCAAAAGCTTCTCACATTTTTTTCAGCAAAAATACCTGGTAATTACATATTATGTACTTACTAGAACAATTAACATTTTGACCACTAACGAGCTCATTAAGCTAACAATGCTTTGAACAACTGGGCCCAGGAGAATAAGAAAGACTAACATGTCCCCCACCTGGTCTAAGTACAACAGGCCCTTACCACAACACTATCACCCATACCATCATGTAGTCTAACCCATTTTAGACTAAACTAGAGCTGGTGTTTGTAAAACACTATGCCCCCAACTGCCTGACTCTAACACTGTTTGACTCCAACACTGCTTAGCCATGACGGTAACAACAGTACAAATATATGATTTCAATGTTATCTTATCAAAGGAAAATAACTCTAAAATAAGAGATGATTGGGATAAGAAAAAAATACGGATCACCTATTTTTTCATGAGGAATCAAAACATGAAATTTCAAAACATTAGCATACATGGTTCTAAACTTATGCTATACACAATAAAGCAACGACATTAAATGGCCCGAAATTGCAAAGGGCCATAACTCCAACATTTCATTTAATTGGTTCAAAATTTATTCAGGTGATCTCCTCCTCAATCCCAATCAGTATACCAAATATCATGGCTCTAGCTTAAATACTTTTTGAGATATCTTGCTGAACCCGCGACCTCCTGGTCTCCAGTTGGACGGCGCATCCAACTGAGCCACCGAGGTCGGCTCTAGCTTAAGTGCTTTTCGAGAAATCTTGCTGACAAGGTCAAAATGAGCAGAACTGCAAAGGGCCGTAACTTTATCAGTATTTTCATGGAATTCTCTCAAAATATAATCGGGTAATGTACACATCATTCCCACTCACTGTATCGAATTTCAAGAACCCAGCTTAATACTTTTCAAGATATCTTGCTCACAAGATTTAATTCTGATTTTTTTCAAAGGGGCATAACTTTAAATAAACATGCTAGACAAGAAACAAAATACGGGTCGGCTATTTTTTCATTGGGAACCCAAATATAAAATTTCAAAACCCTAGCGTGCAGGGTTCTTAAGATATGGCATGCACAAAAAAAGCTTGATGAACGGACAAACAGTCGGATGGACAAATGAAGGCAAAATAATATGCCCATTCAATTTCATTCGAAACTGGGGGCATAATCAGGTCATCTACTCATCGCTACTAATCTATTCATCAAGTTTCAAGGCTCCAGCTTCAATAGTTTTTGAGATATTTTGTTCACAAGTGAAACATGCCCAAATTTACAAAGGGCCATTACTTATGAAATATTTTTCAGAATTTACAAAAAAATTAATCAGGTCATCTACTCATCATTACCAATCAATTCACCAAGTTTCAAGTCTCTAGCTCTAATAGTTTTTGAGATATTTTGCTGACAAGATAAAAATGCCCAAAATAACAAAGGGGCATAACTCAAGAAGTATATTTCAAAATTTCTTCAAAAGTTAATCAGGTTGTCTACTCATCACTACCAGTCTATTCATCAAGTGTCAAGGCTCTAGTTCCAACAGTTTTTGAGATATTTTGCTGACAAGGTAAAATTGCCCAAAATTACAAAGGGCCATAACTCATGAAGTATTTTTCAGAATTTCTTCAAAAATTAATCAGGTCATTTACTCGTCACTACAAATCCATTTACTAAGTTTCAAGGCTCTAGCTCTAACAGTTTTTGAGATATTTTGCTGACAAGATAAAAATGCCTTAAATTACAAAGGGGCATAACTCAAGAAGTATATTTCAAAATTTCTTCAAAAGTTTATCAGGTTGTCTACTCATCACTACCAGTCTATTCATCAAGTTTCAAGGCTCTAGCTTCAATAGTTTTTGAGATATTTTGCTGACAAGTTAAAAATGCCCTAAATTACAAAGGGCCATAACTCATGAAGTGTTTTTCAGAATTTCTTCAAAAGTTAATCAGGTCATCTACACATCACTACAAATCCATTTACTAAGTTTCAAGGCTCAAGCTCTAACAGTTTTTGAGACATTTTGCTGACAAGGTAAAAATGCCCAAAATTACAAAGGGCCATAACTCAAAAGGCATTTTTCAAAATTTCTCCAAAAGTTAATCAGGTTGTCTACTCATCACTACCAGTCTATTCATTAAGTTTCAAGGCTCTAGCTCCAACAGTTTTTGAGATATTTTGCTGACAAGATAAAAATGCCCAAAATTACAAAGGGCCATAACTCATGAAGTATTTTTCAGAATTTCTTCAAAAGTTAATCAGGTCATCTACTTATCACTACAAATCCATTTACTAAGTTTCAAGGCTCTAGCTCTAACAGTTTTTGAGATATTTTGCTGACAAGGTAAAATTGCCCAAAATTACAAAGGGCCATAACTCAAGAAGTATTTTTCAAAATTTCTTCAAAAGTTAATCAGGTTGTCTACTCATCACTACCAGTCTATTCATCAAGTTTCAAGGCTCTAGCTTTAATAGGTTTTGAGATATTTTGCTGACAAGATTGCATCCATATTTTATCAAAGGGCCATAACTCAGAAAAGGGGCATAATCCTGTCAAGAAAAAAAATACGTGTCAGCTATTTTTTCATGAGGAATCCATATATGAAATTTCAAAACAGTAGCATTCACGGTTTTAAAGTTATGCTATGCATCAAAAAGCGTGACGGAAGGACGGACGGACGGACGGACGAACAACCCAGAAGCAATATGCCCCTCCAACTTCTTTGAAGTTCGGGGCATTATAAACTCTCCTACAATATGTACTGGAAGAGTCCAGTTTCAATATTAGGTATGTCAGGCTATGAGATTTAGATATTCCTGGAGAGAAATGACTTAACAATTTGCAAACAGCTGAGACACTGATCAGACGCTGCATTCTGCGGTGTCTGATTTGGGTCTGCACTATTTGCCGATAATCCTTTTGGGGGTCTCCAGACTAAAATGGGCTAATGGTTTTCTAAGAAGTATGATAAAACATAATTAAGGTATGCAGGAAAAATATTGTGTAAATATTTGGGGTATTTTGGTAGATCTTGATCACACAATGCTGATACTGTTCATGTCCTTTCTGACCTTTAACCTGCTTAATTTAAATCACAGCAGTTATATCATTATAAAAATATTTTTGGTATTTTTTGCAGAATAAGGCTTGACATTAAAAATGCCCACCCTTATTTTCTATGAAAAATAAGAAAAAAATACCAGTAATTTGTTGTCTGCTGGTTCAGCCTACCGAGTCCAAAATGTTAACTTGAATATTTAAATTTGACTGTTCTATGTCATTATAGTCTTCTCAGACACTGAGGTTTCACTTTAATGATCATTTTACGTGATAAAAATACTTTCCAAGCAAGAAAACAGTCAACCTTCTATACCAAAATGGAACAATTATCTTGCTTTTGTACAAAAATTGGCCAAAAAACCCCCCCTAAATACAACATCTATCAAACTCAGGGTATTTAATGGATGTCAAGGATCAAAAGGTCTATAACTTTCCAAAAGGTACTAACAGGCATGATGATGGTGATGATGATGATGATGATGATGATGATGATGATGATGAATTGGCGTTTTATGTCCTTTTCAACAATGATGTAGAGATAATGGAAGGATAATGAAAGTCTCTGTGCAATAAAGCACTGCACTGTCATGAGCTGAATTCTGTGACTTCCAGTGGGATTCAAACTCTGGACCTCCTGATGCATAATAGGGAGTGCTAACCACTCGGCCACCAAGATACTTTATATATGTATATGTGAAAATACTGAAAAGGAAGTAAATGAATAGATCCATAGTTTTAGACCCAAAATAAGTAGGGTCTTAAAAATTCAGCTACACATGGCTACCAAAGCTACCCTTAAGTTACCAAATTACGCCTTCAATCCCAATAAGCTAAACCTGTCTACTAAGTAAAACAATCTTTACTGGGAATACCAATAATAATTACCAAAAAATGAGCTTGGAAGGTGGGGTCAGGTGAAATATGTAGGATTGGTAGTAAATCAGCAGTACAGCAAACTCAATGTAGTGGATGTACACAATGTACATTTAGTTAACCCTTGTCCTGCTGAACCCAGATATATCCTGCCTTTGCAAACAGTATAGATCCAGACCAGTTGGCTTCTGAAGAAGCAAACTGATCTGGATCTGCCCTGTTTGCCATTAAATATGTGAATATATAGCAATAATCTGGATCTAGTAATCTGATTGGCTGAAAATTAGAAGTGGGCATGGCATCTTAATTTATTCAGCAGAACAAGGGTTGGGAAAACTGATACACTTTCAATGGAGACAACTCAGTCATGCAGTGACTGTTTTTGATCCCATCTAGAAAGGGGTCTGCTCTAAAAGGAAAAAGAATTTAATCCTTTTGGGAGCAAATTCTTTTCTTTTAGAGCAGACCCTTTTTTCAAAAGGGGACTGATATGCAGGAAAGCAAATCAGAAGCCACATGGGTTGTCTCCCTTGTACAAAATGGCTAAAAATCTACTTAGTTTATCCATTCTTCTTAAAAATCAGTCATGGGAGATTACTCAGTGTACATAATTTATCTTACGTCCCCTTTTATAATGAAAGCTTCAACACGATGTCTTTTCTGCCAAGTCCCACTGGAATCATCCTGGTAATTCCAATGGAGAAATGGTAAAAACACATAATCCCTTGTCCTGCTGAATAAATTAAAATGCTACACCCATTTCTAAATATGCGCCAATCAGATTACTTTATCCGGAATGTTGATATAAATTCACATACTTAATGGCAAACAGTGCAGATCCAGATCAGTTGGCTTATTCAGAAGCCAACTGATCTGGATCTACACTGTTTGCAAAAGTAGGACATATCCGGGTTCAGCAGGACTAGGGTCAGTAATTCAAATGGACAAAAATGAAAGCTCTGGAGTATTATGTGACCCAGTACAGCTTAACACATGAGCCACACTTTGGGAAAATGCAATGTTTGCTCAGGCCTTTCTGTCTGAATACTTATGGTAAACATAGTAATACTTTGTCTTCTAAAAAATGCAAATTTTTGATGTGTTGGGGTTTAACGCCATGTCAACCCTTGTGGGTCATTTTGTGTTGTCTCCCAGAAAAAGGGAGAAAAGGGATAGAAGAGATAGTAGGTGAGATGACAGAGAGGGACAGGGAAGAAAGAGGAACAAGAATTGTGTTGTGTTGAGGTTTTACGGCCCAGTCAACCCAATGGGGTCATGTCAAGCGCGGTCAGTTTACCTAACCACACGTTTACTGGGCAGGCTTAGTCCTCTAAGCGGTTAACCAGTATTGTGCACATTCTTTCGCCAGAAACTGACAATTGCCCTTCAGAGGAACAAGAATGGAAGTGAAGAAATAGAAGAAATAAAAACATTCCCCTCTACCCTTACCTGCTACAAGGATAGCAGGCCTTGCCCAGCTGTAAGCCAATTTGGACGCCCCACTGACATAAGATACACAACACCTTTGCACCATCCGACCACCCCCATGCCAAAGCAAACAATGTAAAACCTGATCAGAGCAATACAACATTCTGAACTTTTTTTTTTTCTTATTTCCCCCCACAGGAAACAGTAAGGCATTTCCTAGTCAAGTGTTAAAGCAGCCAACCAAAAATCTGTTCATTGATTTCAGCTCAATCAATGATTAAGTAGCCATATTTCAAAATTGATTTTCGTTATATCTCGTTATGTTCCATTGACAGGCCAGTGCTCCTGATAAGATTTATTGGAATAATAAAAAAAATATTCTGATTCTTTTCATATTTCAACAGTTGAGCTTGTTTTAGCCTTTATCACTCATTGGGCAGATTCAGATGATAAAATGATTTTTTTCTCCAGAAATATTTAGATATGTTTTGAACAAAACCGAACACGTTTCCATTGCAAGAAAAAAAAGAACAATATCAATTAGACTTGTAGATCTGTCTTCATGAAACCCCTTTCACTGGAGAACAAAGAACTATATCAATATTTATACCTTATCTAAAACTCCTTTTCAAGTTTCAAAAGGTAAAAAAGTCAGCTGGGATCCAACCTCCCTTTGAGTATACAGACAAATATAAAACTTGTCAGAAAATGTCAATCCTCTTCAAGCCCTAAAAATGTTACAGAGAGCTAGGATCCAACCTCTTTTTAGTATGCAGACAAATATAATAAGACTTGTCAGAAAATATCAATCCTCTTCAAGCACTAAGATGTTAAAGAGAGCTTGGATCCAATCTCCTTTTAGTATGCAGACAAATATAATAAGACTTGTCAGAAAATATCACTCCTCTTCAAGCACTAAAGATATTACAGAGAGCTGGGATCAAATCTCCTTTAACTATGCAGACAAATATAGAGTCAGACTCACTGGGATCCAACCTCCTTTAAGCATGCAAACAAATATCAGACTTCAAATACCTTAACCCTTGTCCTGCTGAATAAATTAAGATGCCACGCCCATTTCTAATTTTCAGCCAGTCAGATTACTTGATCCAGATTGTTGATATAAATTCACATACTTAATGGCAAACAGTGCAGATCCAGATCAGTTGGCTTCTTCAGAAGCCAACTGATCTGGATCTACACTGTTTGCAAATGCAGGACATATCCGGGTTCAGCAGGACAAGGGTTAAGGAGAAACTATCAATCCTTTTCAAGCCCCAAAGATGTCACAGACAGCCAGAATCCCACCTCCTGTCTATGCTAACAAATGTCCAATTTGTCAAAATCCAAACTCCTTAAGGTGAAATTATCAATCCTTCTTAACCCTTTGTCCTGCTGAACCCGGATATACCCTGCCTTTGCAAACAGTGTAGATCCAGATCAGTTGGCTTCTAAAGCCAACTGATCAGGATCTGCACTGTTTGCCATTATGTATGTGAGTTTATAGCAATAATCCAGATAAAGTAATCTGATTGGCTGAAAATCAGAAGTAGGCGTGGCATCTTAATTTATTCAGCAGGACAAGGGTTAAAATAGTACAGATATCCACAAATAGCCACTATCACAGATGGAATCCTTCTTCGTTTACCTTTGCAGACAAATGTCTGACTTGTCAGAATCCAAACACCTTAGATGAAACTATCAATCCTTTTCAAGTCCCAACAATGTTACATACAGCTAGAATCCAATTTTCTTTCACACTGCCTGAATCCAAACTCCTTAAGAACTCATTTCTCCTCAACAAACTTTTGAAATGTTACAGACTTTGAAGTCATAGCTACAGATAAGAGCGAGTATCCACATAATATTTTTCTTATTTCTCGATGAAAACATATGTTGTGGGTATTCATTAGAAGCGCCTCGCCAAGGCGCTTCTAATGAGTACCCACAACATATGTTTTTGTTGAGAAATAAGAAAGATATCAGCATTTTTTGGATGAAAAAAAAGCCTTATCTGTTGCTATGTGAAGTGTTACAGAATTTTATTCCTTTACATTCATTCACATATGACCCAGATCACTTTTATTCTACTTAGTACTATAATGTATATATGGGGACAACCCTTAGACATGATGGTGTTATAAGATGTCAAGGTTTTTATTTTAACTCTTAAGAGCTTTTAAGCAAAGTTGTGGCAGATGGCATTCTAATTTATTATTTTTTTTATTTTTCAGAGAATATGAGACTTGGAATATCATATGAATTGTCTGCCTAGCAGACAATTCAAATGAAATGTCAAGCCTTATTTTCTCTGAAAAAAAAATCATCTGCTGCAGTTGTAGTTAGCACTTCAAGGGTTAAAATATTTTTTCTCATTTTTCATAGATAATAAATTCCAACACCTCAGGTCCTAAGACAATTAAGTCCATTTTCCAAAATAGACAAGAAAATTATTTTAAAATATCGTCTGCTAACACTTACATCTCACAAGTTTAAGGCAAAATCGTTTTTGTTCAATTGAGCATCTACATCTTAACCAACCAAGCATGTGGAAATAATATCCCCGAGATTTAAGGTAATCTCGGCACACAATACGATCAAATGTATCTGATACTATTTAATTTGCCGACAACTGGATTTTATGGATGAAATATTGACAACAGGATTTTACAGCTGAACTGCAACTACCTCACTTATGTCCTGGTCAGTTGCCCCTGCTAGGAGCAAAACTGATGACAATATTACTGGGAAATCAATGCCATGATATAACTGTAAACAACAATAACAGCCAGCTGATTAGTCTGGTGGTGGTAAAACAATCCAATTGTATGGAAAGTCACAGCATGCAGGCCAAATGGGTTATAATTCAGTCTTAAAGTCAGAAGATAAGCTTTTTAATGCTAAGCATGCTGGGTCAAAGTTTCAGCAGACAACATTTTGAAATTAGTTGAACTTGTAGAAGACTTGACTCTAAACTACAAGGGCCAGTCATTAAGTAACCAGCCCACATTTATACTTAGAATGATCTATTCATTTGCTATGTAATTACCCTCTAGCACAATACATTTGGCCGAAAGTGGTCCAGTGCCATATCCCAAAACTGAAGAACTTGGGCCCTTTGCGTCAACCCATTCATCAACCACTGTCTTGACATCATCAGACAGGAAATAGCATCAATGGATATCTTGGGAACAAAAAAGTTATCACCAGGTGCCAAGCAAGTGAGGTGTGTGTGTGTGCATGCATGCGTGTGTGTGTGCATGCATGTGTGTGTGTGTGAGGGGGAGGGGGTATTATTTCATACCAGTTTTGCTCTACAACATCCACTGAATTGCATTGTCTTGTGGAAAAAATCCCTTAGAGAGTTAACTGCAGCATTTCTCAGGGACTGCAACTCTCAACTGGTCAAGTAAGTTTGCAAAGAACTCACCAGTTATTGTACTCCAATTTGGTAACAAATAAAACAAAATTACTCCCTTGGCATCCCAAAGTATAGTAGCCATCACCTTGCCAGGCAAGGATTGAATCTTGAACTTCGTAAGTCTCAAGGAATCAGATCCTATACCCACTGACAACTTTAAGCTTTGTTTTCTAGCTCATAGTAATGAGAACATCTTTATTCATTACCATACTTGTCCTAAACTTTGAACAACTCCAGTTTACTACTGTCATGCTGAAGTGTCAAAAAGTTGCTGGATGAGTGCCAAATAAAGAAGATCCAAATCAGATGCCTCATTTTGCAGTATCTGATCTGGGTCTATATATTTATTAAATCTTATTGTTTAAAGTTTTTTACCTTCACTTCAAAATACAACCATTTCTGCGATGATATTATACAGTCACGAATTGGAACCAGTCTCTATATTTTTTAATTTAAATGATTGCTTCAAACGATGTTCTTAAAATTTTCAACATAACATCTTGTTGAGAAGTTTTGATTAAATATCACCTGAACAGCTCCCAGATAAGGCACTTTTTTTTTTCTTTTCCACCAAAATGTAGTGATATTTTGTCTTATTTTATTGTCAGTGGTGAACTCAGTGTATATCTGGTGAAAATAAAAGTGGTATCAATCACTAATGAATTGATATCATATCATTTCACTATAGTGACTGATACGATTTATATTTTCACTCCTCGCTTTGGACGACTTCGGTTTTCTTCACTGTTTCAGAAGTGGATGTTACCTCCACTTCAGATTTTTGAACAGCTCTAACTTCTTTGTTTCTGAACTAAACTATCAAGTGTTGGTATGCATTTTCTTAGTTAGAATGTAAGGAACATTTTGGTATCAAAATTATTTTGATTCGCCGAAACTTTTTTGTTTTTGTCTCTCCAGCGGTTCACTTGTTAAGCACTGAGCGTTGACGCCATGACGTTCTTGTTATGTTTGGTGACGTTATTTATGATGTCAGAAACGCGCATTGACGTGTAAACAATAAAATAAAAAGAAAATTTACTCTTTTTTTCAGTGAACACCAAAAAAATTTTCATCTCGTGTAATGAAAACATTTACATTTTCACTCGTGCTTCGCACTCGTGAAAATACTGATGTTTTCATTACACTCGATGAAAATATTTTTGGTATTCACAGCAAAAGAGTAAATATCCTCTATTTATTTCTCCATGAAGCATATGAGTACCCACAACATATGCTTCCATGGAGAAATAAGAAAACAAGACCAGGGTTTTCAGGGAAGCCAGATGTCTCCCTAATTATTTTGTCATTCAAGTGCACTATTGCTTGAATCAGACAGTTTGTCGAACAGTGATCTTGAAAATTAGGCCAAGGTCACTAAAACATAATCAGTTCAGCAAGTAGTCCCACAGATACATCTATGCAAATCTGGTAAGAATCTGCTTACTGCTTCATGAGATATCATGCAGACAAGGAAGTGTCATGCCAATGCCAATGCCAACACCAATGCAGATGCCAATGCTGTTGCTGGCACCAATGCCAACAGGACTCACACCAAAAATAAAACAATAGGGGGGGGGAGGGGTGGGGTGGGGGGGGGGAACATAAATATTTATCTTATATCCTCTCTTATCCTGAACTATGATGTTTTGATTTCAAAATCGTTTTTAACACAACAAATAAATTTTGAAAATTTTCATTTGTTGTGACTTTACAGTAGTTTAAGCATGACAGGTTAAATTTCTTGACTCATACAGTGAAATTTTATGTCCCATTTCTCAGGGCAATGAAATACAATATTTTATGACTAAGCCAGTAAAGATTCCCAGTGAATCTTGAGCAACGGAGATGATATCGACAGAGTTACTAATACTTTATAATGTGACAAAAGGTTTTAATGATTACGATATTGGTATTGTTGATGTATAAAATCACTTAGAAGCATAAAGCAATCCAATAAAGTTGCTGAATATTAATTCGGTGCCAGGGGCAGGTTGCATCAATGGTTAACCTTTATCTTTAACCACTCCATGGGCAAATTCCACAGATGATATTTTGAAATATTTTTTTCTTATTTTTCACAAAAAATAGGCTTAGATATTTCAGGACGAACTGTCACCTTTGTATGAAATTTCAAAGCCTATTTTTGGGAAAAATAAGAAAAACATTTTAAAATGTCATCTGCTGAAATTTTACACATTATGCCAAATATAAGGCCAAGCAAAACTGTAGTAGACAATCTATTTTTTTTTTTTTTTTTTTCAATTCTAATTATTATTCCAGAGAAAATAAGACTCAACATTTCATGTACATTATCAAGCTTCAATTTCTCTAGCAACAATTCAAATTAAATTTTGAGCCTTATTTTCTCTAAAAATAATAATAATAAAATCAAATGTCATCTGCTGCAGATGTGATTGGCACTTTACAAGTTAAGGCTTCATGCACTTCTATGGAAGTAATGGATTTTTTCCTCACTACATATCGTCAGATTTTAACCTATTTTAGACTGAACAGACTCTCTCAGAGTCCAATTTCAATTTTAGCTACCAGTATGCCAGGCTATGTGATTAAGATATTCCCAGAGAAAAACGGAAAAACTATTTGCAAACAGTGGAGACCCTGATCAGATGCCACATTATGCAGAGTCTGACCTGGGTCTGCATTGTTACTTATTACTCTTTTAGGGGTCTCCAGACTAAAAATGGGTTAAAATTAGTCTTAAAGGTTATTAACTGATTTTTTTTTTATATAACAGGTTAAGGTTCTGTGCAGTTCTAAGGAAGTAGTGAACTTCTTCCTCAAACATCGGCAGATATTTTTTTAAAATCAAAATCATGAAGGTTGATACCTGAGATACTTTTGATATAACCTTAACTTTTGTCATGGCAAAGACCCCTTTTTTCCTTAACAAGACTCATTTATCTTTCTGCATCACAGCATTCAGAGACAGTTTAGATACACAATTATGTAAATATAAATCATATCTTCATGCATTCATGCATCTGCTTTAATAATGATACAACATTTAAATAATTTTATGAATTAAAACAGAGAATACATAGCTCAAGATATAATGTTTGTTTTTAATGACAGATTCTATCTGTCATTCTTCGTTGCCACGCACGGTTTTAGAGAAAGTGACTTTGACTACTATTCAATTTCGTATTCATCCGCGCAAAAAAGTAGACCTAATGTTTCAATGCGTGTATATTAGTACACCATTGAAGAGCTGTCCATACAAAAGTAGTGCAACTTGTGCTTGATCTATGGCGAGAGTCGCTGAGAAAACCCGCCTTAATATATGTGCAGGCAACAAAGGCGCAGATAAGCCTGCGCATCCGCGCAGGCTGATCAGCGTCTTTGTTGTTTGCTGTAGCTCGGTTTTTTTTCGACAAAGAAGCATCTCACAAACTTAAATGGAGAGCAGAATGATACCTGGAATTTATTAGTTTCTCATAGAATCTGTCATTTCAGGGTTATTCAGCCCTTTGATTACCCCATGGCAGAGGACTTGTTGATGAGGAGCATCGAGTATTCGGTGATAATTATGGGATAATTTTCTCTAGTTCTCCATAAAAATATATGGTGTACTTATTTGAAGCACCTCAGTGAAGCACTTCTAATGAGTACCCACAACATATGTTTTTTTTTTTGGAGAAATAAGAAAATTATCCTAGAATCATCACAAAATACTCTTGTTAACAGTTCTATAACAAGTTAATAAACGCTTTACATACTCTGAAAATTTGTATTATAATACTTTATCTGTGACAAGCAATTTAAAAACTCAGTAAATATTATGCACTCCTTGCAACACTGTTTAAAAGGGAAACCTAAAAATATTGTATTTAAACAAAATGTATAGATTATAATTATGGTCATTTTTTATATAATGCATACATTTATTGGTTAGTTAGTTGAGGTTTTATGGCCCAGTCAACTCATTAGGGGCATGTTGAGCTGGTCAGTTTACCTAACCACACTTTTCCTGGGCAGGTTTAATCCTCTAGTCTGGTCAACCAGTATTGTGACATTCATTCGCCAGAAACTGACAGCTGCCCTTCTTTAATCAACAGAAAGGAGAGGATGACCACAGAAAATATTTCATGATCAATCTCCACTAAAGAATGTTGCCGTACCTGGCAGGGTTCCAACCCACAACCTGATCACCAGGCGGATGCACATTGTACTGAGCCGCTATGGCGGCTATATAATGTATACATTTTTGTAAGATACAACATGGCTGTTTTACTAACATAACTTTTGCTTTGGATACCAACAACCTTACAAGAGCCACCTCATGGGAAAAGAGCCATTATAGAATATGCGAACAACAAAGATTCAGGCAAGCCTGCACATCCACGCAGTCTCACCTGAACCTATGCTGTTAGCTCGCGTAAGCGGTAGGTCAAGGGAAAACTTCAGATAAAGAACTAGATTATAAGGCCTCACTAAGGAGCTGGGCATGCACATCTGACAGAAAGTCTGAAGAGCCTTATTCTCGCCATGTGGCTCATCATCATGAAAACATGCCTATATAATTTTGACCCCTTAAACCCCACTTTTATATCGTAAAACCGGGGTTTACAGGGGTACACATTATTTTTCTTATTTCTGCTCAAAAACATAGATTGTGGGTATTTGTTAGAACTGCCTCACCGAGGCAGTTCTAACAAGTACCACAATCTACGTTTTGACCAGAAATATGAAAAATATCAGAGTTTTTTATCCGAAAATGTTCTGTTTTTGGAGGTGAAATTTTCTTCTTATTTGAATAGGCATGAAATGTAATGACAAAGGTTGCGGTGTATAAATTCACAAGGTATCAAGGTGAATCACTTCAACTTTTATTTAATCATTAAAATTCTGCGGGTAAATTCAGCATATGACAAACTGATTTTTTTCGAATTTTTCCAAGAAAAACAGAATCTAACATTTCATGCAAAATATCTCCAAACGAGACCATTTTTATATGAGGTCAAAGGCTATTTTCTGGGAAAACTAAGAAAAATATTTAAAAATATCTTCTGCTGAAATTTTTGAACAGCATGCTAATCATTAAACATGTTTTCTGCAATAAAATGCACTTTAAAGTCAATACTTGTAAAATAGTGGTTTATTATTAAATAAAATGCACTCTCTATTATACCAGCCCTATCAAGGCCAATCACTTTAACTTGAATGCATTTTCAGCAAATACTTTGTAAAATACCGGTTTATTGTAAATGCTTAACATGCTAGGTAAAAATTTCAGGAGACGTCATTTTGAAATATTTTTTTTTTGCTTTGACATTTCATGCAAATTGTCTCATTTTGGAGACAATTTGCATGAAATATCAAAGTATATTTTCTAAGAAAATCAGACATTAATTTGTTGTCTGCTGATTAAGCCCAGAGACTGGTGAAAGTTAAATACTGTACCTTCTATTACAGTCAAACAGAAAAGAGAGCCTTTTTAGTAAAGGTTGAGAGACAATTACACATTCAGAAAGTTCTTTTTTGCATGGCACTTTACTCAGAAAAGTAAATATGTAAACTTTTGTCATGATTCAATGCAAAACCTTTTGCTGTAAGTACTTATGCCAAGTAATAATCCCAAGCAAGGACATTGTCAATATCATCTATTATATCAAGTTTCGTCCAAATCCATTAATTTGTTCTCATGATATTGAACAAATTTCTTTGCTAAGCAGGGGCAGTAACTCTGTTGAAAATTAACAAAAAAATGTAGAGTAAAAATCCCAAGCAGGATAACATCAATATCATTTGATGATATACAGAATTTCATCCAGAAGAAACCCTTTTTTGTCAGTAACCAATGGTTAGGTTTACAGAAAATGCTGAGAAATAATCTGAAATAAGATACTGTCAACATCATTTGATACATGGAGTTTGACCAAATCCATTGATTTGATTGCATGATATTGAGTGGAAACCATTTTTCTGTAAACAAGGGCAGTAACTCTGTCAAAAATATAATGTATGTTGCCCATTAACAATCCCAAACCACTCACTCCTGATATAAAAATGTGTGCTAAACAAAATTTGAATAAAATTCATCAAAACTATTCATTAGAGAGTGGAAAGCGAGGTATAAAAAAGAAGATAAAAAAAAATAATTTTCAGGGTTACACCCAAATCACATGCACATCTTCAGACAAAGATGAAAACATTTTGCAAAGTTTCAAAAAGATCGGCATAAACACTTAAGAGGAGTTATTTGCACACGCAAGTTACCCCACTAGCTATACAGTCTGATAGCATTGAGGCTCAAAAAAGACCAAGTTAAAAGTGTGACAAAAGTTGGAAAAAATCAGAATTATACCAAAAGTACATACACATTTTCAGACCTTGACTGTGAAAAACATCTGTAAAGTTTCAAAAAGATGGGCCTACAACTGTAAGAGGTGTTGTGTACACAAGGTACCTACATCAGAGGCTGGAGGAATCACAGAAAGCTGAATACTATGTCCCCTCGCTTTTCCTTGAAAAGGGAGAATAAAAAATAAAATCCATCAGCTCACTCCATTTTAATCTAAAATATGGATGAGAATCTAATAATTAATTTTTTCTGACCTAATTAAGCGGAGTCCTTGTTATACAGTCGACCCTCGTTATCTTGACCTCGCTTATCTCGAATAACCGCTTATATCGAAGTGAAATTCTGGTCCCTGTTTTTACATGGAAAGCTAAGAACAGGTAAAAAAATATAGTGGAAAAGAGGAGAAATTGCTCCTAAGGAGCAATTTCTCCTCTTTTCCACATTGTTTTATATATATTTCTAACTTCAGGAAGCAAATTACATATTCATTTGTTAAATGTGGTTGTTCGATTTATTGTTTTCCTCATCCTTTTGTTTGTTTGTGTTGAGGTTTTACGGCCCAGTCAACCCAATGGGGTCATGTCGAGCGCGGTCAGTTTACCTAACCACACGTTTACTGGGCAGGCTTAGTCCTCCAAGCAGTTAACCAGTATTGTGCACATTCTTTCGCCAGAAACTGACAACTGCCCTTCTTGAATCAGCGGAAGGGAGAGAATGACCGTAGAAAATATTTCATGATTAATCTTCACCAAAGAATGTTGCCGACCTCGGCGGGGGTCGAACCCGCGACCTCCTGGTCTCCAGTCGGACACGGTTTTTTTTCCTCATCCTCTCAACTCTGATATGTCGAGGTACGGATATCTCAAAGTGTTTCAGTCAGTCCCTTGGAATTCGAGGTAACGTGCGCTGACTGTATATCTTGTGGGTACTCAATGGAATCCCCTCCCTGAGGAGCAATTTCTCCTTTTTTCCACATTATTTTATATATATTTCTAACTTCAGGAGTCAAATTACATATTCATTTGTTAGACGTGGTTGTTCAACATATTGTTTTCCTCATCCTCTCAATTCTGATATGTCGAGGTACGGATATCTCAAAGTGTTTCAGTCAGTCCCTTGGAATTCGAGGTAACGTGAGCCGACTGTATATCTTGTGGGTACTCAATGGAATCCCCTCCCTGAGGTGATTCCAAAGAGTACCCACAATATATCTTCAAGTGAAAAAAAAAACAAAACTCATTGCTCCCTTTACATGCAGCTACATTAGAGAACATAAAATGCCTTTAACATATACCTAATATGAATTAAGGCACTGTCTAGAAATGGGCATGGCAATTGATAAATTTTCAAAGTTAGCCGAAAAATTTATTGTTTTTGTTGATGCAGGACAGGATCACAATCTGTAATGATGCTGACAAAAAAAAAAAATACAATAGACTGGCTCTATTTTTTATTACAATTCCCTCCAAAAGTCACCTTGATTAGCTATCCGTTTCCAATGAGCGTCTCTTCAATGTTGGCCCACATTACTGAAGTAGTCAAGAATAAATAATTATATATTTTTTAAATGCTTTATGTAGCTTTGAAATTTCTGCAGTTGCTTCGCTTAATGAAATGGAAGTTAAACAAGTGGTAGAAAAAATGTATGAAAATGAATTCCGTAATACAGTGTCAAAATCCGAATGGTTCTATAGCATTAAGATTACCACTAGACACTTTTTGTTATAGTATCTGATATGCTTCTGACAAACTCGGATGAAAGCACCAGGTGAATTATTCAAAATTAGTCATCAATTTTTTTTTTTTTCATTTTTGCATTATTTAGTGAAAATAATGTGTGTATATTTCTTGCCATTTAGAAACATCTTTAAAGATTCACGAAAAAGAAAAAAATCATTTTAAGAAAATAACTTTCTCGCCAGTTTTCAATTCGCGAGATTGGTAACTTTGGCACGGATCAGCTGAGAGATATGGGCGGGATACAGTGGTGAGTTTCATGCATGTTAACTATAGGCAGGCAGGTCAACGTTGCCTGCTGCCATTGACACAGTCTTCACCAGTGTCAGCATTGCTTTTGGCAACTTTGTCCATGACCGTATTAACACTAATTATGCTAGGTAAAATTTTCAGCAGACAGCATTTTGAAATATTTTCATTTTTTCCCAGAAAATAGGAACTGACATTAGCAGACAATTTGCATGAAATGTCAAATCATATTTTCTGGGAAAAATAAAAAAATATCAATTTGTCGCCTGCAGAACTGCATGCTAAGTGTTAATGATATGCTTTCTAACAGTTAAATTTCTAATGCCAGATCAGATGAGAGTCTCGATTTTTCAAATCCGTATCATTCACTCTCAAAAAAAGACTTGTTAGTCATAAAGTCAAAGCAACATGTCTGTAACTTTCCTGTGTTTTTAACAGCACCTAGTAGCTTTTTTCAAAAGATAAATTAAAACATGCAACGATACTATCGTGTGCCAGGCAGATAGATACCAAAAATTGACATAATTTGTCCATTAGCAATTCCAAACCAGACCTCCATAATATCAATGCACATACTAAGTTTGGGGAAATCCATTGCTATCTACTCTGAAAGTTATCATCGCGAAACAAAAATATGGACATATTTTTTTTTTCTTCTTTTTTTCTTGAGAAAATAAGGCTTGACTTTTCATTGAAATTGTCTAGCAGACAATTCGCATGCAACAGCAGACCTTATTTATTAGGAAGAAAAACCAATTTTTTAGTATGTGGTCTGCTGTTTTTATGATTGGTGCTTTATGGGTTATTTTTATAATAAATAAAAATACATTACTATAGAAAGTTCATCTGATATTTCAAAATCTCAAGATCACACCAGACATGAGCATCTAGTGTGATCCTGTGATCTTGGAATATCTACTTGATATGATCACATAATATGTATGTAATACGTAGTAATAATATGTATTGATCAGGGCCCAGTTGTTTAAAGCATTGTTAGCTTAACAAGCTCGTTAGTGGTCAAAATGTTAATTGTTCTAGTAAGTACAGTATCTAATTCACAGGTATTTTTGCTGAAAAAAAATGTCAGCAAATATATTGGCGTATATGCCATATTTAATGATCAAAGTTTTAACAATATGTTCACTAACGACATTGTCAGTTTTGAACAACTGGGCCCAGGCCGCCATGTTACAAGCCTGATCTAGGCCTTCACTCTTGGCATATTGTATTTACCATAAATATTCTGATATCTTAACCCTTGTCCTGCTGCATAAATTAAGAGGCCATGCCCACTTCTAATTTTCAACCAATCAGATTACTTGATCCGGATTGTTGCTATAAATTCACATACTGAATGGCAAACAGTGTAGATCCAGATCAGTTAGCTTCTTAGAAGCCAACTGATCTGGATCTACACTGTTTGCAAAGGCAGGGTATATCCGGGTTCAGCAGGACAATGGTTAACTCCTGACCACATCTGTCCCAAAATCTGACCAAGTCCATCGGACTCTCAGGTATACTAGAAAACCCCTTTTCACTCCATCTGGCCCATTGACTGGTTAGTAAAGAGATCTGTGAATGAACCTTGAAATTTATAACCAATGAAGCAGATCTCCAGACACTGAACAGAGAAGAATGTGCCTTAATTCTCCATGAAAACAGACCAGTTATTCTGCATCTCAAATGAACCCTTCCGCTGAGGCAATTCTAGATTCTGTACAGGTATTTTAGTAGAGACTGATAAAAAACTATTAGTATTTTGTTTCCAAAACATCTACAGAGCAACAATAAACACAGCTCTAGATAAAAGAGCTATCCAGATAAATATTTTTCATATTTCTCCACAAAAACATATGTTGTGGTACTCATTAGAAGTGCCTTAGTAAGGCACTTCTAATGAGTACACATAATGTGTTTTCGTGGAAAAATAAGTGGAATGGCAATACCTTTTTGGAATAAAAAACACACCTACCTACAGCTACTAATACACATAAAGAAACGTCTGTGCGTCTTTTAATTACAAAATGATTAAAGTCAATATCAGATTTAAATGATTGTCAAAATCAATGCAGTTCTGATTTCTTTTCATGGAGTCCTCAAAATGACATATATACTGTAATAACACTGATAAGAAGAAATAATATTTTTGCTATCAATGAAAGAGTAAATCAATATGCATATAAAAATGAAATTTTATATGCAATCATATCTGAAATGTATATCCCACCTGTTAGAGAGATTAATAGTGTCAAATCAAAATGACAAGGACTTACATATACAATAAAAATTCAATGATTGGGCCCATTGAGGAATCTTTGAAAATGGAGTTCTGCTCATGTATAGGCTAGAGGGCGTAAGTAGTGTTGCAAACTTCATTACTGCTTATGAAGAGTCTCAATAAAACCGAGACTCCCATTTTCTTATCTGTAGTGTGTTCTTTGTTTCCAAAGGCAATCTTTTTGACGTTTATTTTTCTACACTGCAGCTGGTATTAGTGCCGTGTGGCGGCGGTAGAACGTCTCCCTGTACTTTACCATAGTGCAGATTATATTTCGTTTCCTTTCGGATCACTGGGCCCACTGTGGAATCTTTGATAATGGAGTTCTGCTCATGTATACGCTAGAGGGTGTAAGCAGTTGCAAATTTCATTACTGCTTATGAAGAGTCTCAATAAAACCGAGACTCCCATTTTCTTATCTGTTTCGAAAGGCAATCTTTTTTATGTTTATTTTACTACACTGCAGCTGGTATTGGTGCCGAGTTGCGGCGGTAGAATGTCTCCCCGTACTTTACCACAGTGCAGATTATATTTCGTTTCCTTTGGGACCACTGGGCCCCTTGTGAAATCTTTGAAAATGGAGTTCTGCTCATGTATATGCTAGAGGGCGTAAGCAGTGTTGCAAACTTCATTACTGCTTATGAAGAGTCTCAATAAAACCAAGACTCCCATTTTCTTATCTGTAGTGTGTTCTTTGTTTCCAAAGGCAATCTTTTTGACGTTTATTGAACACCAATTGCTCATTTACAGTGGCTGATTCAAACTCATTTTTCAAGTCCCTACAAAATTCTTCCTATAGCTCAAGAAAACAAATATTTAGGTATTTTGATTGTGCTATGGTTTAATGACATGTCAACAACCCTTGTTGGTCATTTTGTGCCATCTCCCAGAGAAAGGGAGAAATGAGATAGAAGAGATAGCAGAGGAGATGAAAGAGAAGAACAGGAAAGAAACAGGAATAGGAATGAAAGTGAAGAAACCAGAAGAAACAGAAACATTCCCCCTCTAGTGCCTCTACCCTTGCCTGCTACAAGGATAGCAGGCCTTGCCCAACTGTAAGCCAATATCAGTTATATGCCCCGGTGACATAAGATACACAATACCTTCGCCACAAAAAA
Organism: Anodontia alba; assembly: GCA_964016985.1. Taxonomy (NCBI): domain Eukaryota; kingdom Metazoa; phylum Mollusca; class Bivalvia; order Lucinida; family Lucinidae; genus Anodontia; species Anodontia alba. Next base: position 53,847,276 of record OZ024836.1, on the reverse strand, counting down.
ACTATATGTATTTTACAAAAATCCTCTTTTGGAATGTCCTTCTCTCTGATTTGGCTGATCAGTTCGGCTATGAGTTTCTGACTGGTAAGGGAGATGATATGTGCAGAAAAATAGTCAAGAAGGAGTATTTTACCTTTGTTAGATTAGAAATGTAAAACTCATAGCGTGGTGCCAGGCTAATCTGACGTCAGAAGATCTAAACTGCCACCCAAATGTTTCTCTGAAATTGACTGACTGACCATGAATACTCAACAAGTCATATGACACACAATATTCTGTGCTTTTAACGCTTATCATGGGATAAAATGTCTTCAGAAGTTCTAAGTTCCTTTACTTTGATATCAGCAGGTCTGAAGGGCTTAATTTATTTAGAAATTCTTAAACCCCAACTTCAAACAACATCAAAATACTCATATATATACTATACACAACTCCCCATATACTACGAACCCCCATCCCCACTCCACAACACTCTGACAATAAACATACAAAGTACCATATTTACTTTAAATATTCAGACAGACAGGCCTTAGTAAACAGTGTAGAACCAGATTAGATGCAGCATAATGTGGCATCCGGCCCCGAGGTTATAAAACTTTTTTTCATGCTCAATTCAGCTGGGCATGAAAATTTCTCTGCTAATAAATATGAAAATGCCAACTATTGTTGGCATTTTCATATTTATTAGCAGAGAAATTTTCATTCTCAGCTATTTTTAGCAAGAAAGAATTTGCATTTGTTTATAATTTATTAGCAGGACAAATTTCATGCTCAGCTGAGTTGAGCATGAAAAAAAGTTTTATAACCTTGGGGCCTGATCAGAGGCTACACTGTTTGCCTCAGCAGTTTTTCCACACAAGAAAAGGTCACAAAAATGCATTTATTAAATGAGTTAACCCACTATAGTTGTGAAACCTGTAAAAGGGTAATTTGCAAACAGTGCAGACCCAGATCAGACACTGCAGAACACAGCGTCTGATCAGGGTCTCCACTGTTTGCAAATAGTATAGCGGTTTTTTGCTAGGAATATGTAAATCTCATAGCCGGACTTACCTAAAATTGAAATTGGACTCTTCCAATATAAAGTGTGGGAGAGTCTATTCAGTATACAATGGGTTAAGGTGTCCAAATACTTCACATAAAACGATAGTAAAAGTACTGTACCTTCAATAAAGTGTTTATGAGCTATTATGGTTAAGAAGCTTCATTAGCCTTTCCTCAAACACATCATATCCTTAACATTAGTAGACATAAACTGTTATATCCTACTGTTAATCCTAGACACTCACAGCACTCCAGTATGTCCCTCTGTCTCATTAATGCTTACCACGCTCTGGGCAAATTCAACAACTGACAAACTGACGATACTACAGAAAACAGGCTTTAACATTTCATGCAAATTGTCTCCCAAGGAAACAATTTGCATAAAATGTCAAAGCTTATTTTCTGGAGAAAAATAAGAAAAATATTTAAAAACGTCTGTTGAAATTTTTATTCAGCATGCAGAGTGTTAACCCTTGTAGAAATAGACCATTATATTCCACTATTAATCCCAGACACTTGCAGTACTTAAGAACATCGTACTGTCTCGTTAATTTACATACTTAACAAATCATTAAATGAAAAACAACTGCTTCCTCTTCAGGTAGCTCAGCTGATTGTGTGACGAATGTGAAATAACACTAGAGAATAAAAATAATCCATACCAGGTTAAAAACTACCTCAGTATATCTGTGGCCTGGATAAGCCACCTAATGGGCCAACTGCAACCCCAGTAGAGGGCATTTTAAATTTTTTATTTCTTTTATTATTATTATTACATTATTTTCATTTTTTTTTTTCAGAGAAAATAAGGCTTGACATTTCATTGAATTGTCTGCCTAGTTTTTTCCCCAGTTTTTTTAATGTCATCTGCTACAATTTTGGATTAACCAGGAGTCTTCTGGCTTACCAAGACCATGTACATCATTTTTTTTTTTTTTAATTTTTGACACATACCCTTATCCTGCTGAACACAACAACCCCTACCTTTGCAAACAGTGTAGATCCAGATCAGATGGCTTCTGCCATCTGATCAGGATCTACACTGTTTGTCATGTAGTTTGTAAAATTGAATGAATACATTATATCAAGTAATCTGATTAGTGGATAGTCAGAAATGGGTGTGGCTAAATTAATTTATTCAGCAGGATAAAGGTTAAAGTGCTAGTCACAAAAGACACATTTTTTTTTTTTTTTTATATATACTTGACATTTCAAGAGAATCATAGATCATTCATATGAAAAATCAAGCCTTACTTTCTCCAGAAAGTTAAAAATAGAAAAATTAAAAGGTCATCTGCTACAATCTTGATGGTGCTTTAAATAAGGGTTCAAACAGTTTTCTTACTTTTTTCTGAGAGAAGAGGCCTTGATATTTCTTTGAATAATCTCACATGAACACACCAAAACAACAAGCCCTATTTTCTCAAACAAGAAAAAAAACAATCAAATCTGTCACCACCTGTAAATTGCATGACAAGTACACTTTATGTAGGACAGGGCTTCAAAAAAGTGGAGTAGCCTATTCAGCCATTTTTATATTCAGCCACTAAACATATATTCCTGGAGTCCATTAGAATGGCCACAGGGTAACTATTCTAATGATCAAACTCTGAATATTAAGATAACCGAAAGGCAGAGTGATTTTCGTAAAGTAAGATAAATATTTGACCGTCAATCAATATTTATATTTCCAAATATATCTAGTATATCCAAAATAACAATTTATTTGGTGTCCTAGGAATCTGCACTTATGAATTAAACATTAACCCTTGTCCTGCTGAATAAATTAAGAAGCCACACCCACTTCTAAGTTTCAGCCAATCAGATTACTTGATCCAGATTGTTGATATAAATTCAAATACTTAATGGCAAACAGTGCAGATCCAGATCAGTTGGCTTCTTCAGAAGCCAACTGATCTGGATCTACACTGTTTGCAAAGGCAGGGTATATCCGGGTTCAGCAGGACAAGGGTTAAATGTGTGACACTCTAATATTATCTTAAACATAAACGTAAAACGCAAAGGTTGAGCCAGAAGATTAGTATATTTGCGAAGGTCCTACTGACAATGTGTACAGTGAAAATTCAGATCAGAATGTGCAGTCCGGTCTTGGTCTTCACTATTCATATACGAGATAACATCCACTTTTTTCATAGCCTGTCTCACCTCAGGTATCCTCCAGGTAGACAAAAGTTTAACTTTTATCACTCTCTGGGCAAATTTCAACAGATGACGAACTGATGATATTTTATTATTTTTCCAGAAAACAGGATTTGACACTTCATGCAAATTGTCTCTGAAGGAGAAAATTTGCATGAAATGTCAAAGCCAATTTTCTGGGACAAATAAGAAAAATATTTCAAAATGTTGTCTGCTGAAATGTTTACCCAGCATGCTTAGCATTAACCACCAACATGGTAAGAATACATTGCTGACATACCTGTAGCATATAGACTGTATGCAAATAAAATGGGGACTACCAAGAGAAAACTGAACTTTTCCCATATACATGAACAGTCAATTCAGACCAGCCTGCACATCTAGACAGTCCAGTCATGATCTTTGCCCTTCACAATGCACATTCAAGAATGTCCCATTACTGTGTTGATGGACAGTAAAGCACCTGACCAGGCTGTGCACATGTGCAGGCCGACCCCAGTTTTCGCTGTTCATACTCGGGAGAATGTCAGTTTAACCACAACATGCCTCAAATGTGAAATTATTAATCTACCTGCAAGGTATGATAATTAACGCAGGTAGGAAATGGACTTTTTTTATGGCTGATTTACATAGGTGGACTCGCTGTCTGACAAAAGACCTGTGGTCATGAATAAAAGCAACGATGGCTGCGGTGTTCTAGAGTTTTACTGCCCTTTAACTCTTTTGGTGCCAAATTTCAGATGACATTTGTCTTTTTTTTTTTCTTTTTTTTTTTAAACAAACTATCGCTTGGAAAAAAGTTAATATGTAAAGTTGAAAGACTGAATGCCAAACAGCGTAGATCCAGATGAGACGGCTCATTATGAGCCATCTCATCTGGATCTATGCTGTTTGCAAAAGCCTATTTTATCGCCTATGGCAGTGAAATATCAGGCCAGTGAGTAAAAGCAAAGAATAATTCTGATTAGTTTCTTTGAAGGATTTTTTTTTTTTTTTTTTTTTTTGAAGGATTTTTTTTTTTTTTTTAACATTTTCACCTGTATCATATTTACTCTAAGTATTCAGACAGACATGAGCAAACAAAGTGGACCCACATTAGACACCACTTGCCTGAACCTTTGCTGTCTGCATATAATGGCTCTTTTCCCATAATGTGGCTCATATGTTGTGCATACTCAGCCCTCACTGAAAGTGCTACTGAAAAGCACATACCCACAACATATATTTTTTGTGCAGAGTAGGAATAGGGGCCACAATTTGTTCAACTGAATGAAACAGCTATTGCATACCTCCAGATGCCATGCAATGTCCAATAATGCCACAGCAATTAATCAAAATAGAAGATGGTATTTAAAAATCTAGGTTCATCATTTGAACAAATTTGGTAGACCTCAGTACCCAGTGATATTATACAATAAGTGACTTTAATTGAGCATTTATCAATCAGAAAAAGTGATATTCACAGAGGCTGAAAGCCAGGGTGAATATCAGTCTTGTTAAATGACCAAAACTGAAATAATTGTTCTTACAGACCTTTTTTGGACTTTTAACAAGCAAAATTTGTAGCAGACAACAATTTATATATATATTGTTTTGTTTACATATCTTGAAATTTCATGTGAATTGTCCACCAAGCTGACAAATGTCAAGAAAGAACATAATAAAAGTGTCGTCTGCTGCAAATGCAATTGGCACTTGGATTATTTATATCAGAAAAATACAGAAAACATCATTTCCTAAACCAGGTTTCTGTACTCTAAATTATACACAGATTTTTTTTTTTTTTTTTTTTTCATAAATTCAGGCACATCTCAGCTTGTTTTCTCTATATCCTCTGAATTTTGTGAAGAACATCTCTCTTTTGCTTTGCAGCCATTTTCTTCCAGAAGACAACTGCCAGAGAGCTGTTTGTAGTATGAAATCTGATTGGCTTTTGAGAACATGTGATTTAATTGTGATTGGTTGACATTTGACACAAAATCATGTAAATTTCATTTGGACAGGATGTTTCATAGCTCATGTCTATTTTTAGCTGTCCAGAAAATCTGTCAAAGTATTATCCTCTGGAAACTGGTTAATACTTGTTGCATCACCATTTCCAGTTACATGTAAATGACTCTTACACAGGATTGCTTGCCATCAGATCTTTTTTATAGCATCAGAGTGCGTGCAAAATGCTTATTAGCTTTCTTCCACACAGCTTCAGGTTATGCCTCAGGATTCCTTAATAGGCTAGAAACATTCTGTAATGTTTAATGCTGAAATAAAGTTATTGTATTATTGTATATATATATAAGACCACTGTCAGACCCAATTTCCAGCCATGTTATCAGTATTGGGTCACTAGTTGTAGGTTAATACAGGGATTTGTCAAAACTGTCTCAGCCAATCAAAGCTTTCTTTCTGGTCATATGAGGGTGTGTCAATAAATAACCAGCCTATCCCATTTCTGATGGACCGAGACGGTCACGATTTTCATGCTTTGTTTCAATATATGTTTTATACATGGGTACAAAATTGCACACGTATCGAGTCATTCTTTAATAAGATATTGAATGTCAAACATGGCTAGTGATGCAAAGGCATGCTTTTCATCTAAAGTTGAGTACCGTGCTGTAATTCAATACTTGTATTTAAAAGGTCTTCTGCACCATCTTATGCTCAGGTTAAATTCTGGGTAGGGGAATTCAAACACGGTAGAACGTCTTTAGAAGATGAAGCCAGGTCTGGACGCCCACTGGATGCCACCAACGAAGAAATGTGTAAGAAAGTTCGGGATCTGGTTTACTCTGATAGGCGAATTTGGGTGGAAGAAATAGCACAGGCATTAGGCATTTCACATGGTAGCATTTCAACAATCTTACATGATCGTTTAGGTATGCGCAAGCTAACAGCCCGTTGGATCCCCAAATCCCTTAGCGATGAGCAAATGGCAACCAGAGCATCAGTATGCAGCGCCTTGTTGAAGCATTTTAGGTCAAAAGATGATTTTCTTTTGCGTCTGGTGACTGTAGATGAGACTTGGGTTCATTATTATGAGCCAGAGAATAAAGCTCAGAGTCGTCAGTGGTTAGGGCCTGGGTCCCCGAGGCCAAAGAAGTTCAAGACGCAACCATCTGCTGGCAAGGTGATGGCCACAGTATTTTGGGACACAAAAGGTGTTATTATGTTGGACTTTTTACCCAAGAGAAGTACAATAACTGGAGTGTACTATGCAAACTTGTTAGACCAGCTGAGAACCCCAATCCGTGAAAAACGCCGAGGTAAACTCTCTAAAGGTGTTTTGCTGCAACAGTACAACGCGAGAGTCCACACTTGCAAAGTTGCAATATATGCAGTAGAGCGAAACGGGTATGAATTAATACCACATCCTGCCTATTCGCCTGACCTAGCTCCTAGCGACTTCTTCCTATTCCCAAACTTGAAAAAGGATATTCGTGGACTTCATTTCTGGTCTGATGAAGAAGTCGTGACGGCAGTTGAGGAGTGAGTCAATGGAAAGGACCCTGATTTTTTCAATTCTGGGCTGATGGCACTTGAACACTGTTGGTCTAAGTGCATCACACTAGAGGGCAATTACATTTAAAAAGAAGAGGTGGATCTCAACCGGAAATAAGTTAGGCTGGTTACTTATTGACTCACCCTCGTATAACAAATACCAATATATAACTCCAAACTTTTCTTGTTTTGGAGATTTTTAAGTATCTTTTTTACCATGTATGGACATGAAGGCCATATTTAGATTGTCATCTGCTGCAGTTCTGCTTGGTGCTTTAATGGTTTACAGGTATATCATCTTTCAATCTGAACCAATAGTGTCAAATACCCTTTTACATCACATTACTAATGGCTGACAGGTTACTAAAAAGGGTTTGATTTAAACATGAAATGCTGTATAAAGACTTTGCTAACAGTGAAGATCCAGATGAGATGTCTTACAAAAAGCCATCTAATCAACGTCTACAGTTTTTGCCTTTTGAATAGCCTGCCACACCATAGTGGTGGGGTATTATGTTTTCCCCTCCGAGTGCAGGTCTGTCCGTCCATCCATCTGCCAGTCCATCAGTGCTTGGTTTTCACTTTCTAACTTGATGAGTTTTTGATGGATTTTATTCAAATTTTGCACACACATGTATATCAGGGGCAAGTAATATGGGATTGTTAATGGGTAAATTTTGTCTATTTTTGACAGTGTTATCTACCGGCTACACATCTATATTTTTGTTTTCAGACAATAACGAGTAAATATCAATTTTCACAAAACTTGGTATATGCATTAATACTGTGGAGATCTGGTTTGGGATTGCTAATGGGCAACTTCTGTCAACCCTGACAGAGTTACCTGCCTGTCACAAATCCGTACTTTTGTTTACTGATGTTAACTTGAGTAAATATCAATCAAGTTTCATCAAACTTGGTATGTGCATTAACATTATGGAGAGCTAGTTTGGAATTGCTAATGGGCAAATTTCAATAGTTTTTGACAGTTATCTGTCCATCACATGATACTGGTGGGGTATTATTGTTTCACGTTTTTTAGTTATTCTGTCACAACAATGTTTGCCATTTTATTTTTGATGTTTGTCTGACATCCCTTTTGAGATTTTTGGACTCATCTAAATTCAAAGAAGAAACAGTCCGCTTCAGAAACTCAGGGTGAAAAGGTTATGCTGTAGTCAGCAGATGGGACTTCATTTGATTTCTGAACTTTTATTTACTGCATGCAAGTTATACGGGCCATGCTATGCAAAAACGTGTTTTCAAATATATGCGTACAGCAAAGGCCCAGATCTAGCTGCGCATCTGTGGTCTGATCAGGGATTTCACTGTCCACCAACAGATTTAATGGATATAACTGAATGTATGAATGAAGAGCAACAGCTCGGATGATACCTTTGTGCATGCACAGGATGATCTGAATCTGTGCAAAATGCCTGTTCAAAGGCACTTTTTCTCTTGATGCTCCAATATAGCTCTGGATAAGGGACTTCTTTTCTTATTTCTTCAGGCACTTTTTTCTCATTTCTTCATGAATATATATGTTGTGGGTATTTGTTTTTTGTGAAGAATTAAGAAAAAATATTAACCCTTGTCCTGCTGAATAAATTAATTTAGCCACACCCATTTCTTACTATCAACTAATCCAATTACTTGATATAATGTATTCATTCTATTTACAAACTACATGACAAACAGTGTAGATCCTGATCAGATGGCTTCTTCAGAAGCCATCTGATCTGGATCTACACTGTTTGCAAAGGTAGGGGTTGTCGTGATCAGCAGGATATTAGGGTTAATTTGAAGATTATCTAGAGCTATAAACAATGAAGGTCCTGAGCAGACTGCTTCAATTCACCAGGCTGTCTGGGCCTTTGCTTTTTGCATGTGTAATTACAATGCATATATCCAGTTCCATACAGAAAAGAAAGAACAATCAACCAAATTTCACTGTGTGATTCATTCCCAACAACCACCTGAGAGGATCAGCCAGGATTATCACCCTTTATCTAAAGATAAAAAATCCTTATCCACAGCTTAAGAATCTTTATCAATTATTAGTCAGAGTAATTATCACCAATTTATCAGGGTGTCACATTTCTACCTAGAGTTTATCACATTTCTGGGCGACATATGAATATTTACTATGTAGGCAGATTTTATTTGTCCTTCACAAAATTCCGAGCTGACAGGTGAATTTATAACTTGTTTTTCTAAAGGTTCATTGACATGAAGGATAAAATAATTTCTGATCTATCAAGAAAAAGAAAAAAAAAAAAAGAAATACCGGTACATATGCAAATACCCTCAGCAAATACCATATTGGTCAAGCTAACTTGTATCTGCAAAATGGAAGGGAGAGTACTCAATTATCCACAAAATGAAAGGAATACTACTCAATTACTCTAACTCAACTGAACTTCGTTTGCAATGGGATTCCTTGCCATATACAATAGGATCAAGATATCTTACCTTATTCACCCTAAGTACTCAGACTGACAGCCCTGAGCAAACACAGTAGACCCAGATCAGAGGCTGCATTCTGCAGTATCTAATCAGGGTCTGCACTGCTTTCCACTCATTTGACATTTTTTTAGACACAAAGACAGGTAGTAAAATGGATTTCTTCTATTTTATGACAAGACGATAAGATGTTAATGTGCCCAAAAAAACAGTAAATATGATATTTACTCTAAGTATTGGGATAGAGAGGCCTAAGCAAACAGTGATACAGTGTAGCCCCAGACAAGATGCCACAAAATATGGTATCTGATCAGTCTACATTGTTTGCCACTCACTTCGCAGCTTTTAGACAAATCAACAGGCAGTAAAATGGACTTGTCCATATTTTAGGACAAGTATGAAATGGAGTTATGCTGTGCACTCTGGGTAAATTTTTCAGCAGACAAGATAGTGAATTATTTTTCTTATTTTTCTCAGAAAACAGATTTGACACTTCATGCAAATTGTCTCCACTCCACTGGAGACAATTTGCATGAAATGTCAAATCCTGTTTTCTGGAATAATATAAGAAAAATATCATCAATTTGTTGTCTGCTGAAATACCCAAGAGATAAAGGTTAAAGTTATCAATATTTTGATATAAATAACAAAAAATAAGTAACAAAGAATAAATACGGTAAGCTCCATTTTGTTTCTTACCATATTAAACCAAAATATTTAGACAGACAGGCGTAGGCAATTAATATTGATCCAGATCAATAATCAATAATAAGTTATGGCTGAATTATTTAGGGTCATTAGAGCATAACCAAGCACCTGATCAGTGTATGCACTGATGATCTGATGCAAATCTTATTTACCGTATTTACCCTAAGTATTCGGACACTTCAACTCCTAACCATATATGTTCTAAAATTTGAACCAGTACAATTCACTACTGATGTTGTGTCTAAAAATTGCTGGATTAGTGGCAAACAGTGTAGACCCAGATGAGACGCCGTTCTGCGGCATCTCATCTGGGTCTATACTGTTTGATCAGGCCTCTCTGTCCGAATATATATGGTAAATACGGTATCTCTTTCCCTGCTAGTGGCGACTTTTGTCGTCTGCTGATAACCTTCGCAAACAGTTTGGACCCAGATCTGGCCCGAAAAAATGTCGAGCCTGATCTTAATCCAAACTGTTTGACACTCTGATGGTATTCCTGAAAGATTTTTTTGTAAAAGTCGATTTTAAAAAAATCCACAGACCACAAAAAATGTATGCAAAAATCACCCAGAGTTAAAGCTCCAGATAACAAAGGTATCAAGATAAATATTTTTCTTCTATTTGTCCATGAAAAACAAATATTGTGGGTTCTCATTATAAGTACCTTGGTGAGGGGCTTCTTTTGAGTACCCACAACATACATTTTTATCATGGGCAAAGAAGAAAATATCAACATTTTTTGGTTGAAAAAAAGAGTCTAATCCACTGTTATGAGGATCTGTCTGCTTTAACAAGCCACTGTCTAGACACAACTTCCACATCATTATTATTATAATTCCATATTTTTTATTTGTGCTCACTTTACATGCAAGATGGCAGTTTCGGATGGGACAGCAACCCACAAGAACCTTTTTCAGTTCTTTTTGGCAGAATGTTCATAGAAACAGGTCTACCTTTTGCCATTTTGTTCATGATTTTTTTTTTTACCTAAAATATCTTTTCCAAATAAGAGAAATGTCCATTTCTAGTGCTCCAAATGGCTAGAACTCATCGAATACTCACAACATATGTGTTAATGAATGATGATAAACACTTTAAGTCACAGTGAAAAGATGAAGGAGTGATAATGAAAGGCTCTGTGCAATAAGGTGCAATACAATCATGATCTGAACTCCGCCTCTAGTAAGAATCAAAACGAAGTCAGGACAGCTGACTGTTTGGCAACCTGTAGAAATAAGAAAAAAAAAACACATTTACCTGGGTGGCCCTTTATCTAGACAAGGCTCGGGAAAAGATGGGGTATCCATATAATATTACACAGCAGCACTTCTTATGAGTATCCACAACATATGTTTTTGTGGAGAAATAAGAAAAATGTCAATAATTTTTGTCGAAAACAGCACCTTATCTGGAGCTGTGATGACAGCTAAGGGCACTCTAAAGGTACATTACCTGTTCTGGAGTGTTTGTCACAAAAGCATGACAAAACTGTATGTTGATGTGGCCCTTGGGTTCCCGTGCAAGAAAGGCAAACTGGCAGTAGTCTGGATCACACGCTGCATAAGATATCCTCTTTAAGGCATGGGCCATATACACACTCTGAAAAAAAAAATAAAAAAATGTTTTCAAAAAAATAGTGTCATCGTAACACATAAACCTTTAACTTTTGTTTAATGTTTGTTTGTTTTCAGGTTTTACAGCCCAGTCAAACCATTGGGGTCATGCCACACTTTTTCCTGGGCAGGCATAGCCCTCTAAGGGGTTAACCAGTATTTGTGAATATTCTTTTGCCAGAATCTAACAAATGCCCTTCTTGAATCAGGAGAAGGGAGAGAATGACCATGGAAAATATTTCATGATTAATCTCCACAAAAGAATGTTGCCAGACCCAGTAGGGATCGAACCCACTTCCTCCTGATCTCCAGTTGGACGTACATCTGACTGAGCTACAGAAGCCGGATGCAAATGAGTGCAGAAACAGTATACCAGCAAGCCTCAGCCTATACCCACATTCTTCCCACCACTGCCCTATTACCTGCAACATATCTGATGATATTCCTTCAACTGGGTTACAAGATATAGTCAAGAAACATATTCCAACATAGGCAGAGATGGGGATAAAAAGTATCCTACATGATCACCACAGATATTGTCTTATCTTAATCTATAAATGATAGGTGAAAAATGTTGGTTTTCCCTGGTACATACATAGCTCCAGATAAGGTGCTTTTTTCATCAGAAAAGTAGTGATATTTTTCTTATTTTTGCATGAAAACATATACTGTGGGTGCTCATTAGAAGCGCCTTGGTGCCACGCTTCTCCTGAGTACCCACAACTTGTTTCCATGCAAAAATAAAAAAAATAATATGTGCATACCCCTTTATTAGAGCTATGTACATAGCACAATTTGTGGCATGAAAATCTGGCATTCCTGAACCACCTGCATCTTGGGGTAAAATTTAATTTGTCCCTCGCCATTAAAAAAGGGAAAATTTTCAGAACAGCCAGCTGAGCCACACGATCTGATGAGGACCTTGTCTAGATTCACAGCTCCAGATAAAGTACTGGGCCCAGTTGTTCAAAGCTAACGACATCGTTAGTTAACTATACATTAAAATTTACATCGAGTGATACGTAAATATGCTGAAATTTTTTGCTGAAAAAATGTGAGTAGCTTTTGCAGTGCAAAAGCTACCCACATTTTTTCAGCAAAAAATATCAGAATATTGTGTATTGAATCCGCTAAAACAGTTAACAAAATGACCCTTAACGAGCTCATCAAGCTAACGACGCTTTGAACAACTGGGTCCTGATTTTTTTCTTATTTTTCCTGGAAAACATAGCTTCTAATGAGTACCCACAACCTATATTTTCCAGGAGAAATAAGAAACATATAATGTGTATACCCCATCTAATCTGGACCTATGCTAGCAATGATTCCATAAACAGACAGCAAAGGCCCTGATCTGCCTGGGCAGATGCCCAGTCTGGTTTGGCCTTCAAGGCTCTCCGCATATGCCCCAAAGGCCCCTTTTCCTGCGGCTACACTCATTTTTTGTTTGGCAGAGCTATGATTTGAGAAAAAGTATACATCTGCTCAAAAATAAAGTCAATCTTATCATGTCTGATATAAAAACAGTTTTTGGTAGACTCTCTAAAACCTTTAGCACTGTTGCAGCGAAATCAGCGGATGATAAACTGACCATATTTTTCTTATTTTTACAATAATACAGGATTTAACTTAAATGAACTTAACATAAAAAGTCAAACTCCATTTTTGAAAAAAAAAAATAAAATGTGAAATGATAACACCCTGCCACTATCTTGTGGCAGGTAGATAACTGTCAAAATTTTATGAAATTTGCCCAATAGCAATCCCAAACCAGATCTCCATAATAACAATGCAATACCAAGTTTGGTGAAAATCCTTTGATATTTACTCAAGGTTTTGTCCAGAAACGAATCTATGGACAGATGAACAGACACATGGACAACCAACATGGAACTATTATCAGGGATCAATTTTAGCACTTGCTAACTTGCTAAATGCTGGTTAATTTCCTCAAAAAGCAAGCTGCAATTTCCATCACTTGCTAATTCTAGCAAGTTGGAAATGTTCTCTTTAACTGGCAGAACCTGAGGCATTGTTGCTGAAGTTTTGCAATTTCTTTTCCAAAAGAAAACAGGTTTTGACATTACATGCAAATTGTCTCCATGGGAGACAATTTGCATGTAATGTCAAAACCTGTTTTCTGGGAAAAATTAAGAAAACTATTTTAAAATGTCTGCTGAAATTTTTACCCAGAGTGCTAAGGTTTAAAGCCACATTTAACAGTGTTTATAAGTGTGAAAAAGCAAGCTGGCTGAAAGATTTAGCAAGTAAAAAATAATGCCACTTGCTAATTTTAGCAAGCTGTCAAAAAAGTTAAATTTGAACCCTGTATTATACCTACCATTATCATGTGGCAGGGATGTCATCTGAAGATTCTACCTAGCATGCTTAGTGTGAAACCAGTTCTTTTTGTTCATGATTGTAAAATACCAAATTTACCCTAAATATTTGGCTAAACAGGCCTGAACAAACAGTGTAGAGTGTGGTCATAATGTGGCATATTTACATCCAGCATACTACCAATGCTTAGCACTCTGGGTAAAATTTCAGCAAATGACATTTTGAATTTTTTTTTTTTTTTTTTCTAGAAAACAGGCTTTGAAACTTCTTTCAAGTTTTCTCCTAAGGAATCAGGAAATAAGAAACATATAATCAGAGAGTGGTGTAAAAGCTAATTAATCCATTTATGTCTGAACAATATAAATGCAGTCTTCCTTCATGGATGTCTGAAGAGTCCATTTCATATTTAAAGGAGTTGCACATAGGGATTACTATAACTATGCTATAACTGAAGCTTTCTAATGCTATAGCAAACAGTGTGGACCCCTGTCAGGTCCTGCATTATGCAGCATCTCATCTGGATCTTCACTGTTTGCTAATGTCCCTTTTTTGAGGAGGGGGTAGGGGGTGGGGAAGCTAGGTATTAATGCAGCTACCAATTTTTCCCCTAGAGGTGGGATGGGGTGTAGTGGGATTAACCCAGGGAATTAGACAATTTTGAAACAAAATATGGCTAATTCCTTACCCCCCCCCCCCCCCCCCCCCCCCCCCCCGAGTTCTAGTTTTGTGTCAAAAATCACATGGGTGCAGGCTTCAGATTGTTCACATATTTTTCCTGAAGAATTTCCAGCTCAGGTACCTGTTTTATAGTGGTCTATCAAATTCCCTAAGGTAGGGATATTTTTGCTGTCTAATCCTCAGGCTTCACCTGCATCCCCTCTAAGAGAAAACATTGAAAAGGGAATAATGGGTTAATTTACACATTGCATACCTTTTGATGCAATGTATAGAAACTGCAAAAAAGCACAACTTTGTACTTATATTAATAATTTACTTGACAACTTTGATTAAAAACACATTCTCAACATATCATGTGCAAACTTAACACTAATTGTTTTCATTACAGACCCATTACCCTTTTCCATTCTAAGGGCAGATTCAGCAGACGACAAATTGATATTTTTTCTATTTTTTTCTCCAGAAAATAGATTTTAACATTTTATGCAAATTGTCATCTCCTGAGGAGACAATCTGCATGAAATGTCAAAGTCTACTTTTCTGGGAAAATTTAGGAAAATATTTCAAATTGTCCTCCCCTCCGCTGACATTATTACCAAGCATGCTTAGCATTAAAATATGCTGGTATATATTTTTACTGCAGAGCAATTACATTTTCACTGCACCATAGTTCCAGATAGGCACTTTTTCAATCAAAAGTAGATATTTTTCTTTTTTTTCTCCAAGAAAACATAATATGTTCTGGGTACCAATTAGAAGCACCTCAGTGAGGTGCTTCTAATGAGTATCCACAACATATGTTTTTGTGGAGAAAAAAAAATACTTTGTGGTTACCCTTCTTATCAGGAGCTATGTGTACAGGGAACTGAAACCAAACAAGTGGGCCAAGATGACTCTGAAGTGCTCACCTGAGGTACACTGCCTCATTTTACTAATGAAACAGTCTCAGGGTGTAAATGGGGCTGAGGTAGGGGCTACAGCAGATTTATGGGGGGAAATGTTTGCCAAGTTTGATGACTAAGTGAAATGTAGCTAAATCTTTGGGTTCATGCAAAATATTTGACAATGAAACATAGGTCAGGATCATGGAATGACACTGTAGTGTTTGAGTCAAAAAATGCACATGCCATATTAGGTAACTCAACTGTCATCAAAAATGGAGCTAAATGCTAAAGCTGATAAAAAATGGTAAAAATCGTTAGACCATGAAAAATATGTCATGGTCATAAAATGCTGCTGCCAGGCATTATGGTTGTAGGTGTTATTCAGAAATGGACTTGAATCACAAATGATGATTGACTGGCAAAAGGACAGACAGAAAGCCGGATGCTTATATCATACCATCCTGCTTAAGCAAGTGTTACAATGAGGAGTCCTGAATGTTTACTCTGAAATAAAGAAGAGTTGTAGCAAAACTGAAACACAGTGCCTGCTTTTTTTCACAAAATGTCTTCAGCTCCTATTTTCAAAATCTAAGTGAGCTCTGAAGAACTGATCGGAGAACAAAGCTGACACTGAGATAAAACATAGCTCCAGATAAGTGAGAATATCAGGAAAATATTCTTATTTCTCCACGAAAACACAGCGAGGCACTTCTTATGAGTACCCACAAAATATATTTTATGGACAAATAAGAAAAATATGAACAAATTGTGGTTGAAAACATGCACCTTATCCGGAGCTATGTAAAGATTACCAGTACTTTTCTGATCATGACTTACCTCCCCATTACTACTGCAAACTTTAACACCAGAAAGGGAGATAACCAACAGAATCGTCTTACTCTTCTGCACATCCTAAAAATATAAGAACAAAATTGTTTTGACCCATTTACGTTGTGTGTTCTACCACAACTCATTGGACTTGTCTATTTCTAATAGCAAGGTGTCTGGTTAGTTTTTATTATTACTATGTTTTATAGAAATTCCTGTATATAATGCAAATAGTGTAGACCCTGATCAGATGCCACATTCTGCACTGTCTTACCTGGGTGTGCACTATTTGCCAATTACCTTTTTGGGGGTTTGAACTTTCCACGACTGAAATGGGTTAAAGGGACCTAACTGATCTTGACACTTAGCATGCTCTGGGCAGATTCACCAGGTGACAAACTGATATTTTTCTTTTTTTCCCAGAAAACAGGATTTGACATTTTATGAAAATTGTATAAGGAAACAATTTGTATGAAATGTCATCCAAGAAAATAAGAGTTGACATTTCATACAAATTGTCTCTTAAGGAGAGACAACCTGCATGAAATGTCAAATCTTATTTTTTGGGAGAAAAAATAGGAAAAATATTTCAAAATGACATGAGCTGGAACATCTACCCAGAATGCTGAGTTATAAATAATAAATACAGACTCCAAAGCATGGTGGTATTTCTACTTTTGTTTCATTTATTTTATTTATTTATTTTTTTTTTTGTACTATAATTTGAGACACAGAGACATTGAAAAGTTCCAAAAAAGGTAACTCTTGCAAAATTTTCTTATTAAGAATGTGGGATTTACCTCCCTTATTCACAGCTGTTCTTCAGCCAGTCTCACTAAACTATCACTTTTTTTTTAAGTAGCTGCTTGACCATTCTTTTTATTTCTTTCTTTATTTATTTTTATTATTAAATCTATAATTTCTTCCAAAGAGTTTTATTTTGTTAGACTGATCAGCATCAAAAATGTCAAAATTCCTCAAGACTGGAGTCTTATAGCACCACTACATTATGCATATGGAATCTTCAAAATTTCTATAATGTACATGGAGTAACATTACAGTGTACATAGAATCATGACCATTATTACAAGTGACTAATATATTCCCTTACATTTCCTTACTTAAATATTAAGCCTATTTCAAAAGCACTGTCAAAAGGGACTAATATTCTACTGTATTATCATGGAAGTTCATCATGTCGTGCCGTGCAGGATATCAGCCGAAGCCAGGTCATGATTTTTGGTTTATTATGCATCAAAGGGGCTCATTTTCACTCAGATTGCTTGTTGTCTTCAATTAAAGCAAAATTTATTGAGAATTCTCCATAAAATTCTTTAACATTTCAGAAAGTTTGTTGACCATGTTTATTTACATCTGAGATTTACATGCGTTGCAAGCATAATTATGCTTTGTTTTTTGGAGACAGAAGCACTGATTAAGGAAAAAAAAAAAAAAAAGAAAATAAATGCACAAGTATACAATAAGAAGGTTATTGTATGCCCTAATTACCATATTCTACCTAATTACCGCACTGTGTGCTTAAGTTTTTCATTTTCAAAATTAAAATACCTTCCCATTAATGACACACTATAAAGAAAGATCACCAGATGACTTCATGAGGTTCGTATTTAATGATGCTCATGGTTATAATATAAAAGCATATGTTGTGGGTACTCATTTGAATAGCCTTAATTTGTTGAGACAATTCAAATGAGCATCCACAATAAATGCTTTTATAAAGGAGTAGATAAAAGTATGCAGGCTGTAATTCAAAGACTATGACTTGCTTGGCTGTGTGCTTATAGGGGTATGTACAGTAATTAGGTTGAATATAGTATTTGGACAGTTGGTTGGTTGGTCAACACTATTTAGGTCATGTCAACTGGTCAGTTTACCTAATCACACTTTTCCTGGGCAGGCTTAGTCCTCCAAGTGGTTAAACAGTAGTTGTGCACATTCTTTCCCCAGAAAATCACAACTGCCTGTCTTGAATCAGCAGAAGGGAGAGAAAGGCCTATTTGGACAGATAGTCTGAATAAACAGTGTAGACTCTGATCAGATGCTGCAAAATGGGGCATTTGATCTGGGTCTACACTGTTTGCCACTTACCCAGCAAATTTTTAGATGCTTCAACGGGTAGTAAAATGGACTTGTTCAAATTTTAGTATAAGTATGGTATTGAGTTAACCCTTGTCCTGCTGAATAAATAAAGATGCCACGCCTACTTCAAATTTTCAGCCAATCAGATTACTTGATCCAGGTTGTTGATACAAATTCACATACTGAATGAAAACAGTGCAGATCCACATCAGTTGGCTTCTTCAGAAGCCAACTGATCTAGATCTAAACTGTTTGAAAAAGCTGGGTATATCTGGGTTCAGCAGGACAAGGGTTAAGATATTCCACTCTTTAGGGTAAAGATAGTTGTGATCTGTTTTCACTGGTATATAAATTAAGCCAAAAAAAAAAAAAAAAATCAATACGATCTTTACAGTCCTCTAGTGACCTTCAAAATGAGCTCAAATTTCCTGGCCATTCCCAAAGACTCTATCATGCTTATTTACTTCTATCATTTTACTTTGATGCTGATGTTAACAAATATTTCCCAAACAATAAGAAGTGTCCCTAGCTTTACTTGAAAGAGTTTGTTGCAGGTACAAAGCATGACTAGCAATATATAAGCCATTCCAAAAATAAAAAATAAAAAATTACTTTATTATATATGCGATCTTGATAGGAGGTGGGGTGGTGGTGGTGGTGGTTGTGTGTGTGTGTGTGTGTGGGGGGGGGGGGGGAGGTTTCGGGGAGGCAGGGGGGGGGGGGGGTTGAAACATCATGCAAATTGTTTTTCTCACAGACCATTTGCATGAAATGTCAAAGTCTATTCTCTGGGATAAATAAGCAAAATATCAATTTGTTGTCTGCTAAATTTGCCCAGAGAGTTTATCATTTTTATTTAGAAAACAATAAGGCTTAATATTTTGTTTGAATCCAGTATCTGAAAAATCCAAAAATAAACAAGAGGGCCATGATGGCCCTGTAATGCTCACCTGAGCAACATAGCACTTTGAGAACCTGATCTAGAACTGATCAAGGAAAACATTCTGATCAAAGTCAACATGATTATATTAACAAGTAAGACAATGTAGCATGTCTAATGGACTGTGAAATAAAGGTCAAGGTCAAATATGGATGACTGACCTAAACAGAAAAACTTATGAAAGTCAATGGATAGAAAAATATACATCACCTTGAAATCATCAAAACAAACATTTTGAGCAAGATTCATGATGATCACTTCAAAAATGTGACCTCCAGGGCATCAACAAGGTTTTCCTTTGATTTGGCCTGGTGTCCTAGTTTCTGATATCAAGTGACCCAGTTTTAAACTAGACCTAGAAATCATCAAGACAAAGATTTTGAGCAATATTTATGATGATTATTTAAAAAATGTGACCTCTGGAGTGTAAATAGTTTTCTGCAGATTTGGCCTGGTGACCTAGTTTTTGACCCCAAGTGACCATGTTTCGAACTTGACCTAGAAATCATCAAGACAAACATTTTGAGCAAGATTCATGATGATTGCTTCAAAAATGTGACCGCTAGAGTGTTAACAAGGTTTTCTGCTGATTTGGCCAGGTGACCTAGTTTTTGACCCCAAGTGACCCAGTTTCAAACTTGACCTAGAAATCACCAAGACAAACATGTTGAGCAAGATTCATGATGACTGCTTGAAAAATGTGACCACTTGAGTGTTAACAAGGTTTTCCGCTGATCTGGCCAGGTAACCTAGTTTTTGACCCCACGTGACCCAGTTTCAAACTTGACCTAAAAATCATCAAGACAAACATTTTGAGCAAGATTCATGATGACTGCTTCAAAAATGTGACCGCTAGAGTGTTAACAAGGTCTTCTGCTGGTTTGGCCTGGTGACCTAGTTTTTGATCCCAGGTGACCCAGTTTCAAACTTGACCTATAAATCATCAAGACAAACATTTTGAGCAAGATTCATGATGATTGCTTCAAAAATGTGACCGCTAGTGTTAACAAGGTTTTCTGCTGATTTGGGCCGGTGACCTAGTTTTTGACCCCACGTGACCCAGTTTCAAACATATCCTAGAACTCATCAAGACAAAGATTTTGAGCAAGATTCATGATGATTGCTTAAAAAATGTAGCCTGGTGACCTAGTTTTTGACCCCATGTGATCCAGTTTCAAAACTGATCTAGAAATCAACAAGACAAACATTTTGAGCAAGATTCATGATGATTGCTTGAAAAATGTGACCGCTAGAGTATTAACAAGGTTTTCTGCTGATTTGGCCCAGTGACTTTTTTTTTTAATCCAAGTGACCGAGTTTCGAACCTGACCTAGAAATCATCAAGACAAACATTTTGAGCAAGATTCATGATGACTGCTTCAAAACTGTGACCGCTAGAGTGTTAACAAGGTTTTCTGCTGATTTGGCCCGGTGACCTAGTTTTTTACCCCATGTGACCCAGTTTCGAACTTGATCTAGAAATCATCAAGACAAACATTTTGAGCAAGATTCATGATGATTGCTTCAAAAATGTGACCGCTAGAGTATTAACAAGGTTTTCTGCTGATCTAGCCCTGTGACCTAGTTTTTGACCCCAAGTGACCCAGTTTCGGACTTAGAGTTAATGGAGGCAATCATTTTGAGCAAGTTTCATCAAGATTGGGTCAAAACTATGACCTCTAGAGTGTTAACAAGTTTTTCCTTTGATTTGACCTGGTGACCTAGTTTTTGACCCCAAGTAACCCAGTATCGAACTTGACCTAGATTTCATAGAGGCAAACATTCTGAGCAAGTTTCATCAAGATTGGGTCAAAACTGTGACCTCTAGAGTGTTAACAAGTTTTTCCTTTGATTTGACCTGGTGACCTAGTTTTTGACCCCAACTAACCCAGTATCAAATTTGACCTAGATTTCATAGAGGCAAACATTCTGAGCAAGTTTCATCAAGATTGGGTCAAAACTGTGACCTCTAGAGTGTTAACAAACTAATTGTTGACGACGAAAGACGGACGACGACGGACGACGGACAGAGGGTGATGACAATAGCTCACCCTGAGCTTTTGCTCAGGTGAGCTAAAAAAAATGAGAATGTTGTCTGTTGCATTTGTGACTGGTGCTTCTTCAAGAGTTAAAATAAGCAATTCAAAAAGAACACAAAGAGATAAGTCTCAATTACTGTCTAGGAATCAATTTTTTGCAGACAAAATAACCAGTTTGCAATAAAAACAATGAGACCATATCAAACCTTTAACCTGATAAATTTGAATATAAACAGCATAGCTTTTGATAAGATGCTTTTATTGTTATTTTTCTTATTTCTCCACAATGTTGCGTGTACTCATTAGAAGCACCTCACCGAGGCACTTCTAATGAGTACCCACAACATATGTTTTTGTGGGGAAATAAGAACAAGAGGACCATGATTGTCCTATATCGCTCACCTGAGCAAACAGATTTGCATACTTATATTAGTGTTGAAGTTTCAGCCAAGTTCACTGCTCTAAATTTTACAGCCCTGCACCCCCCACCAACCCCCCACAGCAGCCATGTTTTTTTCTTTTTAACGCATCATGGCAACTAAATCTTGAAAGAGGGTCACCAAAGGAACATTTCTGCCAAGTTATATTGAAATTGGTCCAGTGGTTTCTGACAAAAAGATTTTTAAAGTGTTTTATATTGCTATAAAGCCCAAACCCCTAACAGCCATTTTTTTCTTTTTGACGAATCATGACACCTTGAAAAAACTTGGTTGAGGGTCACCAAAGGAACAATCTGTTTACCAAGTTAAACCAAGTTAAATTGAAATCGGTTCAGTGGTTTCTGACAAGAAGATTTTCAAAGTTTTCTATATAGATACATAGGGAAAATAAGCCCCGCCCCCTGGCGGCCATGTTTTTTGACGAATCTGAATGGCTTGAACAATCTTGGTAGAGGATCACCAAAGGAACATTTCTGCAAAATTATATTGAAATCGGTCCAGTGGTTTCTGACAAGAAGATTTTTTAAGTTTTTAGTTAAAAAATCTATTTTTAGCTCCTGTGACCTAGATATGCAATGGACCGGAACCATTTGAACAACTTTGAAAGAGGACCAACCAAGGATCATTCCTGTGAAGTTTGGTCAAAATCCAATCAGTGGTTTAGGAGGAGATGTTGTTTAAAGATTGTGGACGGACGGACATACGGACGATGACGACGACGACGACGACGGCCGGTGAGTGATCACAAAAGCTCAGGTGAGCTAAAAATACTTAGCTGATAGCCACTCTTATATAGACCAATGTCAAACATTTTAACCTTAACACTTAGCACTCTGGGTAAATTTTAAGTAGATGACATTTTGAAAAATTTATCATATTTTTCCCAGAAAACAGGATTTGACATTTCATGCAAATTGTCTCCAATTTTGCATGAAATGACAAATCCTGTTTTCTGGGAAAAATAAGAAAAAATATCATCAATTTGTTGTCTGTTGAAAATGCCCAGAGAGTGGTAAAGGTTAAAAGCATCAATCACAACTGCAACAGACATTCTGAAAGGAGCAGTCTAATCTGGGTCCACACTGTTTGCAGAAATGACTTTTACAGTAACCGGCAGAAGACAATGCAGACGACAATAATTGTGACTGGCGCTTTAAGGGTTAACATATATCAGCAGACACTGAATGATACCCCACCACTACACTACAGGGTAACTGAACATGTAGAGAAGATGGCTAATGTTTGATGTGTAATAACTCTACCCAACAAGAGGGCCATCATGGCCCTGTAATGCTCACCTGAGTATCATAGCACTTAGAGAACATTTCAAGTGTTTACCTGTATTTTTATGCCATAATAAATAGAATACGAGCCAGACCCTTAACCCTTACCCTGCTGAATAAATTAAGATGCCATGCCCATTTCTAATTTTCAGCCAATCAGATAACTTGATCCAGATTGTTGATATAAATTCACATACTTAATGGCAAACTAAGTGCAGATCCAGATCAGATGGCTTCTTCAGGAGCCAACTGATCTGGAGCTACAGTTTGCAAAGGCAGGACGTATCCGGGTTCAGCAGGACTACGGTTAAGCAGGGAGAAGGTAAGCCTCCTATCAACAGTCTGATTCCCAAACTTCATCAGTACATATACATCTCACCACTCTATATCACCTAAAGAAAATAAGGCTTTGCATTTCAAAGATGCAGATGATTCTCATTAAATGCCAAATCTTATTTTCTCTGAAAAAGTCTACTACAATTCTGGTTAACATGTTAAGGGTTAAATTGTTGATTTTGCAATAATCTGAATAAATTAAGGGAATAATGGTGATAAAAAAGTAAGCAAGAAATGAACCAGTATTTCATTGCAGCAGCAGTTCCCTTGATCCTTTCTGACATTGATATATCGGCATCTAAGGACTGTAATCATTACTCCAGCTAAGACAGGGGGATCAGGAAAATATTTTTTCTTATTTCCCCATCAAGACATGTTGTGGGTATTCATTAGACGTGCCTCAGCAAGGCACTTCTAATGAATACCCACAACATATGTTTTCATGGTGAAATAAGAAAATCATCAGCAATTTTTGGCCAAGAAAATGCCCTACATGGAGCTATGTATAATATGTCATAACAGACTTCATGTGGTTCCTGAAAAGCCAAGTATTTTGGTCACAGTTTTTTTCTTATTTCTCTGTCAAACATATATTATATTACAGGATCTTATCAAAATTGTCTAATGAAAGTAAAACCAGGTATAACATGTCTGCATAACATATGGAGAATAAGAAAAAGTGCAGATATTTTATCTCCAAAATAACAACTTTTCCGAAGCTCAAAATCATAAACTAGAAATTGAATTTTCCAACGGGTAAATTTTATCAATACAGTATTCCTCAAAGTCGTTGCATGATATTGTACTGAAATTGATCTTAAGCCAATCGGCAGAGATTGGCTGCTTAGTTCCATGTTACATGATTTTGATTAAGAGGGAATCAATGCAAAACATGTCTTATTTGCAGTTTTGTTCAAACTCGGGGATTGTCTGAGTACATGTTTATTGGGAAATTCAGGCATCCATAGTGTTTTAGGATCCTGATTATAAGCACCTGCTTTGTCTCATTTACTAGATATAGTAATATTCAACATCATTCCAGATTGGGCACTGTTTCTATTGAAAGTGTCGATATTTTAATTTTTCCACAAAAACATAGGAGAAAATAGACTTTGATCTTTCTTGCAAATCGTCTCAAAAGGAGAAAATTTGCAGGAAAGATCAAAGTCTATTTTCTGGGAAAAATAGGAAAATTATTTCAAAATGTCAGCTGCTAAAATTTTTATCCAGAATACATTATTGAGATGAAAATTCAAATCCGGGACCTCATGGTAATATTCAACCAAGCTCTAGATAACCTGTTTACGTTTAGTGGACTCTTCTACCCCAACTTTTGGACTGGTCTATTTTCAACAGCAGGGTGTCTGGTTAGTTTTTATTATTGCTATGTTTTACAGAAATTCATGTATTTAATGCAAACAGTGAAGACCTGTTCAGACGAAACTGAAAACTGATCAGGGTCTGTACTGTTTGCCAGTCACACTTTTAGGGGTTTAAAATGGTTTAAGGCACTTTTTCAACCAGACGTATTAACATTTTTCTTATTTCTCCACAAAAACATAGGAGAAAATAGGCTTTGATCTTTCATGCAAATTGTCTCCATAGGGGACAATTTGCATGAAAGGTCAAAGCTTAGTTTCTTGGAAAAACTAAAAAATTATTTCAAAATGTCATCTGCTAAAATTTTTACCCAGCTTGTTAAGTACTGTCATGTTGAGATGATGAAGGGTGAAAATGAAAGGCTCTGTGCAATCAGTCTAGAATTGAACTTCACCTCTAGCAGGTTTCAAACCCAAGACCTCATGATCCAAAATCAGAAGTGCTAACTGCTCAACCACCTGGATGCTTTGTAAGAGTGAGCAGACAGAATAGCAGATGGAATGGACAGACAGAAAGACAGACAACCTGATGCCAATATCACACCAGTTACTTCAGCAAGTGCAACAAAAATAGGTACTTGACAGATATCAGTTCACCTTATCTCCAAGTTTACTGTATAACATCAGTGAATATAAAACAGGAGGGCGGGTTCCTCATAATCTTGGAATGCTGTCTTTTGGCAATCAAGACGAACTCAATATCCAGATTTTTCTCAGTTTTCCACAAAAAACAAAATACAGTTGACTCTCGTTATCTCGACCTCGCTTATCTCGAATAACCGCTTATCTCGAAGTGAAAATCTGGTCCCTTCCTATACATGAAAACCTAACAACAGATGAAAAATATTGTAGAAAAGAGGAGAAATTGCTCCTGAGGAGCAATTTCTCCTCTTTTCCACAATATTTTCAATATATCTCTAACTTCAAAAGTCCAGTTACCTATCAGTTTGTTAAATGTGGTTAATCAAATTATTTTTTCCTCAATTCTGCAAACCTGATATGTCGAACTACGGATATCTCGAAGTATTTCAGAGAGTCCCTTGGAGTTCGAGATAACGAGAGTCGACTGTACCATATTTTTCCACACATACCCCTATCAGTGGACAGTCAAGCAATTTCGTCAGTCTAAAGTTACAGCCAATGACTTTTATCTATATGTACTTTACAAAAGCATGTGTTGTGAGCACTCATTTGAACTGCCTCGGATTTACCTCGACTTGTTGAGGCAATTCAAATGAGTACCAACAACATATGTTTTTATAAAGAAAATCAGACAACATATCATATAAGCATCATTAAATATACCCCCAGGAAGTCCTCTGCTGATCTTTCTTTAAAGTGTGCTCTTATTAGGCAGATATTGTCCAAGTTTTTTCAGTAATTTGGAAAAATCTAAGCCCACAGTGCAGTTATTAGGTTGAATATGTACTGCATATAGCACTACAGTGACAATTCTAAATACTGTACTGCATATAGCACTACAGTGACAATTCTGAATACTGTACTGCATATAGCACTACAGTTTGATTTTGATTTGGGCTTAACGTCGCTTTCAACCTTTTTCAGTCATATCGCGACGGTGTCTGGATGTGGCAGGGAGCTCAATGCTCACTTTTAGAGTGCTGCCTCACTGAAATATCACGCCCCAGACACTTTGACATGATATTCCACCCAGTCACATTATACTGACACTGAGCTGACCAGTTCTAGCTCTACTTTCTTAATGCTGAGCGCCAAGCGAGAGAGCAGCTAGTACCATTTTTAAAGTCTTTGGTATGACCCGGCCGGGGATCGAACCCGCAACCTCCCGGTCACAAAGCGGACGCTCTACCACTGAGCCACTGTGCCGGTGCATATAGCACTACAGTGACAATTCTAAATACTGTACTGCATATAGCACTACAGTGACAATTTTGAAAGAATACCATAGGTGTAGATAAGGCATCTTTTTTGACCAAAAAACTGATATTTTTTCTTATTTCTGCATGAAAATATGTTGCAGGTAGTGATTAGAAATGCCTCCCTCTAACCCATTGTAGTCTGGAAACCCCTAAAAGGGTAATTGGCAAACAGAGCAGACTCAGATCAGATACCACAGAATGCTGCATCTGATCAGAGTCTCCACTGTTTGCAAATAGTTTAGCCATTTTTCTCTAAGATAATGTAAATCTCAAAGCTGGACGTACCTAAATCTGAAATTGGACTCTTCCAACATAGTGTGTGTGTGTGTGTGTGTGTGTGTGTGTGTGGGGGAGGGGGGGGGGGGGGATTCAGTTTACAATGGGCTAAGGTACAGATATTTACTTATTTATCCATGAAAACATATGTTATAGGTACTCATTAGAAGTGCCTCATCAAAGCAAGGTAGAAAAGCCTCATCAAATACCCACAACATATATGGGCCAGCACACGACAAAACCTACAATAAGACTTGTGCAACCAGTGAAGACTCAGATCAGCCTGCACATCTGTGCAGTCTCAGCAGAGTCTTCACTTATCGTAAGTGCCTAATACAGCCTCCCATCCAGGCTATCTAAAGAAGGATAAACAAGAAACCTTGCCATACTGGGTGAATGTTTTTTTTTTTTTTTTTTTTTGTTTTTTTGGAGGGGGGGGGGGGGGGGGGTTTACGGCCCTTTCAAGAATATTTCACTTATATCGAGCCGATCAAAGGTGGGCAAAACCCGGAGAACCCAGGGGAAAAGAAACACCTGACCATCCATAAGCAGAACTTGGCATTCCCACATGTGACCCGAGTGAGGTTCGAACCACAGCTGTGAGAAACCTGGATTAAGAGTCTGCTCTCTTATCCATTAGGCTACGGGGGTCTGCACTGGGTGGGTTTACAGGCTGATTTGAGACTTTGCTTGTTACACAAGTCTTATTGTAGGTTTTGTTCTGAGCTGGCTCATATGTTTTCAGGAAGTAATAAGAAAAGTGTTTATCTAAATACTCCTCTTATCTAGAGCTATGAAGTTCTTTTTTTTTTTTTTTGTTTTTTGTTTTTTTAATTTGATAGCACTCCTCTGCATGCTTCTTTGTCATCTGCAAAATTCACCTGCCACAAGCTAAGGGTAATCCAATTTTTTGTTCCATTTACAACAGGAGTTATCAATATTTACCTGAGCAGGTGAAAAAGAAAACCTTAGGAAATGTGGATGCGAAAAGCACAAGTCCAGATCAGCTGGCACACTAACATAGTCTGATCAGGGCCATCGTACATTGTACTTCATACACAGAATATATGAACTCTGAAGGATCAAAATACTGAAAAGCAAAGGCCCTACTGTACTGTGAGATTGGGTTTTCCTTTTTTTTTTATAAACTCATTTGCAGATTTTTCTCAGGCAGGTTCCCACCTGTATTTATCACTATAAGCACTGTTAATCCAAAGAAGACACAGCTCTTGATAAGGTCAACCAAAAAAAAACTGATATTTTATTACCATTCCTCCACTAAAACATATGTTGTTGATACTCATAGAAGCACCTCTGTGAGGCACTTCTAATAAGTACCACAACATATGTTTTCTTGGAGAAATAAGAAAATTTATTTTCCTGATATCCCTCTTATCTGGAGCTATGCTTATAATGCTCTACTAATCTGAAGCCATGAGAAAACATTTCTAGACACCGACAACAATGTTCTGGAGAATGCAATAATTTGTATTGCATTTAGTAGTATCTGCAAGCATACAGGATACCATGATCATCCTAAATATTCAAAAACACTGCAAGCACTTGATATACCATGATCACCTTAAATATTCAGGAACTCCACAACCACTCAGTATATCATAATCATCCTAAATACACCCCAACCTCATAATAACATGGAAGTTTGGGTCAACAAACCACACTGTGTTAGTTAACCGAACAGTGCTATAAGGGACATGGTCCAAAATTAACAGTCTGAGGTCCCACCCTCCCAATGACTGACCTTGCTTGTATATGTCAGTTAATGCTTTAATGCAAATACCTGGTGTTAATTATGAGTCTGTTTGTTTGTTGGTTTAAACGTATTTTATTTCATCAAAATCACAATATAGTCATACATACATACACGCAATACTAATTAGGATTTGAACAAAAGCATATTGCTTATTTAGTTCACCTCCATTTGTTTGTTGATAGATTAACGACCAGTTTTACATGATGTGCAAACCAGGAACAAAGAAAAAGAAGCAATATGTCCAGTACGTGTTTTCATCTCAAAACATGTAAAAACTGCATTAGATTGTTGACTGGTTCCCACATTTCGTATGGTTTGCTAGCGCTAGAGGAAACAGATGATCTAAAAAAATTCAAAAGTGAACGAAACAAAATCATGCCAGCATGTCGGCATCGTAATTTATGAAGAGATAAAGGTGCTGATCAGACTGCACACAACTTACATACTGTCCAAGATCTCTGATGACCATTACGTGATCAGTGTCATGCATTAACAAGCCTTAGTTTGTATGTGAACAGCAAGGACCCAGATCAGAATGCATATCTCTGATCAGGACTTTTGCTAAATATTGTTGCATTTTTACAGAAATTTGAAGATGCTAATCAGCCTGCAGACTTCACGCATACTGCTTGTTTGCTTTTTTACTGTGAAAATTCATGCGGAAAATCAGTACAGATCAGTTCTTGCAAGTTTGAAAAGAAAATTATCAGATATTTTCTTTCTCCCCTTAGCTTTGGATCACTGTGGACAGTGCTTGCACTAACTATCTAAATCAGGAAGTCGCAGGACTTCCAAGGTCCATGATCTGGAAGTCCTACTTATTAAACTTTTTAACTTACTTCCAGAGATTTAACCTAAACACATTCCATTTAGGAAGTAAAACAGCCATTCTGAAGCTAAATGTTGCACAAGTTCATTCTAAACCCTTTTACATAAATGGTGAGGTATGTTTAAAAGTTGAAGTCCATGACTTCCTGGCATTGATTTTTGGAAGTCTCATGCAGGGCAATTTTTGGGAGTCTCTTACTCCCAGACTTCCCTTAATGCAAGCACTGTGTGGAAGATCGTAACATAGCTGATAGTGTTCATTAGTATGTTCACTTCCTGAGCCGGTTGGTTAGGGTCTTTCTCAGTCATATGCTATATTAGTTGCAATGCCCCAGTCAGCATTCTACGTAAATCTATATCGGGCCGTCATCGGCCCGTCAGGGTAGCTGACGGGCCGATGACGGCCCGATGTAGATTTACGTAGAATGCTAGCTGGGGCATTGGCTTATATTGGTCTGTTTCATAACACTAAAAAAAGATCTGTTCAGTGCCAAAATATATTGCAGACCTTGAAATTTCTGAACGCTGATAACGAGCCTGCCTGCACTGTTTATACATCCTCATCTTCCTTACATACGTATCACGGACAAGTTCGTAATGACATGCACCATGCAAAAAAAGGACCTTAGTCTAAATGTGAAAAGTCACTTTAACTTCAAAACAGACTTGTTCTTTCTTTACACACTGGGAGTTGTCACTGCAGTGCGCTTTTCACGGCCTTTGATCTTTTGAGTTGCCGCATGCCAGGTGTACTAGAATCAAAAGTAGAATTTCACACGTGCCATTGATGAGTTGTTTTGTATTCTGCTCTTGGCACTGGGTTATTGAGTTGTTTATTACACTAATTTGGAACATTGATGTTAACGGTCTTTTTACGTAGTGCTGAACGGCCAAGCATTAAACGGTTATACTTTTTTAATTTTTTTTTTGTTCACACATCATTTTTTTAATGCTTTTGAAAATGGTCAGTTAGAGAAAAATTGGGGCCCAATGCTTGACCGTGTCATAAATGAATTCATGCAATAACAAAGTGTGCTATAACAAGGTTAAGGTGTATTTAGAAACTTTGCAAGCACTCAGTATACCATGATCATCATAAATATTCAGAAACTGCAAGCAGTCAGGATACTATGATCATGCTACATATTCAGAAATGCTGCCAGCACTCAATATACCTTAATTATCCTAAATATTAAGAACTTTATTCATTTATTTATTTATTTATTTATTTATTGTTTGATTGGAATTTTATGACTCAGTCAACACTATTACAGTGAAGTCACGTCCTTATACCTACACACTTTTCCTTGGCAGGCTTGGTCCTCTAACAGTCAACCAGTACTTTGTGCACATACTTTTGCCAGTAACTGACAACTGCCCTTCTTGAATCAGATGTCGGTAAATGACCACAGAAATGTGGCCAAGATGGGAACTAGCGATCCTTGGATCTCCAGTCAGATGAACTACCGACTGCGCTATGGTGCCTGGCAAATATTCAGAAACCTTAACCCATTTACACCGAGTGGACAACAACCTGAACTTTTCGGACTAATCCATTTCCAACAAAAGGGGTGTCTGGGTAGTTTTTATGATCACCTTGTTTGTTTTTTTAAAAATTCCTTGTTTTTTTTTTTAAATTCGTTGACTTAATGCAAACCATGTAGACCCTGATCAATCTGTGGCATCTGATTTGGTTCTACACTGTTTGCCAATCATGTCCCTTTTATGGGAAGCTAGGCTTGAATGGGTTAACCCTAAAGCATTAAACAAAATTATAGCAGACAATATTCTACTTTTTTATGCCCCCACCATTCGAAGAATGGTGGAAAGGGCATATAGCGTTACCCCTGTCCATCCATCCATCTCCTTCCAGTATTAGGAAATGTGTGTAAGTTTTTCAGGCAGGCATCCATGTCCTTTGGACAAATTTCCAGTTTTATTACTTTTCAGAGAAAAGACTTGGCACTTCATGTGAATCATGTAGCTAATAAAGAAAGAAAACTATACTTACGTGCATACTTTCAAGTTTCTGTTGGACAAACTCTGCTCTGGAACTCTGATTTTCACCACTCACGGAGAAGGAACCAATATACTGAAACAATGAAAATTGTCAATAAGCAGCGCTTATTTGATACGCCCGGCATAAAGCATGAAACTGTTTCTATAAAAATTTAAGTTTCAAAGTGCCGACGTGACCTTGAATATAAGGTCAAGGTCACCAAACTCTAATAAAACAAGATTCCTAAAATTAGTAAGCAAAATACACAGGAAACACTAGTGTTACAGACATCAAAAAATTACAAAGGGGAATAACTATGACAGTATTGATCCCTTTACCCTTTTTTTTCTGTAGCAGCATCTCATGAATATGAACATTTATGCAAAATGTGTTAAGATTCCTAATAATACTAATCAAGATATGCAAGAAAAAAGATAGAGTGCTCACTTTTTGAGTATTTATAATGTAGTGACCTTGAAAATAAGGTCAAGGTCACCAAAACCTAATCACTTCTTTCCCCCATCCTGATGATGTATCTGTGCTAGTTTGGTCAAATTCCAAACATTGGTTAAAGAGATAGTGTGACTAAGAAAATTTAAAAAAGGGCAATAACTCCACGAGAATGGGCCCCTAGCCCTTACTTTCTCTTATGTAGGTACATGTACACCTTATTGATATCAGTGTGTCACATAAGCTTTTTTCTATCAAAATTTGAGTTTCAAAGTGTCAGTGTGACCTTGATAATGAGGTCTAGGTCACCAAAATCTAATTACTTCTTTCCCTCATCCCAATGAAGTATCTGTCCTAGCTTGAACAAATTCCATCTAATGATTCATGAGATAGGGTGCACACATAGGTCATTTTTAGAGTCTTTATAATGTAGTGACCTTGAAAATGAGGTCAAGGTCATAAAAATCTAATCACTTCTTTCCCATGTCCTAACCAAGAATCTGTGCTAGTTTGTTAAAATTCCAGCCATTGGTTCAAGATATAGTGTGCACACAAGCTTTTTTTCTACCAAAATTTGAGTTTCAAAGTGCCAGTGTGACCTTGAAAATGAGATAAAGGTCACCAAAATCTAATCACTTCTTTCCCCAATCCCAATAATGTATCTGTGCTAGTTTGGTCCAATTCCATCTACTGATTCAATAGATAGGGTGCACACAAGACTTACTTATTGAGTATTTATAATGTAGTGACCTTGAAAATAAGGTCAAGGTCACCAATATCTAATCACTTCTTTCCCCCATCCTGATGATGTATCTGTGCTAGTTTGGTCAAATTCCAGGCATTGTTTAAAAAGATAGTGTGCACACAAACTTTTTACAAGCTCATTTTTGGAGTCTTTATAATGTAGTGACCTTGAAAATGAGGTCAAGGTCATAAAAATCTAATCACTTCTTTCCCATGTCCTAACAATGTATCTGTGCTAGTTTGTTAAAATTCCAGCCATTGGTTCAAGATATAGTGTGCACACAAGCTTTTTTTCTATCAAAATTTGAGTTTCAAAGTGCCAGTGTGACCTTGAAAAACGAGATATAGATCACCAAAATCTTATCACTTCTTTCCCCAATCCCACTGATGTATCTGTGCTAATTTGTTCAAATTCCAGCTATTGATTCATGAGAGTGCACACAAGGCTCACTTTTTGAGAATTTATAGTGTAGTGACCTTGAAAATAAGGTCAAGGAAATTTTCATTATTTTTATACTAAAACATATCTTGTGGGTATTCATGGGAATTTTCTTGTAGAGGCAACCTCAACAAGTACCCACAAGGTAAGTTTTTGCACAAAAATTATCCTTAATCAGTGCTACAATTATCACCTTATCTGGTGGCCTGCCACAAGTGAAAATGCAACAGTGCAAACTGATGAAAAGGCTGGAATCATGCGTACATCATTCAGAATGATCTATTACAACTGTCAAAACCTCATTACTAGTTTTCTGACACTTGCTGCAGATACTAGGAATAATATTGACATTTTTCTAACTTCACCATGAAAAACCTAACTCTTGATTAGGCAAAGCATTCTATGTTTTTTCTTATTTCTCCACAAAAAAAAGAGACAATTCCAATGGATATCAAAAACATGTGCATTCATGGAGAAACATGAAAAGCAATTTTCTGGAAACACATACTATACATATTCATTAGAACTGCAACACCATGAGGGCCCACTGGGTGCAAAAATACATCTCAATACCCCACTTATCTGGAGCTATGTTTCCTCTCTTAGCTCCAGAAATGGCATTTTTCAACCCAAAATTGTTGTTATTTCTCCATGAAAAAATGTTGGGGCTACTCATTAGAATCACCTCAGTGAGGTGCTTCTAATGAGTACCCACACCATCATGGAAATGTGTACATTTTATGGAGAAGAAAATTATTTATCTAATACCGTATTAATCCTAGGTAGCGGGACAGATAGGCCTTTGCAAACAGTGTAGACATGGATAAGATGCTGCAGAATGTGGCTTTGATCAGGGTCTAAACAATTTGCAATACAAACAGCAATATTTTAGACACATCAAGAGGTAATAGAGGTAGTAGAATAGACTTTTTCAAATTTCAGGACTAGTACACCACAACCTCTTTATAACACTATTGTTGGGGTCCATAGCATAAACCGTGTTAGTTAAACAACCGTGTTATATCCAAACAAAAATGTATAGATTATATTGAAAAATGACCATTCATTTTTCAATACAATCTATGCATTTTTGGGATCCATCTTTGAACTGTGTTATATCCAAAGCTGTGTTATAATGAACCGTGTTATAAAGAGGTTGAAGTGTACATGTATGGTAAGCAGATAAGGTGTCCTAATACTTAGGGTAAATATGGTAGCTCTCCCAATGAAGGAAGCTTCGGTGGCTCGGTTGAATCTGCATCCTACTGGTGATCAGGAGGTTGTGGGTTTGACCCCCACAGAGTGGTAGTGGATAACCCTTGTCCTGCTGAATAAATTAAGATGCCATGTCTACTTCTAATTTTCAGCCAATCAGATAACTTGATCCAGATTGTTGCTTTAAATTCACATACTTAATGGCAAACATCTGAAGAAGCCAACTGATCTGGATCTACACTGTTTGCAAAGGAAGGATATATCCGGGTTCAGCAGGACTAGGGTTAAGGTACTTTTTTTTTCTTACAACACAGCCCATTTTAGCACTAGAATCGTTTTCAAGACAATTTGATAAACAAATGTCTGAGGCATGATAACAGTTTCTTATTAATCAATAAAATCACTTTCCCCATTCAGCTTACAAGCTCGCCCTATCAATAAATATGACATTTACTTTATTAAAGTATTATATCAGAGTAATGAACAAATTATTTTCCTGAAAATGCCTGGTCAACAGAATCAGAAAACAAACCTTTTGCTGATGGTAATACAGCATTTGCACTAAGTGTGCTGGGAAAATTTCAGCCAATCACATTTTAATTCTTTGATGATTTGATGTCTTATGTTCCATTTCAACATTATTTAAGTCATATGGAGATGTTGGAAGCGTAATATTAATCCTTATCCTGCTGAATAATTAAATTAGCCACACCCAATTCTGACTATCAGCGAATCAGATTATATCATATAATGTTTTTGTTAAAATTCACAAACTGAATGACAAACAGTGTCAAGCTATTGGAGGGGTAATATTAAAAGGACTCTATTTACACTGGAAGTGTGATAAATGAAAGGGTCTTCATGTAATTTTACATATAAATGACATATGAAACCCACTATTTTTCAAGTACAAATATATGGGTAAGAAACTTTTCTTTAAAATTTGTAGCAGTGTACAAAACTGTATTTTCACTTGTGTTACTGGTTGGTTGGTTTGGACTTCAATGGCCTAGTCAACCCTATTAAGGTCATATCAAGACAGTCAGTTTACCTAACCACATTTTTCCTAAGCAGGTTTAGTCTTCCAAGCAGTTGACCAGTACTTGTGCACTTTCTTTTGACAGAAACTGACAACTGCTCTTCTCGAATCAGCAGAAGGGAAGAGGGACTGTGAAAATTTTTCAAGATCAATCTCTATGAATGTTGCCAGACCTAGTGGAGATCAAAGCCCCCGGCCTGTTTCATCAGCCAGACGTGCATCTGACTGAGCCACTGAGTCTGGCAAACTTATGTACAATTTGATTTGGCGATGAGTATAAAATGGGGTGGAAATGCAGGTCCATGCAAACTCTGTGTCAAATTCGCCTTCCCCTTTTCCCCATCTCTCCCCATTCAGTCTGTTTCTTTGAGAGTTTTTTTAACACTCAGCACTCTGGGCAGAATTTTCAGCAGACAACATATTGGAACATTTTTTCTTATTTTCTCAGAAAACAGGAGTTGACATTTCATGCAAATTCTCTCCTCATGACACAATTTGTACGAAATGTCAAATCCTGCTTTCAGGGAAAATAAGAGAAATATCATCAATGTGCCATTTGCTGAATTAGCCCAGAGAGTGGTAAAGGTTAATGACACATTAACCCTTGTGGGTCATTCTGTGTTACCTCCCAGAAACTGGGAGAAATGGGACAGAAGACCTATTAGAAAAGAGGAAAGAGAACTTAAAAGACCTGCACGGGGAGAGGTGAAATCATCTGTGCTACTGAGGATCCTCACTACATGTACTTGCTAACATCAATCCATATTTACAACCAGTATCGAACTTGAATACATCCCTCATTAGTTTTACTGAATGGCTCTATGACATGTTTTCAAATAATTTTTAACACTTAACACGCTCTCAGCAAAATCAGCAGACGACAAATTTACAATATTTTTATCATTTTTCCCAGAAAATAGGATTAGACATTTCATGCAAATTGTCTCCTAAGGAGACAATTTGCATGAAATGTCAAATCTTATTTTCCAGGAACAAAAAGAAAAAATATTTCAAAATGTCGTATGCTGAAACTATTACAAGCATGCTTAGTGTCAAGCCCTAAATATATTCAATGTGCCAGTAATTCATCCTTAGACACTGAGGCAATGAGATTTCTATGCAACTCAGCACTTGCTCCAAATCAGACAGATATGCTGATAAAGAGTCTTTTTTTCCTGCCTGACAACATATGAGTACTTATTATCTGCCCCACTGAGGCAATTCTAATTGGTACCCCCAATATACATGTATGTTATTTGAAGAAAACTAAGTTATCAATGTGTTTTATGCATGAAAAAAAAAATAAAGCATCTTAAAGCATTAAGCAATATCATAGCAGATAACTTTCTAATTATTTTTTTATAACTTTCAGAGAAAATAAAGCCTTACTTTCTCTGAAAAATAAATCAAAATCAAAATGTTATCTGCTACAGTTGTGATTAGCACTTTTAAGTGTGGTTAGGTAAACTGACCGCGTTCGACATGACCCCGTTGGGTTGAATGGGCCGTAAAACCTCAACACAAACAAACTAACTTTAATCTTTACCACTCTCTGGGCTAATTCAGTAGATGACAAACTGTTGATATTTTTCATGTTTTTCCCAGAAAACAGGATTTGACATTTCATGTAAATTGTCTCCTTTGGAATAATTCAAAATGTTCTCTGCTGAAAATATATTTTACCCTGAGTGCTAAGCGTTAAGGGTTAACTGTTGCAATGTTTGGAGACACTACTGGAAGAAATGCTCCAGTCATTGCAAACAATGACACAAACATTGGCACATTAACCCATTGTAGTCAGGAGACCCGTAAAAAGGTATTTGGCAAACAGTGCAGATCCAGATCAGATGCCGCAGAATGCGGCGTCTGGTCAGGGTCTCCACTGTTTGCAAATAGTTTAGCTATTTTTCTCTAGAATATATAAATCTCATAGCCAGATGTACCTAAAATTGAAATTGGACTTGTCCAATATATAGTGTAGGAGTCTATTCAGTATACAATGTGTTAACAACTCTCTCCAGTCATGGTCCCCAGTGTTCACCCATTGAATCTTGTAAAATGTACCGAACAGTGAAGAATCTGACCATTTTAAATCCATACAAAGGCTGATCAGGATCTTTGTTTTCTTCATAAGACATTTGGTTTCCTTATTCAGCTTTTAATACTCCTGATTAAGACAGCTCCATTAACCTTTAAAAATCTGCTGGTGAAATAAGCTGATGTTTCTTTTTTTTTTTTTTTTTTTTATAAATGCCTGACATTTCATTCAAAGGCATGACATTCCATTCAAGTTATCTCCTGTCAAACTTTACTTTCTGTAAAAAATAAGAAAAAAATAGTTTATAAATTTAAATGCCATGTGCTGCTATATTTAGATTTAGCAGGTCAAAGATGAACCCTTAGTTTGCTGAAGACAAAAGGAGTTTTGCTTTTTTTTTTGCTTTTTTTTTTACCAAGATAAAGTCTGACAGGAAACTTCATGCAAATCAATAAATCAATGGTTTATATTTGCTTAAAATGTCTGTCCTTTTTCTGGTAAAAAAATAAAAAAAAAATTAAAAATGTTGTCTGCTAACAATTAAAGTCAGCATATAAAGGGTTAATAGATCAACAGATCGCTCCTAATAAGCTGAGAGCCTGATTTAAGTATCTTAATGCTCAGCGTGCTGGGTAAGAATTTCAGCAGACCTCATTTTAAAAAAAAAAAATCTTATTTTTCCCAGAAAATAGGTTTTGATATTACATGCAAATTGTCTCCTCAAAAGACAATTTGCATGTAAATTCAAAGCCTATTTCCTAGGAAAATTAGAAAATATTGTCAACTTGTCATCTGCTGAATTAGCCCAGAAAGTGGTAAAGGTTAATGGCATGTAAAGAGGGTCACAGCTCCTGATCCTGCATTCCTATATGGAGGGTCTCTTGTTTTCCAATATACCATACATGTATCCAGCAACAACTACCAACTCGGACAACAAAAAGGAATGGCCCTCACCAGACTATGCAGATGCTGATCTAGTCTGTCAATGACTGCATTAGGTAATTCTTAAATGCACTCAAACACCATTAGGCCCATGTAAGGTTAAGCTTATTAAGCACCATTTAAAATTGCAGCAGATGGCATATTCTGTTGTTTTTTTTTGTTTGTTTTTTTTGTATTAAATGAGAAAGTATGGCTTGACTTCTCATGTGACTTGTCAATTCGTGTGAAATGACAAGCCTTATTTTTCTCAAAAACAGACAAAACAAATTAGACTTCATTTATTTTTAACGCTGGTCTACTGCTGCTGTAACTGGCACATAAACAGTAACTGAAGAAGTCATCATCTGTGGTCTAAGATCTAGACAATTTCTCCATAGAATAACTTACATCAAGTAGGCATCTGCCACTGGTAGAGGTTAATGTATGAAGAAGATAAGATGACAGCAGAACAAAAGAGATTGGGGACTGGGTGGGGTACGTGCTGGGGCTCAGAAAAGGAGGGTTGCATAAGGGGTTCAAAACTCAGCTTCAGGAAAAAACCTTTTCATTTCTTGTTTGATTTTTTTTTGTCCCGCTAAAATTCAAGAGCTGTTCTAGAACTTTGCTAGAATGGACAAAGCAAAGTTTCTGAACAGTTCTCGACAAATCTCCCAGAAAACTTCCAGAATTTGAGTATGAGTTTTACAGCCCAGTCAACATGTCCAGCCTGAATCAGTTAACCTACCCACACTTTGTCCTGGGCAGGCTTTAATAGTCCTCTAAGCAGTCATAACCAGTACTTGTGCACATATTTTTACATTACCAATTACTGACAACTACCCTTCTTGAATTAGCAAAATGGGGAGAACGACCATATAAATCATATGATCAATCTCAACGAAAGCTATGTGGCTGGGCTGGAATTCAAACTTGCGAACCCTGGATCTGCAGTCAGACATGAAAAGGACTGGATGAAGCAATGTTTAAGAACAGATCTTTGATCAGCAAGTCTTCCAGAAAACTTCATGAACAATACTTGAATCCATTCAAGTCAAAAATGGGGGATACTCTTAACCCATTGTATACTGAACATTCATTCATTTTTCATTCATTTTCAGATTTTTAACGCTGCCAGGCACCAGAGGCACGTAGAGGCAGCGCCAGAAAAAATCTGGATTAGTTTCACCCTGACCTTGGCTTGAAACATGCCTGTACTACCTCGCCTGATCGGACGATATCGGATGCTATGCAAAAAGGTCAAGGTCTGTAAGTTACATAATTTCGAATGTTCGATCAAAAGAAAAGAGCTTCAAAACGTGTGTATTACTAATACTCAATGTAATCTCACACTTGCTCAAAATGTCAGGGGCCCTGAAAAGGGCCGAGTCGCTAGCAGGAAGGGCAGGTAGAAGTGATCTTCAGGACCTGCGCAGCAGCCGGGTCAGTACCTTGACAAGAGTGGTCCAGGTCGTCGTACCATCGGATGGCGTTGTCAACTGGATCGGCCCGCTTAAATCGCTCCTCGATATCGTTATAGTTGGTTTCATGATAGTACTTGGACATGGGCCCCTTTGCCAAGTACCATTCGGACTTCCCAAGGAAGCGAATAAAGAAGGCCGGCAGGTCAACGTTGAACTTCTCTTCTTCTCGAAGTTGTCGATAGGCCCTGATAATGATGTATGTTGTCTTATTCGGCTGCTGGTCAGTAACCACTTCATCTAGATCATACTTCTCATGAAGTGGATACTGTCTTCCGTCACCGGCAATCAACTTCTCCCTGCCCTGTTCCTTAAGAGGCGACCTCACCCTGGGCTTCTTGGGCGGTGGTGGTGGAGTCCTCCTCCCTGGTCTCACATTGGGGTCTTCTTTCTTCGTCTTGACTGGTGGAGACTTCGGTGGAGACATGGATAGCTTCTTCTTCATCTTTCTTGATACCACTTCCTTCCACTCCCCTTCCGGAGAGAGGTCAGTCGTGGTATCGACTGAAGAGTGGGTAGTGCTGGGCCCCTCTGACGACGCCATGGAGTGCTGAGGTGTTGACGGTGTGGAACACACCGCCACGTTGAGTTCAACATCCTCCATCTTTCGCGTGGGCGCCGCCATCTTCTTTTTCGCCATCTTGTCATCCATCTTGGTCACACCACCAGTCACACCATCGGCAGGTTTCTTCGCAGTATACCTGTGTTGGTTGGTTTGCCGTGACATTTGAGTTCTGGGAAGCTGCCAAGTTATTTCTAACTTGACAATATGCTTCCCTTCCGTCAAACGCCAAATCGGCCGCCCAACAATCGGCAGATTGTTGAGTGCTAAGACACATACTGAAGGCACTTCTATGGTATCCATAGTATGTTCTTCTCAGTTGTTATGTTGAGACTGTTATGTATACTGAACAGACTCTCCCACACTATATATTGGAAGAGTCCAATACGTCCGGCTTTTAGATTTACATATTCCTAGACAAAAATGGCTAAACTATTTGCAAACAGTGGAGACCCTGATCAGAGGTCGCATTCTGCAGCGTCTGATCTGGGCCTGCACTGTTTGCCAATTATCCTTTTACAGGTCTCCCAACTACATGTACAATGGGTTAACAGGAAGAAATTTCCTCCCATGAGAAGAAAGGTAAATATTTTCATGTAGGAGTTATTTCCCTTGAAGGAGTGTCCACTCCCCTAAATATTTCTCAGGGGGGTTGTTAAGAAAGAGTACTTAATGATAATTCTGGGAAAAAATTTCTCTATAAAAAACATAATATTATGTTGTGGGTACTCATTAGAAGAGCCTTGACAATTTAAAAACACATGTAGTGGGTACTCATTACAAGAACCTCGACAAGTACCCACAACAAAATTACAAAATTGTCCTTCATTTTTGACCGTTAATTGTACTATCAGACTATATCATATTTAAAACAGTAGCAGATCATATTCCAAAATATTTGTTTTTGTATGTTTCAGAGAAAATAAGGCTTGAAATTTCATGTAAAATAGACAGATGCTTTTTATTAAATTTCATGTAAATTAGACAAAAAATTTTAATAAATTTCAAACCTTATTTTCTTGGAAAAAACAAGGAAAAATATCAATTTAGAACAATGTCTTCACAGTTGTGCATAGTGCTTTAAAGGCTAGCATTAGTGTGCAAAAAATATTTGGGAAGACACTTTTGAACCTTATTTATATGATATTTTGATCAGACCACCAAGTCATGTCCCTTTACAATATCAAAACACAATTGGTCAATCAGACTGTGGATGCTATTTCGGTGAATATGGCACTTTTTCTTATTTTGCCACCAAAATGTACAACTGGAATGTGGAAATTCATTAGAATCTTCTCAATAACAGAAAGTCCCCATATGAATTTAGCTATAAATTATCTGAGCCGTGCCATGGAAAAAGGTGTGTTCGGTCATATGAGGACAGCAGAGGTCTAGAACAGCCTGCCCATCCATGCAGTCTGATCAGAGCCTTCACTGTCTGCTGATAGAACTACTGATAGCAGACTATAACAAGGTATAGTGAAGTCACT
The DNA here is from genome assembly GCA_964016985.1 of Anodontia alba. Taxonomy (NCBI): domain Eukaryota; kingdom Metazoa; phylum Mollusca; class Bivalvia; order Lucinida; family Lucinidae; genus Anodontia; species Anodontia alba. The sequence goes on along the minus strand of OZ024836.1, from coordinate 53,805,389 downwards.
GAATCAGATTATATATTGGCTTTGCTGACTGATCTAAATCTTTACTCTTACAATATCATCACTCCAGATAAGGAATATCCATGGAAGGTATTTTTCTTAATTCTCCATGAAAACATATGTTGTGGGTACTCATTAGAAGCGCCTTGATGAGGCGCTTTTAATGAGTTCCCACACATATTTTTTTGTGCATAAATAAGGAAAAAAAATCTTTTTTTTCTTTTTTTTTTTTTTGAAGAAGAAAATCTCAGTATCTGGACCTATTATACTGACGACATCTTTTCCCACGAGATGGCTCATATGGATGAAGCTCTGGAAACAAGCTGATAGATTGGAAAGAGCAATAAGATTGCTATGTTCCTTATTCCTTAAAAAAAATGGATATCCCATTTTGCAAATTAATCAAAAACAATTTCCTGTGATGCTTCTAACAGGATCCAAGAAAATATGGTTCTATGCAAAATACAGTAAGACAACGGAAGACTGTCTATCTAGAGAAACATACTAGAGTCTAACTGATGGCAACTAATTTGTTACGCTCATAGTTCCTGATAAGGCACTTTTTTCCACCAAAAATGACTGATATTTTTCTTACTTCTCCAAGAAAACACAAGATGGTGGTACTCAGAAGTGTCTCAGCAAGGCGCTTCTAATAAGTACCATTACATACGTTTTCATGGAAAATAAAGATAAATATTTATAGAATACCAGGTCTCTTCTCGAGCTGTGTTACACAACTGTCAATGTAGCCTTTCAATAAAACACAATAAGGAAAAAATGTGTCCGATTGACATTTAACAATGTCTAGGTGAAAATAAGCGCACAACTGTTGAAGACTATATTCACATTTACCTCAGAAAATAGGGCTTGACATTCCATTTAGACTGTCCCAAGGAAGAAACCCTCAATGGAATGTCAAACTTCATTTGTAGGAATACTTATAAAATACATGTACTTGAAAATGTCATCCGGTGACATTCAAATGTGGCAAGCAATGGTTTAACCTTTTCTACTCTCTAGGCAAATTCAGCAAACTGATATTTTCTTATTTTTCCCAGAAAATAGGTTTTGATCTTTCTTGAAAATTGTCTCCAAAGGAGGAGACAATCTGCATGAAAGGCCAAACCCTATTTTCAGGAAAAACTGAGAAAAATATTTCATAAATCATCTGCTGATTTTTTTTACCAACATGCTATGTGTTTAGTGAAAAATATAGGTCTGTCATAGATTCCTCTTCGGACTGTTCAGTTTGATAATATCAACACTAATTAAGCATGCTGGGTAAAAAATTCAGCAGACCACATTTTGAAATTCATTCTTATTTTCCCCAGAAAACAGGATTTGATATTTCATGTATACTATCTCCTCAGAAGACAATTTGTATGAAATGTCTAAATACTGGCTGGCCACATTTTAAATGTATTTTCTTGAAATTAGAGCTTAATACTTTATTACATTAAATTTTGCCTCCAAATAGGAGGCAATCTGAAATGTTAGATACTAGAAACATCAGTAAGCACAGCTTCCTAGATATTACTCCCATCCACCTCCCCTCCCATCACCCCTAGTGACTCAGTTTCGACCTTATATGACCAAGAGCTATAATTCTGCTGAAAATAGTTCTAAATAAGAATTCCAAGCTAGATATTTTAAAGAAGAATCCATATGCAATATCAGATTAAAATCTGACAATTCCTTTTTTAAAAATTGAGAGGGGAACCATTTTCAGTCAGCAATCAAAGATCACAACTCTGGTGAAAACTGAAGACAAGTACTGAGTAACAAGTAAGATATATGAGCCAGGACACGCCAACAGAATGGCATGTGCACCCAGTGAAGACTCAGATCAACCTGTGTATCTGCCCAGTCTGATCAGTCTTCACTGTGCACTCAATGGGTAGCTAAGGACCCAAGCTTTCTTCATGCAGTGAGCGAAAACTGATCAGACTGGGCGGATGCCCAGGCTGATCTGAATCTTAGCTGGGTGAACACGCCATTTTGTTGGTTTGTCATGAGCTGGCTCATATTGTCTGTAAGAGTACATATGCAAATATGATGGTTTCCCCTCAATGTCTTAAATGAGAAGGAATTGATGCATTTTTATCAAATTTTCATAGAGAAAGCAATTCTTTATTCAAAGGAGATACAGCACCTACCCAGCGGGCACATGACGTTTATACAATGTCAGCTCAATGTCAATGCAACGTCATGACGTCGCATCGACGTTGAGGCAACTTTGTATTAATGTCATGTGCCTGCAGGGTACTTTGTGTAAACTATGAATCTAACTATAAGATGGAATTCTCAGATCTTTCTCAAGAATGTACAAGTGTTGCCTGACAGAAAGCCTGTTATCATATTCCTAAAACGACTTAATACTATTGATGGTCAAACAATAAAAGTTCAAACATAATCTCAAGTACATCAGGTCAATTAAGTGCTTGACTTTTGTTTCAATTGCTCCATAATTTTATTGAAAATTTAGGATAACTTTTTATTACTTTTGCACCAAAACACAGATAAGATGTGGGATCAGGTTAATTTTTTTTTCTTAATTCTGCACAAAAACATGTTGTGGGTACTCATTAGAAGCATCTTGCTAAGGTACATCTTATGTGTAGCCATATTGTGTGTTTTTGTTCAGAAATAAGAACAAGAGGCCAATAGGCCACGGCTCGCTCACTTCAGTGAAAAAAGCTACTGAAGATAACCAATCAAAACAAGCGGTTTCAGAGATGAAGACATTTAAAAACAAGATGGCAGTTGTGGTGGCCGATCGGCACAGTGTTAGCTATTTTCGATCTAGAGGTCTGTTGCTACTGTGTGTTTCAACTCAAACTGCCAAATGGTTTGGGTGGAGAAATCAAAAACTGGTTTTCAGAAAGGCAGCTATGACAGCCATTTTGGATTTCCAATCTGCAGGATTTTAGCTATTTTTCATCTACACATTCTCCATAAGTTTCAACTTAATTTGCCTTGTGGTTTGCAAGATATCCAAAACAGATTTTCAAGATGGCGGCTGTGGCAGCCAGCTTGGATTTCCCATTGACAGGATTTTTGCTCATTTTTGATCCAGAAGTTGTCCTGTTGCTACAGAACAAGTTTTGACTCAAATCGACCAAAGGTTTGGGAAGAGATGTTGAAAATTGATTTTCAAGAGGGCGGCTGTGGCAGCCATCTTGAATTTTTGATTGGCTCAGTTTCAACTGTTTTGTGTCTACTAGATACCTCATTGCTCCTCATCAAGTTTCAAGTCACTTAGATCATAGTCTTTAGAGGAGATGTCCAAAATATGAATTTTCAACATTTTTCCAATATACATGTACGTATAGGGCACATACAAATGCATGGGGAAGCAAATTTAACCTTGCCGTAAAAAGGTCAAACGTCAACACAGGACCATCATTTTGGCAATTTTGGTGGACCTCCTATCCACGATGATTGTGCAAAGATTAGGTCCCAGGGCTCAATTGGTTCTAGAGAAAAAGATTTTTAAAGGTTTTTACCATATATGGGCATGGCGGCCATCTTGGTCAATGGACCATGACTTTTTTAGCAGTCTATCATTCCCCTGTCCCAAGGAAGCTCCACTTGAAATTTGAGCAACATTGGCCCAGAGGCTTCAGAGGAGGTCATTTGAAATTCTCTTCATTTTTCCCATACAAATGTATGGGGCCCATACAAATGCACAGGGAAGCAAACTGACCTCGCCGTAAAAAGGTCGAACCTCAATGTATGACCATCATTTTATCAAATTTTGGTAGACCTCCCATTCCCAATGATTTGTGCGAAGTATCTGTGAGCCCCAAGGTATCCTGGGTTCTGGAGAAGAAGATTTTTAAAGGTTTTTACCATATATGGGCATGGCAGCTATCTTAGTCAATGGACTGCGACCATTTAAGCAATCTTTTGTTCCCCCAACTTAAAGAGGCTCCATATTAAATTTGAGCAAAACTGGCTCAGCGGTTTCAGAGGAGAAGTCAATTTAAAATGTTAATGGACAGACAGACGCACACACTGACGGACAACTGACAAAAAGTAATCACTATAGTTCATTCTGAGCATAGCTCAGGTGAGCTAAAAATACCCATACTTTTTGGTTAAAATAAGTCTTATCTGGAGCTATGAGAACATTTTGTGTGCTAAGTCATCAGATCATCTCACAGAGGTATAATTCTGATGGTTATTCATCACCCAGGTCATGTTTTTGTGCAAAAATAATAAATTTATAGGTTGACTGCTCCTTCCCTGGGCAATATGGTGTAGACTGTTCTCCTGCCGAATCTTTCGGACGGTTGGCCCTGCCATAACTGGATTTTGGCAAGATTGTTCTTGCCTCACTGGCAAGATCAAGCAGTGGGGCCTTTTCCTCATCTATCCCATTTTTTCTTTTATCTCTCCTTTTCTCTTTTCAAACAAAGATTTCGGTAAATGTCCAAAAAATTTCAAACACTTTATTTCATACCTGCTGTGCCTAAATTTTGCTTTTTATACAGTTATTTCTTAATATACATAGTGGAATGGCAAACAGTGTAGTCCCTGATCAGACTGCTCCTTCAGGAGCAGTCTGATCTGGGTCTGCACTGACTGCATATGTCATTTTGTCAGGAACTTTGGTGTACAAAATTTTAGGACATTTACCGTACTCCTGCTGTCTGAATCAGAAACTGACTTCCATCCTACTACGACAGTAACAGGCATGTGATCCTCTTGTCAAAGTAGGTGATACATGTACACCCTATTTATACTAAGTATTTTGTTTGTTTGTTTGTGTTGAGGTTTTACGCCCAATCAACCCAATGGGGTCATGTCAAGCATGGTCAGTTTACCTAACCACTTTTACTGGGCAAGCTTAGTCCTCTAAGCAGTTAACCAGTATTATGCACAGTTAATCAGTATTATGCACATTCTTTCGCCAGAAACTGACACTGCCCTTCTTGAATCAGTGGAAGGGAGAGAATGACAGTAGAAAATATTTCATGATTAATCTCCACCCTAAGTATTTGGACCAAAAGGCATCAGTAAACAGCGTAGACTCAGATCAGACTCTGCAGAATGAAATATCTTATGAATGTTTGCCATTCATTCAACAGTTTTTTTTTTTACACATCAACACCTGGTATAAATGGATTTGTTTGAATTTTAGAATAAGAATGGCAGCAAGTTAAGATGGTTTGAGTTCTTTTTAACTACATGTAAACCCTTGTGGGTCATTCTGCACTGTCTCCAAGAGAAAAAGGACAGAAGACAAAACTCATATCATATAAGAGGGGGTATGTCTTAGTTATACCATGGTTCGTGCGCATGTACGATGCAATAATGCACGAGCATGAGCGCAGAACCATGGTATAACTGACTTATCACATTTGCATGCATGTAGATCATCTACATCGCGAGATATTTCATGCTGAATGTTGGGAATTCAGGCTACTATGTGATAATGTGAAAATATTTTCTTCTTTCTCAATGAAAACGTATGTTGTGGGTACTCATTAGAAGTGCCTCAGTGACGGACAATGTACCACAGACTATCCTATAAGCTACCCTTCTAAGCCTCTCAGCTCTGGTGGGCTAAATATTCAGTGTTTTGGCTTTTTGTCGTACAATCTGATCTGGGTCTACAATGTTTGCCATTCCATCACAACATTTTTGAACACATCAGCAGATTGCCAAATGGACAGTCAATTGTTTTGAATTTAACGGTGTCCGAGTATTTAGTGTTTTTACTGTAAACATTTATACGAACAATATGAAAATAAGCATGTTATCGGGAAGTCAAGTCAAATTCATTCCAGAGTTGCTACCTAAGCTGATACCACTATTTCATGGATCTAACATACATTTTTAATCTCCAGTTGAAAAAAACACATACACACTCACCTTGTGGGTACTCATTAGTATTGAGTGCTGGCAAAATACAATTGAAAAAAAAAAACAAAAAAAACAAAACAAAAAAATCTTAACCCCCACCCCTCTTAAACCCACCATCCCCTCTCTTTCACCCCCTCACACACAAATACACAAAAGTTGGTTTATCCAGTTATGTCTTACCTGAGAATGACAGTGTATAGCTCAAGATGAGAGGCATATTCATATAAATATCTCTCTTATTTCTACATATGAAAATGTACGTTTTGGGGAACTCATGAAATGCTTCATCTCGTCAACTTAGTGCTGCTAATGCATACCAAAGACAATTTATGTTTCAATGGAGAAATAAAGTAACAACACTTTCCTGAAAAAAAGGTATTTTATCTACCACTGTGGAATGATAAGATCAACAAAGAAACAGGTGATGATGATTTGAGACAGCATACGAAAAAAGGGACCTTATGTTTTTCCGGTTTGTGGTCCTTCGAATGAGCATGCGCAGTCCCCTATTGGGGCTACTGACATGCATTTTTTTTGCCTGAAGCTTCCCAATGGTCTCTACTAAGTTTGGGAACAGCAAAGGCTCTGGGAAGACTGTGTTTATGCACAGGTTTGCTGAACCTTTGCTGGTTGCCTATGTAATAAGTACCCTTATCTCAGGTGCTGGCTCATTTGATCTTTGTCTGCAGAATCATTGACTCACCTATCAAAACATGACAATCAGATTTTTATATGGTACTTACTAATATTCCCATACCATAACTCCTTAGCTTAGTTGTCCTGATAGTTCAACAAGTCAATTTTAACCCTTATCCTGCTGAACCCGGAAATACCCTGCCTTAGCAAACAGTCTAGATCCAGATCAGTTGGCTTCTGAAGAATTCATAAGAAGCCAACTGATCTGGATCTGCACTGTTTGTCATTCAGTACCGTATTCGACCTAATTTGCGCACATACCCCTATAAGCACAGTCAAGAAATTCCATAGTCTTCAGATTACAACCAGTTTACTTTTTTCTTTACTTCTTTACAAAGGCATATGTTGTGGGTGCTCATTTGAATTGCATCGACAAGTCAATGCAATTCAAATGAGTACCCACAACATATGCTTTTATAAAGAAAGTCAGAAAAAATTGCATAGTCATCATTAAATAAGTCCTTTTCTGATCTTTTTTATAGTGTATCCTTAGTAGATAGATACATATTTGACCACAAATGAGTGTGTCCTGTAAGTTTGAAAAACCTAAGCGCACAGTGCGGTAATTAGGTCGAATACGGTATGTGAATTTGTATCAACAATCTAGATTAAGTAATCTGATTGGATGAAAATTAGAAGTGGGCATGGCATTTTAATTTATTCAGCATGACAAGGGTTAATACCTATTGATGTGCTTAATAGCTGCTGGATGAGTGGCAAACGGAGTAGACAATGATCACGTGACATCCTGTGGCATCTGATCTTGATCTACACTGTTTGCTCAGGCCTGTCAATAATACCTTTTTCAACCAAAAGTCATTGTTATTTTGCTTATTTCTACACAAAAGCACATTTTGGATACTCATTGGATGATGCAATTCCGATTAGTACCAACATTTGTTTTTGATGAAATAAGAAAAAATATTTACCTTGATTTACCTTGATACCATCTTAGCTAGTTACTGTATTTACCTATGTATTTGGACAGACAGGCCTGAGCAAACAGTGTAGACCCAGATGAGATGCCGCAAAATGTGGCGTCTCATCAGGTTCTACACTGTTTGCCACTCATCCAGCAATTTTTGGACATTGTACTTGTTCAAATTGTAGAACAAGGAGTTGAGGTGGGGTATATACAGTATGCTATCATCATAAGCTATCAGATACTGCTTACCGTGTTTATTCTAATTTATGCCCCTGGGATTACACTTGTTTTTTCATTAGACCTACTTTTACTTTGATACAAATAGTGACACAAGAAAATTACCATGCGAAGTTTAAAAAAAGTGTGTGTTTTTTTCCTGCCTTTAAGGATTGTGTGTGTGTGTGTGTGTCTGTGTGTCTGTCTGTGTGAGTGAGTGTGCATACATAGCTCTTGATAAGATGCTTTTTTTTCAATCAAAAAGTATATTTCTCCACAAGTATGTAATACTATGTTGTGGGTACTCGTAAGAGTGCTTCTAATGAGTACCCACAACATATGTTTTCCTGGGGAAATAAAACAAATTTTCCTGATACCCACTCTTATCTAGTCTAGACCTGCTTGTGTGTGGTGGTACTTTAAGAGTTTAATTACAGGAAGTACGGTATAATATAATATTCTCCAATATGCTGCATTGTTACCAGCAAGAACTTCCAGAGCAGTCATGATTAGGATAAACTTTGGCTGATGGCTGGGCTAATTCGTTAGTACCAGACTTGAAGATGAGAAAAAGTCAGGATGTCTTTACATCAGAAAAGTACATGTATTATTGCTTTGTGCTATTAACTAATCACAGTGAGAACACACTTTGTCTTTACAAAGCGCTGGTGAAGTCTATGGATAAACATTTACATCATTGCTAATTACACTATTTGACTTCATTCACCTCTTGACAAATTTGTTGAGAAGTTGTGAACAAATTTCTTAGCCTGTTTGAGAACATTCCTTGGCCCGTAAATTTAAAGCACAATTAAAACATTTTATTTATTTTATATATATATATACAATGTATATATTTTTTTTTTTTAGAGGAAATAAGACTTGGCATTTCTATGGCAGGTACCAAGTAGCACATCACACGATGAGCACTTGCAGGTACAAACTTGCTTTCACTGAGGTCTTATTGTTTTGTAATCATACAAAGTTTATTGAAAAGTTTCCAACTTCCTCAGCAAGTTGACCAAGATATTCCCAGAAGATTGGGTAAAAATTTCAGATGACAACATTTTGAAATCTTTTTCTGTGATACGGGCTTCAGGGCCCAGTTGTTCAAAGCTAACAATGTCGTTAGTTAACGATACGTTAAAATTTACATCAAGTGATACGCAAATATACTGAAATTTTTTGCTGAAAAAATGTGCAAAAGCTACTCCCATTTTTTCAGCAAAAAATATCAGAATTTTGTATGTTGAATCTGCTGAAACAGTTAACGAAATGACTCTTAACGAGCTCGTTAAGCTAACGAGGCTTTGAACAACCGGGCCCAGGTGTCCAGTTTAATACAGTAATACAACATGCCCAAAGAGTCTGTTTTCTCAGGTACTGAACCACCTTGCTAGCATAGTTTCACTGAGGATATATGGTGAATCAATAAAATATAATTGTTCTAGTTTAAACATTCTGAGTTTTCTAGCCAAATCTTATCACTGGTCCTGCCAAATCCAGATATGCCCTGCCTTTGCAAACAGTGCAGATCCAGATCAAGAAGCTGACTGATCTGGATTATTTGTCATTCAGTGTATGAATTTGTATCGAAAGCCTGGTTTAAGTAATCTCATTGGCTGACAATTAGAAATGGGCATGGCATATTAATTTAATTAGCATTTTTTTTTCAATCTGTAAATTTTATTGATATTCCCCCATTACAAATGTCTTTTTGGACCCGGGTTATCCAAAAAGATACAATTTGTTCATTTATTCATCTTACAGTTCTTTTACCTCTCATCATGTGCACTGTTCTCTAATTTATTCAGCATGACAAGTGTTCATTATTATGGTATTTTTTGACCCATGTGGAAAGTGTTGCAGGATCAGCCTAACACTTTCTGTACAAGTTAAAATCTGATAACTTTATCAACCTTTCAAGCACTGATCACAAAAGCAGCAGTTGATACTTTGAATTCTTTTTTTTTTTTTTTCAGGGAAAACAAGACTGTCTATAAGCATGGCTTATTAGATACCCCTGCAAGCAAAATATCATAGATGGACAGACAGATAGACAAACAATGTGAAAACAATATACCCACCCACCCCTAACACACCTATACACAAAAACAAATGTGTGCGGTGGTGGTGATGGTGTGGGGGGTGGGGAGAGGGGGAATATAATAAAGCTTAACATTTCATGTGAATCTAGCAGACCATTCAAATAAAATGTCAAATCTTACTTTCTCTGAAAAAAATAACAAAATCAGTTTCAGAATATCAATTGCTACAAATTTGCTGAGCACTTTAAGGATTATATAAGACTGAATAATAATGGAAAATCTACAGAATTTGACTGCTTACACTGCCAAAATATTTTGCTCATATGCACCATATTCTCAGTGATTCTAACATTTGTTGTGGCATGCAATATTTTTTTTTTTTTACCACCCTTGAAGCACATAAAACATTTTGGCAGATTTGCAGGAATTACCATTATTCTTTCTAAGACATTCTTTGATATGCCTGATATTACAAGTGATATTTTATGGCATTTTACTGCTCAAGCAACAGTCTTTCTGTCAGTTAAACTTCAAGTCAATAAGTGGATGGAAATAAGTTATTATAATCATAGCTCCAGACAGGAGCAGGTAGCCACATATTTTTTTCTTGTTTCTCCATGAAAACATATGTTGTTGGTATTCACAAGAAGCGCCTCACTATGAGTACCACAACATAATGTTTTTATGGAGAAGTAAGAAATCTATCTATATCTTTTGGATGAAAACAGCATCTTATCTGGAACTATGTATAAATATAATGTATTTTAGGTACAAATCCCAAAGATGATCCAAATACATCTGAAGGTGGAAAATGATTCTAAAAATTGTACTTTTAAGGGAAAACAATAGAAATTTATATAGCTCCAGAGGCAATAAATATTTCTCAATCTTAGCTTCCCTACCCATCAACAAAGGGCCCTACACCACAAAACAATATTCATTTTTTTATTATTATTATTTTTTTTTTAAAACAGCAATGTGACAAAACAAAAAAGAAAAAACTTCAACAGATGACAATATTTTTCTTCCATTCTCTGAAAAAAAAAAAAAAACACCCTAAGAAAAAGCTTTCAAATTGCTTTTAGCAGACCTCTTTACCCAGCATGCAAAGCATTAACACTTTATAATAGCACTCTGGGTAAAATTTTCAGCAGAGGACATACTGAAATATTTTTTCTTATTTTTTCCAGAAAACAGGACTTGACATTTCATGCAAATTGTCTCATGGAGATAATTTGCATGAAATGTTAAATCCTGTTTTTTGTGAACAATGAGAAAAATATCACCAATTTGTCGGCTGCTGAATTAGCCATGTCAGAGTACCAACTCAACTCTTAACATTTTGGTTAGGGTAAAGTATTTGGAAACACTGAAGAGGCCCTGCAAGATATTTTTGGTGCACTTTTATAGGAATTATCCTTAAACACTGCCACCATTATCTCCTTATCTAGTTATAATCAGACAAAATAAGGGTGGACATTTCATGTGAATTGTCTGCCTAGAAGACAACTGACGCAAAATTTTAAGCCTAATTTTCTCAGATAATATGTTTGGACTGCCATCTGCTGGTATATGACAGGCTTTAGGGTGAATATAGACTGGCTCCAGTCTCTAGTGACAAAATAATTTTTCTTATAATCTGTTTAATAATCCACTGAAATAAAACCAAAGTAACATCATGACTATACAGGCTGGTCTCTAGTGACCAGTCTTTATAGTCATGATATTTTTTTGGTTTTAATCTTAGTGGATTATCAAACAGGATTGTGAGAAAAATATTTAGTCACTGGAGACTGGAGCAAGTCTAGGGTAAACATTTTATCGTGGTTGGCTTGAGTTATGAGCCAAATTTCCACTATGATGTCATTATTGCTCCAGATAAGAAGAGTTATCCACATAATATTTTTCTCCTAAAGGTGCCTTATCTGGACCTATGATGTCATTGTGCAAAAAGACAAAGAATATCAATTAACTGACAATTTATGTTAGGAATGGCAGAAGACAAAAGATATGAATTACATCTATGCTGAAAATGGCAAAAATCATAATTTTCTGTAACTAATATTTACCATTATAATACCCATTTTTTAACAGTCAAATTCTTACTCATTAGTCAGAACTTTTCCAGTTCATTAACCTTTAAAGCTTTGCACTCTGGGTAAAATTTTCTACAGATGACATACTGAAGTTTTTCGTTTTTTTTTTTTTTTCATTTTTCTCAGAAAACAAGGATTTGACCGTTCATACAAATTGTCTCCATTGGAGACAATCAGCTGTCTCCATTGGAGACAATCAGCATGAAATGTTGACTCCTGTTTTATGGGAAAAATAAGAAAAATATTACCAATTTGTCATCTGCTGAATTAGCCCACAGAGTGGTAAAGGTTAAAGTACCAAGTTGCAACAGCAGCAGATGACATTCTTTCATTGTTCAAAACAAATAAGGTTAGACAGACAATTCACATACACTGTCATTAAGCCTTATTTTCTTGAAAACCTACAAAATAAATGTCTGCTACAATTCTGAATGGCTTAGTATGCTGAATAAAAAAATTAGGCATCAGCAGATGGTAAACATGAAATGACAAGCCTTATTTTCACAGAAAAAAATAATAATAAATTGAGTCTTTCGCTACATGCTGAGTAAAAATTCCACAAGCAGCATCCTGAAATATGCTCTCCTACGGAGATAATCTGCATGAAATCTCAAAACCTATATTCTAGGAAAAATAAAAAAAATAATTGTGAATTTGTTATCTGCTGACTTTGCCTGCTATACGATTATCAAAGGTGAATGGCTTAGCATTGACTTGGCTTGTCCCTGGCTCATACAGTTTTCAGTATTTACCCCAAGTATTTGGAGGTCACAGGCTTGAAGAAAAAGTGAAAAACAAGATCAGACACAACAGAACAAAGTGTCTAATTACACATACACTGTTTGCCACTTTGACTCATCAACACAAACTTCTGGATAAATATGGTAAGGAGCAGTTATAAGGGGTCTGAATATAGAGGGTAAATATATACCATATTCAACCTATTACCCCTATAAGAGCACAGTCAAGTAATTCTGCAGTCTTCAGATTACAGCCTGTGTACTTTTTGTCTGTTTCTTGATAAAGACATATGTTGTGGGTACCCATTTGAATTGCATTGACTTGTTGATGCAATTCAAATGAGTACCCACAACATATGCTTTTAGAAAGAAAATCAGAAAAAAAAAAAAAACACAAAACATCGCGTAAGCACCATTAAATAAGTCATTTACTGATCTTGTTTTACTTTCGTAGGTGGATACATATTTTACTATACAAGTTTTCCAAGTAATTTTGAAAAACCCAAGTACATGGTGCAGTAATTAGACCGAATACAGTATTCATGAATCAAGGTCCAGTGCTCTATTGACACCTCTATATATGCTAGCACAGGACATTTTGAAATAGTTTTCTTCTTTTTCCTACAAAACAGGATCTGACATTTCATGCAAATTGTCTTAGGAGATAATTTGCATGATATTTCAAATCTATTTTTTGAGAAAAATAAATAAACAAAAATCAATTTGTGGTCTGCTGGTTGGTTGGTTTGGAGTTTAAGACCCAGTCAACAAAATTAAGTACATGTCAAGCTGGTCAGTTTACCTGACCACACTTTTCACAGACAGACTTAGTCCTCTAAGCAGTTAACCAGTACTTGATTACTTGTGCACATTCTTTTGCCAGGAACTGACAACTGCCCTTCTTGAATCAGCATTATTTGACCATATAGCATGCTAAGTGTTAATTATATAATGCTATTACTGATATACCTATGAACAAATGAATTATTACTAATGACACAAAACAGATCCAATATTTATTATCTTGGCCTTACAAAGAAAGAAACAAGTCAATAACACAACGACTAATAACCCTTACAGTAACCAAATGAGAATATCGGTAATAAAATCAAGATTCTGAGAACTTTGTACATCTTCATAATTATGGAGAGAAAAAGTACAGGAAAGGATAGCTCCAGATTATGCGCTTTAGACAACAAAAAAGTATGATATTTTTCTTATTTCTCCATAAAAACATACATTGTGGTACTCATTAGAAGTGCCTCACTGAGGCACTTCTAAATGAGTACCCACAACATATGATTTCATGCAGAGATAAAAAAAAATATCATTACTTTTCAGCTGAAAAAAAAAAGCGTGTTGTTTGCAGCTAAATAAGAAACACTTTTGCAAAAACTGTGAGAATTTTATTTGATTTTGGTGTTACAGCCTAGTCAACACTGTTAAGGTCATGCCTAGCTGGTCAGTTAACCTACTCACACCCTCCTGGGCCAGTTTAGTCCTCTAAGCGGTTAACCAGTACTTGTGCACATACTTTTGCCAGTAACTGACAGCTGCCCTTCTTGATCGGACAGCAGAAGGTGGGAAAATGACTACAGAAATGATTTTATGATCAATCTCCATGAAATTATGTATATTACATACAATAAATGTCCTAAAATTTTGCACACTACAGTTTCTGACAAAATGGCAAATCTAGAGCTACAAAAACAGTGCAGACCCAGACTGGTCTATAAGTCTGATCAGGATCTACACTGTTTGCTATTCCACTAAGTATTTTAAGAAACAACTATACAAAAAGCCATCTTTAGACCAAAAAAGTATCAAATAAAGTGTTTGAATATTAGGACATTAACTATATATTATTTATACTTTCTAGTGCAGTATTTATCCTAAATACTGGGGCAGTCAGGCCTCAGCAAGCAGTGTAGACCCAGAATGTGGCACCAGATCAGGATCTGAACTGTTTTCAATTCATCCAGTAGATTTTTAGATACATCAATAGGTAGTCAAAAATATTCTTGTTCATATTTTAGGACAAATATGGTACATGTACAAGACCCTAGCTCACTTATCGTATTCAATCTAATTACCGCACATACCCCTATAAGCGCACAGTCAAGAAATTCCGTAGTCTTCAGATTACAGCTAGTGCATTTTTTCTTTACTTCTTTATAAAGGCATATGTTGTGGTTACTCATTTGAATTGCATCGACTTGTCGATGCAATTCAAATGAGCACCCACAACATATGCCTTAATAAAGAAAGTCAGAAAAAATCGCATAATCATCATCAAATAAGTCCTTTTCTGATCTCTTTTATAGTGTATCCTTAGTAGGTAGATACATATTTTACCACAACTGACTGTTCCCAGTAATTTTGAAAAACCTAAGTGCACAGTGCAGTAATTACCATATTCAATCTAATTACCGCACTGTGCGCTTAGGTTTTTCAAAATTACTGGACAAACGTGTAGTAAAATATCCACCTAATAAGGGCACACTTTAAAGAAAGATCAGCAGAGGACTTCATAAGGAACGTATTTAACACTATCTATGCGATGTTATTTTCTTATTTTCTTTACGAAAGCATATGTTGTGGGTACTTGTTTGAATTGCCTCGACAAATCGAGGCAATTCAAACGTGTACCCACAACATATGCTTTTATAAAGAAGTTGATAAAAGAACACTAAGACCACTACATTGCTCGACTGTGCGCTAATAGGAACATGTGCGGTAATTAGGTCGAATACGGTAGGTCGAATACGGTAAGAGGCGTATCCAGATTATTATTCCCAAAAACATATGTTGTGCATACTCATCAGAAATGCCTCAGTGCAACACTTCTAATGAGTACTACAATGCATGTTTTCATGGAGATATTACCGTATTCGACCTAATTACCACACTGTGCGCTTAGGTTTTTCAAAATTACCAGAAACACTCAGATGTGATAAAATATGTACCTATACCTATTAAGGATACACTATAAAAAGATCAGAAAAGGACTTATTTGATGATGATTATGCGATTTTTTTCTGATTTTCTTTATAAAGGCATATGTTGTGGGTTCTCATTTGAATTGCATCGACTTGTCGATGCAATTCAAATGAGAACCCACAACATATGCCTTTATAAAAAAGTAAATAAAAAGTACACTGGCTGTAATAAGACTACAGAATTTCATGAGTGTGCGCTTATAGGGGTATGTGCGGTAATTAGATTGAATATGGTAATATACTGAGGTCTTGTTAAGGAGGAGTACTTGGGGATAATTTTCCTTATTTCCCCATAAAAACCTATGTGTTTTTTTTTATTTTTTTTTTGTTTTTTTTATGGACAACTGGAGAAAATTATCCAAGAATAATCATCAAATACTCCTCCTTAACAAGTCCTCTGGGGTTACAAAGGTACATGGGGTAATACAGTATGCAGAGACATTTCAAAAACATATTCTCAACTTCAAAAACGTTTCTCAAGTCCAAAAACATTTTCTTAAGTTCTTATTAACTCCAACAACATTTTTTCAGGTTCAATAATATTTCCTCAAGTCTTCTTGGCTTTTTTTATGAATCATTCGGATCTCATTAAACAAGCCTTTTTACACATCACTGTTACTACCTGACCACAGGTATGTAAAGAAATTACTTTTCAATACATCCTATCAGTGCCCTAGGAAAACAGCTGTTTCGGAAATAAAAATATTGATATTTTTTCTTAATTCTCCACATAAACGCAAACCGACAACAGATGACCTGAGATCACATTAAAAAATATAAGAAATATATTAATTATGCTTAGCATGTTGGTAAAAAATTTCAGCAGCCAGCAGCCAACATTCTGAAATAGTTTTCTTATTTTCCCCAAGAAAACAGAGTTTGACATTTAATGCAAATTATCTCTTTAGGAGAAAATTAAATGCATGAAATGTCAAATCCTTTTTTTTTTTTTTTTTTTTTTTTTTTGGAAAATTAAGAACACCTGCTTGATTTGCTCAGACCAAGGAGTGCTTAAGGTTGATTTGACAACCCAGATACAAGTAAGGTACATTTCCTCAGTCAAAGTGTTGATCTTTTTCTTACTTCAGCAGAAGAATGAGTACCCACAACGTCACCATACAGACATGTATGTATGTTTTCATGGAGAAATACAGTAAGAAAAATATTTTTTGGAATATACACCACAACCTCTTTATAACATTATTGTCGGGGTCCATAGCATAAACCGTGTTACTTAAACAACCGTATTATATCCAAACAAAAATGTACAGATCATATTGAAAAATGACCATTTATGGTCATTTTTCAATATAATCTATACATTTCTGGAACTCATCTTTGAACCGTGTTATAGCCAAAACCATGTTTTAACGAAACGTGTTATAAAGAGGTTGAAGTGTACTTCTTGACTTAAGAGCCTCCAGAAAATTATTTTGAGTATACACACACAATGTAGGGATAAATTTTCTGCTTACCTGGAGCCCTGGAACATACATGTAGTTATGTCAGGCTTCCTTAGAAAAAAAAAAATCTTCTATTTTATAAGAAAAGGGACCTAGGGGAAGAACACTAAGAGCTAATTCTCAGATTGGTCTGGGAATCTAGTCTTTTTTGTTTTGTTAAGTTAAGTTGTTAC
The DNA here is from genome assembly GCA_964016985.1 of Anodontia alba. Taxonomy (NCBI): domain Eukaryota; kingdom Metazoa; phylum Mollusca; class Bivalvia; order Lucinida; family Lucinidae; genus Anodontia; species Anodontia alba. The sequence continues at coordinate 53,788,165 of OZ024836.1, read as the reverse complement.
AGATGAACATTTGGTGATATTCTAAAGATATTCTATTTTTGCTATTTTCTAAAAACATCCTCATCAGTGACCTCATATGCATCATCAAAACAAACCCAAAATGGACTGTATGATCATAAAGGACCAGAAAATATTAGCAACAATACAGTGAAGTACTGGGCAACATCTGACAGCCAAAAAAATGGCACTACGGTAAATGTCCTAAAATTTCGAACACCAAAGTGTCTGACAAAATGATATATGGAAACAGTGGGACAAAATAGTATGGAATAAAGTTTTGAAATTTTAGGACATTTACTGTAACACATTCTGCTGTCTGATTTGGGTCTACATTGTTTGCTCAGACTTATGTTCAATTACCTTACTTGATCTAATTACCACACTCTGAGCTTAGGTTTTTCAAAATTACTGAAACAACTTGTAAAATATCCACTTAATATGGGCACACTGTAAAGAAAGATCAGCAGAGGACTTCAAGAGAGGCATATTTAATGAGGTTTATGTGATTTTGTTTCTGTTTTGTTTTTTTGTTTTTTATACAAAAGCATATGTTGTTGGTATTCAAGTCGAGGCAATTCAAGTATGTAACAACAACATAGGCATTTATAAAGAAGTAGATACATTTTTTGTAAATCCACACAGGCAATTATCAAAGGTCAAAGGACTCATAGGGGTGTGTGTGGCAATTAGGTCAAATATAGTATTTCAGCATAATATAGAAGCCATAAGATCTTCGTTTTTATGACTTAGATAAACATGCAATTTAATTAACTGGAAAGTTGTCTGCCTCAAAGGTATTTTCAGGTGAGACTGTGTAACTCGCAAACTGCCGCTGACAGCTCAACTGTGTGTAAATTGCCCCCAAGACCATCTCAAGGTAACACCTGACTTGAAATATTTCCTGTCATCCATAATTAAATTGTTAACCTTCTTGATGTGACATCAGAATGGTCATAAGGTACATATTCTACAGGTGAAAGAGCACATATCCTAGATGCCATGATAAAAGGAGTCAGACAAGGCGCATCTTTAAACCGAAAAGTGCTGATATTTTTCTTATTTCTCCATGAAAACATATTTTGTTGGTACTCATTAAGAAGCACCTCAAAACATATGTTATTGGTACTCATTAGAAGTGCCTGAGGCGCTTCTAATGAGTACCAACAACGTATGTCTTTGTGGAGAAATAAGAAAAACATTGTGGATGCCCCTTTTATCTGGAGCTCTGGTGTCCAGAAATTTATTTTTCCTATTTTAGTATTTCTCCATGAAAACATGCTGCATGTACTTATTAAAATTTCTCCATGAAAATAATAAGTTATGGGTACTCAATAAAAGCACATCGATAAGCTACTTCTAATGAGTACCCACAACATATGTTTTCATGGAGAAATGAGTAAGATATCCTTATTTTTTGGTTAAACTTATCTGAAGCTATATGGCAGTCCAGGAAAAGGTGAAAACTATAAAATATGTCAAGGAAATATGCATTTTAGAAGTTGTGACAGTATAAATGCCAGGAGGGGTTCAAAAATAGCTTTAGGGGTATCAAGCAAATTATCAACACTTTTCTGTTAGAAAAAAAAAGACAAAAAATGGGCCCTTGCTTGAGTACAATATCCAAGACAGTGCCAGATAAAAGGGCTACCTAAATAAATATTTTCCATAATTCTTCACAAAAACACATTTTATCGATAATCATTAAATTGCTTTGGCAAAGTTCAACATATATTTTCATGGAGAAATCAATACTCCTTGATTAAAACTAAAAAAAAAAAAAAAAAAAAAAAAGACCACAAGTATTTGTGGAAAACAGGTCTGTGCAAATAGTGCAGACCTTTTTTTGATGCCACAGAATGCACTACATTACCAGAGTGTGCACTGTTCGCCACCCACTCAGCAGTTTTGTAGACACATTATGTGCTCAAGTTTTAAGACAAGTATGGTAATCAGTTATGGTTTCCCAATATTTAGAACTTATATATACACTTTGCTTGAAATGTCAAAGCTTATTTTCTGGGGAGAAAAGTCAAAATGTCATCTGAAATTTTTACCCAGCATGCTATGCTTTACATGTAAATGCTGACAAACACTGTTGCATGACATTGTAATTCCTCACCATACTTATCAAATGTCCATGGGGGTGGGGCAGAAGGGGGTAAATGTCCTGTTGGGCATGTCATGACTATCTGGGAACAAGCCTGTCCGAGCATTTTGGCTAATTTATGTAAATGTAACATCATAGCTCCAGATAAGGTGATTATTTCAGCCAAAAATTATGGATACATGTATTTTTCTTATTTCTGCACAAAAGCATACGTTGTCAGTACTCGTTAGAGGTGCCTCATCAAGGTACTTCTAATGAGTACCCACAACATGTGGTCATGCAGAAATAAGAAAAATATTTAGCTGTTACTCTCTCTTATCTGGAACTATGTAAATTTATTAGTAACTATGTAAATTATTAGTAACTTGTAAGCAACATACTCTATGTATAGATAATAGCCTATAATTTGAAATCTTAATGAAAAGCATTTTGACAGAATTGTACAACTGACTGACAACAGGTGTCTATACAAACTGTCCATAATCACATTTCAGAAAATTTGTCACTATATAATCAATACAAATCTTCCTTTATTTTTGGTTAAAATTATTCTGTAAATTACCTGTTAAAATAATAATTACAGGTTTACATTTAAACTCTAAAGATAACTCCAGATCAATTGCTTGCTTGCTGTTATTATACTTAATTAACTAAAGTATCCTTATTTTTTCTTGTTTCTCCCATAATTGAATTTAAGGAGTTTTTTTTGTTGTTTGTTTTGTGTGTGCGTGTGTGTGTGTATGTGTATGTGTGTGTATGTGTGTGTGTGTGAACGAACCAAAATAGTTGTTACTTTTCTCACTTGTCCATGAAAATGTACGTTGTAAGGTACTCATTTGAGATGCCTCAGCTAGGCACATGCAAATCATGTTGTGGGTATTCATTAGGAGCGCCACAATGAGGCACTTCTAATACATACCCACAACCTGATTTTATGGAGATTTCGGAACATATTCATCAGGACACACCTCTACCTCAACAAAAATATTTGGTTGTGTGTGATTTGCAATTAATTGGAATAACTTCAAAATAAAAACCATTTATATTAGTACACACAGCTTCCACTTTGAAGAAATAAGAACAATAATTTGTATGCATAAAATTTGTGTTGAGGTTTTACAGCCCAGTCAACCCAATGGGGTCATGTCGAGCACAGTCAGTTTACCTAACCACACGTTTACTGGGCAGGCTTAGTCCTCTAAGCGGTTAACCAGTATTGTGCACATTCTTTCGCCAGAAGTATGCATAAAATTTAAACTTTATTTGTTTGAAAACAAAACTGATACACAGAAAGCTCAATGAACTTAACCCTTGTAATGCTGAAAGATGCCACGCCTACTTCTAATTGTCAGCCAATCAGATTCCTTTATCCAGATTGCTGATATGCATGTACATTCACACAGTAAATGGCAAACAGTGCAGATCCAGATCAGTTCAGAAGCCAACTGATCTGGATCTACACTGTTTGCAAAGGCAGGGTATATCCGAGCTCAGCAGGACAATGGTTAAAAATGTGTCTTCGAAAGCACCTAAAATTTTGTTATTACAGTTAATCTAGAGCTACAAAAGCCCAATCTTATAACTGTATTCAAATGAGAGACTGGGTCATAAGTTGATGTAATCCTCTTTCTAGAATCACATTGCCCATTTCTTATGTAACATATGTCAACAATTATCTCTTCAGGATCAAAACAGACACATGCAGAATAAGATTTGCATAGCTTGAGACAATCAGATATAACTCTAGATAAGAGGTGCAGCTTTAGATAAGGTGTTCTTGTTGTTGTTTTCAACCAAAAATTATTGGTATTTTACTTATTTCTCCATGAAAACAAAGACAGATAAGTTCATTTCTGAACATATGTTGTGGGTACTCAACAGACGCATTCTTTGCCAGTCACGTCCATTACAAAAACACGCCTATTCAAATATATTGAAAATTTCACCAGTAAAAACTGCAAGTTTTACAGATAAAAATTCTGATAGATTGTGGGTACTTGTTAGAACCACCTCACTGAGGTGGTTCTAACAAGTACCCACAATCTATGTTTTTGAGCAGAAATAAAAAAAATAATGTACACCCTTGGTAAACCCCAGTTTTACTATATAAAAGTGGGTTTAAGGGGGTCAAAATTATATTGGCATGTTTTTGTGATGTAAGAAAGAAACTATGAGGTGTACCAAGACAAACATAATTTTTTTTATTTCGCCTTTATGGTAAAACAAAGTTATGCACTGAAAGCATCCAATTTGGATGCATCTAAATAGTACCCAAAACGTATATACTTGTGGAGGAATAAAAAGTTAATCACTTTACATGCTACATGTTAAGATGTATGTGATTCAGGGCTCTGAAAAATGTGCTGGTATTTTTCTTGCGTCTCCACAAAAACAAGCTGTGGCAGTACCCACAAAATATTTTTGTGGAGAAAAAAATTATATGGAGTGGACACTCCCTTATCTAGAGCTATGTTCTATAGAATTCAATCTGCTATTACTGGAAGAGCCTGTAAGCAGAAAAGATGCTCTTAGCCATACCTCCAGATTTCTAAGACCAATTTTCTTTCTTCCAAAAAGTACTGACAATTTAGTCATTTCTCCAAGAAAACGTATGTTGTGGGTACTCATTACCTAGGTGAGGTACTTCTAATGAGTACCCATAACCGGTTTTCGTTGAGAAATAAAGAAAAATATTATATGCATACCCATTGCGAGAAAGTGACACAGACCAGTTTTCATGCCAAATATGAGAGGATTATAGCACCTGTTCACAATCCCAGGGGCCTATTTGATGAAAAACAGGGATTTTGCCATCTGCATTTCCTCGCAATGCACGGTACATAGCAGAACGCCGTTGTATTAAAAGCCATGCATAGTTCCCATTATTCCAAGTGGCTCATGTTTAATCGAATTTTATTGCCGCATATTAATGCATTAGTGTCAGACCATAGGTTCTCACATTCGTGACAGTCCTTCCCTTTTTATACAGCATATCAAGGTATTCAAACTAAACTGTTCCCCAGTGGTGGGGTGAGGGGTCATGAAAAATTATTTTCATTACTAGTGCAAACAAAACACTAACAATGCTCTTGTTGTTTTGTCTAATTATTCCTTTCTGCCATCACTGCAATTGGTCATATTTGATCATTACCACAGTGACAGTTTTGCAGGCTGCACCATAAGATTTTGAAAATAGGAGTCCTGAAACTATTTTCTTCAAACAGTTGTAGTCCTACATGCTAATTTCTCTGAAAATCGGAAGTCCCAATGGCCAAAATCTGGGCTTGATCATATTTGGAGTAAATGAGATCCCTGTTATGTGGATTTTTGTGACATAAAACACATATTAAATGAAACTATAAATTTGTTCATAAAGGTTCTCTGTCAAACAATCCACTTGACATCAATTCTACTCCTTTGTTGATGCTGCCAAATCAGCTGTTTGATGACATCACAACTCCAGATAAGTCACTTTTTACAACCTAGAAGTTCTGTTATGTTTCTTATTTCTCCATGAAAATATATATTGTAGGTATTAATCTGAAGTGAGGCGCTTCTTAAGAGTACCAACAATATATGTTTTTTCATGGAGAAATAAGAAAAAATAATTTGTGGATACCTCTCTTATCTGGAGCTTTGTAACGTAATATATGTACATTAGAAAATGCTAATTACTTGTTATTAAATGATAAAAACAGCTACCTCTGCTGGTCTAATTGCTGTCTGTCCGTCGTCTGCTCCAGCAACAACGCTTTTCGGTCGGAAACAAGATCCGTCCGGCAGTTCGTCAGGTTTAAATTCCATCTCCTCTTTTGATTGTTTAGTGAGACCAAATCCATCGCGCTCTTGTTTCTCACTGACTTTCGAACGTTTTTCTTCAAATTCCTTTTCATCTTTTTGCTCAATGTGTTTTCTGGCCTTTCCCAGATACATACTGAGGCACTTTTGAAACATATATTCCCTGAATTAAACTTATTCCAAAACAGATAACGGAACCTGCCAGCATCCCATTTCTTTGTTTTTGTCCCACAGCACTTTACAGCTCGTGCTGTATATCTACATCACTTCCGGGTCAGTGTTTGACCTCAAATTGAATTGGACTTCTTTTGATGTGTGAGAAATGGGCGGGACTTGCAAATTAATTGGTGATCCGTATCAAATTAGTGTGTATCTCACCGATGTCAAGTACAGAAGACATTCTAAGTGATACCCAGTACAGAATATTAAATGACAACAACAACAAACAAAAAAAAAAAAAAAAAAAAAGGAATAATAATTATTAATAATAATAATTAAAATAGATAAGCAAATATACAGCCTACTTTGTTCAGTAACTTTCAGAAACACTTAGCATGTTGGGTAAAAATTTAAGCAGACGACATTTGAAATAGTTTTCTTATTTTTTTTCCCCAGAAAATATGTTTTGACATCATTTGAAATGTCAAAGCCTGAATAAATAAAATAAAAATGTCAAACATAATGGGATGACATATGAAATAGTTTTCTTATTTTTTCCCCCAAAAATATGCTTTGACATCATTTGAAATGTCAAAGCCTGTAAAATAAAATAAAATAAAAAATGTCAGATATAGTGGGATATATCGGTATGATCTGAACGACGTATCCAAATGAATAATAACAACAACATTATTTAGATGTGCAGAAGGCTGGGTACCAACAGGCGTTATGTGTTTTTGCACCAGAGATAGTGACATTCAGTTTACATTCTGCAAGTTAAAGGTTCTTACATTTAAGATCAGGAGCACCAGATTTCAACATCAGTCATTTCAGGAAATAGCTGACATTTTGTGCTGTGCAGGGTCGCATAATAACCCCAGACACACCAGGGTGCTTTCATATCTCATGTAGAGGTAGCTGATCAAAGATGCAAGATGAAGAAAAGAAGGCTACCCAACAGCTGGAAGGCTGGCCTAGGTCACATAAGTGAAAAGTACTTTTCAAGAAATCCCTGATATGTGACACAATTCTAACATTTTACATATGTCATTAGAATTTTTTACATGGAAAACTGACATTTCAGTTCAGCTAAAAGCTACTGCACTGTGGGCATGCATGCATTTTACGCAAGAGTGTGCACATACTTTCTGCCACAGAATGCAGCATCTGATAAGAATCCTTACTGTTTGCCACTTATCGAACGATTTTTAGACACATCAATAAGCTGTAAAATGTTACAGACATCCCTCTTTAAACCGACACTCGATACAACGACAAAACTTCTTATAATGACAATTTGACTGTCACGAAACCTTTGCTAAGGAAGTGATAGTTAGTCATAAATTATGCAAGAATATTGTATTTAATACTTCAAAGAACGATATGTTTAGGATATTTGTTAGAATTGCCTAAGTGAGGCAATTCTAACAAATAGCCAAAACATATGTTCTATGAGGAATTAAGAACAAAACAAGACATTTCTCACATATCAATACAACAGCAAATTCATTTTAATGGCAACTGTCATTGTAACAAGGGTTCACTGCTTTTTTTTTTTTTTTTTTGTTGTTGTTGTTTTTTATTTTAGGACAAGTAAGATAAGAAGTTGTCAGAATATTGAAGGTAGGTACATTAATTTATTAGTAACATCCGCCATGTTCTCTTGCACCTTAGGTTGGTAAAGAATCCGGGGAGGAAAGCTATATGTCACTAACTATAAATATGTATTTCACTACTAAACCTTGTACCATACAGTTTGGACAGTTGTCTCCCTTGAAAGTGTGTCGATTCCCCATTAAGTCTTAACATACTTCTAAATTTTGAACAAATCCATTCGGTACCTGATGATGTACTTGTGTATGTAAAAGTGATGGCTAATTGACAAACATTGTAGACCCTGATCAGACCTTATTGTGCAGACCTGTCCATTAAAATACTTCAGTATAATACAATATCAGAAAATGTTGTAGTCACCATAGCCTTATAGTGATCGGAATCTGAACTGATTACAGTGACACATAAAATGAAGAGTGTGCAGCAGGGAGCTTAATCCTGGTCCTGCTGAACCCAGATACACCTGCCTTTGCAAACAGTGTAGATCCAAATCAGTTGGCTTCTGAAGAAGCCCACTGATCTGGATCTGCACTGTTTGCCATCAAGAATGTGAATTTATATCAACAATCTGAATCAAGTAATCTGATTGGCTGAAAATTAGAAGTAGGTGTGGCATCTTAATTTATTCAGCATGACAAGGGCTAATCTCTAGATCTGACCATTGCCCAAAATCTGAAGGCACTGTCCTCAGAAGCTGAGGACACTGTAGAATCTGAAAGTGCATTCCAATCTAACTTAATACATGTATATCTGTTGAAAGGCATTTGAATAGCAAGCAGGTGCGGATTAATGAGATCAGACAGCAGTATTTTTGCTTGATCCTTTAACTCATTTATGCCTAGCAAACTATAATAAAAAGGACATTGACAAAACAATGTAGACCCAGATCAGATGCCACATGTTGGCACATGTGACATCTGATCAGTCTACACTGTTTGTATTAAATACAAGAATTTCTATAAAACATGGTAATAATAAAAACTAACCCTGCACCCCTTCTTTTAGAAATGGACCCATCCAAAAAGTTAAGGTAGAATAGTTCACGTGGCATAAATGGGTTAAACATTTATACAGTAGAATCAACTTCTTTGTTTCCTGAACTACTGTACATTAGGTTCCAGACTGAACAAGCATACTCCAGAACTCACCACATCAACCCTTTGTAAGCTGTTTCCTTGACCTCTACCAGACACATTGAGGGATTTCTTTGGAGTAAACAAAAGGCTCTGTTTTTGAAGCAAGCTCCCCTCTCAAGATAAACTCATGACAAAACTCATGACATTAAAATAGTCATGTATGTTGGATATCTGTTAAACATTCAGATACTTCAAGTGAAATGGATATGCTTTCATGCGAGTTAACTGACAGAATGTTTTTTCCTCCCTTCTGAAAAAGGGTGTACTCTTAATGAAAAGAATTTGCTCCCAAAGGGAGCAAATTCTTTCCTTTTAGAGTACAGCCCCACCCATTTCAACTTAGCAGAAAGGACTTGGTGTGCATGAAGGAAGTCAGGAAGTCACAAAAGTTGTCTCCCTTGTCAAAATCGCAGAAAATCTATCAGGTGTATCCATCATCTTAAGTGTAATCAGTGAGACATGACAGAGGGGTGATGGAAAATCCCTGATGACAGCTCAGTGATTTTTTTACCTGCGCATCCCGAGTCCTGTACTCACATTTTTGCTTTGGGACTCACATTTTAAATCTCAGGGAGTCCCAGGACTCACAAAGTTATAGTGGAAAATTCTGTAATGGACACAATGATTTTCTAGTAGGACTCACTTTATACAGCCCAAGCGAGTCCTGGGACGCATAGGTATAAAACTGTAGATAAATCACTGCAGCTAAACACATATAATCACAAACAGTTGAAACTCAATGGAAGGTTTGTAACGAATGTATCAGGTATTAAGGATCTTGACCAACCTTGTATTTGGGTGCAACTTTTGATAAAAAAAAAAAAAAAAAAAAAAAAAGAAAAGAATGAAAAATAAGATAGTTATAAAGGTTTGAAAAGTTTAAAACTGCTTTTATGGGAGCTACTATTTTGAATATTTAACCCTCAAAATACAAAGAAAACCTGCATCTGAAAATTTTGTCTGTTTATGTCGTCTGCTGAATATTCTTGCAAACTTTCAAACCTGTTTTTGCATACAGGCAAATATGTGGACCCTGATCAGACTGCTCCTGCAGTCTGATCTGGGTCCACACTGTTTGCAAAAATGACTTGTAAAATCACAAGCAGATGACAAAGCAGAAGACAATTGTTGTGATTGGCAGTTTAAGGGTTAATGATGTTTGTGTTGAGGTTTTACGGCCCAGTCAACCCAATGGGGTCATGTCGAGCGTGATCAGTTTACCTAACCACACGTTTACTTGGCAGGCTTAGTCCTCTAAGCGGTTAACCAGTATTGTGCACATTCTTTCGCCAGAAACTGACAACTGCCCTTCTTGAATCAGCGGAAGGGAGAGAATGACCGTAGAAAATATTTCACGATCAATCTCCACGAAAGAATGTTGCCGACCTCGGCGGGGGTTGAACCCGCGACCTCCTGGTCTCCAGTCGGACGGCGCATCAAACTGAGCCACCGAGGCCGGCGTTAATGATGTTTAATGACGTCACAGAGCCTTAATCAAATATGTAAAACCTACATACCGGTATATATTTGCAGTGATAGCTTACCTGTATATTTGTGTATGTGGCCTCTTCTCTAGACAAATATTGATTTTAGTACTTGAAAACTACACTTATGTTAGAAAAATAATTTCATTTAATAATTTGAAATGTTTAGAATATCTTTAAATATTCAAATTGGCAGTGCCATTGATTTTAGTTTTGAAAATTCAAACATCATTAACTTTCATAATTTTTTATGTGGTTTTGATGAAATTTGCTTTAAACACATGGTTTTTCAAGATCTTTCATCTCAGAATATATCTTTTTTCATCAGTATCACTTCATTGTCACAGTGATATATTTCTACCATAGATTATAAAAGGAATGATCCTTGAGAGCAAAGAACACACAAGACTGAAAACAGCTGAAATGCTAAGTTGTCTTGGCCAGACTAGCTAGTTTCGACCAATTAGGCTTCCTTAGTGACCCTATAAAAACCTATAAAATTTGGTACACATAATTTTTCTTCTTTGCCTGATTTTTTTTCTTTTCATCAGCAATTATAATTGTTTGTCTGTCATTACTGACAATGACCAATCCTAATCAAATACATGATGTGTTATTATTTGTGTGTTCTAAGATGGCTGATGAGACCAATCTTAGCTCAAAACTGCTTGTTGCAGATAGCACAAGAGAGGTCTTAGGAAGAAAGCTCTGGTTTTCCGCTGCACGTTTCTGCTCGGCTTCACTCTTTTCGCTTCATATTCGCCAGCACCCCTTCTTATAAGGCCTCCCCACTTTGTTCGATCCTATGCAACCTGTTCCCATGACTGTTGGTATGTTAAGTCTTTAAGGGAGGCTTTGAGGGTGTCCTTGTATCGCTTCTTCTGACCACCATGGGAGTGTTTTCCTATTTGTAGCTCTCAATAGAGGATTTTCTTTGGCAAACGTTCATCAGGCATTCTGGTAACATGGCCTGTCCATCTTACTGTGCCAAGTTCAGAAGAGATGTACACTCTGCATTCCTGCCCTTTTCAGGACTTCTCATCATCTTCATATCATCATATCAGATTTTTTATTAATGTGCAGGTACAGAGGCAACATCCACATCATGGCTGCATGCACGCCACTCTCTGCGATCCCTCTCTTTCAGTTGCTTCCATGTCATCTTGGGCCTCCCAGGCCCACGCTTTCCATCAACCTGTATGTGAAAGGCTGTCGACTGCACCATTGGAGCGTTCCACATGTCCATACCAGCAGAACCTTCTCTCCTTCAGAATGAGGTCTAGATCCTCAATGCCAAGCCGTGCAAGTAGCTCATTGGACCTGTTGGTGACAATGTCTTTTGGCCTCATTGCAAATCTGTCTGATCATTGCCCTGTCATTCTGCTGTAGACGCTGGAGGTTTGGCTTTGTCAATGGCCAAGTCTCACTGGCATGGAGCATTGCGCTCCGCACACAAGAACTGTACACACAGCCACATCTTGAAAGAGAGGTGGCGAGGAGAGAAGTGGTATCAGCTCCTTGAACTTCTTCCAGGCGGTTTTCACACGTGTTGTGGATGAAAGTTCACAACCACCTGCTGCTGAGAGCATGTCTCCTAGGTAGCAAAAGGAAGCTACCACCTCCAGCTTGTCATGTCCGACCTGGACTTCCCTCTGTGGTCTGCAGTCCAAGGGCATGCACTTCCCTGGCACCATATACATCTGTTGTAAGGGTCCTTTGTCAAGCATTTGAGCCCACTGCATTTCTTGTGCACCCAGTGCTCGCAGCCATTGCAGAAGATGCTGTTGCTGCCCACTCCAGTGTGACAGACAGCGCATGGAAACTCACTAGAACTCTGCAGGTGGTCCAGGCCCACACGATCTTTGTCTTTCCTGCATTTACTCTCAGTCCTTTCTTTTCCATTGCTTCTTTCCGTAAAGAGCCTCCCGACACATTCCTCGAACGATTCAGTGATGATAACAAGGTCATCGGCATAGCGGTCCTCCCAGGGGACTCCAGAGCGGAACTCTCGTGATAAGGCTTCAAGCACAATGATGAAGAGCAGAGGGCTGAGTACTGAGCCTTGGTGAACACCGACCTTCAAACTCTTCACTGTACCCTCACCAACACGGACACAGCTCCGCGCATTTGCATACATTGTCTGCCCCAGTCCCACAATCCACTCCTCCACACCGTTATCAGCTCCCACCAGATGACCGTCTGAGGTACTCGATCAAACACCTTCTCCAGGTCTACGAAACCCATGTAGAGTCTCTTATTGGCAGCTAGATACTTCTCTTGCAACTGCCTTACAACAAAGATTGCATCTGTTGTGCCTCTGCCTGGGACGAAGCCAAACTGGGAATCGTCAATTGACACCAACTGTCTGATGAGGCTGTCCACAATCCTCTCCAGGACTTTCATGACCTGCTCTGTCAGCTTGAGGTCGTGGTAGTTGCCCCTTTCCAGTGTGTCCCCCTTTCCCTTGTAGAGGTAGACAATGAAACTCTGCTCCCAGTCAGAGGGCACCTTGCCATTGCGAATTATTGCAGCTGCGAGGTCATGGATCATGGAGGCGCCCATGTCACCAGCTGCTCGTATTATCTCCACCACTATGCCTTCTGTGTCTGGAATCCTGTCTTGCCACTTGATCTTTAGAAGTTTTCTAAGACAACTTGTATGGAAGTGATTTAGTCTTTTGGCATGCCATTGGTAAACTGTCCAAGTTTCGCATGCGTATAACATTGTTGGCAGTACCACGGATCTGTATACTTTCAGCTTTGTGTCGAGTCTGATTCCACTTCGGTCCCAAATACTTCCACGTAGTCGGCCAAATGCTGCATTAGCTTTGGCAATCCTGGCATTGACCTCATCATCAAGGATCCCAAAAACAACAAACTCTAAAATTTGAGCAATTTGTTATTTTCTCTAGTATGTCAAAAAACTGTTACAAAACACATACTGGTACGAGGCGTGCTGTAGAAAAACCAACATGTCATGTATGTACATCTCAAGATTCAGAGACATACGTAAATGAAGTGATAATTAACACTTTGCATGCTGGGTAATAATTTCAGCTGACAACATTTTGAAATATTTCTTATTTTTCCTAGAAAATAGGATCTGACACTTCATGCAAATTGTCTCCTGACACTTCATGCAAACTGTCTCCTGAAGAGACAATTTGCATGAAGTGTCAGATCCCATTTTCTAGAAAAACTAAGAAAAAAAAATATCACCAATTTGCCGTCTGCTGAATCTGCCCATAGCATGGTAAGTGTTAAATGACTTTTTTTTTTATTTTTGCATCAAAACATATCTTGTGATAATTAAATAATATTTTTATTGTTTTTGCATCAAAACATAACCTTATGGATATTCATTGGAATTGCCTCAGTGATATGTTGGACATGTCGATATGTTTTAATTTAAAAATAATGAAAAAAAAAAAATCAATTAATTACTCTCTGAAGAGAAGACCTAAATACGGGGACTTAACGCTTAGCACTCTGGGTAAAAGTTTCAGCAGACGACATTTTGAAATATTTTTCTTATTTTTCTCAGAAAACAGGATATGACATTTCATGCAAATTGTCTCCTAAGGAGACAATTTGCATGAAATGTCAAATCCTGTTTTCTGGGAAAAATAAGAAAAATATCATCAATCTGTCGTCTGCTGAAAATGCCCAGAGAGTGGTAAAGGTTAAGGAGGTGTATTTAAGGATAATTCTTTGATTTTCATATTTTTCCATAAAGCATAAGTTGGGGGTACTCATTAGAAGCACCTCACCATAGAAACATATGTTCTGGATACTAATTAGAAGCATCACAGAGAGGCACTTCTGATGAGTACCCACAACATATAATCCCAGAATTATCACCAAACACTTCTGCTTAAAAAGTCCTCTGCAATATATCTTGTGATAACTTAATGGTATGCATCATAACATATCTTGTGGGTATTATCTGGAACTGCCGTGGCTCTCAAAAGAAAACATGTTGACTTTTCCACAGCAGAAGTGGAATGAAAAATGCAAGATGTGTTAATAATAAATCTGAGTAAACATACAGGTTTGTTTCCCCTTTGGAGAGGGATACTTTAGGCATTGTACAAAAACAAGTGTTTTTTACACAGTAAATTTCTAACATTTTGCTAACTCTTAAAGCTCTAATCAAAATTATAGCAGAAAATATTCTTCTTTTTTTATTTATTATTTAAGCTTTCTATAAAAGAAAGTGTAATTTTCTACTATTTTTTTTAACCCTTAAAGCACTAAGCAAATTATAGCAGACATTATTCTAAATTATTTTTTTATATATTCGTTTTCTGAGAAAACAAGACTTGGCAAATGATTCACATGAAATGTCAAGCATTATTTTCTCTGAAAAATACACACACACACACAACATACACAAAAACAAAAAAAAAAAAACTTGGATAAATAAAAATGGCGTCTGTAGCAGTCGTGATTAGAGCTTTAACCCATTGTAGTCTGGAGACCCCAAAACATGGCATCTGATCAGGGTCTCCACTGTTTGCAAATAGTTCAACCATTTTTTCTCTAGGAATATCTAAATCACAGTCTGACATACCTAAAATCAAAATTAGAATCTTCCAATATATAACGTGGGGGAGTTCATCCAGTCCACAATGGGTTATGGGTTAGTACTTAGGGTAAATACAGTATGTGGATAAGGAAGGACGAGATCAGCCTGCACATTGTCACCGTCTTTTGTTTGTTTGTTTGTTTTATTCAGGTTTCACTCTTCTCGGTCTGCAT
This sequence comes from Anodontia alba, assembly GCA_964016985.1. Taxonomy (NCBI): domain Eukaryota; kingdom Metazoa; phylum Mollusca; class Bivalvia; order Lucinida; family Lucinidae; genus Anodontia; species Anodontia alba. The sequence goes on along the minus strand of OZ024836.1, from coordinate 53,773,107 downwards.
ATAGAACCAGTAGATACTACAGAATAATTTGACGCACAGAAAAGTCCTTGATCAGATTATCTAACTGTGCAGGCTGATCTGGATCCTTGCTGTCCGCATGTGCCCCAAGTACCATTTTCTCATGGCAAGGTTCAATGGAAATCCTGGGAATCACTGGGGCTTTGCAAGGTAGTAAATGCATCCAGGATCATATTTCATATGAAGAAGATGGCTCCAAATAACATGGCTCCAAATTAGACATTTGTTTTCAGCAGAATAGTATTGATTTTTTTCTTATTTCTCCACAAAAAAAAAAAAAAACAAAACATGTTGTGGTACTCATTAGAAGCGCCTCACCAAGGCATTTCTAATGAGTACCCACAACATTTGTTTTTGTGGAGAAATAAGAAAAAATATTATGTAGATAACCCGTCTTATCTGGAGCTATGAAAGAAGTTTTTTTTTTTTTTTTATAATTAAAATGTACAGATAATTTTCTAATTTCTCTCAAGCATCCACAACATCTATTCTATTGGAGAGATAAGAAAATATAATGTGGTTATCTCCTCTTATCTGGAGCTATGAAGAATCTGGAAAAAGGTATTTTCACTTAAAAATGAGTGTTCAAACACATATTATTTATGATTCTATTTACATGTATTTGAATTGCTCTGATATTTAAATAATAAATATCTTATATGGCAAATCAGAGGAAACAAACTGGAACAAGTTCCCATGTTTTTGAAATAAATACATTTATGGGAAAACAATCACAAGTCTGCATATGTTCTTTTAAGCATGCTGAAAATTACAATATCTTATAACTTAAACACAAATATTTTTACAACAACATCAGAAAACTTCTGACTACAAAGAGAATGTAATGAAATGAATGGGTCCCTCCACAGAATGTCTGTCCAATGATGATTTTGTGGCAAATGATACAAGAAACACTGTATTTACATTAAATACTGGGACACCTTAACTCCTTAACATACTTGTCCTAAAGTTTCTACATCTGACTACCTGTTAATGTGTATAAGAGCTGCTCAAATGAGTGTCAAACAGTGCAGACCTTGACCGGATGGTGCATTCTACAGTATCTAGTCTGGGTCCAGTTGTTCAAAGCGTCGTTAGCTTAACGAGCTCGTTAAGGGTCATTTCGTTAACTGTTCTAGGGGATTCAATACACAATATTCTGACATTTTTTGCTGAAAAAATATGAGTAGCTTTTGCACTGCAAAAGCTACTCACATTTTTTCAGCAAAAAATTTCAGCATATTTGCGTACCACTCCATGTAAATTTTAACGAATCGTTAACTAACGACATCGTTAGCTTTGAACAACTGGGCCCTGATCTACAGTGTTTACTCATACATTACCATATTTACCATAAACATAAGGACACCTTAAGTTCTTACCATACTTGTCCTTTAGTTTCAACAAGTCCATTTGACTACCTGTTGATGTGTAAAAACTGCTGGACTGAGTGGCAAACAGTGCAGACCCAGATCAGATGCTGCATTCTGCAGCATCTGATCTGGGTCTACTCTGTCTGCTCAAGTCCGTCTACCCATATACTTTGGGTTATTGTGGTTGTTAAGAAATAACTATTTACCCTAAAGTTCAAGACACACCTGACAGCAAACAGGGTAGATTTTGATCAAATTTCTGCTGAAGACCTGTTTGGTCAGGTTTTACACTGTTTGCCATTCAGCACTCTTTAAACACAGCATCCAGTAGTCAAATGTAGTTGTTCACCCATTTATGTTGAGTGGACTTTCCTGCCACAACTCTTTGGACCAGTTTATTTCCAATAGCAGGGTGGCTGGTTAGTTTTTATTATAAATATATTTTATAGAAATTACTGTATTTAATGCAAACAGTGTAGACCCTGTTCAGATACTGCATTCTGATTTGGGTCTGTGTTGTTTGTCAATTACCCTTTTGGCGGTCTCCAGACTGAAATGGGTTAAATTTCATGACAAGTAATACAAGGTTAGTAAATGCGCAAGTCCATTCCATCCTAAAAATTGAAAATTGAAGACTCTGTTAATAGTAAGCCAAACTATAACAATGCTATTCAATCTAAAAACTAAGAATGCTTATTGGTAAAAAAAGGAGGCTTTGCAGTAGATGAAGTGGTGGAGCTATCTCAAAGCTTCCCGAAGTGATCAAACCGAAATTTCGGGAGATTTGGGATAACGCCACCAAGTTTTCAATTACAAAGTTAGTGAGTGCTTAACTAGACTTTACATACACAGGACCTGAATACACTCCAATCTCTTTATAACATGGTTCGTTATAACACGGTTTTGGATATAACACGGTTCAAAGATGGATCCCAAAAATGTATAGATTATATTGAAAAATGACCATAAATGGTCATTTTTCAATATAATCTATACATTTTTGTTTGGATATAACACGGTTGTTTAACTAACATAGTTTATACTATGAACCCTGACAATAGTGTTATAAAGAGGTTGTGGTATAACATCATTATATTTTGGCTTTACTGTTTACAGTATTTTTACTTCTTAATAGATGGGAATGGAATCGAACTGAGTGTGTAAGAGTAAGGGATAACAGTATCCAAATATTTAGGGTAAATCCAATATAAAGTATGGGAATGATAACACTCAATTTACATGTCACACATTCATCTATTAAAAACATAATATCACTGTAACCCATTTACGTCGAGTGGACTCTTCTACCACAACTCTTTGGACCAGTCTATTTCCAATAGCAGGGTGTCTGGTTATTTTTATTATTACTATGTTTTATAGAAATTCCTGTTTTTAATACCAACAGTGTAGACCCTCATTAGATATTGTGTTCTACAGAGACTAATCTGGGTATGCACGGACTGCCAATTACCCTTATAGGGGTCTCCAGACTGAAAAGGCTTAAAGCGATTAGCAAATTTGCAACAGACTACATTTTAAAATTATTATTACCTTTCTGAGTAAAATAAGGCTTGACATTTCATGTTAATTGTCTCCAGTAAGACATCATTTTATATGAATTGTCAGCCAGGAAATGTAAAGCCTTATTTTCTCAGAAAAATACAAAGAAAACTAGAGCAAGTGCCAAGAGGGACACAAATACCACCGGCCGGCGCCATTTTTTAATTATAAAATATTTTGAAGTCAATGACAACATAAGGCAAAATTAATGGACCATGAAATATAGGTCACTGACCAACATATAGTTTACAAGGTCAGTCTCTGAGTGACACTGATCTATCATCCCAAGTGCACTTTTTCTGGAGTAAACAGTCAAGACATGAAGCTAAATCCCTGGACCATAAAATATATGTTAATGACCTATATAAACTTGACAGGTCAATCTGATGGTCACATTGATCCATTACACCAACTGTGATGTTTATCCATTAAATAATCTAGAAGATATTAAGCAAAATCACTAGACCATGAAATAGAGGTCATGCTGATTTATATTTACTGTGCCATTATATGTAAATATGACACTTAGGTATCAAATAGTGGGAGATATAAGACAAACTCACAGGGCTATGAAATTAATATAGGTCACATAATCCCAAACTATGACAGTCTTTCATCAAATTGTCTTCAAGATGTAACATAAAATCACTGGACCATGAAATATAGGTCACAGTGACCTACATTTACTTTTAGGTCAACTGTCAGATCATACTGATTCATAATGCCAAATAATGATGCTCACATATCAAATAACAATCAAGATATAAGGCAAAATCACTGGACCATGAAATACAGGTCAAGGAGACCTACATTTGTTAAGATGTTAATTGTGGTGTCACACAGAACCAATATCCCAGTCTTCAAAATATAAGGCAAAACCACTGGAGCATGAAAATAAGGTCACAATGACCTTGACCTTATTACACTGAATGTTGATGTGATGAGATGCCCATCCTTCTTTATTAAGAAGTTGTTTGTATAAACAAACTGCAATATACTTTATTGGGGTGTCCTAGATTTTGACCTCTAGCCCTGCCCCAGGGCATGACCCAGGGGTTCATAGATCTAGTGGAAGAGAACCCTCCCAGGTACCCCCATACTGAATATGAAAAGTTTTTGATCAGTGGCTGCAAAGTTATAAGTAATCAAAAAACTTCAAAGTAAAACTTGGTAAAAGGAGGGGTTAATGGACGAAATCACAGATGGAAGGACGGACAGACGAAAGGACGGATGGAACCAACGAAAACTATATACCCCTTCAGCATACTTTGTATGCCGGGGGTATAAAAATCAAAATGTCATCTGCTGCATTTATGATTAGCACTTTAAGTATTGAAATGAGGTTATTACCAGAAGTAAAACATTACCTCAGGTTCAGTGATATAAAAGATATTGCTTTCCAACTGGCATTGCACGTAGGTTAAACACTTAGCATGCTGGAAGAATTTCAGCAGACGACATTTTAAATTGTTTTTTCTTATTTTCCCAGAAAAACAGGCTTTGGCATTTTATGCAAATTGTCTCCTGAGGAGACAAATTTGCATTAAATATCAAAGCTTTTTTTTCTGGGAAAATTAATAAAAATATTAACGATTTGTCAGCTGCTGAATTTGCTCAGAGAGTGAAAAAGTTAATTAGCATAATAGAAGTAACAATTAATTTGGGTTCTGTTTTATCCAGTAATATTCCACACAGTTTACAGTTGAACTTCAATGGTTCAAACATGCTAGAAAGGACCTCTAGGCAGAAGGAGTTCCAGCTATCCTGAACTGGTTTCTGTATAGAATGAATTGTAGGGACACAGACATTAGTTCATGGTAGCCAGGTTAAATGAGTCGTCAATGCACAAGCCATTGATGTTTCATTATATCAGAAATTTTACGAATAGAATTAATAAAATACTTTGTCTCACGAAAACTATAGTATAATTTTCATTTAAACCTTAAAGTGCTAACCAGATTTGCAGCAGACGACGTGCTAGTGCTGATTTAATTTTCAAAGAAAATAAGACTTCACATTTCATGTAAATTGTCTGCCGAGCATATCAAGCCTTATTTTCTCTGAAAAACAATTAAAATGTATTTTAAAGTGTTATGTGCTGTAGTTATGATTAGCTCTTTAAGGATTAAGTAACAAAACAAAAGTGCAGTTGTCCCCCTTTAGGTTATTATGTTTGTCCCCCATTAAGTTACAATGTTTGTGCCCCTTTAAGTTACAATTTTTGTCCCCCTTTAAGTTACTATATTTGTTCCCCTTTAAGTTACTATCTTTGCCCCTCCCCTCCCCCCCCCCCCCCCCCACCCCACACACCCCCTTTGTTACTATCTTAAGCACACTGACTAACAAAAACTATGCTAAAGCAGTCAGAACAAAATTGGACAATGTGTGATGGGCAGATAACCCTGTAAAACAAACTTGCTATGAAAAAAAATTTAATGGCACCTACTGCTACTCATCATCATGATCATTTCTGCCAAGTTTTATGAAAGTATTGTGCACATTCTTCTGCCAGAAATAAACAACTGCCCTTTGTGAATCAGCGGAAGGGAAACAATGACTGTAGAAAATACTTCATGATAAATCTCCATGAAAGAATGTTGCTGACCTGGTGGGGATCGAACCCACAACCGCCTGATCACCAGTCAGATGCGCATTTGAGCCAACCGATGCCAGCTAACACAAACTGTGAAGGACATCTGCATCATAAACGGACCAAAAAAAAATTTGCAGTAGAATATTGTGGGTACTCGTTAGAACCGCCTCGGCGGGGTGGTTCTAACGAGTACCCACAATCTATGTACATTGTAAAATTAATTTATTTTTCAGAGAAAGTATGACTTGACATTCCATGTGAATTGTCTGCATAGCACTTAAAGGGCAATCACAACTTCCCCAGGTGACATTTTAAAATAATTGTTTTTATGAATTTTCAGAGAAAATAAGATTTGGCATTCCATGTGAATCAGTCTGCCCAGCAGATGATTAACATAAAATGTCAAACCAATATAAAAAAATAAAGTAGACTGTTGTCCGCAGCAATTTTGCTCGTCACTTTGAAAATTATTATTGCATAAAAAGCAGTGTCGCACGTTATTAACAGTCGTGCAATTACCGGCGAAAAGCCGTGTATTAACAAGGAAATTCACGCGCTGTTAATGCACGGCTATGCAACTTTCAATATGCTCATAACAGGGCCACAGAATTGCTGCCATCACGAGATGCATACTGCCCTGTCCCAGAACGAGCATAGTCAGTGGAAATAGCATTCGCGCGACATCGGGGGAAAAGGCGAAACAAAATAGTGCAAGAAATAATGCAAAATGTAGCAGATGTTTTCAGTTTTTATGCAATAATAGCGATCAAACATGGTTTTTCAATGCATTAACATTCGCCAGGTCCCTTGGGAGGTGTTGAAAACCGCGGCCTTCAGCCTCGGTTTTCAACACCTCCCATGGGACCTGGCGAATGTTAATGCATGAAAAACCATGTTTGATCCCTATATTGTAAAAGTACTCTGAACACTGATGATGACGGTCAGCCTTCACATGTTTCTCCTACTAACCTTTACCACACTCTTAGCTATTTCAGCAGACTACAAACTGATTATATTTTTCTTATTTTTCCTAAGGATACATCTTGCATGAAATGTCAAAACCTATTTTGGGGGGAAAAATAAGAAAAATATTTTTAAATGTTGTCGGCTGAAATTTTTACCCGGCATGCAGTGTTAAAGTGAACAACAAGGGCACAGTCTGTGCAGGTGTGCACTTTGATCTGTGCCTTCAATATTCATGAATACGTTAACTTTTAACCCGACTATAAATACCAGATGACACTTGATATTTTTCCTCATTTTCCCCATAAAACAGAGTGACATTTCATTCAAAGGAGAAAATTATCAATTTTTTGTCTGCTCATTTTTCCAAGAGAGAAGAGAGAAAACAGGATTTGACATTTCATGCGAACTGTCTCCTTTGGAGATAATTTGCATGGAATATCAAATCCCATTTTCCTGGAAAAATATCATGACTTTGTCATCTCTGGATTTTCTCCTGAATAGGCTTAACTCGTATACTTTATTACAAATATTCCTAAACAAACATGTTCGTTATTTCCAAGCTTTCACTAAAGCTCTTCTGCCAGCCAGTTTCTGTGATACAACTGACACAAGTAACATCACACCTAATACACAGGCTATTAACCAGTACTCAAAGTCCTCTTTTAACACGTCAAACATCTTAGAGGGTTGTACTCGGGTGTGGAATAAGTCTGAAAGCAGAAGAAATAGGATTGTTTAAACATCAAATGAAGACCTAGACAATCGCAGAGGACTTGTTAAGGTGTTGTATTTGATGACTTGTTTGTTGTTTGTTTTATTCAAGTTTTACATTGCTTTCAACAATCTTTAGTCATGTCATGATGGAGAGTATTGGGTGATAATTTTTTCTTATTTCTCTATACGAAACATGTTGGGGTACTCATTAGAAGTGCCTCAATGAGGCACTTCTAATGAGTACCCACAACATATGTTTTTATGGAGAACTGAAGAAACTTCTCCCAAAATTATTATCAAATACTCCTCCTTAACCAGTCTTCTGCTTTCCTTCCCTTTGGATGGTTGTAAACACAAAAGCCGGCAAAATACTTTTACCATGTCAGTCTTAAAAGCCTAGTCTACGATGTACATTACTGTTACAAATGTCCCAAAATTTCAAACACTTTATTCCATACTTTTGGCATCAATTTTGCTTTTTATGGAGTTGTATCTTAAAATACTCATTGGAATGGCAAACAGAGCATATCCTGATTAGACTGCTCCTTTTGACTTCTTTAGCCAAAACACTGATTTTCATAACTATAATTTTTACCTCTGTTTAAGGAAGCACCGAACAGTCATGAGATGTCCAGTGGGACTGAATGATGATGTGGATGATTTGGTATTTACCTCCTTTCAACATTATTTAAGTCATATCAAGATGATGGAAGGGTGATAATGAAAGGCCCTGTGCAATGAAGTGCAGTACAGTCATGAGCTAAATTTGCCTCCAGTGGGATTTAAAACCAGGACCATGTGATCCGAAGTCAGGAGTACTAAACACAGCCACCATGACACTTCATTAATGGAATTGGACCTAGAAGCCTTGTGATCCAAAATAAGGGGCACAAACCGCCCGGACAGATATTTACCTAATCCATAAGACAAGACTAAAGAGGTAGACTCTAGTCCAGCCGGCGCAGTGTATATCCCTCGTATATGTTGTAATGTCTGGTTATAGTTTATAATGCCTTCTGTGTGCACTGGCAGCTCAGGAATATATGGCAAAGTGCCCTCTTCCCTGCAAAAAATAAAAATAAATAAGTAGCTCCAGATTAACCCATTTAGGTCATGTGGACTCTTCTACCACAACTCTTTGGACTGGTCTATTTCCAATAGAAGGGTGTCTGGATAGTTTTTGTTATTACTATGTTTAATAGAAATTCCTGTAGTTAATGCAAACCGTGTAGACCCTGATCAGAAACAGCATTATGCAGCATCTGATCTGGGTCAGCACTGTTTGCCAATTACCCTTTGCGGGGTCTTCAGACTAAACTGCGTTAAGGGTACAACAGACATTTTTTTACAATTATTATATACCAATTAATGATACGACTTTCAAACTGTTGAATTTCTGACAGTCTAATCCAAAAAGCCAGATCAGTTCAGAATCTCGATTTTTCAACATCCATTTCACATCCTCTCAAATGAGGCTAGTTTAAACTGACGTCATGACTTCAAGGCCATGAGCGAGTAACATTCCAATGTCTTCAACTGATGATTGATAATAGTTACACCCCTTTTAACATTATTTAAGTTATATCAAGACCATGTAAGGGTGATAATGAAAGGCTTTGTGCAATGAAGTGCCGTACAGTCATGAGGTGAATTCCTCCTATGACGTGATTTGAACTACTGACCTTGTGATCCAGTCAAAATCTTCAACTGCACCAAGAAGCCATCTAAAGTGCCTTTCAAAACTTTAGCAGGCTTTTTTGTTCTGAGAAAACAAGGCTTGACATTTCATGTGTTTGCCAACATAGATGACCACATGAAATGTCATATGGAGACAATTTGCATGACATGTCAAAGCCTATTCTCTAGGAAAAATCAGAAAATTTTTTATCTATTTGTTGGCTGCTGAATCTGCCAAGACAGTGGTAAAGGTTAATACTAGTTCTCCATGTCATAAAGTTTCAAAAGCAAACACTTCGGAAGAAATGCATAAACAAAATTTACATGGTTTCTTGTGTAGGCATCAGTGGTCTTCGTGGATCAAGGAAAGCTTTTGGCAATGAAAACAAACCACCATTCTTCAAGGCCACTGGAAGAAAATGAAGACATCAAGTGAAAACATGTAAAACAATTGCATAAGATCTGTCACAGGACAGGGCAGCTTGTTTGAACTCGACCTTGCTCATCATATGAAAAATTGCTGAGTCCTTACTACAAGGTCACTGAATGGATGTCAAGCTCAATAAGAACAAAACATTTGGAAGGATAACTAACATCAGTCAAAGTATCAATTTCACTTTTTATGGCTGCAAATTATGCAGAAATGGGAAGTGTAAGTCAAAAGGAGGCAGATTTTCAACATGTTCTGTTTGTCCATATTTTTCTTGGGAGAAAAAAATCAGCACAACTCAAAAAATTTTACTGCAAACTAGTTTCGGAATTTAATCCTTCTTCAGTGCACAAAATGGCTGAATGTTAATAGGAAATGTTTCTGAAAACATGTAAAACAATATGTTCCATATTTTTCTGAAATTTTCACATTATTGTTTTGAAACATCCATTAAAACTAGGCAAAGAAAGCTGAAAAATAATTTCTTTTCTAAAAATTAAAAAAAAAAATCACTATACTACAGAAACTTTTGGCCATACATTTAATTTAAGGTACATAGTTGAGAACAAAACACAGAAACAGGAAAGACAAATGGTTTCTGATAAGATATGGTCAATCAGAAGTAAATATTTTCATTAAAAATAAAATTCCAAGCAAAAAATGCCTTTCCAAGTAATGTCAACAGGACAGTAGTCCAGCATTCAGGAGACAGCTCTTTAAAAACTTTAATGCAAAACATTAACAATTTGAATGAAAACATCTGAGTCTGTGACATTGTCTTCAAAGTCACTGAGAGGGTGAGCCCTTGAGTGAACAAAACTTTGGACCAATATATCAGTTCAACCAATATTGAAATCCATTATGGCAACATGGAGACATAGATCTTAAAAACCTTAAAAAAAAAAACAAAAAAAAAAAAAACATTAACATTCAGAATTTGAAAAATTTCTAAGTCTATGATCTTGACCTCAGGGTCACCGAGGAAAGTGCAGCTTGTACAGAGCAAAACTTCAGATGAGTAGCCAATATCAGTCCAAGTATCATGAAAATACATTTATTCTTCAGCAAGACAGAGATCATAAGAACTTTAATAAATAGAGGATATTTACTCTTTGGCAGTGAATACCATAAATATTGTCATCGAGTGTAATGAAAACATCAGTATTTTCATGAGTGCGAAGCACGAGTGAAAATTTGAATGTTTTCATTACACGAGATGAAAATTTTTATGGTATTCACTGAAAAAGAGTAAATTTTCTTTTTATCTTATTGTTTACATGCCAATGCGCGTTTCTGATGTCATAACTAACGTCACCAAACAAAACATGAATGTCATGGCGTCGACGCTCAGGGCTTAACATGTAAAATGCTGGAGAAAACGAAAACAAAAAGTTTCGGCAAATCAAAATAATTTTGATACCAACATGTTCCTTACATTTTAACTAAGAAAATGCATACCAACACTTGATAGTTTTGTTCAGAAATAAACAATTTAGAGGAGTTCAAAAATCTGAAGTGGAGGTAACATCCACTTGTGAAACACTGAAGAAAACCGAAGTCTTCCAAAGCGAGGAGTGAAAATATAAATCGTATCAGTCACTAGTAAAATGATACGATATCAATTCACTAGTGATTGATACCACTTTGATTTTCACCAAATATACACTGATTTCACCGCTAACAATAAAATAAAAAGCTTTAACATTTGCAGATGCCAATGACAATGCTGACAGCAAAGCCTACCTGGTGATAGACTGACAGCTCTTCATGTACACTTCAGTGAGATAAAAAATGTTTTGACTCCCTTTCAAATGGCGACCACTTCAGCTGAAGAGAGCATCTAAAGGTGGTAATTCTGATGCTTGCCTACCATAATGAATCTTTGGACCAATATACCATCATGCCAAACAAAAACCAAATTCAGCAAAGGGTTGGGATTTTATGAAGACCTAAAACATTATTTAAGTCATACTGAGATAACGGAAGGGTGATTATGTAAGGTTCTTTGCAATGAAACTGCATACAGACGTGAATTAGATTCTGCTTCTACTGGGATTTGAACCTAGGACCTTATGTTCCAGTCTGGAGGGCTAAGCACTCTGCCACCGAGAAGCTTCTGGATGTTCCTCTTAGAGCTTTTTATAATCAGATTCATACCGCACCTATGATATTTTTGCTAGTAATTCCTTTCTCTGTGATGGTAGCCGCCATGGTGTAGAGAGGCATGGGAAAGATGAAAGACTGTCTCATCACCAGAGGTTGTGCTGGGGCCGTAAAGGAAGAGAAAGATGTGGCATTACTCTGTTCCTTTCCTTCAAACATTTCTAACACAGCCATCTCATGTCGCCTCTGTTTCATGTTGTAATAGTTGTACTGTAATTATAAAATTACTAACAGCTCTAGGTGATGAATCATTTAAGCCATATTAAGGCGCTGGAAGGATGCTAATGAAAGATTCCGAGCAATAAAACAACATACAGTCATGTCAGAACTGAATTCTGCCTACGGCGAGTCTAATACCCGGCACCTCAAAACCCGTAGTGGGAAGCCCTTACCACTCGGCCACCTGGATACTTCCTCATAGCTCAAGATAAGTGGGGTATAAGGTAAATATTTTTCTTGTTTCTCCACCAAAATATGTTGTGGTTACTCATTAGCAGCACCTCAAAGAGTACCCACAGTATATATTTTCATAAAGAAGCAAGTAAAATATCTGGGCCAAGCTGTTCAAAGCAGTTAGCTTAACGAGCTCATTAACAAACACGTTAACTGTTGTAGCTAAGGTATTTTCAAATACATTGATATTTTTGCTGCAAAACTTTTCATCCTATTTTTGCATACAGGCAAATAGTGTGGATCCTGATCAGACGGCTCCTACAGGAGCCATCTGATCTGGGTCCACACTGTTTGCAAAAATGACTTTTAAAATCACAAGCTGATGACAAAGCAGACGACAACATTTGTGATTGGCAGTTTTAAGAGTTAAAGTTTTTATAACTGTCTGTATGGGTGCCACTATTTTGAATATTTACTTATTAATTTTCATAAGGCACAAATAAAAGTTGCTTATTTACAGGAATGTGCTGCTAATGTGAGCTAATTGATAGCAAATATTTATACATATATAGCAATAAAATATTGTTTAAGCAGTACCCACAATATATGTTTTTGTGTAGAAATTAGAAAAATATCCCTTAGATAAAAAAGGGTATCCAGATAATATTTTTCTTATTTCTCCATGAAAACACACACTGTTGGTACTCATTACAAGCACCTAACTGAGGCGCTTTCACCGAGTGCCCACAACGTATGGTTTTGTGGAGAAATAAGAACAATATGAGTACTTTTTGGATGAAAAAAGTGCCTTATCTATAGCTATGAATATCTATATCTTTTTTACTGAAAAAAAAAATGCCTTATCTAGAGTTCCATTTAAACAAACCTTAGCGAGAAAAAAACAACAACAAAAAACAACAACAAAAAAAAACAACATAAAAATGAAGAAAACAAGAAAAAATGAACGAGACAAAAAAATACTCAAACAAATATTTCTGAATATACACACCACAGCCCAGTTCTCAGAATGGACGACATGTACCGGTCCTTTACTTCTGCGATGGTTGCCATGGAAAACAATGTGACCAGTGACAACGTCGATTATGTAGACATTGATAAAGTTATAACCTGAAATATATTTAGAAGACTATTATCATTACAGTCAAATTTTGATAACAAAAAAATCAAATCATTAAGTACAGCTTATTAGATACCCACCACAAGCAAAATGTCATGGAGAGACAAATGGAAGTTCTATAAGTGGTACATTAGGGGGTTAAAATGACCATTTTAGTATCGTAATATAGTCCCACATGTATGTCCCATAATGACAAAAAGTAATGGAATAAACCTAAATAGTCTCCTAATGTATCATTTGTATGTTATTTAGACAATTTTGTGTCCAACAGAGTCCCCTAATGTACCACTTGTTGGATGGACAGAAAGACAGATGGATGGACACACCTGAAAACAGTATAACCCTCACCTCATCCCAAACAAACACAGTTTGCTGAGGGGCAGTGTATAACTAGAACTTGAATACCATGGATAACTAGAACTAATATTTGAGTCATTTCTGTGGACATTTGGTCATTGGACCAACCCTCAATAACTATAACAACCAATAACTAGAACTAAATTCTTTGGTCCCCAGCCTATTCCAGTCATTAAAGTTTGATTGTATATGCAGTGAACCTTCGTTAAAACAACAACAAATCCTTGATGAGCAGAATGATATGTAAGAAGGGTCTTGTTTCATTCTTATTTCCTCACTGAGGCAATTCTAACAAATATAAAAACATATGTTTCTTGAAGTATTAAATACAATAATGTCCATGCATAATTTCTGAATAACTGTCACTTCTTGAGCAAAGGTTTTGTACCAGTTACATTATCCTTATAAAGAATTTTAATGTTGTATCGCATGTCAGTATAAAGTGGGTTGACTGTACAACAGAATTTTCTAAAAAATGTTATCGGTCATGCCTTATGCATATGTGTTTTCAGGGCAGTGAAGTTTAAGATCAGCCTGCATATTAAATCTCTGCACATGTCTAGCACTACATGTTCCCCCTCAAATACATTTACCCTTTCAACTGCAGCTAAGCATAACTGCAGCAGACAACATTTTGATTTTTTTTTTTCTTACTTTTAAGAGCAAATAAGGCTTCATATTTCATGTAAATCAAATTTCCATGAAATCCAAGTCAAATTTTCTCTGAAAAATAATAAATAAAAATTTAGAATGTGGTCTGCTATAAAATGATGATGATTTGGTGTTTTATATCCCTTTCAACAGTATTAACACCGAGATGATGGAAACCCAGCGGGCACATGACATAAATATAACGTCGCCTCAACGTCGATGCAACGTCATGACATTGCATCTACGTTGAGGCGACGTTAGATTTACGTCATGTGCATGCCGGGAAGGTAGTAATGAAAGGCTCTGTACAATGAAGCACCATACAGCCAGACACTGAAGTCCCCCTGCAGCTTAGTGCTTTAAAGGCTCCATATTCCTCAAAAATAGACATTTTTATCCAAGAAATGTTTAATAAATTGATATATGGTATTAATACGATCATAAAATAAGGCATCTGACAGCTTGTAAAATTTCAGTTAGTCTCTCGGTTTTGAACTGGATCAAAAATAAAATGATTTTTTTATCGTATCTCTGAATTAATGTTGGCAATATTAATTCAGAGAATTACTGTTGGCAACATTAATCAGAGATATGATAAAAATCAATTTATTTCAAGAACAAGAGACTAACTGAAATTTTACAGGCTGTCAGGTGCCACATTTAATGATTATATTAATACCATAAATCAATTTATTAGACCTTTCTTGGATAATAAAATGTCTATTTTTGAGGAATATGGAGCCTTTAAGAATTAAGCTTTAGCACTCAATGGAGTAGAATCACATGTAATGTGATGTCTGATTTTCTTGCAAAATTTGTTGTCTGCTAATTTCACAATAAGCAACATCATTCACATTCACAACAAAAGCAGATGAAATTCATATTTTGTATTTCTTTATATTCCCCAGAAAACAATGTTTCATTTTTCATGTGAATCCTATGCTAGGCAGATGCTTCACACGAAATGTCAAGCCTTATTTTGTTAGAAAAAAAAAATAAATAAATAAATTTGAGAGTGTTGTCTGCTACAATCTGAATGTCTCTTGAGAGACATTCAGATTGTAGCTGACAACACTTTCAAATTTAATTTTAGGGTTATAGTCTTTTGCATGGAAGAGTTTCTAACCTTTGGTCTGTGTGGACCCTATTTCTTCCCCTTCTGTAGTTACCATTATCACATTAGGATTGAGGTACTTATATAAGACACTCCTGTCTCCAAGGACACGACCTTGAGAATGTACATGTTCTGAAAAAGAGAAATTAGGATTGAAAACTAAAAATTCATTTTTAGAGAAAAGCAGATGCCCCTCAAAACCTCCAACATTCTAAGTTACATGCCAACCTTGTTTGTTTTATTCAGGAATTACATCGCTTTCGATAATCTTTCAGTTTTTGCGTGATGGTGTCTGGATGTAGCAGAGAGCTCAATGCTTTTTTTTAGAGTGCTACCTCACTGAATGTGAACAAAAGCTACTCACATTTTTCAGCAAAAATAACTGTGAATTAGATATTGTACTTACTGGAACAGTTATCATTTTGACCACTAACGAGCTTGATAAGCTAACAATGCTTTGAACAACTGGGCCCTGGTTGCTATGATTTCTTCAGTTTATGGCTGTCATGGTTTGTGTTCTTCCTCTTGGTGTCATTGATAGGCTATGATCTGTGATTGTAGCTCTTCCTGGAAATCTTCTATACTAGTTCTGATAACTAGAACAGTGATAGCTCAAATACTCTGCTTAACTAGAACTAGTTTTGAGTCCCCACCTTTCATTTTCTATAGAATTCAACCCCAATCTGGAGTAACCCATAACTGAAACTAATTTTCACTGTCCCCTTGGGGTTTCAGTTTATATCATGGTTTCACTGTATTTCAACTCTTACCATTTGGTCTCTTACTAACTATGTTTGTAATTGTCTGCTGTTTTTTCTGCAAATTAATGTTCCACACATTGTCGACAAACAGCTGAAAAGAAATATGAAACCAATCATACAGATTTACTATTCTGCATTAATGCTTAGCATGCTGGGTAAAATATATCAGTAGATGACATTTATCTTACAGTAAAATGAAGGAAGTTTACAGGAAATACGTATGGGAGGAATGTATAAACAATTCATTTTAATGCAATTTTGGTCAAAAGCTGATGAAACAAGAAATTGCCAAAAAACAGTGCTTATTAGATACCCCTCACTAGGACCAAATCGTAATGCACTGATGGATTGACATATGGATGAATAACATGAAAACAGTATGCCCCAAATATAAAATAAGACAGTACCCTATTTACCCTAGGTATTGAGGCCAAAAATAAAATTTTGCGATTGCCTACCTACCCATCAAAATCCTCCCTACCCATTTTTTTTTTTAATGGCAAATTTACTATGACTCTAAATATTAGGACAAACAGGCCTGAGCAAAAAGTGCAGACCCAGATCAGACTGCTCCAAAGAGCAGTCTGATCTTGGTCTACACTGTTTGCCTTTCCATCTGAACATTTTGGGTACACATTTGTGGGAATAATAGATTTGTTCAAATTGTATGATGTTGTTATCTCAGTAGTATGGGTATTTACTTTAACAGCATGTAAAATTTTATGTAGAATATTGTAGTATTTGGGCTACTTTTACATTTTTCAGAAAAAAAAAAACAAAAAAAAACCTACCTACCCTAAGAAAAATTCATGGGTCGGCAACTGCAAACAAATTATTTTTTATGCCTGGCCTGAGATAGACAGACCAATGCTATGTTCTGCATCATCTAATCAGAATCTACATTATCTGCCACTTATCCAGCACTTTTTAGACACATCAAGAAGCAATAAAACAGAGTTTTTCAAATTTAAGGACAAATATTTCAGAAGCCAACTGATCTGGATCTGCACAATCTGTCATTAAGTATGTGAATTTATATCAACAATCTGGATCAAGTAATCTGATTGGCTGAAATTTAGAAGTAGGCATGGCATCTTAATTTATTCAGCAGGACAAAGGTTAAGGAGTTTGAGTTCTTGTTTAACCATACCTCAACCCCTGTGAATCATTTTTGCTTATCTCCCAGCAAAAGCGAGAGAAGGGACAGAAGAGCTAGTTGAGGATAAGGGATGGAGAAATAGAGGAAGAAAGTGAATGACAGTGAAGAAACAGAAGAAATACTAACATGCCCCCTTCCCCCATCTGCTGCTAGTACAACAGGGCCCAGTTGTTCAAAGCATCATTAGCTTAAGGAGCTGGTTAGTGGTCAAAATGTTAACTGCTCCAGTAAGTATAATACCAAATTCACAGGTATTTTTGCTGAAAAAATGTGAGCAGCTTTTGCAAATGCAAAAGCTACTCATATTTTTTTCAGCAAAAATATTAACTTATATGCCATATTTACAGTGATTCAGCTAGACCAAAATCAGTTCTGGACATTTTGTCCAAATGGCAGCTGGATCTTCCGGACATTCTGAAATTTTCTTGGACAAATTATAAAAGCTAGAAAATCATTTTACTGTGGATTCAGCAATGGGTGGGGGCTGGCATCGTTATCGCCATTTCGCTTGCAGAATTCCGTTTGGTCACTACTTGATTTCAGCATAAAAACTGTCAACTTTTGTTGCTTCCTAGGGGGCATGTTTTTGTGCGATGTTATGTCCAGCCCTTTACAAAATCACAAGTGTAATATTCTGCCTCGCATGGTGTCACATGTAAACAAACTCGATGAGATCAAGGGAAGTAACTCAAAGAGGATTCGGCCTTATCTGCATTTCGGCCAAACAAATTAGACTGATTCACTCTGTTTGCGGATGCAAAACTAACGGGCGTTACCGAAAATCACAAAAAAATCAATAATGTTTGATAAGCAGTCTATTACATCTTAGATTGACCAATCATCGATCGTATTACAAGATAAAGATCGGCATCGAAAATGAACAGTAAACAACAGTAGAAATCCATATATTACAAGCCAAAAATGGCAATCAGACAATTTGTCCATGCAGGTCAGAAAAGTTTCAGACATTTGAAAATTTCAGCAGACTAGGGCCGATGGCCGACGTCAAACTGAATCCCTGATTTAAAGATCAAAGTTTTAATGATACGTTAACTAACGACATCATTAGTTTTGAACCACTGGGCCCAGGCCTTTACCACCACCCAACCTATGGTAAGTAGTTCAGGCATCCCACTATTAGGGTAAATAAAGTAATCAAGGTTGGAAGATTTTAAAATATCCTACCATATTGTCCCGTGCAGCTATCCTGTAGCCATTAATGAGTCCCGTCTCTGGTGTAGCTACATACAAAAATAGGGAATTAGCATGATCTTCAACAAATCGACGTATGGTCTTTGGGTATGTATGCACCTGAAACATAAATCTTCTACATGATCATCTTTCTCCTCCGATAATTCAGCTAATATCACCACAGTTTCCGACAACTCATGTTCAGAGAAACAATTCAATCTCTCTCTAACAGCCATCCTTATGAGGGCATAAAAGTGGTTGTTTGTAGGGAGATGGTGGTTTTAGACAGGTTAACCCATTTTAAGTCTTGAGACCCAAAAGGGTAATTGGCAAACAGTGCAAACCCAGATCAGATGCCGCAGAATGTAGCATCTGATCAGGGTCTACACTGTTTGCATTAATGACAGGAATTTTTATAAAACATAGGAATAATAAAAACTAACCAGACATCCTGCTATAGGAAATACAAATGTATATCAGTCCAAAGAGTTGTTGTTCACTTTCCTGGACACCAAGCTCTTTCTGAAAAAGGGATCACTCTGAAAGAAAAGAATTTGCTCCACAGGGGAGCAAATTCCTTCCTTTTAGAGAAGACCCCTTCACAGACAGAAGACAAAATAATTTTGAAAGAGTAACCACCCCTGAGAGTGCAGCAGTTCCCCTTACAAAATATTTTATTTTTTCAGGCACATAACTATAAATATTGTATACAACAGCTGGATGGTAATCTTAAAGCATGTATTTACAAAAACGTGTATCTCGTTAAAATTGAGTCATGCCATAAGAAATGGATTTTGGGGACTGAGTGGACTTTCGAGCCCTAGATCAGCCCCTGCTCATATGGACTGTCTAATCAGGGTCTACTAAAAGATCTTTCAATAATGTGTAATAATCCTGATCAGACTGTGAGCTCCAAAAGGTCCAGATCAGCTTGTGCACTGACAACATTTGCTCAGAATCTTCTTTGTTGGTTTACTGAATCTTTGAAATTGTCACAGCTTTTCCTTAGCACTTAGCATGCTGGGTAAAAACTTCAGCAGACATTTTGATTTTTTTTTTTTCTTATTTTTCCAAGAAAATAGGATTTGACATTTCATGCAAATTGTCTCATTTTTTTCTTATTTTTCCAAGAAAATAGTATTTGACATTTCATGCAAATTGTCTCCTAATTTGCATGAAATGTCAGATCTAATTTTCTTGGGAAAATAAAAAAGAAATTAGCAATTTGTCATCTGCTGAATCTGCCCATAGCATGGTTAGTGTTATGTATTCAGACAGCCAGGCTTGAGTAAACAGTGCAGACCCAGATCAGATGCTGCAAAATGCAAAGTCTGATCAGGGTCTGCACTATTTGCAAGTCATCCAGCAGTTTTCAGACATATAAACCAATAGTCAAATGGACTTTTTATTGTGTTGAGGTTTAATAACACATCAACCCTTGTGGGTCATTTTGTGTTGTCTCCCAGTGAAAGGAGAAAAGAGATAGAAGAGACAGTAACAGAGATGAAAGAGAGGGACAGGGAAGAAAGAGGAACAGGAATGAAAGAGAAGAAATAAAACATTCCCCTCTATCCTCACCTGCTACAAGAATAGCAGGCCTTGCCTAACTGTAAACCAATATCAGTTGGACGCCTCCGTAACGTAAGATACACAACACCTTCGCCTTACCCAACCACCCATCAAAAAAAATTTATGACAAGTATGGTAATCAGCTGATAATGTTCAAGGGAGACAACTCAGTTGCAAATGTTTTTGCAGTTTTCTGAAAAGCAGTCTACTGTGAAAGGAAATAATTTGCTCCCACTTGGAGAAAATTCTTTCTTTTTAGAGTAGACCTCTTTTCAGAAGGGAATTGGTGTGCAGGAAAGCTAACAAGAAGTCATTAAAGTTGTCTCCCTTGTCAAAGATGGGACAAATCTACCAAGTGTATCCATTAAAATTAAGTAGTAGATAGAACTTTGTAGAAGTTTATGTTACACCTGCCTAAAATATTTTGAATAGTTTCAACTTCATTTAGGGAGGTCGCCAGAGTTGATGCTAGGGCTGACACTAGGTGGACATAAGTACACTGACAAACAAACAAATGCACGAATGAATGGACAGTAACTTGCTTGCCTAAGTCACCCATGCTAATGCAAGTGCAACAAAAATCTGGTTAGAAAGACAAATCACCTTCAGAGAATCATCCACCATCACAACTCCACGCAAGAACTGCTCATCCATTTCTCCCAACATAAATGACTGTACAACATTAAAGTCAAGATGTAAGCCGTCACTAGGAATGTCTTCTACCAGAGCTCCTGTGATTGGATTAAAGGCAAACAAGTGGCCCTGCCCAGTTTTCTGAAATTATTGGTAATGATATATATGTACATGTGAAACTGGTAGAGTAGAGGAAATAAATTATTATATGTAAATTTATTATATGTAAATTGTTTTTTCCTTCTCATTAATTGCTGAACTATTATCTACCATTTTATTTATGGAAACTTTCCTTTGGAACTCCTTTTATATTTTAATGTTAAGAATGTTATGACTTTGAAAATTAATACATTTCATGAAACTGGTTAGCCATTATATACATCACATTGTGGCGTACTTATTCAGCAGACAGCAAAGTCCAGATCAGGCTGTGCAGATGAGTGGGCTCATATGGGTATTAGCTGTTCTCATGTGGCATAGGGACATTTCTCACATTGCAGCATTTTTTCTCAGGCTGAACGAAGACATGCACATTTTTTTTTTTTTGTCAGTGTGCCTGATAGTTTGACAAATGGTCAGGAAACATTCAACTCTTTCTATGATAAGACTCCGTTTTTTTTTTATGTTTTTGGCATGCAAAACAATCGAGAATGGTGAGAATGGTGTGTCCTGGATTCAGGACATCAGGACAGTTTGCATCAAATGCTTGTTTTCAAATGCTTGTTTACATGGTATGTAGTGGGTCTTTCCGTTTAAAAAATATAAGTTAAGATATCCCAGAAACTAAGACTTACTGTCCTTTCGACATCTCTCGGAAAGACGTTTTTTGCTTGGAGTTTTATCTTAAATGAAAATATTTTGTTCTGATTGACTATATCTTATCAGAAACCATTTGTCTTTTCTGTTTCTGTGTTTTGTTCTCAAATATGTACCCTAAAATTAAATTTATCGCCAAAAATTGGTCTGAACTATGCAATTTCTATGGTAAAATGATTTTTTTGAATTTTTGTATCAGTAAATATTTTTTACTTTTCTTAGCTGAATTTAAATTATTGATGTTTCACAACAATATTGTGAAAATTTCAGAAAAATTGAACAAGCAGAACTTGTTGAAAATCTGCCTCCAAGTTACCTACCCTACAAATTTCTGCATAATTTTCATTCATTTTTACTATGGGAAAAAGTGAAAATATTGGATTTTTTAAAAACCACTGACTAGAATAAAACTTTTTGCACATAGGTAGTTACGACAAATGGTTTTGCATTAAATCATGACAAAAGTTTGCAAATTTACCTCTTCTGTTTAAAGCACCAAGCAAAAAACGACTTTCTGAAAGATGTCGAAAGCACAGTAGACTGTACTTACCTTATTTCTGCCTAAGACAACACACTGTGGAGGGTGGGGAAAATGAGCTGTTGTTCTCTGTATATATAGTAGCAGCTTCTCTTTTCCGAATCTGTTGAAAGGCATGAGATTAGGGATCAAGTGCTGCCAGGCAATATGACCATTCATACTTTTCATTCCGATCACCTGAAAGGACAAAAAGAAACAATAATCTTGTAATCCTTAGCCCTTTTTAGACTGCGATTTTCATTCTTTTTTGTGTTCTTTGTTTCCTAGGGCAACCTTTGCTGATTTTATTTGACTTCATGGCAGCTGGTGTCAAGTGCTGAGTGGCAGTCATAAAAAAAAATCTCCCCTCACTTCATCATGGTGCAGTTTCTATTTTTATTTTCTCCGGCATCTTGGAAAATCCAGTTCTGCTTAACCCATGGTAGTCTGGAGACCCCTAAAAGGGTATTTGCAAACACTGCAGACCCAGATCAGACGCCGCAGAATGCGGCGTCTGATCAGGGTCTCCACTGTTTGCAAATAGTTCAATCATTTTTTTCTAAGAATATCTAAATCACATAGCCTGACATACCTTAAATTGAAATTAGAAGCTTCCAATATATTGTTTGGGAGAGTTCATTCAGTCTATAATGGGTTAAGCTGGTGCTAGGAGGCATATGCAGCCCTGCAATCTACAATCTGTCATAGGAAGAGTCTCAATGAAACCAAAACTCCGAGTTTCATTATTTTTTGTGTTCTTTGGTTCTCAGGGCCTTTGTAACTGACTTAATTGATTGTGTTTGGGTTTAACGACACTTCAACCCTTATGAGCCATTTTGTGTTGTATCCCAGAGAAAGGGGAAAAAAAAGATAGGAGAGATAGTAGAGGAGATGAAAGAGAGGGACAGGGAAGAAAGAGAATAAGAATGAAAGTGAAGAAACAGAAGAAATAAAAACATCCCACCCCAACCCTTCCCCACTGTACCCTCACCTGCTGCAAGGATAGCAGGCCTTGCCCAACTGTAAGCCAATATCAGTTGGACGCCCCAGTGACATAAGGTACACAACACCTTCACCATACCCGACCACCCCCCTTGCAACTGACAATTCAGCAGACAATTACTAACTGATCAGACATGATCATGTACCATGTGACAAACTGAGGTTAAAGATAATTTTAAACAAGAATTCCGCGGAAGGCGTCATCGCACCTGCTGGCACAAAAGTCACAGGAGCCACAATCAGAATGTGGTTATTAAATAAGTTTATTTCATTCTTAGCAGTGCTTACTTGGAAAACTGGGTTGAAAAAAATGTAGACAAAGTGCCTAGTGGGGCACATATATTCCAGGCCAGTCCCATTCCCTCTAATGGCTATATCTTCAGCACTGACTTTTCGTATCATACAGCCCAATGATAATGGAACGTTGACGAAAAATGTGTAAAAGTCACTGGAGCATGAAATATAGGTCAAGGTCACGGGTCAAGGTACCTGCTAATTAAGTACATCAAGGAGAAGCACAATGCAAGGTATGGTGGTTGTAGGCCTTATAGTTGAGGAGTTATCAAACATCAACGTAAAATGTGTCAAATATAGGTCAAGGTCACTGGGTCAAGGTACCTGCTAAGCCAGTGAAATGAGGTGAAGCACTATGCAAGGTTTAGTAGTTGTAGGTCTTATATTTGAGGAGATACCGAACATCAATATAAAATGTGTCAAAGTCACTGGAGTGCACAATATAGGTCAAGGTAACCAGGTCAAGGTATCTGTCGAGTCAGTACATCGAGAAGAAGTGCTATATAAGGTTTGGTGGTTGAAGGCCTTACAGTTGAAGATCTATGGAAGGGTGACATAAAAGGTGTAAAAGTCAATGGAGCGTTAAATATAGGTCAAGGTCACCCAGTCAAGGTACCTGCAGAGTCCGTACATTGAGGAGAAGCACTATGCAAGGTTTGATGGTTGTAGGCCTTATAGTTGAGGAGATATTGAACGTTGATGTAAAATGTATAAAAGGCACTGGAGCGCAAAATATAGGTCAAGGTCATCAGGTCAAGATACCTGCCAAGTCAGTACATATAGGAGAAGCACTATGCAAGGTTTGGTGGCTAGAGGTCTTACACTTGAGAGATCTGGAACGCTGACGTAAATTATGTCAAAGTCACTGCAGCCAAAATATAGGTCAAGGTCACCAGGTCAAGGTATCTGCTAAGTCAGTACATTGAGGAGAAGCACTTTGCAAGGTTTGATGGTTGTAGGCCTTATAGTTGAGGAGATATCGAACATCGACGCAAAATATGTCAAAGTCACTGGAGTGCAAAATATATGTCAAGGTCACCGGGTCAAGGTACCTGCCAAGTCTGTACATCTAGGAGAAGCACTATGCAAGGTTTGGTAGTTGTACACCTTATAGTTAAGAAGATCTGGAACGTCAACGTAAATTGTGTCAAAGTCAATGGAGCGCAAAATATAGGTCAAGGTCACTGGGTCAACATATCTGCCAAGTCAGGTGGTCAGGGAGATGTGTCATGCAAGGTATGATGGTTGTTGTAGAATTGTAGTTGATTAGAATACTAACTGACGTAAATGTCCAACTTCGACATAACAGAACTGTTAAGCGACAGACGGACGGATGTACGGACAGAGGAATGGAAAAGCGGGCACCTATGTCGCAAAGTCAGGAGGTCAGAGAGATATTTCGTACAAGGTTTGATGGTTGTTTAGTCTTGTAGTTGATTAGAATACTAACTTTGACATAAATCTCGAACTTCGACATAACAGAACTGTTAAGAGACAGACAGACGAACAGACAGACGAATGGAAAAGTTGGCACCTATGTCGCAAAGTCGGGAGGTCAGGGAGATGTTTCATGCAAGGTTTGATGGTTGTTTAGTCTTGTAGTTGATTAAAATACTAACTTTGACATAAATGTCGAACTTCGACATAAATGTTGACAGACGGATGGACGAATGGACAGACATACAGAAAAGCAGATGCCTATGTTGCAAAGTCAGGAGGTCAGGGAGATGTTTCATGCAAGGTTTGATGGTTGTTTAGTCTTGTAGTTGATTAGAATACTAACTTTGACATAAATGTCGAACGTCAGACGGACTGACGGACGGACAGACGGACAGAAAATCGGACACCTATATCGCACCCTGCTACAAGCAGGTGCGATAAAAAGAGCTTCAAAGATTAACTCACGATGTGGGAATTGCAGGAAAGATTTGATTATTTGCACAGATTTCACCACAAAGCAGCCAATATATTCCCTTTTATTACTTACCTTGCCAGCAGACGTCACCAAAATAATCATTTTATTGAGACTAAAATCATCTCTGAGCAAATCTTCATCATCATCATCTTCAGCCTCCAGGTCATCGAACACTGCATGGTGGTGCTTTATGCCACTAAGTCTATGTACTTGCTGCACGATAAATGTCTGCAAAAGTCAAAACATTCATTAAAGCTTTCATCCCTGAGTTCCTGCAATGGACTCTTCTGTCTTTGAATTTGGACACATCCATTGTTGGAAATAGAGGCTTTAGTTAATTAGTTAGTCAAAAATCCAGGCCCAGTTGTTCAAAGCATCATTAGCTTAACGAGCTCGTTAGTGGTCAAAATGTTAACTGTTCTAGTAAATACAATATCTAATTCACGGGTATTTTTGCTGAAAAAATGTGAGTAGCTTTTTCAAATGCAAAAGCTACTCATATTTTTTCAGCAAAAATATTAGTGTGTGTGTGCATATTTAATAATCAAAGTTTTAAATATATGTTAACTAACGACATCGTTAGTTTTGAACAACTGGGCACAGAATGGTACAGTAAACAATGTGGGTCTTTCAGTTTAAAAAATATGTGAAGATGGCTTGTTATGAGTTGTCTCAGCTGGTTCTACGCTGTTTGCATAACTATTTGTTTTGGTCTACTGGGCTGAAAGGTTAATGCTTAGCATAATGGGTAAATCATTTCAGCAGAATTGTTTGTGTTGAGGTTACCATAGTGCAGATTATATTTCATTTCCTTTGGGATCACTTGGCCCATTGTGGTATATTTGAAAATGGAGTTCTGCTCATGTATACACTAGAGGGCATAAGCAGTGTTGCAAAATTCATTACTGCTTATGAAGAGTCTCAATAAAACCGAGACTCACATTTTCTAATCTGTAGTGTGTTCTTTGTTTCCAAAGGGCAATCTTTTTGACGTTTATTTTACTACCCAGTCAACCCAATGGTGTCATGTCGAGCGTGGTCAGTTTACCTAACCACATGTTTACTGGGCAGGATTTTCAGCAGAAACATTCTTAAATATATTTCTTATTTTTCCCAGAAAATGGAGTTTGACATTAGTAAACATTTATGCACTAAATGTCAAACCCTATTTTGTGAGAAAATAAAAATAAAAGTATATTCAACTTGTGGTCTGCAAAATTTGTCCTTGTATTTTGTATTTGTGCTGAGGTTTTACGGCCCAGTCAACCCAATGGGGTCATGTCGAGCGCGGTCAGTTTACCTAACCTCACGTTTTACTGGGCAGGCTTAGTCCTCTAAGCGGTTAACCAGTATTGTGCACATTCTTTTGCCAGAAACTGACAACTGCCCTTCTTGAATCTGCGGAAGGGAGAGAATGACCATAGAAAATATTTCATGATCAATCTCCACGAAAGAATGAATTTGTCCTTGTCTGAATGAAATGTCATACCCTATTTTGAAAGGAATAACACTTTAAAATATTTGCAAATATCAAATTTTAACCCTTACAGCATTAAACACAAGTACAGCAGACAACACTTTGGATTTTTATGTCAATCATCTGAAAAATAATAAAAAAAATTTTAAAGTGTGGTCTGCTACAAATTTACTAAACCCTTTAAGGGTTTAATCACTCTGAATGATATTAGTCGATATTTTTCTTATTTTTCATAGAAAATAAGGCTCATTAGAGAATTTGCATGAGATGTCAAAGCCTGTTTTCTGGAAAAAAACAAGAAAAAATTGTCTGGGAATTTTTTTAGCCAGCATGCAGAGTGCTAAACTGTTACAGTTCTAAAGGGCATTTACCTTAAGCTGTGACAACTGTGTCTTGATTCTCTTCACAAACATCGTCAAAATATTGTCTGGAACAAAGATGAAATTATTTGATTAGACTATTTTTCTTAGCAGACAATAAACAAAATTTGTAGACAATAGAAGCCTCTTAATTACAACAAAAACCTGGGATTCCAGTAGATTCTCTGCGAAAACTTGCTTAACCTTTAAAGCACTAATCATTATTGTAGCAGATGACATTTTTATTATTTTTTTTTATTTTTCAGAAAAAATAAAACTCAGAATTTCATGTGAACAGACAATTCACATGAATGATGATGAGTTGGTGTTTGATGTCATTTTCTACATTATTTAAGTGATATCGAGATGATGGAAGGATGATAATGGAAGGCTCTGTGCAAAGAAGCGCTGTACAGTCATGAGCTGAATTCTGCTCCCAGAGGGATTCAAACCCGAGACCTCGAGATTCGAAGTCAAGAGTGTTAACAGCTCAGCCGCCCAGAGGATTATGATTCACATGAAATGCCAAGTCTTATTTTCTCTGAAAAATAGTAAAAAATTTAGAATGCCGCCTGCTACAATTTTGCAAAGCTTTTAAGGGTTAAGATCTCAGAATCATCTGGCACAAATCATAGCTCTTACATATGTCCAGATAATTGTGAGAATCCACATAAATATAGCTCTTATTTCTCCACAAAAACATATTGTGGGTACTCATTAGAAGGACCGCACACCTACTAGCACCTCTTAGTATTGAATTAAACACTAAAATTCATGTAAAGAATGACAAAGTCTTAGCTCCAGATAAGAGGGGGTATCCAGAATTTATTTTTCTTATTTCTCCATAAAAACATATGTTTTGGGTACTCTACGAGACACTCTTAATGAGTACCCACAACATAAGTTTTCATGCAGAAATTAGAAAAATATCAGCCGAGGAGCTTCTTATAAGTACCCAAATCATTCAGAAATAAAAACATTAAACTATAATACCCCACCATTTGGGCAGATAACTCTGTCAGACTTTGACGAAATTTGCCCATTAGCAATCCCAAACCAGATCTCCACAATATCAATGCACATACCAAGTTTGGTGACAATCCGTTTATGTTTACTCAAGTTATCATCCAAAATGAAAAATGGATGGACGGACGTATGACTGACGGATGGACGGACAGACACATGGACGTCCAACGTGAAACCATAATACCCCGCCACTATCGTGTGGTGGGGTATAAAAAGAAAAATGAGCCAGCGCACAATAAAACCTACTATAAGATCTGTGTAACCAGCAAAGACAGATCAGTATGTACATGCATCCAGTATGGCAAGAGTTCTTGTTTATCTGTCTTTGGACAGCCTGGAGGCTATAGACGGTACATGTGATCAGTGAAGAATCAGATCAGACTGCGCTGATGCGCAGGCTGATCTGAGTCTTTGCTAGTCGCATAAGTCTTATTGTAAAGTTTTGTCATGCGCTGGCACAAAAAGTGCATTATCAGGAGCTATGTAAGTCAATGGACTGTGATCACAGTGTTTGAGTCACTGTTGCTGAGGAAGTTTATGCCAGGTTGATGACTGTGTGTCATAATGGTTAATCAAAAAATGGAGCTAAATGCTAGAGTTGGTGCAAAAGAAAAAAAAAAAAAAAAAAAAGACAAAAGTCACTGGACCATAAACTATAGGTCAGGGTCATAAAATTGGACTGTGATATGCAGGTCATGGTAACGAAATGATACCCCAGTGTATACCACCGTGGACCCTTTCACTGTGAATCAAACAGTGTAGAGCCACATGTAAGGGCTCACAAAGAGTCCGCTTATCATGATTAAACCATTGGTCATTCAGTTCTTGCTTTCCAATTAACCCTATTTGCAACCAAAATCCAGCTTTATAGATGGGAAGCATATGCCCAGTTCACTTTTCAGAATCTACAAGGTCCAAACTATGCACAGTTACCCTCATGAGATCCAAATTCATCTTCAAATTTGGCCTGGTTCTCAGATACAGGAAGATCCACCATTTCCACAGCAACACTGTAAGCCACTGACTCCTCTCTGCGCCAAGCTAGTTTACCTAAAAATGCAATATCAATATAATAATTGCAGCAGGTAACTACAGCGGGAAAAATCTCCTAAAGGTAATGTTATGTTGTATAATAGACAAGAATTCTGTTGTGGATGGTTGTGTGGCACCTGCTGTAACCTGTTCGTATTCATGGATCCATGTAAGGTGTTTTGTTGTTGTTTTTTTCAACGAAAAAGTGTTGAAATTTTTCTTATTAATCCAAGAAAATGTGTTGTGGGTACTTATTAGAAGCACCTTGGTGAGGCACTTCTAAGGGGTACCAACAGAACATGTTTTCATGAAGAAATAAGACAAATATTTTCCTGATGCCCCGTTATGTAGCGCTATGCTGTATTATTGCAGAACTAAAGTTAAAGATTACAATTCATGTACAGAATGACAGACACTGGAACTTGAAAGGTCACTGAGAGGAAGTGGCCTGCACTTAACTAAACTGGATGAGTACCTAGCTCTAGATAAAGGGTGACATCAGGTAAATATTTTTCTAATCTGTCCATCAAAACATATGTTGTGGGTACTCAATAGAAGTGCCTAGCCAAGGTACTTCTAATGAGTATCCACAACATACGTTTTGTGAAACAGTAAGAAAGTATCAATGCATTTTGGTTGAATCTATCTAGAGCTATGGAGTATCTAATGTACTGACTAAAT
This sequence comes from Anodontia alba, assembly GCA_964016985.1. Lineage (NCBI taxonomy): Eukaryota > Metazoa > Mollusca > Bivalvia > Lucinida > Lucinidae > Anodontia > Anodontia alba. The sequence continues at coordinate 53,743,528 of OZ024836.1, read as the reverse complement.
CCATCTAGGCACTTGGATACACAGATCTTTAAAAACTAAAGTGTTTAATGTTTGTAATTTGTGTTTGACAGCTTAAGTTGTTCACCCTACTGAACATTGAGCATACTGGGTAAAACATTCAGAAGATAATATTTTGAAATATGTTTTTATGTTTCCAAAAAATATGATTAGACATTTCACCCAAATTGTCTTCTTAGTCATGTAAATTTTTTCTTACAGAGACAATTTTCATGCAAACTGTCCCTAAAGCAGATAATTTGCATGTAATGTCAAACAATATTTTTTTTAAACTAAGATAAACATTATCAATATTATACAGTCGACTCTCGTTATCTCGAACTCCAAGGGACTCACTGAAATACTTCGAGATATCCGTACCTCAACATATCGGAGTTGAGAAAGTGAGGAAAACAATAAACTGAACAATCACATTTAACAAATGAATGTGTAATTTGACTCCTGAAGTTAGAGATATATATATAAAATAATGTGGAAAAGAGGCGAAATTGCTCCGGAGCAATTTCTCCTCTTTTCCACATTATATTGCTCCTTAGGAGCAATTTCTCCTCTTTTCCACATTATTTTGTTACCTGTTGTCATAGTTTCATGTTAAAACAGAGACCAGATTTTCTCTTCGAGATAAGCGGTAATTCGAAATAAGCGGTAATTCGAAATAAGCGAGTCCGAGATAACGAGGTTCGACTGTATTTATTGAATTTGCCCAGAGAGTTCAAAAGTTTATATACAAACATTCAGATCAGTCTAGATGGGAAAACCCTGATCAGATGATGGAAGGCTCCTGGGAAAACCTGCACACAAAGTACAAACCTGTTTTATGGATAACTTGTAATGAATAGTCCTGCGATAAAATGGCCATTTTATATGCCATTTTCCCATCCTTCTTTCTTGCCAATAATCCACTTATCTGAAAAGAAAGATTACCACAATTAACTTTAACCCTTGGAGCAGACAACATTTTTTTTTTATTTTTCAGAGAAAATAAGATGACATTTCATGTGAATTGTCTGCCTAGAAGACAATTCAAATAAAATGCCAAGTTTTATTTTCTCTGAAAAATAATATGCAAAAATTTAAAATGACATCTGCTACAATTCTTCTTACCACTTTAAGAGTTAATATTCTGCCAGACATATTTGAACAAACAGTACAGATGAGGCTGAGGTCAACATACCAAAATTGTATTTCCGAAAATCATAAAGTTGATAGCGAGCACAGCTCGCGACGCGCAAAGAAGTGAGCTCTACGGTAGAGAATATGATCAATGAAAAGTAACATACAACGATATATACTTTCAACAAAAATCGCTCTGACCAATTTTCTTCCCATTTTCTTCCCGGAAGTTGTCAAAAGTTGTCACCGGAAGTTGACAGGACTGGAGCGGACTTGATACTAATAAGCGTCACGAAGTGAGAAGAAACGAGTGTCAATAAGTGTCACAGATATATATTGCTGATTATTTTTATTATATATTTATTATTTATTTTTGATTTACATATATTTTTATATACTGATAGTCATTCTTTAATGATGCTGTGAAGGACTTTTGAAGAGACTACAAACAGGGCCTGTGCTGTGCTCGCATTTAGGTTAAGCCTATTTTCATATTATACACGAAGACAAAATCAGAAATCTCCAGTCTGACAGACATGGACCCAAAATAAATGTGGTGTAATCAGGCATCCATTACTTGGTAAGCTTGCTTTGCCCACCATGCCTATCAGCCTTAAGGGAGATTTGGGAAAATACAGGAACAGTAATGTCCCAGGGTTTAGAAAGTATGTTTATGGATTGGCCATGGCAAAAACATCAGACATAAGTCTGGAAACAGCCACATTGTAGGTACTAAGATGTCATGATGCCTCCAGACAGACTCTTTAGTGCCAGATGTTTGACTTTTTCCTTGGAAAAATTAGTTATATTTTTCTTATTTCTCCACTGAAACATAAGTAATATGGGCCTCGGTGGCTCGGTTGCATGCACATTCGACTGGTGATCAGGAGGATGCAGGTTCAATCCCCGCCGGGTCGGCAACATTCTTTCTTGGAGATTTGATCATGAAATATTTTCTATGATCATCCTCACCCTTCCACTGATTCAAGAAGGGCAGTTGTCAGTTTCTGGCGAAAGAATGTGCACAATACTGGTTTCCTGCATAAAGGACTAAGCCCGCCCAGTAAAAGTGTGGTTAGCTAAACTGACCGCGTTCGACATGACCCCATTGGGCTGTAAAACCTCAACACAAACAAACACATGTAATGGTTACTCATTTGAAGTGCTTGGTGAGGGGCTTCTAATTATTACCGTAAATGTCCTAAAATTTTGAATACGTTATTTCTGACATTTTTTGCCTAAATCTTGGTTTTTGTAGTGCTGTTTCCTGAAATACCTAGTGGAATGGCAAACAGTGTAGACCCAGATCAGACAGCTCTTTCATGAGCAGTCTGATATGGGACTGCACTGTTTGCATATGCCATTTTGTCAGGAACTTTGGTGTATGAAATTTTAGGACATTTACTGTAGCAACATTACATCTGTTTGTGGAGAAATAAGAAAAATATTCATCTGATTACTCCACAGTTATGAGACTCAGATCTGACTGCTTCTAAGATAGCTGGGTGTACACTTTTTGCCATTTTGTCAACAATTTTTTGAAAATTCACAACTTAGCCAAATGGGTATGTTCAAATTTAAGATTAATATGGTAGGGAGTTATTGTTTATTTTATTTGAGTTATGTCACTTTATACAATCTTTCAGTTATATTGCAACTGTCTGGATGTGGCAGGGAACTCAATGATCACTTTTAGAGCGATAAAAAAAAAACAACACTCGGCCACCCAGACATTTCATACAAATCATCTGCCAGACAATTCACATGAAATGTTTGAAGTGTCCTCTTATCAAGAGCTGTCAATAATACTTACATCAGCTGGTAGTCCATTATGAGTGACATAATGTATTTTATGTCCCAACTCTGACAATTCTTCACCACTTGTTACATCATACCCTAACAGAGTCAGCTCCTGGAAAACACACCACAACCTCTTTATAACACTATATTACATATCTGAAGCTATTTTTAGTAACTTCTTTGGGGAAATATAATTTATAATTCTCAGTAAGAAATAGTTCCTCTAGAATGTTATCACCCCATGCGACGAGTGCATATGATGTAATGTCGCAAAACATATTGATGTCATTTGAGAGAGAGTAAACAGAAGCCAAAGAGAAAAATCATTTTATGATAAGAAATATATAAATACACATTGAGTTCAAAATACAAGAAATATTTCCCTCGATACTTACAAATCTTATAAACAAACTCGTGCTATGCACTCATTTGTTTATCTGATTTGCAAATCTCTCGGGGAAATATTTCTTGTATTTTAAACTCAGGGTGCATTAACATCTATTTATAGTAGAGTTGCTGGAATCCAAAGCAAAACTCACAAAGGCTGGCACAATTAATTGGATAATCAATTAATTTGATCGATAAATTCCACAAAAATGACTGTCAATACAGATTTGCTAATAATCGATCCTTTGATTTCTGTGTTTGTTACTTTACCGTATTTATCCTTAGTATTCAGACACCTCAACTCCTTACCATACTTTATCTTAAATTTGATCAAGTCCAATTTACTACCCACTGTTGTGTCTAAAATAGCTGGATGAGCGGCAAACAGTGTAGACCCTGATGAGACGCCACATTTGCGGCATCTCACCTGGGTCTACACTGTTTGCCTAGGTCTGTCTGACCAGATACATACAATAAAGTAAACATGGAAGAATCATGCTCAGATAGGTAAAATTAAGACAAATCTTCAGTGATTACTAATCGATTATCGATCACAATGGCAGGACTGATAATCGATTATCTTTTCAGCTCTGATTAGCCAGCCTTAGCTGTGTTGTATCCAAACAAAACTGTATAAATCATATAGAAAAAAAATGACTATAAATGGCCAATTTTTACATAATCTATACCTTTTGTATGAAAACAACACTTCTGAGGTCCACCTTTAAACCATCTTATATTCGAAACCATTTTTAATGAACCATCTAAGAGGTCTTACTCAGTGTTATTGTAGTGTTTAATAGCTGATTATCAGAAACGCAGTTTTAGAATCTTTGCATTCTAGATCTATAAACTATTATAATATTAATAATCTCAAGTACTGGGACCCATAGGCCTTAGCAAACAGTGTAGACCCAGACCATATGCTGCATTCTGAGTTTACAAAGTTTTCCAACCATCCAGCAAGATGCATCAACAGGTAGTCGAATGGACTGGTTGATTTTAGGACAATTATGGTAAGGAGTTAACCCTTGTCATGCTGAATAAATTAAGACGCCACACCCTCTTCTAGTTTTCAGCCAATCAGATTATTTGATCTGGATTATTGCTTTAAGTTCAAATACTTAATGGCAAACAGTGCAGATCCAGATCAGTTGGCTTCTTCAGAAGCCAACTGATCTGGATCTACACCTTTTGCAAAGGCATGGTATATCCGGGTTCAGCAGGACCAGGATTAAGGTGTGTCAGTCTTTATGGTAAATGTGGTAATGCCTTGGCCAGCTGAGAACCCCCTTATAAGATGCTGCAGAAAACTTTAATACTATACAGGGTACTTGTTAAGGAGGAGTAGTTGATAATTCTAGGATCAATTTTCTTATTTCCCCATAAAACCATATGTTGTGGGTACTCATTAGAAGTACCTCACCACACCATTTTGAGACAATTTTTCCAGAATTATCATTAAATTCTCCTTCATAACAAGTCCTCTGACTAAAGAAATTGCATAGGATGGAGCAATTTTTGGCTTTAAATTTAATTTTAGAATAAACATTAAAGAGAGGCTCAAGATGACCATTTGTTTGTTTGTTTCATTTGGGTTTTACGTCACTTTCAACAATCTTTCAATCATATCGGGGTGAGTCTGGATGTGGCAGGGAGCTCAATGCTCACTTTTAGAGTGCTGCCTCACTGAAATATCATGCCCCTGACACATTACATAATATTCCAACCCATCACTTTATCCTGACACTGGACCGACCAGTTCTGATTCCTAATTCTACTATCTTAATGCTGAGGGCCAAGCAAAAGAGCAGCTAGTACCATTTTTAAAGTCTTTGGTATGACTCAGCCGGGATCGAATCCAGAACTCATTAGAAGTACCTCACCACACCACATTTTTATGGAGAAATTTAGACAATTTTTCCAGAATTATCATCAAATTCTCCTTCATAACAAGTCCTCTGACTAAAGAAATTGCATAGGATGGAGCAATTTTTGGCTTTAAATTTAATTTTAGAATAAACATTAAAGAGAGGCTCAAGATGACCATTTGTTTGTTTGTTTCATTTGGGTTTTACGTCACTTTCAACAATCTTTCAATCATATCGGGGTGAGTCTGGATGTGGCAGGGAGCTCAATGCTCACTTTTAGAGTGCTGCCTCACTGAAATATCATGCCCCTGACACATTACATAATATTCCAACCCATCACTTTATCCTGACACTGGACCGACCAGTTCTGATTCCTAATTCTACTATCTTAATGCTGAGTGCCAAGCAAAAGAGCAGCTAGTACCATTTTTAAAGTCTTTGGTATGACTCGGCCGGGATCGAACCCAGAACCTCCCAGTCACAAAGCAGACGCTCTTCCAATTAAGCTACTGTGCTCACCTGAGTACCAGACAAGTTTGAGTCAGTTGGCCTTTTGGTTCAGGAGAAGAAGATCAAATAGATTTTCAAGATTTTAGATTTCTGATCAGAACTTTTTTAACTATTTTTGATATAAAAGTCTACCTGACACTTCCTACCAATCAGTTGGCCTTTCCATTCATGAGAAATTCAAAATGAATTTTCAAGATGGTAGCCATGGCAGCCATCTTAGATTTCAGATCAGAACAGTTTTAGCTATTTTTGATCTACAAGTCCCCCTATAGCTCCTACCAAGTTTCGAGTCAATTTACCTTTCAGTTCAGGAAAAGAAGTTCAAAATAGATTTTTCTATTTTCAGCTTGCGTGGCTTGTGTTGTGATTTTACGGCCCAGTCAACCCAATGGGGTCATGTCAAGCGCGGTCAGTTTACCTAACCACACATTTACTGGTCAGACTTAGTCCTCTAAGCGGTTAACCAGTATTGTGCACATTCTTTCGCCAGAAACTGACAACTGCCCTTCTTGAAAGCTTTGGTGGCCATCTTGTTCATTGGAGCTGAGCTATTTTGGTAGAGTCACCCAGGCAACATTCCTGCAGTTTAATTGAAACTGTGGTCTAGGAGGAGTTGTCATTTAAAATGAATTGTTAGTGCCACACAGCGAACGACGCACAATGGACACTGACCAATCACAATAGCACGCTTTGAGCACTTCATGCTTAGATAAGCTTATAACAATTTAAAAAGACAAATAGTTTCTGTTACTAGTTATTGTCAATCACAATTAAATTTTTTCATTTAAGTTAAAATGCCAAGCTAAAAACGTCCTTTCAAGTGACATCAAAAGGAGTAAGGGAGTTTGACTATATCCCAATTGCACAGCAATTGTAAAGTGATAGCAGTACTATGACAGATTCATGAAATCATGAGTTCGCAAATCCAGTACATCCCATAGCTTCGGACAAGAGGGGGTATCCAGATATTTTTTTTTATTTCTCAATGAAAACATATGTTGTGGTACTCATTAGAAGTAGCCACAACACGTTTTCTTGGACAAATAAGAAAAATATCCATACTTTTTGGTTGAAAAAAAATGTTCTATCTGTAGCTATGTAATACCCCCACTTTTCAAAGCAGGTGTATTAATATACAAACCTCATGTCCAGATCTTTCTACGCTCAAAATATAGTCCCTGTCATCAAAGGTAATCAAGGCAGCAGACAGAGATCCAGGAAGATTCTTCATCACCTTAAAGTGTCCTGAATCTGATAGTGTCAGCAACACAGAATGGTCAGCAGCTAACTTAACCACAACACCATTGGCAGTGGGGCTGAACTGACCTGCCCAGTTCTCAATATCTATTCTTTCTTTGCCAACGCCCAAGTCCTGAAAGAATTGGACTGACCCTTTAAATGCCAAATTATAATATCAGAAGACAACATTTTATTTATTTTTTTTTTTAAATTATTATTTTCCAAGAAAAAAGACGATTCACATGAAATGAAAAATACAATTTTCATAGAATAACTAAAATATCGCAAATCTGTTGTCTGGTGACGAGAGGCTATCAACCCTTAAAGTGCTCATCACAACTCCAGTAGACAACGTTTTGATTTATTTATTGTCTTTTTCAGAGAAAATAAGACTTCACATTTCATGCCTAGCAGAAGATTTACATAGAATGTCAAGTCTTATTTTCTATGAAAAATAATATTAATAATAAAAAAAAAAAAGCAGAAAAATGTCTGCTACAGTTTTGCTCAGTGCTTTTTAACCCATTTATGCCTAGCGTCCCACAGAATGGACACTGGCAAAAGTGTAGACCCAGATCAGATGCCACAGAATGTGGCATCTGATCAGGGTCTACACATTTTGCATTTAGGACAGGACTTGCTTTAAAACATGGTAACATTTAAAAAGTAACCAGACAAACCTTATAATGAAATGAACTAGTCCAAAGAGTAAATGCAGAAGAGTCCATTTGGCATAAATGGGTTAAGGCTAATCCTTAATATGCATTTATGGCATTTTTTTTTCATATTTTTTTCTGAATATTTCTCCTACAGGGGAGTAAGAGCTGCATAACATTTCAAGCCCTATTTTCATGGTACAGTAAGAAAAATATTTTAAAATTTCACCTGCAATTACATAAATTTGGCAGTAGAGTTGAGAATCGGACAGAAATTCATTGCTAATGATCGATTTGGTAAACCCAACCAACTATCAACTCACAATCAACCAACAGAAGATTACCCTTTATCATTTCAGACTTCTTCCAAATATCTATTTCAAGTTATTTCCCTCTTACAGTATATTAAGTACATAACTAGGATATGGACTGCACCATGCAAAAATGTGTCTTCTGGCATATGCGGACAGCGAAGGCCCAGATCAGCCTGCGCATCTGCATAATCTAATCAGGACTTTCACTGTCTGCTAACAGAATTATTGGATACTACAGAATGTATGTTGGGAGAGCAAAAGCCTGGATGATACTTTGCCCATGTGCAGGATGATCTGACTCTGCACATTTTGCGCATGTTTGAAGGCAATTTTTTGCTTGACACGGCTCAAATATACTCCTACTGATGTTGATATATATATTTAAAGTTTATGAACATGAAATATACCTGTACAGATGTTGCTACAAAAGCTTTGGGTTCCTGGAGGTTGAGGACTTGGAAGGATTCCATGGCTCCACAGTAACACATCAGATACTGATTCTGAACAATAACACATCTGAAAAGGAAACTAGACAAAGTGACATGTGTCACATATATCTCGGGGCAGTGCCATCAACAAAGGATATGGTATTCACTGAAAAAGACTAAATTTTCTTTTTATTTTATTGTTTGCATGCCAATGCATGTTCTGATGTCATAACTAACGTCACAAAACAAAACATGAACGTCAGGGCGTCGACGTTCAGTGCTTACCATGTTTGTTTGTTTGTGTTTAGGTTTTATGGCCCATTCAACCCAAAGGGGTCATGTCGAGGGCAGTCAGTTTACCTAACCACACTTTTACTGGGCAGGTTTAGTCCTCTAAGCGGTTAACCAGTACTGTGCACATTCTTTCGCCAGAAACTGACAACTACCCTTCTTGAATCAGCGGAAGGGAGAGAATGACCATAGAAAGTATTTCATGATCAATCTCCACAAAAGAATGTTGCCGACCTTGGCGGGGATGGAACCCACGACCTCCTGGTCTCCAGTCGGACGCGCATCCAACTGCGCCACCGAAGCTGGCGGCTGCTTACCATATGGCGCGCTGAAGTGACAAAAACAAAATGTTTTGGCAAATCAAAATAATCATGTTAATAAAATGTTCCTTACATTCTTACTAAAAGAAAATGCATACCAACACTTGATAGTTTAGCTCAGAAACGAAGAAGTTAGAGGTGTTCAAAAATCTGAAGTGGAGGTAACATCCGCTTTTGAAATAATAAAGAAAACCGAAGTCATCCAAAGCAAGGAGTGAAAATATAAATCGTATCAGTCACTAGTGAAATGATACAATATCATTTCACTAGTGACTGATACCACTTTTATTTTCACCAGATATACACTGATTTCACGGCTAACAATAAAATAAATAACATTATCTGTCTTTCACCCATCACCTTAACACTTATAGCTGTATACTCAAATAAAATTTGGAAACTATATGCAGCAACTGGCCAAACAAACTAAATCTATCAACAAGCCTTGATAATAGGTCTTAAACACTTTGACGCAAAAACACTGAAGAAGATGTCCATAAATGCCATGGAAAAGATTAACAAACATACAGTTGACTCTCGTTATCTCGACCTCGCTTATCTCGAATAACCGTTTATCTCGAAGTGAAAATCTTGTCCCTGCATAAACATGAAAATCTAACAACAGGTAAAAAATATTGTAGAAGAGAGGAGAAATTGCTCCTCAGGAGCAATTTCTCCTCTTTTCCACAATATTTTCAATATATCTCTAACCAAGAGTCCAATTACATATATATTTGTTAAATGAGGTTGTTCAAATTATTTTTTCCTCAATTCTGGAAATCGGATATGTCGAGGTACGGATATCTCAAAGTATTTCAGTCAGTCTCATGGAATTAGAGATAACAAGAGTTGACTGTATGTACGAACCAATGGAAAAGCGAAAACTACATGTATATACCACTTCAAACAGTTAGCCCATTTATGCCTAGTGGACTCTTCTACCTCAATCTCTGGGCATGCCCATGTCCAATTGAAGGTTTTGCTTTTTTTTGTGTTTGTGCTGAGGTTTTATGGCCCAGTCAATCCAATGAAGGCATGTCGAGTGTATTCAGTTTACCTAACCACACTTCTGAGCAGGCTTATTCCTCTAAGTGGTTAATCAGTATTGTGCACATTCTTTCTCCAGAAACTGATAACTGCCCTTCTTGTCTAATTGAAGGTTTGTCTGGTTTTCTTTTTGTTATTATCATTACAGAAATTCATGCTTGGCAGAATAAAACTGTTCAGAAAGCAGATGATGACTTTGACTACTTTTTGTTTTTTTTATGCCTCTTTTAACAGTGTTTCAGTTGTAGTAACCCTTTCAACTCTACAGTCCAGAAAAAGGCTTTGCAAACAGTATAGATCCAGATGAGATGACTCATACGAACAGTATCATCAGGATCAACACTGTTTGCCTTTTCTATTTCCTATTACACTGTTTGGCATTTTGTTTGAGCTTTTTGTCTATGTGACATCCTTTTTTGAGATAATGGACACATCCAAATTCAAAGACAGAAGAGTCCACTTTAGAAATTCAGGGGTGAAAGGGTTAAGCCAAAGTAAGGCTGATATAAAATGCTGTGTGCAGTGAAGCACCATACAGTCATGAACTGAACTCCTGTTATCCAATGATCCTAAGTTGGAGTGCTAAGCAGACATGTCAAAAATAGTATTATGTGATCTTACTTGGTGGATGCATCTAACCATGCAGACATCACAGTCTTAGTCCATAAAATTGATCCTTCTAAGTCGGCTGCAGTGATCTTCACCTCTGACCCCATTGTTATGGTCACAATATACACAGTACCATCATGTACCAGTACATTTTGACTGTCAACTGAATCTCTGAAACATAAATTATCATCAAGAAATCTAATTTTATCCATTTACACAGCTCACTACTGACTTGTTCTTATGTGGTATAGCTCCAGATAAAGTGCATTTTTTAACCAAAAAGTATTGATACACTTCAACCTCTTTATAACACGGTTCGTTATAACACGATTTTGGATATAACATGGTTCAAAGATGAATCCCAAAAATGTATAGATTATATTGAAAAATGCCCATAAATGGTCATTTTTCAATATAATCTGTACATTTTTGTTTGGATATAACACTGTTGTTTAACTAACACGGTTTATATTATGGACCCCAGCAATAGTGTTATAAAGAGGTTGTGGTGTATTTTCCTTATTTCTCCCCATAAACATATGTTATGGGTACACACGTTTTTGTGGAGAATTAAGGAAACTATTTAGCTGATACCCCCTCTTATCTGGACATCAGGAGCTTCTCTTTTGAAAACAAATGTCACTTTAACTGTCTACAATCTCAGCTCTAAATAAGGCATTTTGATTGCATTTTCTAGTTTTTTTTTTGTGTGTGTTTTTTTTCTTTTTTGGACAGGTTATTAAAAAAATCTGTCCTTTAAAAAAGCAATGTCTGGGCTGGTGGGCGGGTGTCGGGTGTTGTCCCAGGTTAACCTTTTGGTTAACCTTTTTTTGCAAAGTTATATATTACATTTATTCTTCAGTGGATGGCTTTCATATTTGGTAAGGATGAAGAGGAGGACCAGTAGGTGTTTCACATGCAATGGAGACAACTCACTTTCTTTGTTATTTAAAAAAACCCATCCATCATGCAGTTAGGCATTTTTCTTGTTTGTTTGTTTTGTTTTTTTTTTCACACAAAAGTATCCAGTACTTTTTGGGTTTTTTTTTGTTTTTTTTTCAACAAAAAAACTGCATTACTTGCTCCCGCCAAGGCTCAAATGGAAAAATTATTCTCTATACACAAAACATGTATTCTCTCCATCTCTTTAAAACTAATTCTATGACAATTCAATTAAAAACTTTTTCTAAAACAAGAGGCCCATGGGCCACGGTTCGCTCACCTTAGTGACATAGCCACTGCAGACATGCAGATGTTATGCAACATTTTTCCAATCCTATCATCACAACTAATCAAAACATCATCATTTGAGCAGTTCTTAGTTTTGAAGAAGAATATATGGGCCTGACAGTCAATGGAGCATGATCATTTGAATAAACTATCAATCACATTTCAACAGAAGGATCAATGTGAAATGAAGTTTTTTAAAAGTAAAACATATTTTAACGAGTAATACTTAACCTATAGATAATGTGCTATTCTATTCTGTTATTCACCCCCTCCACAGAAAAAACGACCTTTCAGTCGTTATAAAGTCTTAATTCAGAAGGTCCCTTTAACAGTTACCTGTATGACGTAGTTCCTCCCGCTCAAATGATCACGTGTCAGTTTCTTTTATGTGTAAAACAATACACAATTAGGAGAAAGGAGCGAGGGAAGGGAGGTGGGACGATAAATACTTATCTATAGGTTAAGTATTACTCGTTAAAATATGTTTTACTTTTAAAAAACTTCATTTTAACTTCGTAATACATTAACCTATAGATAATGTGCTAGAATTTGTAGAATAGGAGGGAGGATTTCTCCTAATAAGTTAGTCCCAACTTCTGAATTAAGGCTTAATAAAAGGATTTATTTTTTATATATATATAATGAGGACATAATTAGTGCTTAAGGCAATAATAAGATCCTTTAACCAAGGATAAAGTAATCCAGGGTTAACATATATATATAATAAAGATATAATTAGTACCTCTCTAGTATAGCATCAGGTCTAGGGGGGCTGTTGACGTTGTCTACACATCCATAGCTGATTGCTGTTGGCCCCCCACCACTTTTTGGGCCACTACAATGGGGCCCAAACTTTGGAGATTCTGTGCTTGTTGAGACATGTCTCTGAGATAGAATTTGGCAAAAGTTGATGAACTATTCCAAACCGCTGCTTGAAGTATATCATTGAGAGGAACTTTGTCGAAGAAAGCCCAAGAAGAGGAAAGAGCTCTAACTTCATGAGCTTTGATTTTAAGGAAAGAGATATCTCGTTTAGTGAGTTTCCTATAGGCAAGTTTAACAGTGTAAGATATCCATCTCGAGATAGTATCTTTAGAGATATCCTTATTGCCTTTAATAGGAAGAAAAAGTCTAGTTCTATTTTGGCGATAAGAGCTAGTCATTTTGAGATAGAATTTCAGAGCCCTAACGGGGCAAAGAAGTCTGTCAGTATGTTCCCATTTACATATTCGAGCAAGACTAGGAACAACAATAGGATCTGGTTTAACAGAAGGAAGCTGGTTTTTTGCTAAAAAACCAGATTTAAGAATCAAGGAAACTGAACCATCAGATTGATTAAATCTTAAATGTTGTGAATCCATAGCTAGAGCATGTATTTCACTACACCTTTTAGCAGTGGCAAGAGCTAAGAGAAAGGCTGTCTTAATAGTAACGTGAAATTTAGAAGCCTTATCAAGAGGTTCAAAAGGTGGTTTTTGTAGACATACTAAAACCCATGATAAGTCCCATTTAGGTGTAAGAGATCTTTGTACTGGTCGTTGAAGTTCAAAAGATCTGATAAGTTCAGATAAAACTGGATTAGATCCGATTCTATTACCAGTTTTGAATTTTAAAGTGTTAGAGATCATAGATCTATAACCTTTAATAGTACACTGCAGCGCCGTTATAACGCGGTCGCTTATAACGCGGAAACCGTTATAACGCGGTTGGGCCTTGGCTCCCGTTTTTTTTTTTCCCACCAGTTTGAAAGTGTTGCCCTTTTTCCGCGGAACGCGGCAGTCTAAAAATCGCCAGCCGTGACCATATACTCGCTGATTTACTCATTCTTTTTTACCAAACTTTTCGTCAGTTTTTGTCTTTAGGCTATTTCAGATCACCATTTAAAAGCCATACTACGGTAACTTGCACAGCCCTCAACGATAATTTTCATGTATTATAAGAGAAATAAAAGAATAATAAGAGTAACTTACGCAACACAAATTAATTACATAATTATCCTAACACAGCTATAAATCAACACTTCACTGTCCTTTTTGCTGTAATGGTAGTCTGATAATTAATCCGTTTGTGTGACATGTGAATGCACTGCCACAGTCCATAGCTCCAGATTAGGTGTCTTTTTTTTTTCTTTTTTTAATTAAAGAAGACTGTTATTTTTCCTTATTTCTCCATGAAATTGTAGGTTTTGGGTACTCTCTGGAAGTGCCTCAGTGAGGCGCTTCCAGTGAGTATCTACAACCTACGTTTACGTGGAGAAATAAGAAATTTAATATGTGGAGACTCCTCTAGTCTGTAGCTGTGGATAGACCCTCTTATCTGGAGCTATGACAGTCGGCATGTCCAAATAGATCTAAGAAACGGGTCAAGTGTGAATACACTGAGACAGCTTAAAGCTCCAGATAAGGTGTCTTTTTTTTAGTTAAAAAGTACTGCTACCCTAGTTTAACGGAAATAGACTGCTGGGAAACGAGATGTACTTTCTGGACAAAGATGAAACTAAGACTGGTCAGTGCTCTTTATAAAAAAAATATCTGAGATTAGATTTTTTTATTGTGAAAGAAATCAACAGCAGCAATAAAAACTGACCAAGCAGGTAAGCCTCTCCCTTTTATCATGTACTTATTATCTGACGTAACAGTTGGTATTGATTTTTTTTCTGCACCTGTTGCTAAACCCTTAGCATGCTGTGTGCATATAATTAGCAGACGACCTTCTGAAATATTTTTTTCTTATATCCTCAGGCTGCAAGATTTTGACACTGCATTCAAACTTGAGAAAATTTGCATGACAAAAGTTGTTGTATGGGAAAAAAAAAAGAAAGAAAGAAAAAGAAAAATATCAATTTGTCATCTGCTAAATTTTTCCAGGGAGCAACAAAGGTTATTTTTTGACACGCAGATCAACTGTGCACATGCTCAAGGCAATTTCCGGTAAAGGACACGTTGTTTATTACACAGTTATCCATAATGCAAGACTGTTGCAGTTAGTTCCCTTGAATGATCATAAAAGAAAACAAAACAATTTAAGCTTAAAATTTATTATTTACTGGATTAAAAGAATAAAACGGAAATCAGGCAAGGTAATGCACAAAGTTTCTACAATAATAAAATAAATAAATAAATAAATAAATAAAAAAAAAAATAAATAAATAAAAAAGGAACATACAATATAACATACATGCAATGTGTAATATCTCATAATAACTGGAGGAAACTGCAGTGGTGCAAGTGGGTGTGGTTGTCATGTTCAGTATAACGCGGACCACGTATAACGCGGTCAGTGTTCATGGCTCCCGACGACCGCGTTATAACGGCGCTGCAGTGTACTAATCTGACATTTCTTTTCCGAAAAAAGAAAGATTAAGAAATCGGCTATAGCTGTAATAGGGGCCGAGATCGGATTAACCTTTTTTGTATGACACCAATTAGAGAAGATGGTCCATTTTGCATCGTAGACTTTTTGTGTAGATGCTCTTCTTGATCTGGAGACAAAATCTGCAACGTTTTGTGAAAATTTCTTATCTCTGATTGATTGTTTGATAACTCCCAAGCGTGAAGGTCGAGAATTGGGAGGTTTTGATGTACAAATCTTCCTTTGGATTGAGTCAGTAGTCTTGGAATTAGTGGCAGACGAATCGGAGCTGACACTAATAGAAGAAGAAGTTCTGAGAACCACTGTTGCTGTGGCCAGAACGGAGCTATGAGAACTATTCTGCACTGATGTTGTCGGATTTTCTCTAGAACAGCAGGTATCAGAATAAAAGGAGGAAAAGCATATGCATGAAGATGATTCCAGTCCATGGACAGGGCATCTATCGCTAGTGCTTTGTAGTCTTGTACTGGAGAGACATATAATGGGAGTCTGTGGTTGAATCTTGTCGCAAACAGATCCACGTTTGGGAAGTTGAGCATCTGGAATACTGAATTCGCAACTGTTTGATCCAGAGCCCATTCTGTCTTGATAGGTTTGTCTAGTCTTGAGAGGCGGTCTGCAAGAATGTTGAGTTTGCCTGGGATGTGACGTACTCTGATAACTATGTCTTGTTCCAGGCACCAATTGAGTATTTTCCAAACTTCTACGCAAAGATTGGGGGAATGAGTGCCACCCTGTTTGTTGATATATGAGACCACCGTTGTGTTGTCTGTGGATATCATGATGCAAGAATGGTGAATAAATGTTTTGGCTTGTTTCAGTGCTAATCGTATGGCCATCATTTCTAACATATTGATATGGAGCTGGGATTGGTTTTCTGTCCAGCGACCATGAAAGGACAGTGTTGTCGGCTCTAAATGAGCTCCCCATCCGTAATGACTGGCATCCGTATAAAGGAAGAATTTGGGGTCTGGAGGATGGATTGAAGTCCCTGTCTCGAATCGAATGGGGTTTATCCACCATTGTAAGTGAGATCGAATCATGCCGTTTATCGAGATCGGGTGATCGAGAGGAAGAATATGAGGTTTCCAGACTGACAGCAGGCACATCTGAAGAGGACGTAAGTGCAGTCTGCCCAGGAGAACAAGGTCTGCTGCAGCACTGAGTTTGCCCAAAAGAGAAAGGAAAGTTCGTGCCGATACATGTTTTGCTGACATTATTTTCTTGATTGTTAGAATTAGGTTCTGTACACGATCCGCTGGAACCCTGACTAAATTTTGTTGCGTCAGAAATTCCATACCTATGAAGGTGAATTTCTGAGCAGGAAAGAGGTCTGACTTCTTGAGATTTGGCAGAAAACCTAGGCTTTGAATAGTTTGAATGCAAATCTTTGTCTGAGTAATCAGACGGTTGTGAATCAGATTTTTTATCAGCCAATCGTCTAGGTATGGAAAAACTGATATGGCACGTTGGCGTAGAAAAGCTGCGATAACGTCCATCAGTTTCGAGAAAATTAACGGACTTAGGGACATTCCGAACGGTAGGGCCGAAAAGTGATATACTTGATCTTCGTGTACGAAACGAAGATACTTCCTGGATTGACGATGTATCGGCACATGTAGATATGCATCTGTTAAATCTATGGAGACAGCCCAATCGTTGAGTCTCATCGCTTGTCTTACCGATTTGACTGTCTCCATTTTGAATGCTTGTTTCTCTATGTAACGGTTTAATAAAGACAGGTCTAATATTAAACGAAACTTTCCGTTCTTTTTTGGCACAAGGAATATCCGGGAATAAAAGCCGGGAGTTTCCGGATTCTGTACCCTTTCCACTGCCCGTTTGTTGAGAAGATTTTTGATCTCTTCTCTGAGAAACGGGGAGGAGGATTGACTCATTCTGATCGGAACAAATGACAAAGGAGGAATTTTGATGAATGGTATCCTGAATCCGTTTCGTACGATAGAGAGGACCCATTTGTTGTCTGTTATTTCCTCCCATTTTTCCGCAAAATGGGCCAATCGTCCTCCCACTGGAATGTCCGCGAGCGGAAGAGCAGGCAGTGGAAAGGGCGGGCCTTCATAATCTTGCGGAGGAAGAGGCAGGTTTAGAGGAGGGGAACTGACGGATGTTACCAGTCCTCTTGATATTATCTTTCTTAATGTGAGAAGATGAGCTTTGAGGAATATTTTTGGACCTATACGACTGCGTAGGTTTAGGTCTGGATGTTGTTTGTTTAGCAGGATATTTAGGTATCTTGAAAGCTCTGCTCTGCGAAGGAGGCTTATAAGAATGAGATTGTGACTGAATGGATGTAGAAGCTAGAAACCTTTGCTGTTGAGCTTCGAAGTTTGATTTAGCTATTTCTTTTATCCTGACGTCAAATAAGGATTTTGAGTTAATAGGAGCGTTCCTTAACTCGTATGTGGAATTGTCGAGTAGTAGTTTAGACGAAGCTAGGGCTGCGTCCCTCCTAGCTTGGAATAATTCAGTAGTTAAAAGTGTAGACATGGCAGTAGCATGTTTAATCGATTTGGCTACGGCCTCCAGAAGTCTGGAAAGGGCCGCAACCGACATCGATTCCTGTTGTAATGAAAGGAAGGCAGCTGAAGAAAATAGATCAGCATGAGAATTAATAGCGACTAGTTTTCTAGCCTTCCTTTCCCATGCTTCTAGATTCTTGAGCGGAATAGAAGCTCTTCCTTTATTAGAAATGTCTAGGAGCGACGCATCCGCTTCTAATTGAGGGATATTATCAGTTGGCAAATATTGGTTTTGGCTCTTGTAGAATTTAGTCGGAGCAAGAGCCGAAACCAAGCTTTGCGGACAAATCCAATCTCTTGAACATTTGTCCGATTCTAGTCTATTTTGAATATATTTTGTTGTATTTTGTACTAATTTGGATTGTGGGAGGACAAGTAATGGAGTGGAACGAGACTCCATTAATTGTTCGATCCCAGAGAGAGGTTTTAATGGAGCTTGATCCTGCTGAGTTTTGGGGCATAACTCAGGAGGAAGAAGCCGGAAGACCTCGTTAATCGCACGATCAAATGACCAGACTTCGGATTCAGTTTCCGAATCTGACTCCTTATTCTGTTGAGTGAGATTCGGCTGAATCTGATCGTAATTAATAGGTTGATTTGTGATTTGACTAAAATTAGTCTCCTCAGGTTGTATTGGAGTTGGCGTTTGAACAACCTGGGGAGATTTATGAGCCCTTGTATATCTACCAATGTCAAGTTGAGATTGGGAGGAATTTGATGAAGAAGAAGGCGTCATCGATCGTCTTCTTCTCTTTTTATGAGAGTGCTTAGATCTCTTTGAATTTTTCTTTCGCCGAGAAGAACTCAAAGAGTCTGATCTGGAAGTAGAGATAGAAGAAGAGGACGATCGATGTCTTCTTCTCTTTTTAGATTTATGCTCTCTTTTAGACTGATCCTTCCTTGAAGGTCTGGAGATAGATAAATCATTTGAATTTGGAGGCTCAATCATTACACTCGGATCTGAGACCTGCGAAAAATCAGGTTCGAGTGGAATAATCTGTCTAGAGGAAGAAGCTGGATTAGGAAGTTCTAGTCTATTAGAACGTTCGTAACCAGGAATAAAGACATTGGATAGTCTGTGGACACTACCCTGTGAAATATGGCTACTTATGGACGGAGCGTAGCTTTGTACAGGCACATTTATAGGAATATAACCAGGCGGAATTTGTGTTTGTAGGTCATACGGGAATGACTGTAAACCCATGCCTGGTTGACTGGAGCCTAGTTGACTGGTGCCTGGTTGACTGGTGACTGGTTGACTGGTGACTGGTTGACTGGCGACTGGATGAACGGAGATAAGTTGCCCAGTGACTGGATGACTGGTGACTGGATGACTGGTGACTGGTTGACTGGTTGACTGGTGACTGGTGACTGGTGACTGGTGACTGGTGGGCTTAGTGCCCGGTCAGACTCTAAGTCCGCCAGGCTGCCACCTTGATGGGTCCTGCCCCGAGCAGTAAAGCTATGAGGGGCGGTGCTCCCATCAACTGTCCCGTTGTCAGACATGTCTGACTGGGACTTCTTGGATTTCTTTGATTTCTTCTGTTTTCTCTTCTGCGTCATAACTGATTTTCTAGTAGCATGAAGGCGTCTTCTTTCTGCTAGGTTCCAAACTTTTTCTGTCCAGGAACTACAAATATAACACGGAGAGATACGTGTGCAAGAATTACAAGTTAGACATGATAAATGTGTATCCCATTTAGCTTTTAAATGGCCACAGTTGCCGCAGGCGAAATGCATCGACTGACGCGGAAACAAAGGAAGAAATTTAACATTGAGAAAACAAGAAATCTAAGATCGATATTTCGAAAATAATTTCATAGATAGTAGAAGGAGTGAATATAGAACCAGAGAAAGTCAAGGATATAAAAATTTTAACCGTGTAGAATAATTTTAATCCATTTTTTCTAACACAGAATAATAATCCTTGAACATTCAAAGTCCACAGAAAAGAAACTGACACGTGATCATTTGAGCGGGAGGAACTACGTCATACAGGTAACTGTTAAAGGGACCTTCTGAATTAAGACTTTATAACGACTGAAAGGTCGTTTTTTCTGTGGAGGGGGTGAATAACAGAATAGAATAGCACATTATCTATAGGTTAATGTATTACGAAGTTAAAATTTGGTGGAAATTGGCTGTGGTTTCTGAAGAATCATGATTTTATACATGTAAACAGCACAGTGGCAGGGAAATATTATAAATATAAACCAGATGATGGCCATCTTAGATTTCCAATCAGAACAATTTTAACTACTGTTGATCTACAAGTCACTTCGATACTTTCAATATAAATGTATAGGCCCATACAAATGGGGAAGCAAATTTGACCTTGGAGGTAAAAAGGTCATATGTCAACATAGAACCATCATTTTAGCAATTTTGATCGATCTTCTGTCCCCAATAATTTGTGCAAAGATTAGAACCCAGGGCTTATTTGGTTATGGAGAAGAAGATTTTTAAAGGTTTTTACCATATATGGGCATGGCAGCCATTTTGATCAATGGACCATACCCACTTTAGCAATCTTTCATTCTCCTGCCCACGGAGGCTCCGCATGAAATTTGAGCAACACTGGCCTGGAGGCTTCAGAGGAAAAGCCATTTGAAATTATCAACATTTTTTCCATACAAATGTATGGGGCCAATACAAATGCATACAGAAGCAAACTTGACCTCGCCGTAAAAAAGGTTAAATGTCAATGTATGACAATTATTTTAGCAACTTTGGTAGACCGCCCGTTCCAGATGATATATGCAAAGATTCAGTCACAAGGCATCCTCGGTTTTGGAGAATAAGATTTTTAAATGTTTTTTCCCATACAAATGCATAAGGAAGCAAACTTGACCTTGCCCTAAAAAGGTCAAATGTCAATGCATGACCATTATTTTAGCAACTTTGGTAGACCGCCCGTTCCAGATGATATATGCAAAGATTCAGCCACAAGCCATCCTCTGTTTTGGAGAATAAGATTTTTAAATGTTTTTTCCCATACAAATGCATAAGGAAGCAAACTTTACCTTGCCGTAAAAAGGTCAAATGTCAATGTATGACCATTATTTTAGCAACTTTGGTAGACCTCCTGTCCCCGATGATTTATGCAAAGATTCAGCCCCAAAGCATCCTCGGTTCTAGAGAAGAAGATTTTTAAAGGTTTTTACCATATATGGGCATGGCGGCCATCTTGGCCAATGAACCGTGACCATTTTAGCAATCTTTTGTTCCCCCTATCTAAGGAGGCTCCATATGAAATTTGAGCAAAATTGGCCCAGAGGCTCCAGAGGAGAAGTTGTTTGAAATTCTGAACATATTTCCCATACAAATGCATAAGGAAGCAAAATTGACCTTACCGTAAAAAGGTCAAATGTCAATGTACGACCATTATTTTAGCAATTTTGGTAGCCCTCCCGTTCCCGATGATATAAGCAAAGATTCAGCCATAAGGCATGCTCGGTTTTGGAGAAGAAGATTTTTAAAGGTTTTTCCCATACAAATGCATAGGGAAGCAAACTTGACCTTGCCGTAAAAAGGTCAAACGTCAACGTACGACAATTCTTTTAGCAATTTTGGTAGACCTCCCGTCCCCGATGACTCCTGCAAAAGTTCAGCCCCAAGGCATTCTCGGTTCTGGAGAAGAAGATTTTTAAAGGTTTTTACCATATATGGGCATGGCGGCCATCTTGGTCAACGGACCGCAACCATTTTAGCAATTTTTCGTTCCCCCACCCTAAGGAGGCTCCATATGAAATTTGAGCAAAATTGGCTTATCAGCTTCAGAGGAGAAGTCGTTTGAAAATGTTAACGGACGGACGGACGCACGGACGACAGATGAAAAGTGATCACAATAGCTCATCCTGAGCAGAGCTCAGGTGAGCTAAAAAAACACCGGCAACGTTATAGGTAATGTGTACACCATATTCCCCCATAATATATAGGGAAAACAGGAATATGTGTGAATATACAATATTAGGGTTTTTCAGAAGTTTGCTTTTCAATTTATTTGTAATACTTCTAGCAATTTTTTTCACTGGATAAATCTGTTCTACTGTGCTTAACAATCCAAATCTTCCCCATTGCCCATATACTATGGTGAAAATGCCACAGCTAACACAGCTCCAGATAAGAGGAGTGTCAAGATATAGAGGATCTTACACGAATGGTCATTTCATATGAAATTTATGAAACAAGCCTTTGGCGAGTTTCAAGAGTGTTCATATGAAATGACCACTCGTGTAAGATTCTGTTTATCATATGAGCATTTTAATTTAAATTGGATTTTATCGCCTTTAAAGTTGACAAGTGTTCAGCAGAAAATGCATGGCTGACATGGACATTGTCATGATGTTACTTGTTCCCGCCAAAGTGTTATGTGGTCATATGATTTTTATGACAGGACGTTATCCACTGAATAACAGGGATGGCATATAATAGAAGTATTTTCTCGTTTCTTCACAAAATACACTTGTTGTGGATGCTTCAAACCAGTGCCTCTGTAAGGCGCTTCTTTTAATGCTTAGCACTCTGGGTAAAAACTTCAGCAAACAACATTTCAAAATATTTTTCTTAATTTTCCCACAAAACAGGTTTTGACATTTCATGCAAATTGTCTCAGAGACAATTTGCAGGAAATGTCAAATCCTGTTTTTCTGGAAAAATAAGACACATATCATTAATTTGTCATCTGCTGAATTAGCCCAGAGAGTGGTAAAGTTTAAGTAACCATTACCTATGTTTTTTGAGAAGAAATAGGAAAACATATACACCACCAGAGAGTGGTACAGGTTAAGTAACCATTACATTTGTTTTCTGAGAAGAAATAGCAAAAACATATATATTTTTCCTGGTTAAAAGGTATTGGCTTAAATAGAGCTTTTACTTGGGTGTCTTGTAATTACATATGGACATTGCATTCACTGTACAAATCACCAAAATCAAGATCAGCTAGCATATCAGCTGGTCAGTCTTAGATGTCTGGGCTATCATAGTTATCCTTAATATGGTAAATGTCCTAAAATTTTGAACATTTTATTCCAGAATATTTTTTAGCCCAAATTTTGCTTTTTATGCAGCTGTTTCTAAAAATACTTAGTGGAATGGCAAACAGTGTAAACCCTGATCAGACTGCTCCTTCAGGAGCAGTCTGATCTAGGTCTACACTGTTTGCATATGCCAATTTGTCAGACACTTAAGTGTTCAAAATCTCAGGACATTTACCATATTTGAAAACCTCAACTCCCCACCATACCCATAGCTCCAGATAAGAGGATGTATCTACATACATGTACTGTTTTTCTTATTTCTCCATGAAAACATATGTTGTGGGAACTCATTAAAAGTGTCTCATCAAGCTGCTTTTAACTAGTCCCACAAGATATGTTTTAATGGAGAAATAAGAAAATATTAGTATTATTCAGGGCCCAGTTGTTCAAAGTTAATGACGTCGTTAGTTAATGATTCGTTAAAATTTACATCGAGTGATACGCAAATATGTTGAAATTTTTTGCTGAAAAAATGTGAGTAGCTTTTGCAAAAGCTACTCACATTTTTTCAGCAAAAAATATCAGAATACTGTATATTGAATCCACTAAAACAGTTAACAAAATGACCCTTAACGAGCTTGTTAAGCTAACGACGCTTTGAACAACCGGGCCCAGATGAAAAAGCTGCCTATCTGGAGTTATGAATACTTGTACTTAAGCATGAACAGGTTCATTTGGACTACTGCTGATGTGTCCAAAATGCTGTAATGGAATGGCAAACAATATACATCCCAATCAAACTCCTCCAAAAGGAGCAGCCTGATGCCTATCTGTCCTAATATTTAGGGTAAATACGAAATGACTACCCAAAGCAATGAAAGACAACCACAATATTACCTGTCTGCCAGGGTTATGTCCCATTTTTGGCTGCCATCTTTGAGACTCAGTCCAAATGCTCCTTCTGCTGTCAGTGCTACTACCATGCCTCCTGAAACCAAACACATCATAAGGTCTTATTCGGGGAAATCCAATCACTCCTTGATTTGTAGACATTACATTGTGTTTTACACCTCTTTCAACACATCAAGATGATGAAGGGGTGATAAAGAAAGGCTCTATGCATAACTCTGTCTCTAGTCGGATTCGAACCCAGGACCTTATGTTCGGAAGCCAGGAGTGCTGACTGCCCAGCCACCCAGACGCCTGAGCATCTGGACACTCTACTCAGGATCTTTGCACTTTGTTTGCATTGTGCCATAAAAAACCATATCACTCTATAAGGTCCTTTTTTTTTCAATCTAAATAAGACAGATATTTTTTTTTTTTATTTCTTCATGAAAGTGTTTGCTGTGGGTACTCAATAGGACTAGCTAATTGGTCTGGGCTGTTGCTATTTTGAAATTCCAGCAAAAGGATGTCACATGCTTTAAGATAAGATTAATTTAAGAACATCATTTCGATCTTCTGTAAAATAATGGTATGTTGAGTGTACACATTAGAATTGCCTGGATGAGGAAATTCTAAAGAGTATATACAACATACATTTTTATGATAAAATAAGAAAATTTCTCTAAAATATCCCTAAATATTTACTTTCTTGAGCTACTAAAAGAATTTCCTAGGGAGTTTTTGATTGTGCTGGGGTTTAAGTCACGTCAACCCTTGTGGGTCATTTTGTGTCATCTCCCAGAGAATGGGAGAAAAGGGATAGAAGAGATAGTAGAGGAGAAGAAAGATAGGACAGGGTAGGAAGAGAACAAGAATGAAAGTGAAGAAACAGAAGAAAAAGAAAAATTCCCCCCCTCTACCTTACCTGCTACAAGATTAGCAGGCCTTGCCCAACTGTAAGCCAATACCAGTTGGACACGCCAGTGACTTAAGATAGAGGACACCTTCACCACACCCGACCACCCACTTCCTAGGGAGTACAAGTTCAAATCAACCATAGTAAATGAGTCATCACTGTTTAAGCCATTGAACTTTTTACTGTTTCTCACCAAAAATACAGGGCCCAGTTGTTCAAAGCTAACGATGTCGTTAGTTAACGATTCGTTAAAATTTACATCAAGTGATACGCAAATATGCTGAAATTTTTTGCTGAAAGAATGTGAGTAGCTTTTGCACTGCAAAAGCTACTCACATTTTTTCAGCAAAAAATATCAGAATATTGTATATTGAATCCGCTAAAACAGTTAACGAAATAACCCTTAACGAGCTCGTTAAGCTAACGACGCTTTGAACAACTGGGCCCAGATGTAGTTGGTGACAATAATAATAAAATGCCCCCAATAGTTTTATCACACACTGAAGCATCATTTTTGGGATATGTAGCTTGTTCCAGTCATCTGTGTTCACCTTCTTATGACATAGAAAATCTCACCTTTTGACTTCTCACTTGTGAAACTAACGTGACCCCTGAAAAGAAGAAGGCAGCAATGTAACTATAGCAGATGAAATTTTCTTGTAATTGTAGCAATGAAATGTCAAGCCTTATTTTCTCAGAAAAAAAAAATATATATTTCAGAGTGCTGCAGTTCTGACTGGCTCTTTAACTCTTTTCCCACTAGTGGCGACTTTTGTCGTCTGCTGATAACCTTTGCAAACAGTTTGGACCCAGAACAGACCCAACACAACATCGGGCTTCATCTGGATCCAAACTGTTTGACACTCTGATGGTATTCCTGAAAGATTTTTTTGAAAAAGTTAATTTAACCCTTGTCATGCTGAATAAAAAGATGCCATGCCAATTTCTAATTTTCAGCCAATAAGATTCCCTGATCCAGGTTGTTGATATAAATTCATATACTGAATGGAAAACAGTGCAGATCTAGATCAGTTGGCTTCTTCAGAAACCAACTGATCTGGATCTTCACTGTTTGCAAAGGCAGGGCAAGGGTTAAAAAAAAATTCACAGACAACAAAAAAACATACAAAATTACCCAGCATGCAAAGAGTTAAAGGTTGATGCCTTGGCTACTTTAGATGTAATAAAATCACAGGAGCCACAGTTTTGTTCCAAGACTGTGGTTTTGATAACTATATTCTCCATAAAATTAATTAGAATAAGTGTTCCGATACTCAAATTTCACGAAAATGATTTATGCTCTCAATGAGTTACTGAAAAAGTATACAAATGTAACACCTACATGCATCATAAATATATAAATCTACCACAAAACTTTTGAAGCTTTTTAATTATAATCACTCTTTAATTTGTATTTTGTGACATAGTTGTCTCCCTTTACCTACCATGGCTATGCAGCCTAATTAACAAACTACAAGTTCTTCTCCCATAATACATTATTACATGTATTAAGTCTTTAGAAGATAAAACAATTTTGACGGAATTGCATTCCCATGAAATTACATCAGTTCCTCTCAACTGGAGAACAATTACATCATGTTAACATAGAACTGATCAGAAATCCTGCTTGCACAAACCTCTTTTCTTCCAGACCTGGTAGATAAACCTCCCAGTTAAGATTTCCAGTGGCTGGACTCCAGGAAGACACTCGTCTACCCCCTAATATTGTCACCAGCACTGAAAGGAAAGTCAACATCTCTTGATTTCAATACATTTGTACATAGCTCCAGATAAGGCACTTTTTTTTTTTTTCAACCAAACTGCACTGATATTTCTCTTTTTTCTTTGCAAAAATCTATGTTGTGGCTATACATTAGAAACACTTTTTCTTGTGGAGAAATAAGAAAAAATAAAACTGCAAGCCATGCACCATGCCCCGCTGCACAGAGACATATTCCCTATGCACTTATGTAGTATAAGGGCTGAAAACAATCTGTTAAACATGAAGAGAAGCAATAAACAGTTATTTCATTACTCAAAAAAAAAAAAAAAAAAAAAAAAAAAAAAAGTCTAAGTTAAAAATGCAATAAAAAGTGATAAAAAAAAATTTCAGGATTCTGAAAAAAACAATATGCATATCTTCAGACCATCCTAAAAGTGTGTGTAAAGTTTCAAAAGGATCGGCCTGAAAATGTAGGAGGAGTTGCACGTACAAGGTACATACTCCCTATACATTTCTGTAGTATTAGGGCTCGAAAAAAATCTAAGTTAAAAATGCAAAAAATGTAATAAAAAATAATTTCAGGATTCTGAAAAAACAATACGCATATCTTCAGACCATCCTAAAAGGGCCTGTAAAGTTTGAAAAGGATTAGCCTAAAACTGTAGGAGGAGTTGCGCGCACAAGGTACATACTCCCTATACATTTCTGTAGTATTAGGGCTCAAAAAAGTCTATGTTAAAAATGAAAAATTTAATAAAAAATAATTTCAGGATTCTGAAAAAACAATATGCATATCTTCAGACCATCCTAAAAGAGCCTGTAAAGTTTGAAAAGGATTGGCCTAAAACTGTAGGAGGAGTTGCGGGCAGAAGGTACATACTCCCAATATATTCCTGTAGTATTAGGGCTCAAAAAAAGTCTAAGTTAAAATCGAAAAAAATGTGATAAAAAATAATTTCAGGATTCTGAAAAAACAATATGCATAACTTCAGACCATCCTAAAAGCGCCTGTAAAGTTTGAAAAGGATTGGCCTAACCCTGTAGGAGGAGTTGCGGGCAGACGAATGGTGTGGGGGGGGGGGGGGGGGGGGGAGGCGCTAACTGACGGACGCACGGACACTCAAAATTCCAGAGGGTATAACATAATACCCCACCACTTTTGGGTGACGGGGCATAAAAAAGTGTATTTGGTATTTCCACTTATCTGGAGGTATGTCAACAGCAATATTACAGTATCACAAAGAGACAATTTGCATGAAATGTCAATTATTGTGTTGGGGTTTAACGACACATCAACCCTTGTGGTCATTTTGTGTCATCTCCGAGAGAAAGGGAGGAGAGAAAGAAGAGACAGTAGAGGAGATGAAAGAGTTACATTTTAATGTAATCATCTATGATAATATTACCAGCACTACATCCAAGTGCTATGCAATGTTTTATGACCACACAGGCACTAAATGAGTTGCTGTGATCACAAAACCAGCTGGCAGATTATTCATAGACAGATGTCAAGATGAAAAAAAAAAAAAAACATTGCCTGTATTAACTGGACAGATTTCTCTGTACAAGTTCTATGCATATATACAGATCTACTTTGGAGACAATGCACAATTCCTAGCCCTATTTTCTTGGAAAAATAAGAAAAAATGTATCTTAAAATGTCATCTAATTGTATTTTTGTTTGGTGCTTTACAGACTCATTCAAGTATTTTTCTTCCATTACTACTTACCTAAGATCCTTAGGAGACAACTTGCAAGAAATTTCAAAGCCTGTTTTCTCGGAAAAATAAGAAAATGACATCTGCTAAAAAATTTTATCCATCATGCTCAGCATTAAAAGCCTAACATGTAACTTACCTTCTCCATTATACAACATGTTATCAATTCGACCTCTTGGTCCCTCCTCAAACACCTTCCTCCATCCTGAAAATGTATTCAACACTCAATTAAACCTGCTCTGAATCAACCAACCAACAACACGAAATGTCAATAAGCAGTGCTTATTAAATACCCCACATAAAGAAAGCAAAACATAATGGATGGATGGACAAACAGGCAGACAGAAGGAAGTTTGTACCAATGGAACATTATGTGACTAAAACTATGTGCAATTGTCGTAAAATCACTAAGTTAAAAATCCTTATCATTGACTAGGTGTAGTAGGTACAGTTGTCCAAAAATGGCTAAGTTAAAAACGCTGTCGTTTTGTGGAGACATATTTGTTCAGCATCAAAGTTTCACATTTTTTCCATATGTCTGTAATGTATGTGTAAAGTTTGAAAAGACCCAACAAAAGTTCTAAGAGGAGTTAATTTCACACAAAAAAATGCACTGTTAACAATCACTGACCAGAGGCAGTTGTCTTAAAATGGCTGTCAAAAATCCTGCCATTTTGTCAAAAAAAAAAAAAAAAAATCAGCATCAAACTTGCCCATGCACATCTTCAATATGTCTGTAACATATATGCAATGTTTTGGAAAGACCCAGGGCAGTCTGACTCCAGGTGCAAACATTTAGCTGAGCCTAGTCAGTATATGACATGCATTTTAGATGGAGCGGAGTTTAGATCAGGTAATAAGTAACAGTACCCACAACCTAAGTTTAAATGGAGAAATAAGAAAAATATTTACCTGAATAAAATCTATCAAAGCTGCCTTTAGAAACAAAGAACACATAAAAGAAGAAAAATTGAAGTCTCTGTTTTATTGAGATGCTTCATATGACAGCAATATAGTCCGCAAAACTGCAAATGTCCCTAGCACTGGCTTAAGCAGAATCTGATTCTCCGAAATACCAGAACGGGCTCAATGATCTCAATGAAAATGAAAATAGAAACTGCATTACAAACTATCCCTTACCTAGGGTTATGAGATTTTCTTAGATGTATATCTCCATGAAAGCATATATTGTGGGTACATGTACTTACTTGAACCATCTTGATAAGGAAACTCTAATGGAAGACTTGTTAAGAAGGGGTATTTGATGACATTTTCAGGATATTTTTACATTTTTATGGAGAAATAAGAAAAAAATATCCCAAAATCATCACCAAATACTCTTTCTCAAGTCCTCTGGACTGTAACATGTAATGTGAATGGTACAATGAAGTGCATTTCTCAATCAAACATCATGAGTTACTGCATTTACCCTAAGAATTCAGACACCTTAATGCCTTACCATACTTGTACTAAAATTGGAATACATCAACTAAATTACCTGTTATGTCTAAAAATTTGCTAGATGAGTGGCAAAGAGTGCAGACCATGCTCAGACAATGCATTCTGCAGCATCTGATTAGGCTCTACACTGTTTACCCAGGCCTGTCTGTCCCAATACTTAAGAGTGATTACAGTAACCATCGAAACAAAATACAAAATGACTACCAATCTCTCCATTAACAGTTGTGATGGCCGCTATAACATTTTTATCAGATGATACAAGGATCCGCTTCCCACCACTGGTTCCTGGCTGCTGCTCCCAATAGAGATGTGTCACTCGCCCAACATACTGCTGCCTCCTGTAAAACAAAAGAATTTGAAATTAAACTTTTACACCCTTATGAGAAGCTTCAAAAAATAAAATCACAAAATTAACTCGATACATAAAAGTCAAATGAAATGTCAAGTATTTAGATGAACAGTTCCAAGCAAACACTATAGATCCTGAATGGGAGGATAGAAATTTGATAGAAAGCTGATTCCTCTGAACAAAAGTCAAGGGGAAGAAGAAGTACCTATAGTAGTTGTCTGTGGTAGATATCTGAACAAGTTGCCAAATGGGCATGAACACGCGACCTCCTGGGATAATTGGGGGGGAGGGGTTGAACCTGCGACCTCCTGGGATAATTGGGGGGGGGGGGGGGGTTGAACCCGCGACCTCCTGGGATAATTTTGTTGTTCACACTTGAAAATGTATATATCAATTTACCAAAACACAATACTATACTACTATTCAAATTCTCTTGGTGTGACAGGTAGTCGAGAATTGAAAACAGTGGCTGGTTCCTACTGTGATGTTAATGACTATTGGCCATCATGAAATTATATGCACGATTCTCTGCAGTATTCCTGGTAATTCAATGAGATTTTGTTTGTTTGTTCATTCGGGCTTTACGTAGCTTTCAACAATATTTCAGTCATATCACATCGGTGTCTGGTTGTGGCAGAGAGCTCAATGCTCACTTTTAGAGTGCTGCCTCACTGAAATATCATGCCCCAAACATTGACATGATATTCCACCCAGTCACATTATATTGACACTGAGCTGACCAGTTCTGATTCCTAGCTCTTCTTTCTTAATGATGAGTATACGTGCCAAACAAAAGAGCAGCTAGTACCAGTTTTAGGTATGACTTGGCTCAGGGATCGAACCCGCAACCTCCTGGTCACAAGCAGATGCTCTTCCAGCTGAGGCAGTCTTCAATGACATTAAAGAATTATATAAAGTAGTATTTTTACTATAAGGTGGTAGATATTCTACTAGCCATTTTGTAGGATCATTTTTTTTTTCTACATGCAGCTATGATCTGTAAGGAGACTCACTCATTTACATTAATTGATTCCAGCTTATGATCATAATGTGATTTTCCATGCCTGAATAGTGATCATAATAATCAAAGGACAGCTTACCAAATCAACTGACAAAATATGCATGCTAAGTAGCAGATTTCACAGTCAGTTGCACGATTATGTATACCCATTCTCACTATGCTATCGGATTAGTGGCCATGTTGGCCGTTCGTTGTCACCCAGTTTGCTGACCGTTGCTAAGCGGAAGTAATAACTAAAGGGATCTGAATGAAGGAAATGACGTAGCACTATTTTCAAGCATAGGCATTGCCTATTTTCATTTTGGCAATTAAGGTATTGATTTTTCCAAATATATACACAAGAACTGGCCACTGGGTAACTAAAGGATGCAACATGTAATGGTTTCTGGATTAATGTACTTTTACAAGATATGTTTACTGTGGGCTTCATTGTTCTAATTGATTGTAAGATTTTCTTCCAAAGACTTCTTATTATTATTATAGTGAGCACAGCTCGCAAAGCGCGTCATGAACGAAGTGAGCTCTACGGTAGAGAATATGATCAAGGAAACGTAACATACAACGATATATACTTTCAGCAGAAATTGCTCTGACCAATATTTTCTTCCTTTTTCTTCCCGGAAGTTGTCACCGGTTGGCAGGACTGGGGCGGACTTGATTATACCTCTAGTCACAAAATTTGGGTCTCACTAATAAGCGTCACGAAGGTGTCAATAAGTGTCACGAACATATTTGATTATTTTTATTATTTATTATTGATTTACATATATTTTTTATATATGATATTCATTCTTTAATGATGCTGTGAAGGACTTTTGAAGAGACTACAGATAGGTCTGTGCTGTGCTCGCATTTAGGCTAAGCCTATTTTCATATTAACTTCACGATTTTTTTTTTTTTTTTTTTTTTTATGGGCGATTCGACGGATCCTAAAATGACGTTTTTAAACAATAGTAAAGCACATGTGTACAATATCAAAAACCATAATTTTAGAAGATAGCCTTGCCAATCAAATGTCCCAGCCTGATCTTCATACAAAGAAAAACTGAGGTGAATGATACACAAGAAGAAAAAACACGAGAAACTTTTGCCGGTGGCTGCCATTTTTAATAGTTGTATCTCCAGTTGAAGAGTATTTGACAGAAGCTAGTTGCATGATTGTCGTGTTCCCTCCTCATTTCATTCATGCTGTCGACATTCCGGATGATACTGGGTGGTGTGGGGTGAGAGTGGAGTGTGTGTGTGGGGGGGGGGGGGGGAGGTGAAGGGGAGGGGAGAGTATTAATATGATTAATCCCTTTAATTCAGAGAACTTATTGAATGGAAAGACGATTTCATATAAGATACAATGGTCATTAATGGCCGCACACCTTCACCTGCATACAACCTGCATTATGGAATAGTCGCCACCACCTTCTGTAGGAAATTCAAATAGATACTCCTTCTTCCTCTGCACAGCCAGACTCTGGAACACTCTCCCACCAAATTCATGCACACCAACTCAGACCTCAAATCTTTCCGAGCAGGGCTCCTCAACTTGGCACTCCCATTTATCACCTGTTTCGTCCGTCATCTTAACATCCTTCATCTTGTCATTGCTGATTTCACAGCCACTCTTATGACGACTGTCTATTTTCTGAATTTTGAATTCCACGCAATAAAAATACGGATATATTGTTTATTATTTTATCCGGAATGCTATATGTTAAGGTAAAGGGACACACCTCCAAGGGAGATCACTATAAACTGAAAGTACTTGTCTTCATTCTCTTAACCCATTTATGCCAAGTGGTTAATGGATTCTTTTACCTTAACTCTTTGGATCGGTTTATTTCAATACCTATAAGGAGTGTCTGTTTTGTGTGTGTGTTTTAGCATGTTTTATAGAAACTCCTGTCCTAAATGCTAACAGGTAGACCCACGATCTGAGGCGTCTAATTTGGGTCTGTAATTTGTTTGTCAATGTCCCTGTGTATAAATGGGTTAAAGGAAAGAATTTACTCACGTTGTGGGCTAGGTGGCCTAGTGGTTAGCGCACTCGACTTTGCGGGATATCGTGGGTTCAAAGACCGCTCTGGTCGAGACAATTTTCAGACCATTAGTACCCCAAGCTCATACTCGACGTCCCTGGGTTGAGTATAAAGTGGACAGGGCGGCGCTTGGTGACAGACAGCGGCACCAAGTGTGCATGGGTGATTCATGAAAGCAAGGCTATACAAATACATGTACATAACGCTGCCTCCATGTGCCTCGGATGCCTGGTGACGTTAAAAATCCGGATTACAACAACATTACAACAACAATTTACTCACGAGGGAAATTATTTCCTTTAGAGTAGCTCCCTCACCATCTCATTTGAAAAAAAATAATTCATAAAAAAAAATGTACAAGGGAAGCAAATTATTTTCTGTTAGAGAGGTCTGCCTTTGAATAGGGGGCAAAACCTTTTAGCTTATCATGCTCTTTCTGGTGTATCCATTCACCTTTTTAACTCTACCACTCTCTAGGCAGATTGAGCAGATAACAAATTGATTTTTTTCTTATTTCCCCAGAAAATAGTTTTTGACATTTCTTGCAAAGTGTCTCCTTAGGAGACAATTTGCATGAAATGTCAAAGTCTGTTTTTTAAAAAAAATAAGAAAAATATTTTAAAATGTCGTCTGCTGAATCTTTCTCAGCACCCAATTAGTATTAAAAGCTAAAAGTTCTTATCGCTTAGCATGTTGAGTAAAAATTCAACAGACAATATTTTGAAACATTTTTTTTATTTATTTATTTATTTATTTTTTCTCCAGAAAATATGTTTTGCATTTTACGCAAGACAGTTTGCATGAAACGTCAAAGCCTATTTCCTGAGAAAAAGTAAGGAAAATATTTACTGAATTTGCCTATAGAGTGGTAAAAGTTAAAAAGGATGGATGCAGGCTATCTGGATTGGCGGTTCGATTTGGACAATTTGAGGCAAAAAAAAAAAAAAAAAAATACTCAGTTGTCTTAAATTTTCACTTTTTTTTCTTCATGAAAACAAAGAGCTTCTGGTCTTATAGGGGACGGGGGTTGACTGTCCCTCGAACCCCACACTGGATCGAAAACAGTATTTGTCCTTTCAACATCTTTTAGAATGTCGTTTTTTTTTTTTTTTTCCCTGGCGCTTTACACAGAAGAAGTAAATTAGCAAACTTTTAGCATGATTTAATGCAAAACCATTTGTCGTAACTGCCTATTTTTATTTTTTTTTTTATTCTTGCCATTGGTTTAATAAAAAAAAAAAAAAAAAAAAAAAAAAAAAATGTTTTCATTTTCCCATAGTAATTATGGCTGCAAAATAGGGTTGGGTATAATCTGCAGACCAAACCATGCAGACCAGTGGACCATGGACCGGTCTGCAGTGGACCAAAAGGGGACATTTTGCAGACCAAGTACCTTGCAGACCAGACTTTGTGCAGACTATATAGTGAATAATTTTGTATAATTTTTTTCCCATGCTCTTTATCATTATATTTTCATAAAAAGAAAAAATATTTTCATGAGAGGCATTTCATGAATTTAATACAAAAAAAAAAAAAAAAAAAAAATCAGAATTTTTCCTTTGTTAAAAATGATTTTGTGTCATTTTCCCCATGCTCTGTATCAGTTATTATATTTCCAAAAAGGAATTATTTTTATGGCAAACATTACATTGATACCAAATAATCAGAGTTTTTCCTGTTAATTTGCAAAATAATTTTTGCAGACCAAGTACCTTGCAGACCAGACGTTGTGCAGACTATAAAGTGAATAATTTTGTGTATTTTTTCCCATGCTCTTTATCAATTATCATTATATTTTCATAAATAGATGAATTATTTTTTGAGAAGCATTTTATAAATTAAAAAAAAAAAAAAAAATCAGAATTTTCCTCTGTTAATTAGCAAAAATGATTTTGTGTCATTTTTGCCCCTTGCCCTGTACCAGTTTTCATTATATTTACAGAAAGCAATTATTTTTATGATAAACATTATATTAATACCAAATAATCAGATTTTTTCTGTTAATTTGCAACATCATTTTTTTTTTCATGCTCTGATTAAGCTTTTATATTATTTATATAGATAAATTATTTGTATGACAAGCATTTCATTAATACCAAATAATCAGATTTCTTTTTGTTATTTAACAAAATTAATTTTGTGTCATTTTCCCTATGTTCTGTATTAGTTTTCATTATATTTACATTTTATAAATAAATGAATTATTTTTTGTGAGAAGCATTTCATTAATGACGAATAATCAGATTTTTTTTTCAGTTAATTAGAAAAACTACCTTTTGTGTCATTTTCCCCATGCTCTGTTTCAGTCTTCGTTATATTTACATGAGTAAATGAACTATTTTTATGACAAGCATTTCATTAATACTATTTGGTGTGTTAGGAAAAAACAACAACAAAAAAAACACCGGTATCCAAGATATAATAGTAACCGGAGATTTCAATTTTGATATGCTTAGTCCGAACCTGTCGGTAAAAATAAGAAACCTTTGCCTTCAGTTTTCTTTGACGCAAACCATAAATGAGCCAACACATTACACAGAAAATTCATCTTCCCTACTTGATCTTATTCTTACTAGCAATAACACACATTTAATATTTAGTGGTGTCGGCGATCCATTTTTAAACCAAGAATTAAGATTCCACTGTCCTGTATACGGTATTTTAAATTTCTCAAAGCCGAAAAGTAAATCCTATCAACGCCAGACATGGTCTTATGATCAAGGAAATTACAATGTATTGAGACAAAAAGCTTCAACTACTGACTGGGACACTCTACGCGACCCTAATGTTAATATACACGCACAAAATATAACAAATCAAATAATGTCACTTGCTAATGAGTGCATACCAAACAGGATGACTAGAATTCGGCAACGTGAGCCCCAGTGGTTGACTACAACATAAAACTCTACATAAGAAAGAGAAAAAGAGCATACAGAAAGGTTAAGCGAAGTAATCTTCCGAATGACTGGAAGAACTTTAAGATGCTACGTAATAAAGTCATAAACATGATCCGCGAATCAAAGCGAAATTGTAATGAAATAATTGTAAACAAATTGAAATCCAATGCTATTTCCTCAAGAGAATGGTGGACAACATTGAAAACTGTAATTGCTCCTAATACCTCTACCTCTATTCCTCCACTTCAAAACAATGACTCTGTCAGCCATGATGACCTTGACAAAGCAAATATCCTAAACGACTTTTTTAGGGATCAAACTGTCATTGACGAATCTAATGCTGACCTACCTCAACTTGACCCATACACTATTAATTCAAATATGTACTCTCTACATTTTAGTCCAGCTGAAATAGAATCTGTTCTTAAATCCCTAAAAACAGGAAAAGCTACAGGTCCGGATGGAATGAACAACCGTATTCTTCGTGAACTCTCCAAGGACCTTGCTGTCCCCTTTTGCTCGCTTTTTAACCAGTCTATTGAGACAAGTGTCTTTCCACAATGTTGGAAAGTAGCTCATGTATGTCCGATATACAAAAACGGAGACCGATCACTTCCGTCAAACTACCGCCCTGTTTCTCTCTTGTGTACTCCAGCAAAAGTTATGGAAAGAGTTGTCTTTAAACATTTATATAACCACTTTTATGATAATAATATTATAACGCCATTGCAATCCGGTTTTATACCGGGTGATTCAACAACAAATCAGTTAACTTTCTTATATGACACCTTTTGTCAAGCACTTGATGCAGGAAAAGAAGTTCGAGTTGTGTTCTGTGATATTAGCAAGGCGTTCGATCGAGTATGGCACGCAGGTCTTTTGCATAAACTTCAGGCGGCTGGTGTTCTCGGTAATCTACTTAGATGGTTTAATTCATACCTTACCAATCGAAAACAATGTGTAGTACTACCGGGCGTCCAGTCAAAATGGAATTATGTTCGGGCTGGTGTCCCGCAAGGATCAATACAGGGGCCACTTTTGTTTTTATTATATATAAATGATATTGTGAAGGATATC
Organism: Anodontia alba; assembly: GCA_964016985.1. Lineage (NCBI taxonomy): Eukaryota > Metazoa > Mollusca > Bivalvia > Lucinida > Lucinidae > Anodontia > Anodontia alba. The sequence continues at coordinate 53,706,715 of OZ024836.1, read as the reverse complement.
GGTTCGAATATTCGTCTTTTCGCAGATGATACTAGTGTGTATATAATAGTTGACGATCCTGTCGCAGCCGCTGAACTTCTGAACTTAGATCTTGACAAAATCACGAAATGGGCAAAACAATGGCTTGTTAAATTTAACCCTAACAAAACTGAAAGTCTCCTGATCTCACGTAAAACTAACCGCCTCATTCACCCTCCTCTTTCTATGCTCGATCAACAAATAACTGATGTTGAGTCACACAAACATCTTGGGATCTATCTATCAAATGATTGCACATGGCATAAACACATCGAATATATCAAAGAAAAGGCATGGACCAGGATCAATGTAATGCGAAAATTAAAGTATGAATTAGACCGGCAATCTCTAGAAACAATTTATCTAACCTTCATTCGACCGGTTTTGGAATATGCAAATGTGGCATGGGACAACTGTACGCATTATGAAAAAGAAGAACTAGAGAAAATACAGAATGAGGCAGCAAGAATTGTTACAGGCACTACCAAACTTGTTTCTATACACGCTCTTTATGAAGAAATTGGTTGGGATACTCTGGACTCGAGACGCAGAAAGCACAAACTCCCACTATTTTATAAGATGTACACCAACCAAACACCTCCTTATCTATCAACACTAGTCCCCCCTTCTGTTAATACTTTCTCTGAATATAGTTTACGGAATTCGAATGATACTCAAACAGTTCATGCGCGTACGACTCTGTACTACAATTCTTTTTTACCCTCAACTGTCAGAGAATGGAATAATTTATCATTAGAATGCAGAAATAGCGTCTGTTAGTTCTTTTAAACGCTCTATTAATGAAAGCTCAGTTATTGTGCCAAAATATTATAACTCCGGAAATAGACGTTTCCAGATCCTCCATACCCGTTTGAGAACAAATTGTAGTGCTTTGAACAATGATTTATTTCTGAAACGCATATGTGACTCTCCATACTGCCGGTGTGGTGCCATTGAAAATGCCTTTCATTTCTTCTTAAATTGTCCACAGTACGCCCGTCAACGTGCAGATCTCATACACAATGTCTCTCAACATATCACCGTAAGTCTTCGCGTTCTCTTATTTGGGGACAGTTCACTCTCCAACCAAACAAACACAACCATATTTGAGGCAGTACATAAATATATTCGGGACTCAAAGAGATTTTAAGTCATTACTATGATATTTAGCAACTTTTCCTTCTTGCATTTTCAAATTTGGAGAGAAATCATAGACATACACTCTTTATTTACACATAGTCTTTATCCAGAAACGAAACGAATGCTCCACCTCTCTCTCTCTCTCTCTCTCTCTCTCTCTCTCTCTCTCTCTTTCCTTATTGTTTCGATTATGTATATTGCTTTCTTTCGACTACCATTTCAATTGGCAACTATAACATATATTATGACATTTCAATGCTTGATCATACAGTTGTTTTTCCGCCATACTGTACACTGAATATTGTTATCAAGGAGAGGAACCAAACAAGCAGATTGCTTTCGTTCCAATCCTATAAAGTGTGTTATGTGTTTTATGTACTAATGAAAGTATTGAAATAAAATATGTTTAAACCAACAAAAAAAACAAAACAATAACAACAAAAAACACTTATTAATATTTGTAGTGGATTTGTTTTGTCATGTGAACTGTATCTGATATGACCTGTCAGTCACCTGATAAGACCTGTCAATCATCTGATAATACCTGTCATTCCTCTTGGATATCAGAATACCCTAAAACTATCGACCAATGAAATCGCGTAGCTGAAAAGCTTTGCCCTCCTTTGGTTATAGCAAGAGCAAAGCCTAATTAAGATTTTAAAATCAAGATTTTAAAAAATATATTTTATTCAGTTTTGAAACGTTCACTGTAATAATAATAATAATAATAATAATAATAATAATAATAATAATAATAATAAACTGTAAGTAACAAGGATTTAAAAAAAAGTAACAAAAATATATTAAAATATTTGTGAAATATAATAAACAATACAAACATTACATTATTTTTATTATCAGACAAGTAAAATGCAACTATACATAAATACTGTCACAGGCAGATTCAGGGCAAAAATCAAAATTACATAATTGAGACAAATAAATTAATTAAATAAATAAATTCACAGAAACAAACAAAAATTGAAAGATAGAAAAAAAAAGTTTTAATTGTGACATATAAACAACTTACAGAAACAAACACAAAACAAAAAAAAAAAAAAAAAAAAAAAAAAAAAAAGAAATTAATATATATATATATACATATATATATACATATATATACATACATATATTTAAGTATACATACTTCGTTGTAAAAGTATGGTCCAACAGGTATGTATGGCAAACAGTGTAGACCCTGATCAGACATCACATTATGAGGCATGTGATCTGGGTCTACACTGATCGCAAAGGCCTATCTGTTATTATAGTAACAGATTATTATGTTCTAAATTTTGTTTTCATGCATATATTAATTATGAATCATCTGGAAAAATTAGTCAATATAAAGTCAAATGACCAGAGGGAGTGCATATTTATGTTGTTGAATTTCTAGATTTAAATTATAATTTTGTTTTCATGTAAATATGTGCTAATATATCATTATGTTTTTAGTATGTTATATGTAAGCTACAGTACATTTACAAATAAACATGATACAAAAAAAATTGCATCACCCACCCTGACGATTGAATTATTTTTTTATGTCGTCTTACATTTTTTCATTAAATATCAACTTGATGTCAGATACTGATTTTGTTTGCATACTTAAGTGTTAACATAATGATATTTAGGAATAGTTGACACTGAATCTCTGATTATCCATGTATTATTTATTATTTATTTGTTAGTATTGTAAAATACTGGTGAAAATATTAAATACTGTTCTCTCAACTTTTTTTTTTTCTTGCTTTTCTATTCCATTATTTATTCTAAGCCATGCCCATTTTTATCCTATTATTTGCTTTAAGATTCTTCCAAAGACTGAAATGAACAGGAAGAGAAAATTATATTTATTTTCATACTATCTTAAGAACAGAACAAAATTTAGTTATTCTGCTCTTCTATTTTCCAAAGTGATAGGAGAAAGCAATAAAACAAAATAAATAAAAACAACATTTTCAATTAAGGTATGTCATATACATAATGAAGTTTTAACAAAATTATTTACTATATAGTCTGCACAAAGTCTGGTCTGCAAGATACTTGGTCTGCAAAATGTCCCCTTTGGTCCACTGCAGACCAGTCCATGGTCCACTGGTCTGCATGGTTTGGTCTGCAGATTATACCCAACCGCAAAATAGGCCTTTCCAAAAATCGATAGGGTGTGTAGTTTGGATACAGATTTTAAACAAACTCTACTTGTTCAAACTTTCTTAAATTAACACAATATTGTTATGAAACATCAGTGATTTACAATAAATGAAGAATAGAGCAAAAAAATAAATAAATAAATAAAGTAAAAAAGTAAATAAATAAAAAAAAATACTTATTTATTATTATTATTATTATTTATTTATTTATTTATTTATTTATTTATTTATTTATTTATTTATTATTATTATTATTATTATTATTATTTTGCATAGGTCAGATCCACTTTTGGCCATAAAATTGATTTTGCGGTAAATATTTGAAAATAAAGCATGGGAACGGAAACGACAAAATTTTATTTTTTTATATCTAGAATAAAACGCCGAAAACAAAACGTCTTTCCATAAGATGTCAAAAGCAGTAGGCCTATGTATATGCTTACGATGTATATCAACATTCAGGGCCCATTTGTTCAAAACTAACGATGTCGTTTGTTAAGATATCGTTAAAACTATGATCATTAAATATGGTATATACGCTAGTATTTTTGCTAAAAAAATGTGAGTAGCTTTTGTAAGCTACTCACATTTTTTCAGCAAAAATACCTGTGAATTAGATATTGTACTTACTAGAACAGTTAAAATTGTGACCACTAATGAGCTTGTTAAGCCAACGATGCTTTGAACAACTGGACCCTGTTCTTTTCTCCTTAATCACGGAAGCGCAGTTGCAGATTTTATTCCGGAAGTGCAGTTGCAGATTTATCAATTGTGACAAATCGAGAGTTGCTTCACTTGTCAGATATAAACAAATATCATTTACGTTCCCGTTGGTTAGTGTTCCTAACCAAACATGACAGTTTAGTGTTTTGTTAATACAGCATAAATGATACAAGCCTGGAATTGCTGGCATTTCTTCTGAAATATATATGTTGACATAGCTGCAGTATTTGCAGAAATGTCCTCAATGCCTATGTAGTATGGCTGACCACAGGGGCTTGAAGTTCAGTCAGAAGTGCATGTTAAAATTACCCAAATCAACTGTCCAGTGAAGTGATTTTTGTTAATATTTTATGATGACGTCTAGAGGCGGCAAATTTCACCGTCATGTTTGGGCAGCCAGCAGATTATCCTTAATTATTGCATAAAAAGCAGTGCCATGTGTTATTAACAGCCCTGCATTAACCGGCTAAAAGCTGTGTAATAACGAGGCAATTTACACACTGTTAATGCACGGCTACGCAACTTTCAATGTGCTCATATCGGGGCAACAGAATTGCTGTCATCACGAGATTTTTACTGCCCGGCCCTAGAGGTGAAACGATTCACTGAATTTACTGTGCATCGCGGTTCAGTGGTCACAATTCGGTTCACAGTTCTTTTCCTCTGAGTTTTGATAAGGCTCAGTTCACTCAAGTGTAAACAAAAGTTGTCAATTAGCTGCCAATTAGATTGGTAATTACTGCGTGCAGAAGAAGTATTTTGCTTCATTCAGATCAGTTTAGGATAGTTGTACCGTTGCATGACTACTTTAGATAAGTTTTTAATGACTGTTACCAACAAAAACAATGTACTTAGAGTGCCGTAAAATCTATGTATCATTAGTTTTCGCGACTTTGGAATTTCCCAAAAAACATTTAATTATTCAGTCAGTTAACACTGTTATGAATATTACAAGCATTCAAAACACTCAGGAAATGTTGTCAAACACGCCTTCATAGAATTTTCAATATTTCGTGCCATTTTGCAATAGCGATTTTCTATAAAATCATAAATCCATCTCACACTGAATGAAAGGAACAACATTCATGACAGAACCTGTTTTACCACTTTTCTAACATTATATATCTGGGAAGCTTTAGTACTTTAACTTGGTTGCTTATATTAGATTCTTTTCACTGAAGAAAAAAAAAGGAATAAACTTTACACATTATGAAACTTTTACAAATATGATATAAAGCCTATGTCTGTGAACCATTTCAAACAAACTTTGCAGTATGGTGAGCACCTTAGTTGACCACCATAGTATAATCCACATGCAGTTATTGATTGTCTCGAGTCTGAAAAGTGTATCGCGAAATGTAGCGTATCGTGAAGCAAGTATCGCGATACGTATCATATCGTGAGGTGAGTGTATCGTTGCAGCCCTATCCAGCCCTAGAACAAGCATGTAGTCGCGAGACATTGGTGAAAAGGCAAAACAAAACAGTGCAAGAAATAATGCAAAATGTAGCAAATTTTTCAGTTTTTGTGCAATAATAGAGATCCAACATGGTTTTTCAATGCATTAACATTCACCAGGTCCCTTGGGAGGTGTTGAAAACCTCCCTCGGGACCTGTCGAATGTTAATACGTATACATGAAAAACCATGTTTGATCCCAATAGTGGCTTCACCTTCAGCTCACTTTATACATAGTTGATTTGGGCGATTTTAACGTGCATTTCTGACCGAACTTCAAACTCCTGTGGTCTGAATGAGAAACCAGTGATTGCCAGTATCAGATAATTCAAATACAAATGTTTTGTTTCAGTTAAGGGCCCATAAATGGCAAATAACCATGGCAAATAACCATCCTCCATACATTGATTCTTATAATTTTAATAAAGAAGAAAGGAAATGTTTCTTATATGACCAATGATTAGATGTAGTTTGTCTGAACTGTAGTAGTCTATAACATGACCTTTTTTTTATTCTCCCGACATATGAAGTATGTGGGGTATAATGTTTTTGCTTTTCCGCTCGTCCGTACATTCGTTTGTTCGTTTGTTTGTCTTTCCATCACAGGGTCAAAGTTTTTGCGTTAAAGTTTATAAGACCGCATATTTTGAAGATTTCATTCATATTTGGCATGTTGGTAGATATAGGTCTAAAGTTTTTATCAGCACCATCCCCACCCTGGGGGTGACCTTGGGGTCAAGGTCACGGACTTAGAATTTTCATAAAAAAGTCAAAGTTTTTTGTGTTAAGTTTATTTAGCTATATCATCAAGACCCTTGAGGAATTTCATTATATCTGACATGTTGGTAGATATCGGCCTAGAGACTTACTCAGCATGATCCCCACCCCGAGTGTGACTGAGGTCAAGGTCACGAACTTAGAATTTTCATATAAAAGTAAAAATTTTTGCGTTTAAGTTTATATAACCATATCATCAAGACCTTTTGTTAAATTTCATTATCCCCTAACTGAAAGATTGAGCGGATATAGCTATCAGCAAGGAATCTGTTCGTCTGTCTGTTGAAGCATTATTCGTTCATTCTTTATTTTTGTCTTAGGGTCAAAGTTTTTACGTTAAAGTTTATAAGACCTAATATTTTGAAGACCCTTTGATGGGTTTCATTCATATTTAGCATGCTGGTAGATATAGGTCTAAAGTTTTTATCAGCATCATCCCCACCTCGGGGGTGACCTTGGTCAGAATTTTCATAAAAAAGTCAAAGTTTTTTGTGTTTAAGTTTATATAGCTATACCATCAAGACCCTTGAGGAATTTCATTTATATTTTACATGTTGGTAGATATCGGCCTAGAGTCTTACTCAGCCTGATCCCCACCCCAGGTGTGACCGAGGTCACTTACTTAGAATTTTCGTAGAAAGTAAAAAATTTTGCGTTTAAGTTTATATAGCCATATCATCAAGACATTTTGTTAAATTTCATTATCCCCTAACTGAAAGGTTGAGCGGATACAGTTATCAGCAAGGAATCTGTCCGTCTGTCTGTTCATCAGTTGAAGCATTATTAGTTCATATTTTATTTTTGTCTTAGGGTTTTTACGTTAAAGTTTATAAGACCTTATATTATGAAGACCTTTGATAGATTTCATTCATATTTGGCCTGATGGTAGATATAGAGCTTAAGTTTTTATCAGCACCAACCCTATCCTGGTGGATAACCTTGGGGTCAAGGTCACAGAATTTTCATAAATAAGTCAAATTTTTTGTGTTTATGTTTATATAGCTATACCATCAAGACCCTTTAAGGAATTTCATTTATATTTTACATGTTGGTAAATATAGGTCTAGAGTTTTACTCAGCATCATCCCCATCCTGAGGTTTGACCTTGAGGTCAAGGTCACAGACTTAGAAATTTCATATAAAAGTAAAAAAAAAAATGCATCTAAGTTTATATAGCTATACGATCAAGACCTTTTGTTGAATTTCATTATCCTCCTACCAAGAGGTTTAGGAGATATAGCTATCAGCATGGAATCCATCCATCCATCTGTCTGTCCATAAACGCATTATTGTGCACCCCATAACTCCTAACTACCCTTTGAGCTATTTTCAGGAAACTGTCAGGTTGTAGAGGGCATTTGGTAGGGGTGTCAGGTACAAGAAAGACAACTCTGACTTGGTCCATGAGTTATCTCCCTTGTCTGCAGAATTGTAAAAATTTTGTGCGAACCATAACTTTAAAACACGTTAAGATATTTTCTTGATACTTCACCAGTATGTAGAGGACATTGAGTAGGCATATTACATTCAAGAATGACACTTTAACTGTCTTCATTCTGCAGTTTTCTGCCTTGGTTATTTAAATCTTGTGCGGGCAATAACTCTAAAAATTCTTTAAGATATTTTTGTGATACTTTACGGATATGTAGAGGACATTGAGTAGGCATACCTTAAAATTTTCTTTAAGAATTTATATAGCTATATTATGAAGACCCTTTCCTTGGTTTCATTAATATTAAGCATGATGGTATATATAGGTCTAAAGTTTTTATTGGCACCATCCCCAAGCGGGGGAATGGCTTTTAAAGACACATTTTGGATTGCATAACACCCTAATGACTCTAAGGAGATTAAGATAAGAAATTCTTGGTGACTTTGGCCATCCTTACAGGTAGGGGTCTGATAAGGGGAAATTAGATTTTATATCAGCAAAGTTTATGATGAAGACAGAGAAACAAATAAGGTGGGTAATTTGGTGATAATTTGATGTTGTTTTTTTTTTCTGTTTATTCAATAAAATATACCTGGTTTTTGTTCATTAGAATTGTCTCTCCCAGGCAGTTCTAATGAAACCCACAATATATTTTATGGAGAAATACAGATATTTATGCTATACGCTAATTTATCACCAAATGCCTCCTTCATTTGTTTCTTTGGATCAAATACAGAAGATTAGGAAGATAGTATTTTATTTAGTTATTTATGTATTTATTGAAAAAGAGAAGCTTTTTGGCATAAAATACAAATTCTAAATTGTCTAAGAACTTTTTGACATATTCCATAATGTATTGTTTTACTGAAATGGAAATGGAATAAGTGTGCAGTGTTCTTATTTACTTTAGAAAATAAATAAATGAATAAATAAATAAATATTTTCAATTTTATATTTCTATTTCAGTTCATTTATACTTTTTCACAATGCAAGAAAAAACAACACTTTTGTGTTTAGAAAAAAAAACTATCAAAAAAAAAATAAATAAAAAAAATAAAAAGATACAATACAAATCAACAAATAAAATCAACAAGTTAAATGCAAAATTTGCAAATGAATTTATTTGATTCTAAAGTAACATATTGAATACTGCTCAATTTTATGAATTAACCCTTATATGGCCCCACCTAAGGAGACTTAACAGCCTTATAAAGACTCCATAATCACTTAGATAAGATAAGCCTTTGATGTGCGCTCTGTTATCAGGACTGTATATTGGGGGTGATCATGAAGGTGGGGTCTAGCCAAAGAAGGAAAAAAATGTGTCTTTAAGTCAAGGTCACAGACTTTTCATACAAATGTCATTTTTGCTTATATTATAAAGACTGATTGAATTCACTGGTATATGGTGATAGTTATAGGGCTAAAGTTTTATTTAGCTCAATCCCTGCACCTGTGCCTGACCTTTGAGGTCAAGGGCTTCATATTATGTGTGATTGAATTTTTTCAATGTTATAACATATAGCATACAACTGCCATCTCCAGAGTCAAAGCTACATACTTTGTGCTCTTTAAAAAGTGGTGGTAGCCTTGGTCGGGGGTATATGTGCCCCACTGGGCACTTTGTCTAGTTGCAACTAAGTCCCAAGACATAGTCCCAAGACATAAAATTATTTGTCTTCAAGCTTAATCTGTATATTTAGTTAGTCACATGTTATGCAAGAATATCGTATTTAATACTTTAAAGAACATATGTTTTGGATATTTGTTAGAATTGCCTCAGTGAAGTGATTCTAACAAATATTCAAAACATATTTTCTATGGGAAAATACAACCAAAACAAGACCTTTCTTACATATCAGTCTGCTCATTAAGTATTCTCTACAACAGCAAATTCATTATAATGGCAACATCTTTGGGAACAAATGTTGTCGTTGTAATGAGGGTTCACTGTATTTTTATGCTTTTGAAAATGGTCAGTTGGAGAAAGTTGGGGTCCAGCACAGGTCTGTGTTATAAACAAGGTTTGGGTGTAGTTAGCAATTTTTGTCATGAGTCATTTTGAGTCGTTTTGACCATCACACTTGTAGCTGATCAAAACCTATTTTTATAAAATCCATGTGATGTCAAATTCTGGTAAGTATTCCACTTGTGCATTGGAATCACATCCTCTAGCATAAGTCTGTTGAGAAACAACATAAGATTTCTTTATGTGTTCAGATACAGATTTTCATGTAAAAACATAAACCTGAGTTGCTTCAGTGCAATTTGGTGTGGCCTAAATGTCCTAAAAATTCTAACTCTTTATTTCATACTTTTTTGGGTCTAAATTCTGCTTTTTATGCAGTTATTTCTTAGAATACTTAATGGAATGGCAAATAGTGTAGACCCTAATCAGACTGCTCTTTCAGGAGTAGTCTGATCTGGATCTGCACTGTTTGCATGTATTTTGTTAGGAACTTTAGTGTATGAAATTTTAGGACATTTACTGTAATGGTTATATATTGACAGGACTAGTGAAAACAAGCCATGTTAAGCCCTGGTTCATTACTGCAATTTGATTGGCATGGTACGGGAGAGGGACGGGACATGATGTCATGTATTTTCACGAGAAACAAACAGAGAATGAAGACATTTGGTAAATTTAGTACATGTACACTGTAAACAAGTATTGTTTTGCAGAGAGAATGCTTTTTAGAGGTCTGGATAGGTCTGGTGTATTTTCCTCCATTTTTACAAGGGAGATAACTTTTGTGGCTTGTTTGCATTCCTGCACACCATACCCCTTCTGAACAGGGGACTACTCTCAGAGGAAAGAATTTGCTCCTTTTTTAATTTGTTCCCATATTCTTTCCTTTTTGAGTGGACTCCTTTCCAGTAGGGAGGCAGTACACATTTGACAGAGTTACCTACCTTGAAAGTGAACTCATACCCCTAAAAGGCTCTTTTTTAAGGTGGGTACCTGAATCTATTTTAATATAAGCTTACTTTCTTTGATATCAGATAATTCTAGTTCCAGCTTAACCCTTAAAGCACCAGTCATACCTACATCTGATGACATTTTGAAATATTTTCTCTAAAAAATAATAATAATGGAAAAATTAGAATGCTATCTGCTACAGTTTTGCTTGGCATTCTAGGGGCTAAAAGCAGCTGTTCCCAGTTTGACATAAATGTCAAAGTAGAATGGGAAAAAAATATTGTCTGCATATGTATCGTTAGTTTGCTAACTAGGTGATGTAGCCCAAGTTACATGTAGATGGAAGGAGATAATATTGTTTCAAAAAATAATGGTTATGACATCAATACTTTGTGGTTTGTTCATATTTTCATGTATTTTCATAAAATAAAAAGAAGAAATTCATCACGAAAACATACCTATATAATTTTGACCCAGATTAAACCCCACTTTTATATAGTAAAACGGGTATACAGTGGTATACTTTATTTTTCTTATTTCTGCTCAAAACATAGATTGTGGGTACTCGTTAGAACTGCCTCGGTGAGGCGGTTCTAACGAGTACCCACAATCTGTGTTTTGTGCAGAAATATGAAAAATATCTGAGTTTTTTTATCTGAAACTTTTCAGTTTTTGGAGATAAAATTTTCTATATATTTGAATAGGCATGTTTTCGTAATGTATTGCAACTGCACAATGAGTTTGCAGAATATATTACCATGCATAGTTCCAGGTAAGAGGATATCTTGATCAATATATTTCTTATTCCCCACAAAAACATATGATTTGGGTACTCCTTAGAAGTGTCTCAGGGAGGCGCTTCTAATGAGTACCCATAACGTATGTTTCCATGGAGATATAAGAAAAATGTCAGTAATTTTTGGTTGAAAAATGGCCATATCAGGAGCTGTGGTATACTGCTCACTTTACAATAAACAGGGTAATAAACAATTCTTACTGGTAAACTTTTTCATGTGTGCATAGGTCTAGATAAGAGTGGGTTATCAGGCCAATATTTTTCTTATTTCTCCATGAAAACATATGTTGTGGTTACTTATTAGAAGTGCCTCAATGAGGCACTTCTAATGAGTACCCACAAAAAATATTTGTGGAGAAATAAGATAATATCAATACTTTTGGATTGCAAAAAAAAAAGAAAAAAAGAAAAAAAGCATCTTATTAAGAGCTATGTGATAGTGAGAGACATGTTTCTGTACTAAAACAATCTCTTGTTTTATTAGTATGTATGGCTAGTGCATTTATGGTAAAGGTCCTAAAATTTTGAACACTTGATTAGGTATTTTTTAGGCCTTTTAAAGGTTAGATGCTTCATTACAAAATACTTATGCAGAGTTCCATATAAGCGGAGATAGCCACATAAAATTTACCTTATTTCTCCATGAAAACATGTGTTGTGGGTACTCATTAGAAGTGCCTCCCTGAGGCACTTCTAATGAGTACCCATAACATATGTTTTCATGTAGAAATAAGAAAACTATCAGTACTTTTTAGTTGGGGAAAAAATGCTTTATCTGGAGCTATGCTTCTTTAATACATTTCAATTATTATGGGTTAGGTTTTTATTGAGCTTGAGATTTCATGCATATCATCTCTTAATGTCAAACCTTATTTTTGAAAGTTTTTCACAGCTTGCTAATAAGACTGTCTTTCTTGCTTAATTATTTCAGGACTACTTGAACGACCCCCATTGTCACCTCATGTAGAGGAAGCAAGCTATAAACTGTTTATTGCTGGTAAAAGTGGGGTAGGAAAAACTGCAACTGTCTCAAAGCTATCTGGTAATGAGCTACCCAAGACTCACTGTGAAACCCCGGGTAATAACTGTTATATTATACATCTTGTTTACTTTCCTTGTTGTTATTAGTATGCATGTTATTTATTCATTTAAGGAAGTAGCCACTGTAAGACACTTACGTTTGGTGGTCACTTTATTTTGATACTAATGACGATCTGGGTAAAACTGCTAAAATAAAACTCTGCCAAAATTCAATTTTGAATAAACGTAGGTAGCTTGGCATACATCTGTAAGCATGAATACACCAAAATTAAAATGCACAAACAAGCCCTTCCTGTCAAACTGCCAAATTTTGATTCCAGAGGTATAGCATATTTACCGTAAGTATTCGGACAGACAGGCCTGCACAGACAGTGTAGACCCAGATGAGACACTGCAGAACTTGGCATGTCATCAAAGTACACTGTTTGCCACTCATCCAGCAACTTTTAGACACAACAACAGATAGTAAATTGCACTTGTTCAAATTTTAAAACAAGTATGGTGGGACTTAACATGTTCAAATATTTATTGTGCTTCCTACATCCTTTGGAAAGACATGTTTTTTTCAGCGTTTTATTCTGAATGGAAAAATTGATTTGTGATTGACAATATCTTATGAGAAACCATTTGTGGTTTCTGTTCCTTTGCTTAGTTTTCAAATACTTACTGCAAAATTTATTTAATGGCCAAAACTGGGTCTGACCTTTGCAATTTCTATAGTAAACTGGATTTTTGAAATTTTTTCTTAAAAATTATTTTTTGATTTTCTTCACTACTTTAAGATTATGGATGTTCCAAAACAATATTGTGAAAATTTCAGAAAGTCTGAAAAGTGGAACTTGAAAGTCTGCATCCAAACTGCAAACTCTATCAATTTTTGCATATTTTGCATCCATTTTTACTATGGAGAAAAGTGAAAATATTTAATTGTTTTTTAAAACCAATGACTAGAATAAATCTTTTTGTGCATGGGTGGTTACAACAAAGGGCTTTGCATTAGGGTTATTACAGTAACTATTTGTACTCTATCTGGACCTGTGTTACCCGTTTTGCTCACTTTTGAAATAAAATTCTGTATGATTTCAGGTATCCAGACAACAACTTGTTACTGGCCTGTAAAAGTGACAGACTTAAATAAAGTAGTTCTGTTTAAACTACAATTCTATGATGCTGGAGAAGCTGCCATCAGAAAATTTGATCATGTCTTGTCGGTAAGTGAGACTTGGCATCCAGAAAAGGTATTTCATATGAGCTGTGCCATGAGTAAAAAGCCAGTGGCTCATATATGGTAAACTTTGTCCTAAAATTTTGAGCATTTGGTTCCTTACTTTTTTGGCCTAAAAGTTGCTGTTTATATAGTTGTTTCTTAAGATATTTAGTGGAATGGCAAACAGTGCTGACCCTGATCAGACTGCTTCTTCAGGAGCAGTCTGCTCTTGCTCTGCACTGTTTGCCCTTGCCATTTTGTCGGCAACTTTGGTGTACAGAATTTTAGGACATTTACCGTAACTTGGTATAATGTGATGGGGTGATGATTATGATAATTTTATCACCAAAATATTTCTTGTGTATGACTTACATGTAGACATCAGGGCCCAGTTGTTCAAAGCTAACGACATCGTTAGTTAACGATTCGTTAAAATTTACCTCGAGTGATATGCAAATATGCTGAAATTTTTTGCTGATAAAATGTGAGTAGCACATTTTTTCAGCAAAAAATATCAGAATATTGTATATTGAATCTGATAAAACAGTTAACGAAATGACCCTTAACGAGCACGTTAAGCTAACGGCGCTTTGAACAACTGGGCCCTGATCTGGCATACTTTGCCTCCCTAACAAAGACTCAAGCACTAAATTGAAGATCCTCACCCATATTTCATGGTGTAATTACTTTGTCATTTTTTGTGTCAAGCCCTACATTTAGCTCCATTTCTGATGAACCATATGCCCTACAGTCATCAAACCTGGCATATACTTTCTCCCTGTTGGGTGGTGTGCCCTTTTGCTGAAACTTTCTTGGGGGTTGGCGCAGCCATCATTGGCTTTTGGAAGGAAGCTTCTTGACTCACTGGAGACAAGTGCAAGATTTGGAGCCATTATCTCATCTATCCCAGTCTTCTTATCTTTCTGCTTCTCATTCAGAGAAAGCTCAACATGACTGAAATATCGTTGACAGGGCAAGTAAACCTCATTTCAAACAAATAAAACCTTCCTAACAGGGGCCCAAACACTGTAGTACAGTCGACTCGCATTATCTCAAAGTCCAACAGTGGCTCAGTGGTAGAGCATCCGCTTTGTGACCGGGAGGTTGTGGGTTCGATCCCTGGCCGGGTCATACCAAAGACTTTAAAAATGGTACTAGCTGCTCTTTCGCTTGGTACACAGCATTAAGGAAGTAGAGCTAGAACTGGTCAGCTCAGTGTCAGTATAATGTGACTGGGTGAAATATCATGTCAAAGTGTCTGGAGTGTGATATTTCAGTGAGGCAGCACTCTAAAAGTTAGCATTGCGTTCCCTGCCACATCCAGACACCGTCGTGATATGACTGAAAGAGGTTGAAAGCGATGTTAAGCCCAAATCAAACAAACAAAATCTTGAAGTCCAAGGGACTCACTAAAATACTTCGAGATGTCCATACCTCAACAATTCAGATTTGCAGAACTGAGGAAAAAATAAATCAAACAACCACATTTCACAAATGAATATGTAATTTGACTCCTTAAGTTAGAGATAGATGTATATTGAAAATATTGTGGAAAAGAGGAGTAATTGCTCCCTCTTTTCCACAATATTTTGTTGCCTGTTGTTAGATTTCCTAGATAATTAAAACAGGGACCAGATTTTCACTTCGAGGTAAGCAGTTATTCGAGTTAAGCAAAGTTAAGATAACAAGAGTCGACTGTATTTTGTGGCTATGACCTGCGTATCACATTCCAGTGGCTTTGTCATTCTATACATGAATTTTAGTGTTTAATGCATTTATAATGCTGATAGGCACTGGCAGGTGCAACACTGCCTTCTGCAGGATATTTGTTCTTATTTCTCCATAAAAACATTGATTGTGGGTATTTATAAGAAATGTGCAGCTGAGGTGGTTTTAACCCTTGTCCTGCTGAAACAGGATATATCCTGTCTTTGCAAACAGTGTAGATCCAGATCAGTTGGCTTCTGAAGAAGCCAACTGATCTGGCTCTGCACTGTTTGCCATTTAGTATATGAATTTATATCAACAATCCAGATCAAGTAATCTGATTGGCTGAAAATTAGAAGTAGGCGTAGCATCTTAATTTATTCAGCATGACAAGGGTTAATCAGTGCCCACAACAATATTTTCATGGAGAAATAAGAAAAATATTTGTCTTGATACTCCTGTCAGGCTTTCAAGTGGGCCATACTTTTCCTTACTTTTTTATGCTCATACTTTTCCTTACTTTTGTCTGAAAATGCAATACCATCCCTACTTTTTAGTCCCAAAAATGTTTGAAGTGATAAAAAAATATATTTTTACTCACTCACTTCGCATAGCAACAGATAGGACGCTTTTTTCATCCGAAAAATACTGATATCTTTCTTATTTCTCCACGAAAACATATGTTGTGGGTACTCATTAGAAGTGCCTCAGGGAGGCACTTCTAATGAGTACCCACAACATATGTTTTTGTAGCGAAATAAGAAAAATATTATGTGGATACCCCCTCTATCTGTAGCTATGACTTCGTTAGCTCCGCGTTTGTAAAAAAAAGTTGTATTTTTTACTCACTTTCTTCACTCACTCAGAGTTTGTAAAAAAATCAGATCAACTTAATCTGAACAGCCATGATGCAAAGTTTATAAAATATTTTTGCTTTAGTTGTAACTCCTTTTATGGAACATTTACATGTATTTTGGTATTTCCTTTCCATGGTAATGTAGTATTATTGTTCAGAGAAAACATTATTTACTTATTATATTTTTTTCTAAGTCTGAAAACACTCAGAACCTTCTTACTATTCCTACTTTTCATGATTGAAATTCCTACTTTTGCCCCACTTTTACAAAATTTTGAGCCCTACTTTCCCCTTTATTGATGGAGGGCACTTGAAAGCCTGTCCTCTTATCTGGAGCTGTTTACCTGCTGCTGATGTTGATTGTTCATTCTGTTGTCTACCCCCTATTTTTGATCTTTTCAGGCTTGTACAGAAAAAACTGATGGGGTTGTATTTTTGTTTTCTATCATCGACAAGTCAAGCTTTGATGAACTACACCAGCTAATCAGTCGGCTGTCAACTCCTGATGATAACAGAGTCAAGCTCGTCATTGCAACAAAGTATCCTGAAACATAACGCTTGATAAGATGCTTTTTTCAGTCCAAAAGTATTGATATTTTTCTTCTTATTTCTCCACAAATACATATGATTGGGTACTCATTAGAAGCACAGAGGTGCTTCTAATGAATTCCCACAACATATTTTTTTGTGGAGAAATAAGAAAAGTATTTGCCAGTTAACCCCTCTTATCTAGACCTATGCTGATCAGATCTCAAATAGATTCAGATAAATCACAAAAACATACATGCCATGTGGGAAAAAGGCCCATATGCCATTTGAGAACAGCGATGGTCTAGATGATAGTTCGCATTTGTGCAGTCTGATCTGGACATTCTCCCTTCATCAGGGCCTGTGTTGTCTGCAAATTGTATAAGGGTTCTTTTCGTGCATTGCACATTACATGTATACGTTATGGGTACTCATTAGAAATGCAAGGTGCTTCTAATGAGTACCCACAACATATGTTTTTAGCTCACCTGAGCCAAAGGCTCAAGATGAACTATTGTGATCACTTGTACTCCCTGTCCCATTAACAAAGGTGGCAGCCATGCCTATATATGGTATAACCACTTAAAAAGTCTTCAGAATGAAGAAAGCTTTGAGGCTGAATGTTAGTATATAGCATCGGGTACTCAAGGTCTACCAGGTTTGTTCAAATGATGATCATAAGTTGACCTTTGACCTTTTTGTGACAAAGTCAAATTTGCATCCGAATACATTTGTATGGGGAAAATGTTGAAAATGTAACGCTGTTTGCCAATTACTCTTTTTTTGGGGGTGTCCAGACTTAAGTACATACCATATTCGACTACTTACCAGCTTAAAATTACCCAGAAAACTTGTGGTTAAATATGTATCCACCTATACTAAGGGGACACTTAAAAACTATCAGGAAAGGACTTATCTAATGATGCTTACGTGATGGTTTTGTGTTTTCTTCTGATTGTCTTTATAAAAGCATATGTTGTGGTACCCATTTGAATTGCATATGCTTTCATAAAAAAGTAGACAAAAAGTATACTGGCTTTAATCTGAAGACTAGGGAATTGCTTGACTGTGCGCTTATAGGGGTATGTGCGGTAATTAGGTCAAATACTTTAGGGCAAAACCAAGATACACATGGCTGCAATTTTCCTTAACCATGTATAAGATGTGACCAGCATGCACACAGTGAAGTTACCCAACGTGACATCCATGGGTTTGAATCCAGCTGGCATATACCTGTGTTAAAGATTAAAAATGTTCTAGATACCAACCAGTCTGATGTTAATGATACAGTTTACCTAATGAACAGAATATGCGAGCATCTGTGGTACAGGGACTTGATTTTAGCAGGAAAAGCTTCAAATCCAACCAGCATGGGAGATTTTTCATCTGCTATAAAGTCACAAGAAGAAGGTTATGTTTGAAAAACTGCTGGAGACATTGTACTTAATAAATAGATTATACAAGCATTTATGCCACAGAAACTTGATTATTTTTGTATGAAAACTCCAGGGGCAGATCCAGAATGATTTCTGAGGTAGTTTGATTTTACTGACTAGCTATTTGGACAAACAGGCCTGAGCAAACAGTGCAGACCCAGATCAGATGCTGCAGAATGTGGCATCTGATCAGAGTCTACACTGCCCGCACCCAGCAATTTTACACACGTTCATAGGTAGTAAAATGGACTTGTTGAAGAGAAGTATAAGGTAAAGATTAGGGTAATTACGATATACCAAATTTATCCAAAATTCCCATGAAAATAAATTTTGAGTCAAAGAGAGGTTCATCTGAACCCCCTATGAATCCCTCCATGAAGTCATCAAGCCAATCAGTGTGGAAGATTTCTTACATGTTAAGTCAGAAGAGGATGACTTGTTTTTTGGGGTTTTTTTTAAAGAAATTGAAACAGTGTATCTGATGAATAGAATGTGCAAGCATCTGTAGCTTTTGATTTTAGCAAGAAATAAATCAAAGCCAGCCAGTGGGAGATTTCTCACCTGCTATACAATCAGAAAAGAAAGGCTGCAGTAAATGTACTAAATTTTGAACACTTTATTTCATACTTCTTGGGCCTAAATTTTGCTTTTTGTTATTTCTTAACCCATTAAAGACTGAATAGACTCTCCCACACTATATATTGGAAGAGTCCATTTTCGATTTTAGGTATGTCAGACTATATGATGTAGATATTCCTAAAGAAAAATGGTTCAACTATTTGCAAACAGTGGAGACCCTGATCAGATACTGCATTTTGCAGCATCTGATCTGGGTTTGCACTGCTTGCCAGTTACCAGTTTAGGGGTCGCCAGTCTTCAATGGGTTAAAATATTTAGTCAAATGCAAGAGTGTAGACCCAGATCAGACTGCTCCTCTGCACTGTTTGCATATGCCATTTTGTCAGAAACTTTGGTGTACGAAATTTTAGGACATTTAACGTATGCATGAAACTTACCTGGCATGGTGTACCTAACAAACAGAATATGCAAGCGTCTGTTCTACAGAGACTTGATTATGTTAACAGGAAAGCCATTAAGCCAAGCAGTGTGTGAGATTCCTCATCTGGTATACAGTTAGAAAAGGACAGCTGTTTGAAAAAAATTCTTGAGACAGTATATCTAATGAAAAGATTTTTCAGAGGATAGAATATGCAACCATCCGTGGCATAGAGACTTAAGTTTAGAAGGAAAAGCTCTAGGCAAAGTTTGCAGTGGCAAATTGATGATTTTTTTCCCCATAAAACAGAATTTGACATTTCATGCAAATTGGAGACAATTTGCATGAAATATCGAATCCTGTTTCCTGGGAAAAATAAGAAAAATATTTCAAAACGTTGTCTGCTGAAAATTTTACCCTGAGTGCTAAGTGTTAAAACCAACCAGTGTAGGAGATTTCTAATCTGCTATACTGTAGGATGGCTATGTTTGAAAAATCTTGAGACAGTGTATTAGATTAATAGAATATGCACACATATGTGGCACTTGAGTTTAGCAAGAAAAGCTTCAAAGCAGTCACAGGGAGATTTCTCATCTTCTGTACAATGATAAGAGAAAGGCTATGTTTGAACCGTTCTTGATACAATGTACCTAATGAACAGAATACATAAGCTTCCGCTACAGACACTTAATTTTGGTGGGACATGCATCAAAGCCAGCCAGTGGGGAAAATTACCCATCTGCTATACAGGTCAAAGAGGATGAAAAATTCTTGAGGTATAGCTGTTGCTCTAGTTATGTCCAGACACATATTTTTCTTATTTCTTCACAAAAACATGTTGTAGTTACTCATAAGAATTGTCTCAGTGAGGTGATTCCATGAGTACGGTAAATGTCCTAAAATTTCAAACACTTTATTCCACGCTTTTTGGTCTTAAATTTTGGTTTTTATGCAGCTGTCTCTTAAAACACTTAGTGGAATGACAAACAGTGTAGACCCTGATCAGACTGCTCCTTAGGAGCAGTCTGATCTGGGTCTGCACTGTTTGCCTATGCCGTTTTGTCAGACACTTAGGTGTTCAAAATTTTAGGACTTTATCATAAACAACATCAAGAAATAAGAAAAATAACTATACTGTTTGATGGTAGAAAGCAGTATATCATAATTATCAGAAAGCATGATATTAAAATTATTAATTACTGTCAAAAACATTTTTTCATGATGACTCATCTCATTAAAAATATAAAAAGATGTGACAGATTGTGGACTCTGTGTATTGTTTGCCTCTATCAGCAGGTGGTAAATTACTCTTGTTCATACTTTAGAACAAGTATGGAAAGAGTTAAGGTGTCCAAATATGGAAAGTAAAGTAGAATATGCCAGGGATGCTGAGAGAAACAAGTCTTCTGTTTGTTGCAATGACATAGGCAGGTATCAGCCCGTGAATGCATAATGAGTGAGGGAATAATTCTCTTGATAGTAAGGTAGGTTATTCCCCTTGGACAGATGTAGGAAAATCATAGCTATAGATTAAACCATTTAAACTGAATAGATCCTGCACAGTTTGCATATGCCATTTTATCTGAACTCTGGTGAACACAAGTTTAGGACATTTACCATGTATAAAATTATAAAATAAAAAATAATTAACATAAAAAGTCTTGGAGAAACAATAGGCTTTCATTTAGCATTAAACATTTATCCCCAAGGCATATTCAGTGTAACCTCCACCAACGGCCATTTCTCCGTACAACAGTCACTTTTTGGACATACCAGTATTAAGTTGTACTACATATTTAATCTCTCTACAACAGCCACCTCTCTATCACAGCCATGTTTTGGATATCCCAGTTAAAATTTATTAGCTAACCCATAGCATAACTGCAGGTCAGCTTATGCCCTAGCCTGTCGTTTGTTGCCTGTCTGTCCTTTGTTTACTCATCATACTTTCGACATCTCCTCCAGAATGGTAAGTCGGATTGATCTGAAACTTGGTAGGAGGCATTGGGGCTACATGGAAATTCAGAATTGCTAAAATGGTTGTGTTCAGATATCCAAGATGGCCGATGGCAGCTATCTTAAAATTGTTCAGATGACATCTCCTCCAGAACCTTTGGTCAGATTAAGCTGAAACTTGATGGGAGGCATCAAGGAGACATGGAGATTCAGAATTGCTAAAATCTGTTCCAATATCCAAGACAGCAGCCATCTTGAAAATCTTCAAACCACATCTGCTCCTGAAGGCTAATTTGGATTCAGCCTAAACTTGGTGGGAGACATTAGAGTAACATTGGAGATTCAGAATTGCTCAAATCTTTCTATGCAGATATCCAAGATGGCAGCCATTGTGGCCATCTTGAAATTCTTAAAACTACATCTCCTCCCAAATCGTAAGTCAGTTTGAACTGAAACTTGGTGAAAGGCATTATAATGACATGGAGGTTTAGAATTGTTAAAATCATTCCATTCTGATATCCAAAATTATCTGCCATTGCAGCCATCTTGAAAATGTTCAAATGACATCTGCTTCTGAATGGTAATTCAGATTAAGCAGAAACTTGGTGGGAAGCATTGGGGAGACAGGGAGATTCATAAATTGTCCATTCCAATATCCAAGATGGCCATCTTGAAATTCTTCAAACAACATCTCCTCCCAACCTGTTAGTTGGATTTAACCGAAACTTGATTGGAGGCATCGGAGCAACATACAGTTTCATATTTGCTAAAATCCTACTGTTCTGATATCCAAGATGGCCACTATGGCAGCCATTTAGAAAAATCTTCAAACCATATCTGCTCATGAATGGTATGTCGTGGGATTGAGACAAACCTTGGTGAGAGGCATTGGGGCAATATGCAGTTTCAAAATTGCCAAAATCATTTTGTTACAATATCCAAGATGGCCACCACGCCACCCATCTTGAAAATCTTCAATTGTTATCTGCTCCGTAATGGTAAGTCAGATTGAGCTGAAACTTAGTGGATCCATTCTGATATCAAAGAATAGATGGCAGGGCAAGAGTCCCTTTTACAGTATCTTGTGCACAACACCATCCACCCTGCACCAACATCATCTCCTGAATCCTAGGTCGGATTGAGCTGTTCAGAAACTTAATGGGAGGCATCAAGGCAACACACAGATTCAGAATTGCTAAAGGCAATCTGATCTGATAGCCAAGATGGCCACCCTGGCACAATGTAACATAAGATCAGCCTAATCCAGGTGAGTAATTTCTGGCTGACTTTGGAATCTAGTTATATATGAGCCAGCGCACAACACAACCTACAATAAGACTTGTGCGACCAGCAAAGACTCGGATTAGCCTGCCCTTCCCTGCAGTCTGATCAGAGTCTTTGCTGATTGCACGTGCCTTCTACATCCTCCAGGCTATTCAAAGAGGAATAAACGAGAACCCTTGCCATACTGGGTGGATGTACAGGCTAATCTGAGTTTTTGCTGGTCACACAGGTCTTATTGTAGGTTTTGTTGTGGGCAGGCTCATATTTAACCCTTGTCATGCTGAATAAATTAAGATGCCATGCCCACTTCTAATTTCCAGCCAAATAGATTACTTGATCCGGGTTTTTGATAAAAATTCACATATTTAATGACAAACAGTGCAGATCCAGATCAGTTGGCTTCTTCTGATCTACACCGTTTGCTAAGACGGGGCATGTTGTGTTCAGCAAGAGAAGGGTTAACTCTTCTAAAACAGCAACCTCTCTATGACAGCTAGTTTTATTTGTTCTCGAGAGTGGCTATTGTAGGACGGTTGCACTGTACATCACCACTCCAGGAGCTATGCTGACCCAGTTAAGATGCCACGCCCACTTCTAATTATCAGCCAGTCAGACTGTTGTTACAAATCCATAGACTGAGTGACAAACAGTGCAGGTCCAGATTAGTTGGCTTGAAGAAGCCAACTGATCTGGAAGTACCGTACACTGTTTGCAAAGGCGGGAAATGACTGGGACTAATTAGACCAGGGATAAAACTCTGTACTTTCATGTCAAGCCTTATTTTCTCTGAGAAAAAAAGTTAAGAATGTCATCACTCCATGTAATACTCTACCTGAGGTGTATGGGGCACCAGGCACATTCAGAGCTACAATATTGCTTGTCGCTTTAAGGGTTAATTAAACATAGACTTTGTTATTTGTGTATGGGGAAGTGTTTGATTTCCTGTGAGTGGTTTCAGAAAATCTTCAAAAAGAGTTGTTTTTTTTTTGTTTTTTTTTAAATACTACCTTATTTAACCAGAGTATTGGGATGCCTTATCTACTTACCATACGTCTCCTAAAATTTGAAGTCAGTTCTACTACCTCTTGATGTGTCTAAAGTAATATGTATGTATGGCAAATAGTGTAGACCCTGGTCAGATGCTGCATTGTCTCATCTAGGTCTATGATGTTTGCAAAAGTCTGTCTGTCCCAATACTTAGGGTTATTACCATACTCAACTTACAAGACTAATCTTTTGTGTGAAAACAGCCCTGCATGTCATTAATAAACAGCAGAGGCCCACATCAGCCTGTGCATCAATGCAGTCTAATCAGTGCCTTCTTTGTTAGAAAAATGGTAAAATCTGGTGATGCTGTGAGCAGGTAATGGAGGCTCTGATCAGTAGACTACATAAATATGCTATCTGTCCTTGATCTTTATTGTCCATGCATGGGAAAAAGACTGTTTTCTCCTGTTACTGTACATGTGACAATTATCGAAAATCCCTGAAACATGTCAAAGTCTTAAGATCCAATTTCATATAATCAATAGAGCTGCAACTAGAAAATGCACATAAAATTTTTTCATTCTCCATTTAACCCTTACACTGCTGCAAATGTTTCTGATCTGGGTCTTCTGAAGGGGTAGCTTACCTGAGCACCCATCAGTTCTCTCAGTTTCCACCGATTTAATTCACACTTGCACATGTGATGAATCAATGGACAGGGTTACTAAAAGCGGAAAAGTCATGATCACGTGACTATCACAAAGGCCTCGGACCAGTATAGCCAACCTCGGACCTGTAACTTGGCAAATACAAAACTACCTGATTAATAGGATTATAATATATTAAGACACATTCATCAACAGTTAATGGGCTTAGATCATTGTGGAAGATGTTGATCTTTAAAATATAGAAATGAAGTTACCCAGAAGAGGCCACAATCATGAAACAAAGCATTTTTGATACTTCATCAACCGTCTATGAACTAAGATCATTGTGGAAGATGTTGGTCTTTAACCCTTGTCCTGCTGAATAAATTAAGATGCCATGCCCACTTCTAATTTTCAGCCAATCAGATTACTTGATCTCAGTTTTCGCTACAAATTCATATACTTAATGGCAAACAGTGCAGATCCAGATCAGTTGGCTTCTTCAGAAGCCAGCTTATCTGGATCTATTACACTGTTTGCAAAGGCAGGGTATATCCAGGTTCAGCAGGACAAGGGTTAAAAAAGTAAATGAAGTAACCCAGGAAATGCCACAATCACAAAACAAACCTTTTCTGAGACAACAAAAGAAGGAGTGATGAGGAACAAACAATGAAAGGACAGAATAATACAGTTCCAATAACTAACAGACAACACAAAAGAACTGTAACAGAGGAACTCTCTTGGAACAGATAGCAGAAACAATTTCTTGGGCGCTTAACCCTTGCCTTGCTGGATAAATTAAGATGCCACGCCCACTTCAAATTTCCAGCCAATCAGATTACTTGATCTGGGTTTTGATAGAAATTCACATATTTAATGACAAACAGAGCAGATCCAGATCAGTTGGCTTCCTCAGAAGCCAACTGATCTGGATCTACATTGTTTGCTTAGACAGGGCATGTCGTGTTCAGCAAGAGAAGGATTAAAAACATAAAAATAAGATGAGTCTGGGTCATTAGTCTTATCACTGATAAGGGACTTGGGGTAATAAAACCTGGTATACTGTCAATGGAAGATAGACAGATAGAGGCTCAACAGGGGGAATTTAATATTGTGGAATTTAGTACTGACTTATTTATTCTGTTCCCTAGGTAATATCATATGAGCTGGAACACAGCAGTTGTCCTGCAAAATTACCTTTGAGCAGAGCGGAGCACTCTGGGTAAAATTTTCAGCAGCGGACATTTTGTAATATTTTTCTTATTTTTCCCAGAAAACAGGATTTGATACTTCATGCAAATTGTCTCCAGTGGGGACAATTTGCATGAAATGTCAAGTCCTGTTTTCTAGGAAAAATAAGAAAAATTTCTGCTGAATCTGCCCAGAAAGTGGTATAGGTTAAACTAGTTTTACTGGATCGAAACCTTGCCCTTAATGCTGATGCAGCTCAAAATTACAACAAATATCCTGGAATCTGTTTATAAGACAGTTTCAAATTTAAGAAGGTTTAAAGATGGACCCCAACAGTATTGTATTTAAACAAAAATGTAGAGATTATATAGAAAAGTGACCATAATAACTATAAATATCTGAAATGTCTTGTAATCAGTCATCTATAAAGAGGTTCAAGTGTATGCTTTTGAGGAGAAATAGGAAAAATAATTATCTGAATACCCCTCTTATCTAGAGTTATAAGTTCACCTCATACTAGTAATTTTTTCTTCAGCATGTGCCCGTCTCGTATTTCTTGTTTGTGCAATCAGGTGTAATAATTGACTTTTTATTGTTAAAATATTGTATTTCGTGAAAGAAAAAGGTATTGTGTTTCACTGCATCAGGTGCAGAATCTTCTGCAGTATTGTCTTTTTACTGCAGATTATTTATTTTATGTCCTTTTTGCACTTAGCATGCTGGTAAAATGTTTCAGCGAGTGACAAATTGATGACATTTTTCTTATTTCCCCCCCCCCCCCCCAAAATATACTCTGACCTTTCATGCAAATTGTCTCCTAAGGAGACAATTTGCATGACATGTCAAGCCTATTTTCTGGGAAAAATTAGGAAAATACTTCAAAATGTTATCTGCTGAAATGTTTACCCGACATGCTAAGTGTGAACCCTAGTCCTGTTGAACCCAGATATGCCTTGCCTTTGCAAACAGGGTAGATCCAGATCAGTTGGCTTCTGAAGAAGCCAACTGATCTGGATCTGCACTGTTTGCCATTCAGTATTTGAATCTGATCAACAACCTGACTTAAGTAATCTGATTGGCTGAAAATTAGAAGTGGACATGGTATCTTAAGGGGTATTGATACACTTTCAGAAGATGTAACTCTGTCGAAATGCTTTACCTCTGTCAACATTCTTTCCTTTTTAATTTGTTGCCATGGGGAGTTAAATTTGCTGAGTTGGGTAGTAAATTCTCTCTTTTAGAGCAGACCCTTTTTCCAGAAGGGGCTTGATATGCAGAAAAGCAAACAGGAAGTCATAATTGTCTCCCTTGTCAGAAATGGCTGAAAATCTTCCTGGTGTATCCAGCCCCCTCTAGCAAAAGGGGAAAAGTATATTTTGGCTTAAAAAAAAAGCATGTACATTTCTTTCTGACAGTCACTAAATGATATTTATAGCAATAATTTTGGACTATTTTTGTCATGAATCAAAATATGCTGTATTAACCTTAAATATTTGAACATCGGTGCTTGAGCAAACAGTGTAGATCCAGACCAGACCAAACTGCTCCTAGTCCTTCTGAAAGAGGACTATCAAAGGAAAAAACTTGCTTCTGAAGGAACAAATTACTTCTTTTCAGAGTAGCCCCTTTGTAGCTCCCTATAGGAGCAAATTATTCCTAATTAAACTTAGCATTCTGGATAATAATTTCAGCAGACAATTTTTTGGAATATTTTTTTTTATTTTTCCCAGAAAACAGGTTTTGATATTTGATGCAGTTTTATGTCTCCTGCATAAAACAGCTTTGACTTTTCATGCAAATTGTCTCCTAACAATTTGCATGAAATGTCAAAACCTGTATTTTTCCAAAGGAGATAATTTGCATGAAATGTCAAAGCCTGTTTTATGAGAAATTAAGAAAATATCTTCAATTTGTCATCTGCTGAGTTTGCCTAGAGAGTTATAGAGGTTAAAAGTAGCTTACTTTGAGAAGGTAGGTAAATTCTTTCAGGTTAGTGATCTCCCTTAGATATATGTAGTGATCTCCCTTAAAGACAATATTAATGTAGTGATTTTCCTTAGAGATATTTACTGTCGGTAAATGTTATGTATATGTCTGGAAATTATTTTACAAATCAAAAAGATTTAACTGATATTTTTCATGTACATGAAAGTATATGTATGGTTGTCTACAAAATAACCATCACAGCCACCCATATAGGTACTAACAACAGTATATTGCTGAACTTCATTAAAAAAAACCTCTCTACCTGCAGTTTAGCCAGCTTCCAGAGTAAGGATACAGAAGTGATCTATATAACTAATCCATTGCATTTCTCTCACTCTTCTTTTGACTGCCCTGAAGTCACCAACACTGCTTGTTGTTAACCCTTGTCATGCTGAACCCTTTGCAAACAGTGTAGATCCAGATCAGTTGGCTTCTGAAGCCAACTGATCTGGATCTGCACTGTTTGCCATTAAGAATGTTAATTTATAGCAACAATATAGATCAAGCGATGTTTGGCTGAAAATTAGAAGTGGGTGTGGCACCTTTATTTATTCAGCAGGACAAGGGTTAAGGTTGAATCAGCATGCTCTCCACATGAGCCTAAAACAAAATAAATCAAAGCACTGAGAGTGCTATTGCAGAATGGTTGCTTGAAATTCTATGGGCTCTAGAAGTGATTGGGATTTATGATTAAATGAAACAAAAGTAATAAATAAACAGTACAGCTGCAATTGTTTTCGGCACTCAGGATACCTGTGTATCCCCTTTTCGGTATTAAAAACTTTTTTTTTTTTTTTTTTTTCAGTGTCAAAAGTCATATGTAAATTATAATATCATATAGGTATAGGTGGCTTTCAAAAACTGCAGTAAGCATGTGACCTGCCAAGACAATGTTCACTGGAGTACATAGTTATATTCATCCACAGATATTGCACTCAATGTGATTAAATCTGATTTCTTCAAAAGTTTGAAGTTGTCTTTGGTTTTGTTTATTTATTTGAGATTTATAGGCATCAGAGTGTATAAGGCTAATATGTTTGAATGCAGAATTTAGCATTATCAACATTAGCATGGAACTATTTGTTAGAAGTTATTAGATTGGTTTTAATAGGAAAATGGATTGTTGAAATGTGGTACTTGTATGTTAAATATGGTGTCAGTTTCACAACCACCCCAAAAAACAGCAAAATAGACAAGAAATTTGTCAAATGGCTCTGTCATGACTGCTGGTGGTGGTCAAGAAAAAAAGCTAAACGCACTGACTAAATATTGTTCAGCCAAGCATAAAAAGTAGGTCAAGGTCAGTAATGGGTAATAGCAGTTGGCAGGGTGCATTATGGTGGATGTGTGTATGAAGTTTCATTAGCCTAGAAGCCTTGGCCAACACTGCCGCCAGAAAGTGACCTCTATGTCACTCCTGCTTGCTGAAAGCAGTCATGACAAAAAAAAAGTGATTTTGTAGATTAATCTTAACCCTGGTCCGGCTGAACCCAGGTATGTCCTGACTTTGCAAACAGTGTAGATTCAGATCAGTTGACTTATGAAGAAGCCAACTGATCTGAACCTGCATTGTTTGTCGTTAAGTTTGTGAAATTGGATCAAGTATTCTGATTAGCTGAAAACTACATTACGAAAACATGCCTATTCAAATATACTGAAAATTTTACCACCAAAAAAGGAAAATTTTCAGATAAAAAATTCTGATGTTTTTCATATTTCTGCTCAAAACATAGATTGTGGCACTCGTTAGAACCACCTCAATGAGGTGGTTCTAATGAGTACCCACAATCTATGTTTTTTGAGCAGAAATAAGAAAAATAATGTTTACCCCTGTAAACCCCAGTTTTACTATATAAAAGTGGGGTTTAAGGGGGTTAAAATTATATAGGTGTGTTTTCGTAATGTAGAAGTGGGTGTGGCATCTCAATTCATTCAGCATGAATTAAGAGCTGTACCTCATTTCTAGAGACTGTGGTATATGCCAAAGTAGGCCCAAACAGGCCACCCACCCTATATAGTAGGATAACTTGTCAGTTAAGGGTTGGTATAAAAGATAATATTACCATATTTACCCTAATTATTTGGACACCTCAACTCCTTGTTATACTTGTTCGAAAATTTGAACAAGTGCAATATCCTACCTGTTGTATCTAAAAATTGCTGGATGAGTGGCAAACAGTATAGACCCAGATGAGATGCCGTGTCCTGTGGCATATCATCTGGGTCTATACTGTTTGCTCAGGCCCGTCTGTAGGAATACATATGGTAAATATGGGAGATAAAAGCCATTTGTCTTCCTGAATAGGGATGCAATTAACATTTCCAGAACCACATTTTTGAGCACTTCATGCAATTTCATGTCAGCATAAATTGTTACTCATGCAGGTATTTGATATTTGAACTACTTTTTGATAATGGGAACTCATAGCTTCAGATAAGAAGTGTATCTAGATAATATTTTTCTTATTTCTGTATAAAAACATAGGTTGTAGGTACTCATAAGAAGTGCCACAACATATGTTATTGTGGAGAAGTAAGAAAAATGTCTGTGCTTTTTGGTTGAAAGAGGGGCCTTATCTGGAGCTGTTTAAATGAGGATCTTCATCAAATTCTGTAAAGTCATGTCGTAATTCTTAATTATTATTTTGCTTGGTCTTAATGATTATTGTTGAACTTTAAATAGCTTTTCATCCTTTTCCTTGTTTCTTTATTGTCTTATGACAAAGTTGAAGGGAACTATTATGATCTGTCAATTAACAAAAATCATGTTCCCTCCATAAATACAAAATTCACTCATGTACACTGCAGTGCCAAAACTTAGCCAGCTTTTTCTGAAATCCCATTGATTTACTTGTACTTGTGCCTGCAAAGTAAATTCCAGTAAAAAACACATAAGAATGTTGAAGGTCTGCAATAATAAATAGGGCCTATTTATTGTATAGATGGACCAAACTGATCTGTCGCTTTAATCTTTACATTTAACTCTGGTCCTGCTGAACCCGGATATACCCTGCCTTTGCAAACAGTGTAGCTCCAGATCAGCTGGCTTCTGAATAATAATGTAACAGAATACCCCTATTTTCACTATATATTATTGGAGAATATGGGGTGTATATGGGGGACTTGTAAACCCAAGTCCTGCTAAACGTGGATATGTCCTGCCTTTGCAAACAGTGTAGATCCAGATCAGTTGGCTTCTGCACTGTTTGGCATTAAGTATATGAATTTATATCAACAATCTGGATCAAGTAATCTGATTGGCTGAAAATAAGAAAAGGCTGTGACATCTTAATCTATTCAGCAGGACAAGGGTTGACATGCTTTAGGTACACATCAGCATCAACATTATACACCGTATTTACCCTAAGTATAGGGACAGACAGGCCTGAGCAAACAGTATAGTCCCAGATCAGATGCCACAGAATATGGTCTACACTGTTTGCAACTCATCCAGCAATATTTTTAACACATCAACATCAATTACTGGTTTATCAAGAACTATAAACTGGTTCAAAAGAAGATGAAACCTAGCATCTGTTTGTTGATTTCTCAAACAACAAAATATGATGCAAAATATGTGAAAATGGCCCATATCATGGTTATGGGCGAGGACTGTCCAGCCTTCCTTTAAATTAATGACATCATGTTGATCCCCATGCTTACCATTGTCCTGCTGAACCCAGATATGCCCTGCCTTTGCAAATAGTATAGATCCAGATCAGTTGGTTGACTGATCTGGATCTGCACTGTTTGTCATTCATATTGTGAATTTATATCAACAACCTAGATCTAGTAATTTGACTGGCTGATAGCTGGAAGTAGGCTTGACATATTAACCCTTGTTCTGCTGAACCCAGATATACCCTGCCTTTGCAAACAGTGTAGATCTAGATCAGTTGGCTTCTGTAGAAGCCAACTGATCTGGATCTGCACTGTTTGTCATTCAGTGTGTGAATTTATATCAACAACCTGGATCTAGTAAGCTGATTGGCTGATGATTGGAAGTAGGCATGACATCTTAATTTATGCAGCATGACTAAGGTTAACCTATAATATACAGTTAAACTTCAGTGACTCAAACATGGCTGGATGACCCTAAAAGGAGCCATCGGGGACGGAGAAGGAACAACAGTATGCTTGCTGCTGATGACACATGGAAGAGGAGGAGGTGCCTATACCGGATAAAAAGTTGGTGGTTCTTTTTGGTTTCCTTTTACTTCCCTCCCGGTGTGGTGGCACGACTGAGCAAGTATGAGATTACATTGTGCATTGGTAATACACGTATTGAAGCGCTTTTCTTTTGATCCAATTTTCAATTCTGAAACTTACAGACCTTGACCTTTATGCATATGGTCCAGTCAGGCGAGGTTGTTTACGCATGAAATATGCGTGGACACCATTTCAAGCCAAGGTCAAGGGAAAACTAATCCAGATTTTTCTGGCACTGCCTCTATGCGACTCAGTTGCCTGGTAGCATTAAAAATCTGACTGTCTGTCTGTCTGTGACTCAAACATCTTTTGGATGATTGAAATCTGTTCTAGACAAGGGTAAGTTCAGCCAGTGAGGGTTGATCAAAACACTAGGTCAGGGGGCAAAGGGGGTAAATTTTGGCATGTCCTTTCAATCTTCTATAAAAGAATAATAATATGTTGAGTGTACTCGTTAGAATTGCTTCAGTGAGTCCTTGCAGTAGAAAGCAGGGGTCCAATATTCAGTCTGTCAGTCCCTCTTAACATTTCTCATTAACCCTAAGACCTACAATCATTAAACCTGGCATACATGGACTCAAGTAGTGCGGTACTATTTTGTAAGCAAGACCTATATATCATGATCTAATGACTTCGTCATTTTTATGCAGCCACCCTTGCATGTAAACTCCATTCCTCATTGACCATAAGACCAACAATCATCAAAACTAGCATACATTTCCTTCTTAACCCTTGTGCTGCTGAACCCAGATATATCCTGCCTTTGCAAACAGTGTAGATTCAGATCAGTTGGCTTCTGAAGAAGCCAACTGATCTGGATCTGCACTGTTTGCCATTAAGTATGTGAATTTATAACAACAATCCCGATCCAGTTATCTGATAGGCTGAAAATTAGAAGTGGGCGTGGCATCTTAATTTATTCAGCAGGACAAGGGATTAATATGGACTCAAGTAGTGCATTATTATTTTTGTGAGTTTGACCTGTATTTCATGGTCTGATGACTGTCATTTTCTAGGGTTTAGTTCCACTTGTTTGAAGACAATTTCCATGAAAGAAAATAGGCTTTGACATTTCATGCAATTTGTCTCCTTCTCTGGAGACAATTTGCATAAAATTTGCATAAAATTTCAAAGGCTTTTTTTTCGGGAAAAAATTCAGAATAATATCATCAGTTTGTAGTCTGAAAAAAGTGCTTAGAGATTGGTAAAGGTTAACACATCAGCCTCCACAAATGTTAAGTTTTTATGTTAAAATTTTAACCCATTCTTGCCTTGAGACCCCCAAAAGGTACCTGGCAAACAGTGCAGACCCAGATCAGATGAGATGCTGCAGAATGGGGCATCTGATCAAGGTCTCCACTATTTGCAAATACATGTATAGTTTAGCCATTTTTCTCTAGGAATATCTAAATGACAGACTGAAATACCTAATACTGAAATTGGACTCTTCAAATATATTGTATGGGGGAGTTTATTCAGTCTACAATGGGTCAAAGAGGTCATACGTATATCTCCAGAATGGCTGGATGGAAACAAGTTGTACAAAATACAAAAGACAAGAAGTTCAGAAAAATGAGAGCAGTTTATTCCTGCTTTAATATATGGTTAATTTCCTAAAATTTTGTTATTCAAGGTGTCTGACAAAATTGCATATGCAAACAGTGTAGACACAGATCAGACTGCTCCTGATGGAGCAGTCTGATCAGGGTCTACACTGTTTGCCATTCCACTGAGTATTTAAAGAAACAATTATGCAAAAAGCAAGAATTAGGCCAAAAAGGATGGAATAAAGTGTTTGAAATTTTAGGACATTTACCGTAATCTGAATGTACTGTTGAAATTGGTATGCTTAGAATACTGAATGAAGAGCAGCGAAACAAACCTAATTTCCTTGAACTTTCTGTTTGAAATGTGTAGCTCGAGATAAAAGGAAGATCCACATAAAATATTTTTCTTACCACTCAATGAAAATAATTTAGAAGTGCCTCAGTGAAGTACATGTGCTTCTAATAAATGCCCACAAAATATGTTTTCATGGACAAACAGAGGAAGAATATCAATTTCTGGTAAAAAAAAAACAAGAAAAAAAAAAGCACTGTGTCTGAAGCTGTCAGAAATGTACTGGGATATTAGGCTTACAGTTTAGCTTGGTGGAGAAATGCCTTTGCTGTCTTTTCTATTTTTGGATAAAGATGTACTTAATGAACCAAAACAAATTAAATTCTCAAATTCTACAGCTTCAGAAAATTGAAAACTGGTGGGTAATTTAACCCTTAAAGCGCCAAGTACAACTGCACGAGACAACATTTTGAAATATCTTTTTATTATCTTTAAGAGAAAATAAGGCTTGATGTTTCATGTGAATAGTCTGCTGTACATGAAATGTCAAGTCTTCTTTTCTCTAAGAAAAAAAAGAAAGTATTTTAGAATGTCATCTGCTACAACTTTGCTTGGTATTTTAAGAGTTGTTACTTACCATACTATGACCAGATTCAATACACAACAAATGGATGGGATTTTTCTAATTTTTCCTAGAAAATAGGATTTGACATTTCATGCTAATTGTCTCCTAAGGAGACAATTAATTTTGTCTGAAATGTCAAATTCATTTTTCTGGGAAAAACAATAAAAAAAAAAAAGTGTCGTCTGCTGAAGTTTTGAACAAGCATGCAAAGTGTTAAGACAGACATATGCATTACTATAATTAGCCAAAATATTCAGACACCTTAATCCTTAAAGTGCCAATCACAGCTGCAGCAGACATTTTGAATTTTTTTATTTTTTTTTTTATTTTTCAAGGAAAATAAGTCTTGATATTTCATGTAAATTTTTGGCTGCCAAGCAGATGATTTACATGAAATGTCAAGACTTATTTTCTATGAAAAATAATAATAATAAAAGAAAATTTAAAAGTTTTGTCCGCTGCAGTGTAGGCACTTAAAAGTTTAATTGCTTACCACATACCATACTCATGTAAAACTTTGAGCAAGTTCATTTGAGAATATGTCTAAAAGTGCTGGTAGAATTATAAAGTGCATCTGACTTGGGTATGGGATTCACTAAGTGGACTCAACATTGCCTGGTAAGGAACTCTTGCATTTCAGTCTTAAATATTTAGGAAATTGTGGTGAATAATTTATGGACTTTATATGATCAGCAGAAGTTAAAATCATCTTGCATGTCCATTCTTTTGGTCAGGGTCTTTGATTAAGTGGATTCAGCATCATTTTGGTAAGGGCCTTTGATATCTAAATATGCGTTCAGCAATGCCCCGGGTCAGAGCCCTTGAACCTGGCTTTGTTGATTCAGCATTATCCTGGTAAGGGCCTTTGATATCCATAATATGTATTCAGCGATGCTCTGGTCAGAGCAACTCAGCTATGTGGATTCAACATCATCCTGGTAAGGGCCTTTGATATCCATAATATGCATTCAGCCATGACCTGTTTAGAGCCCTTGAACTTGGCTATGTAGATTGAACATCATCCTGGTGAGGGTCTTTGATATCCATAGTATGCAATCATCCATGACTTGTTTAGAGCCCTTGAACTTGGCTATGTAGATTCAACATCATCCTGGTAAGGGTCTTTGATATCCATAGTATGCATTCAGCCATGACTTGTTTAGAGCCCTTGAACTTGATGATGTGGTTTCAGCATCATCCTGGTAAGGGCCTTTGATATCCATAGTATGCAATCAGCAATGCTCTGTTTAGAGCTGTTGAACTTGGCTATGTGGATTCAACATCATTCTGGTAAGGGCCTTTGATACCCCTAATATGTATTCAACAATGCTCTGTTTAGAGCTGTTAAACTTGGCTATGTGAATTCAGCATTATCCAGGTAAGGGCCTTTGATATCCATAATATGCATTCAACAATGCCCTTTTCAGAGCTTTTGAACCTGGCTACCCTGACAGGCCGATAACAGCCCACTATAGATTTATAAAGAATGCTTACTGGGCTGGTCAGATTTTGCCTTTCATTATGTGGTTTTGGCATGCCCCTGCTACCATAGTAGGATTTCAGCACCCCTTCTGGTAAGGGTCTTTACTATATTCTATAATGTTAGATTCAGGATCCTTTGCCCTGGTCAAGGCCTTTACTTTTCACTATGGAGACTCAGCATCCTCCGGTCAGTATTTGCTATTACTTTATAAAACCCCTTTGGCAGATGAACACTTTGACAGGAAACTAGTTCTGGTATATTTAAGTATAAGATCACTTTGTGTGTGTACCACACTCCATGGTTTTTTATGTATATGTGAAAGATGTTATGTAATATGGCCCATGGCCTGAGATACAATAAACTTTGTTATTGTTGTTATCATTGTCATATATAAATTTAGCATCCCCCTCATCAGAGCCTTTGTTCAGTAAGTGGATTTTGCATTCCCCTGATAACAGTCTATGCTGGGTCACTGCAGATTCAGCAGCACCCCCCTGGTATGGGCTTTTGTTATTGATTTTGTAACTTTAGCATCCCACTGGTCACTTAGTGGACTTGACATTGCCTGTTAATTAACACTTGTCCTGCTGAATGCGGATATATCCTGCCTTTGCAAACAGTGTAGAACCAGATCAGTTGGCATCTGAAGAAGCCAACTGATCTGAATCTGCACTGTTTGTCAATTAGAATGTGAATTTGTATCAACAACCTGGA
This sequence comes from Anodontia alba, assembly GCA_964016985.1. Taxonomy (NCBI): domain Eukaryota; kingdom Metazoa; phylum Mollusca; class Bivalvia; order Lucinida; family Lucinidae; genus Anodontia; species Anodontia alba. The sequence continues at coordinate 53,670,606 of OZ024836.1, read as the reverse complement.
TCAAGTAATCTGATTGGCTGAAAATTAGAAGTGGGTGTGGTATCTTAATTTATTCAGCAGGACAAGGGTTAAGGACCTTTGCTGGTCATTCTGGATTCAGCACCCCACTTGGTATAGGCCTTTGCTATTCAGTATGTGGATTCAATATCCCACTGGTCAGAGCTTTTGTTGTTCACTAAGTGGATTCTACATCCCCTGGTCCCTGGTAAGGGCTTTTGCTGGTTACTCTGGATTCAGCACCACCCACTGGTATGGGCTTTTGCTATTCACTATGTAAATTATGCATAACAGTGGTCAGAGCTTTTGTTGCTCACTAAAAGGATTCTGCATTTGGTTATGTCCTTAACCCTTGTCATGCTGAATAAATTAAAATGCCATGCCCACTTCTAATTGTCAGCCAATCAGATTCCTTGATCCAGATTGTTGATATAAATTTACATATTTAATGACAAATAGTGCAGATCCAGATCAGTTTGCTTCTGAAGAAGCCAACTAATCTGGATCTACACTGTTTGCACAGATCTGGATCTACACTGTTTGCAAAGGCAGGGCATACCTGGGTTCAGCAGGACTAGGGTTAACTAGTCACCATGAATTCAGCATCCCCCTTGTAAGGATCTTTGCTGGTCACTATGGAATGGGCCTTTGCTAGTCACTATGTGGATTCTACAACCCTGGTGAGGTTGTTTGCTCTTCACTGTGGATTCAGCATAACCCTGGCCACAGACTTTCTATTCACTACATGAATTCAGTATCCCTGGAAAGGATTTTGCTCTTTGTTAGCAGATTTGACATTCCCCTGGTATGGACATTTACTTATCACTATGTAGATTCAGCACCATCAGGGCTTTAATTATTCATTATATGAATAGCATCCTTCTAGAATGGGCATTTGCTCTTCACCGTATGAATTTAGCATACCCTGGTAATGCTTTAGGGATTCAGCATTCCCCTGGTCGGGGATTTGTTTAAGAAATAGACCAGCTTTAGCAGTGATTTATTGAGTAATTAATCACATTTTGGAAGTTAGTTGTAAAGTAGACAAATCACAAGTGCGGAGGGTGAGTGATTTATCTACTTACAACTGACCGACAAACTGTGATTTAATACTCAACAAATAACGCACAAGAGCTGATCTATTTCAATTCTAACACATAGAAAACAATGAAAAAGTAATTGTATCCTTCAGATTCTTCGAACTAAGTGCCATGGCATAAAGAAATCACGCCAACAATTTTCACTGTAACACTGTTGTTTACATGCATTTCTTATGTTGTTGACGTGTGACAAATGATGTACACTGTCTGTGTGGAAAGCGTCAAAATGATGTTGAAACGGTGCCAGACAATGTCGCGCGCTTCAGCCCAATGATTTGTTGCAGAATAAATCACTGAATTTAACCATTAGCTATATAGGCGAGGAGTGTTAGAATATTTTCTAAAAAGGTTTCAGCACCCACTTGTTCAGGATCTTTGCTAACTGTGGATTTGTCACACGCAGGACCCTCTGATTGCAGTTCAAATGTTCTACCGAGCTATCTGGCTACCACTGTCACATGTTCCCTGCTTAATTTAGATTTATTCCCAATCCCTAAGTCCTCTCCAGGCTGGCTGAGAGACACTTTTTCATAATCTTTCATGCTAACAGATACAGCCTTGAAGCCAAACTGGCCACCAAATGCCACAGGGTGAGTCTGATTGTACAGCTGTATCGGGCCTGGAACCAGGGACCCTTGGTTTAACATTTTGATGCTCTACTGACTGAGCTATCTGGCTGACTTTGCTATTCATTAACCCTTGCCATGCTGAATAAATTAACATGCCACGCCCACTTATGATTCTCAGCCAATCGGGTTACTTGATCCATGTTGTTGATATAAATTCAGATACTAAATGTCAAACAGTGCAGATTCAGATTGATTGGCTTCATCAGAAGCTAACTGATCTGGATCAACACTGTTTGCAAAGGCAGGGTATATCCAGGCTCAGCAGGACTAGGGTTAAGAAGTTTTGGAATCTGTGTGGTAATGACCTTTGCTGAGCAATATACCGATTCAGCACCCACCTGGTAAGGAAGGGCCTTTATTATTAACAGTGTTGATCCAATATCTCTGGTCAGGACCTTTTCTTTTCATTATATTAGTTCAGCATCCCCTTGATCTTAGCCTTAAGAAACAACATCACCATTATGAGGACCTTTGCTATTGAATTTCACTACACGAATTTGGCATCCTCCTGGTCCGAACCTTCATTACTCACCTTTGTTAAGCATCCCCCTTGCTATTCACAAGGTAACTTAATGATTCCCTATCTATTATGGAGTTTTAACATCTTTGATCAGGGTCTTTGCTATTTACTGTATTTACCCTAAGTATTGGGACATCTATCTACTTACCATACTTGTCCCAAAATTTGAAATAGTTTGTTTTAATATATGTTGATGTGTCTAAAATATTGCTATATGTTTGGTAAACAGTGTAGACCCTGATCAGACACCACATTTAGTGGTGTCTGATCTGGGTCTACATTGTTTGCAAAGGCCTATCTGTCCAAATACTTAGGGTTACTATTTGCATTCAGCATTACCTTATTACAACCTTTACTATTTACCATGGTGATTCAGCATTGACCTGACCAGGACATATACTGTTATTTATGTGGATTATGCATTTTCAGACCTCTGCTAGTCCCTATTTGGATTCAGTCGCCTTGATTACAGTATGTTGATTCAACACCCCCAGCCTTTGTTTATTTTTACTATATGTATTCTCCTTCTTAAGGACCTCTGCATGTTCAGTATTATGAACTCAGCAACCCTCTGGATAGGACCTTTGCCTTTTGCTGTGTGGATTCTGGTAAGAACATTTGCTATTCATCACATGAAATAAGCAAATCCCTGGTCAGGGCCTCTGTTTTTCACTATATGGACAGCATTCTGATCAGAGCCTTTGCTATTTACTATGTGGATTCAGCATCCCCCTGGTCAGGATCTCTTCTAACCAAGACATGAATTGTGCAATCCATGGTTAAGTTCTTTGCCTTTCTTAATGTGGATTCAGTATCTCCTGGTCAGGGTCTTTTCTATTCACTGTGTGGATTTGCTCCCTCCCTGGTAGGGGTCTTTGCTAGTAACTATGGATTCAGCAGCCCTCGTGTCTGGACCTTTGCTATTTACTGTGTGGATTCAACATCCCCACTCCTCTTGATCACAGCCATTGCTATTAACTCAGAGAACTCTGAGAACTCAGCATCCCTTGTCAGGGTCTCTGCTGTTTTCTCTGCTGACCCTGATCATGTCTTCTGCTATTCACTAAGTAGATTCAACATCCCTCTGGTCATGGCCTTCGCTGCTTACTACCGTATTCGACCTAATTACCACAGCATGCACTTAGGTTTTTAAAAAAAAAATTACCAGGAAAACTTGCAGTAAAATATGTATCCTTCTATACTTAAGGTACATTTAAACAAAGATCAGCAAAGGACTTATCAAATTATGCTTATGCGATGTTTTTGTGTCTTCTTTGTTTTCTTTTTCTGATTTCCTTTATAAAAGCATATAATGTGGGTACCCATTTGAATTGCATTGACAAGTCGATGCAATTAAAATGGGTACCTACAACATCTACCTTTATAAAGAAGTAGACAAAAAGTACACTAGCTGTAATCTGAAGACTACGAAATTGCTTGACTGTGCGTTTATAGGGGTATGTGCGGTAATTAGGTCGAATACGGTATGTGGATTCATCATCCAACTGATCACAGCCTTTGCCTTTTCACACTTTGCATGTCCGGTAAAAATCTCAGCAGGCAACATTTTGAAATATTTTTCTTATTTTTCCTAGAAAATAGGATTTGTGAATTGTCTCCTTAGGAAATGCATACAGTAAATAACAAAAGTTGTTTCCCTTATGAAAATGGTGGAAAGTCTACCAATATTTTTCAGGCTTCTTAATCACAACACCAAACATAACTGCAGCAGATGACAATTTTTTTTATTTTTTTTTTTTATTTTTCATAGAAAACAAGTCTTGACATTTCATGTAAATTGTCTGCTTGGCAGACAATTCACATGAAATGTCAAGACTTGTTTTCTCTGAAATATTACAAAAAAAAATTTGAATGTTGTCTGCTATAAATTTTGCTTGGCACTTTAAGGGTTAAATGATATGAATATTTAGGTACATGCAGAATTCTAAAATGGATGAAAATCTCTCAATTTTAACCCTGGTCCTGCTGAACCTGGATATGCCCTCCCTCTGCAAACAGTGTAGCTCCAGATCAGTTGGCTTCTTCAAAAGCAAACTGATCTGGATCTGCACTGTTTGTCATTTAGTATGTGATGTATGAACAACCTGGATCAAGCAATCTGATTGGCTGACAATTAGAAGTGGGCATGGCATCTTAATTTATTCAGCATGACAAGGGTTAATAACTGATACTAGCCCTATTTCAAAGGAAATATATGAGCCATACCTGTAGAAAAGGTGCCTTTTGTGCATATGCGGACAGCAGGACCTCAGGCCAGCCTGTACATGGTCTGATCAGGCCTTCACTGTCTGCTTACAGAATCAGGAATATACCGTATTCTACCTATTTGCCGCACATACCTCTATAAGCGCACAGTCAAGCAATTCCGTAGTCTTCAGATTACAGGCAGTGTACTTACAGCTACTTCTTTATAAAGGCATATGTTTTGGGTACCAGTTTGAACTGCATCAACTTGTTGATGAAATTCAAATGAGTACCCACAACGTGTGCTGTTATAAAGAAAATCAGAGAAAAAAACACACAAAAACATTGTATAAGCATCGTTTGATGAGTCCTTCACTGATCTTTTTTTTTAAAGTGTACCACCACAAGTATGCCAAGTATTTTTTAAAAACCTAAGGAAATGGTGCAGTAATTAGGTTGAATATGGTAATGACCTTTAGCAAAATTATTTCAGCCAAATAAAAAGAAATAGATTTTCTGACACCACTTTCTGGCCAAATGGTCTGACATATGATTTTTTTTGTTCAGTGGCATTTTTTTTTTTTTCAACCCATGAGAATACATAATAGGGTTTTTTCATTTATCAGAGAATTAGTTTTAGCCAAATGCCTATCCAGATCACAAATATATAGTATTCTTACTCACTTGCAAAGAAAATCATAAAATTACAATCTGCTTATGTGTTTAAGACTGAAAACCTGCATTTCAAAACTTTCTGTATGGGCGCTTACATTTTGTTTTGCCAAACAACCCAAAATGTCCAAGAATCTGCTCAACTGGAAAATAAAAATAAAAATCCACCGGGAAAGTTATATTTTTTTAAAAAAGTGTTTGAAAATCTAAAGACTATTTTTTGGGGGGGTTATCAGACTATATTGCCTTACTATTTGATCTGGAGTTTTCTATTTCACATGTCCCCAAGACCCCCTTTTCTCCTGGCACGGCACGGCTCGGCTGGTACAAATGCCACCACTGCAATGTTATGGCTAGATATTGATCAGCCTTATTATGTAAGCTCTTTATGTAATCCTTATGTGACATAATGTCAGAAAAGGGCCATTATTATTCAAAAGAATTAAGGAGTATTTGATAATAATTCTGGGATAATTTTCTCTAGTTTTCCATAAAAATCATACATTATGGGTGCTCATTAGAAATGCCTCAGAGAGGTGCTTCTAATGAGTACCCACAACCTACATTTTTACAGAAAAAGAAGAAACATTTTCCCAGATTTATCTCCAAATACTCCTCCTTAACAACTTAACTCCTCTCCCAGCTAGCATTATTTATAAATCTACAGCGAGCCGCTATTGGCCTGTCAGGGTAGCTGATGGGCCAATAGCGGCCCCTTTAGATTTATGTAGAATGCTTACTGGGCTGTTATCATATATGCAGGCCAGAAAGCTGTAGATCAGCACAACATATTTGCCCAGTCTGATCCTGACCTTTCTTTGCCCACAACAGATTGCTGACAGAGACAGGCCTGATCACACTGGCTGGCTGTGAAGACTGTTCTGGCATAGATTGTTTGCATAACTGCATAAGGGCCCTTTTCTTAAATTGCATACCATCCGTGCAACAGCTCGTAAACGCTTCCATTTGTAAGTAGTGTTAACAGTTACGGTTAGTGCAACATATTTAAGTTTCTTTTCAGCAAAAATGAAGACTAAAGACCACTTTTAACAAGAATGTGACAGATTGTTACTGTTTTGTATCAGTTTAAAAGCAATTCTTTCAGAATTATCACTCCTTCTTTCTTCCTTTTACTAGATAATTGGTGACAGTTGTTCAACAGCACTGAATAGCTGTATCATCAAAGATACCGCTAGTTACAGCCAGTTTATCCCTGGTCCTGCTTAACCCAGATATACCCTGCCTATGCAAACAGTGTAGATCCAGGTCAGTTGGCTTCTTAGAAGTCAACTGATCTGGATCTGCACTGTTTGTCATAAGTATGTGAATTTGTATCAACAACCTGGATCAAGTAATCTGATTGGCTGACAATTAGATGTGGGTGTGACACCTTAATTTATTCAGCATGGCAAGGGTTAACAGCACTTGGAAACATGTTTTTTGCTTGGCATTTTATTTAAAATGAAAATGTTTGTTCTATCTGGCTGTATCTCTTATCAGAAACCATTTATATTCCCGTTTCTGCACCTTTTTCTCAATTATTTACCCTGAAATAAAATATACGGCCAAAAATTAGTCTGAACTACATTGTATGTCATTTCTAAAGAGAAGTGATTTTATTTTTTAATGTTTGTGAAGGAAAATAGTCTTGCTTTCATCCTTTTATTTTTAATTTTGATGCAAATCACTTTATGCAAAAAATGATAGGTTAAGTAGTTTGGTTGCAGATTTTTAACAAGTTCTACTTGTTAACCCTTCTCCTGCTGAATGAATTAAGCTGTCACACCCATTTCTAGTTTTTAGCCAATCAAATTACTTGACTAAGATTGTTGATATAAATTGCAAACAGTGCAGATCCAGATCAGTTGGTTTCTTCAGAAGCCAACTGATCTGGATCCACACTGTTTGCAAAGGTAGGGTATATCCGGGATCAGCAGGACAAGGGTTAAAAAATTCTGAAATTATCACAATATTGCTATGGAACATAAATAATTAACAAGAAGGCCACAAGGGCCTGAATCACTCTACTGGCAAGTACAGTATCTGTTTTTATTTTTTTTTATTTATTTTTTTTTTTTTTGTTTGTGTGTGTTTTTTTTTTTTTTTTTTTTTTTCTTGTTTTTCCATATTATTCACCACTGGTACAATAACTTTTTTTGCAGGTTAAAGACTGTTTCCACATGAAAAATGCTTAGAATAACCTCTCATGCAACTTTCATGATTCCAACCAAAAAGAGGGGACCATTGATAATAATGTGAATATCAGTATCTGTCATTACACTGCATAGAAAACAAATTCCACAAATTGGAAAATCACTTATTATAAACAATTTCTACAATACTTATGTTTTCATGTATTGCCTGCTGAATAAGTCTCATTAACACTTAATCCCTTACCAAACGATACCAAAGTTTAATGTGTCTGCTGCAGAGTTCTATTTAAAACATTGCATGAAATGAGAAACCGCTAATAACATGCAATTTCTCCTTATTCCACATTGTTTTCTACCCTATCTGTGAACTATTGACTTTGAGTTACTAATTTTGTTGTCAGCATAAGTTTAAAATTTGTAGTTTGATACTTGATTAACCTTTCTCTTGCTGAGCACGACAAACCCTGTCTTAACAAACAGTGTAGATCCAGATCAGTTGGCTTCTGAAGAAGCCAACTGATCTGGATCTGCACTGTTTGTCATTAAATATGTGAATTTCTATCAAAAACCCGGATCAAATAATCTGAATGGCTGGAAATTAGAAGTAGCGTGGCATCTTAATTTATTCAGCATGACAAGGGTTAAAGCCTATCCTGCATTAGGAATACATATATGGTATAATGAGGTACAGATAACAGGTGCAAAGACAAATGGATGCATGGACAAATGGGGACCCTTGCTATGAAATAAGATCATCTGTCCAGTTTACCAAGAAAAATCCTGCCTCCAGTGGGAACTGAGCATAATCATAATTATAAAGACCCTAATCAATAATTCATATCCTATATAGGGAAAACAAATTAAAAAAAAAAAAACCTCCCTTTCCCAAAGTAATTATCAGATTTTCTCCATTTTTTCGAGGGTTCAAGTATTAAATGATAAAAAATGATATACGGCAGTGATGTAATAATAAAATTGAAATGAAAAATTGTTTTTCTTGGATTCACCGGGATTTGAACCCACGACCCTCAAGTTGTAAATGAATATGTTTTCTTCATGTACACCACAACCTCTTTATAACGGGGTTCATTATAACACGGTTTTGTATATAACACGGTTCAAAGATGGATCCCAAAATGTATAGATTATATTGAAAAATGACCATAAAGGTCATTTTTCAATATAATCTATACATTTTTGTTTGGATATAACAAGGTTGTTTAACTAACATGGTTTATACTATGGACCCTAACAATAGTGTTATAAAGAGATTGTGGTGTATATATAATAGGAAAATTCAAAATTTCTAATGTCTCTTTTTCCAATAGTATTTGATGGGTCTTCGTCATTTCCAATAGGGTACGTTGAGGTCTATGATGATACAAACAATCTGTGCAAGTTTCAAAACAATTGGATAAAAGGTGTGGACTTCATCACATAAATGAGAAAAAATTAATCAAAATTTGAAATGGTTTCTTTTCCCATAATGTTTGACAGATTTTCTTCATTTTCAATAGGGTTGATGTCTAGGATGGTACAACTAATCTATGCAAGTTTAAAAAAAAATTTGAATGAAGAATGTGGACTTAATTGCATAAACAAGCTGAAAAAATTAACCAAAATTTTAAAAGGGTCCTTTTCCCATAATGTTTGACAGATTTTCTTTATTTTCTCTAGGGATAATCTTTACAATAATACAAACAATCTATGCAAGTTTCAAAAGATTCCAATTAAAAATGTGGACTAAATCATGTAAACGAGAAAACATTAACCAAAATTTTAAAAGGGCCCTTTTCCCATAATGTTTGCTGGATTTTCTTCATTTTTAACAGGTTAATACTTTCAATGATACAAATAATCTGTGCAAGTTTCAAAAGAATGGGATGTGAACTTTATTGGGTAAACAAGAAAAAGCTAACAGACAGACGCACAGATGGATAAATGAATGGACGGATGGGAACCACGCCATGACGTAAGCTCTTCTGGCCTTCAGCCAGTAGAGCTAAAAATCAGTGAAGACAGGCAAAACAAAAAAAAAAATCCTACTGATAAGAATTTAAAAAAAAAAATTAGTTTTCTATAGAAATTGCATAGATCAGACCCATTTTTTGGCCATAAAATTAATTGTACAGTAAATATTTGAAAAGATATTGTCAATAACAAATAAATTTTTGCATTTAGAATAAAATCTGGGGCAGATCCAGGGTAATTTAACCCTTAAAGCGCCAATCACAACAACTGTCGTCTGTTTTCTCATCTGCTTGTGATTTTATAAGTCATTTCTGCAAACAGTGTGGACCCAGATCAGACTGCTCCTTTAGGAGCAGTCTGATCTGGGTCCACACTGTTTGCCTGTATGCAAAATTAGGTTCAAAAAGTTTGCAAGAATATTCAGCAGACGACATATTCAGCAGACGACATAAACAGATGACATTTTCAGATGCAGGTTTTCTTGAGGCTTTAAGGGTTAACAGGCATTCAAAATTTCTGAGGCCGTTTGAATTGATCCAGTTACCCTATGTATTCAAACAGTAAGGGTCTGAGGGAACAATATAGACCCAGATCATACACAGCAGAATGCTTCTGATCAGGGTCTGTACTGTTAGCCACTCATCGAACAATTTTAGACACTTTTTTAAGTAGTAAAATGATCTTACTGAAGTACAGTGAACCCTTGTTACAACGACAGCATTTGTTTCCAAAGACGTTGCCATTAGAATGAATTTGCTATTGTACAGAATACTTAATAAGCAGATTGATATGTAATAAAGGTCTTGTTTTGTTCTTATTTCCTCATAGAACATATGTTTTGGATATTTGTTAGAATTGCCTCAATGAGGCAATTCTAACAAATATCCAAAACACGTTTCTTTAAAGTATTAAAAACAATACTCTTGCATAAATTGTGACCAATCATTACCTTTTAAGCGAAGGTTTCATGACAAATTGTCATTATAACAAATTTTGTCATTGTATGGAGTGTCAGTGTAAAGAGGGTTGTCTGTATAAGGTAAAAAGTAAGGCGTGAGTCAAAGTGGTGTGGGGTTGACTGAACCCCTCAAATCCCTTCTGGATCCACACTTGAAAATGCTACAGGACAAATATCTTTCCAAAAGATGTTGAAAGCACAGTAGACAGTACATCCAAGGAGTCTTTTTCTTCCTCATCTTTTTTTCCAGGTTGTAAAATTATACCGTCAAACCTCAATGGCTTGAACATCTCGGGGACCATGGAAATTTGTTCTAGACATGGGTAGTTCAAGGTACTGAGGGGGATCATTTAGGTATCTCTTTTTTGTTTTCTAATATATGGTATGTTGAGTGTACTCATCAGAATTGCCTTGATGAAAAAAAATTCCCTAAAATATCCCTTAATATTTGTTTTCTTGAGCTATTGGGAGAATTTCCTAGGGACTCGAAAATGAGTTTAAATCATTCAAGTCACTGCAGTCTTATTGCAATGATGTTTGAGTGATTTGCGTCTTTTTTAACATTATTTCAGTCAATGAAAAGGTGATAATGGAAGGTTTTGTGCAACAGAGCACATAGACTAGCTCCTAGACCTTGATGTCATGTTTTATCACTCCTTACTATAAGCTGATTCAACTTTATGTATGACATCTTGTATAGCCAGTCTCTAATAGTTGGTCTCTGATATTTCCAGGATTAGTTGCTGCTATCAAAGAGGTGAGGAAAGGAGTAACCTTAGTTCATTAAGTAAATTAATAATTATAATTGATTGATGAAAATAATATTGATATCCGACTAGTAGCTAGTCTATGGAGCACACTTCTGGCTCCAGCAGGTTCAAATCTTGGACTTCATGATCAGACGACTAACTCCTTGGCCATGCTGACACTTTGGGATAGAAGGATTTGTGAAATGGAGCACAGCTACAAGCAGGTTCAAATTCGGGACTGTGATCAGAAGACATGAACCTCTCAGCCACTCGGACGCTTCAGGTTGGGAAACTAAATAAATAGCAACAAACATACAATAAACCAAACATTTTTTATGCAAGCTAACATGTATGAAAATAGTGACTACACACTAGTCATACTAGCAATAGCCAAGTTTGATGAGAAATTTCAAGGCTCTAGATAAGCAGTATAATAGTTTAACCCTTTCACCCTTGAGTTTCTGAAGTGGACTCTTCCATTTTTGAATTTGGACAAATCCACTATTGCAAACAAGTATGTCAGTCAAAAATTAAAAATAGAATGGCAAACAGTGTAGATCCTGATAAGACAGCTCATTACAAGCCGTCTCATCTAGATCTGCACTGTTTGCAAAGGTATCTGTATGGGTCTGTAGGGATGAAAGGGTGCAGTGAGATTTTTTTTTTTTCAAGAAAATAACTGAGCCTTAATGAGAGTAAATATACCTGCAGACATATGTGCCCAGCAAAGACTCCGGTAAGCCTGCAAATCCAAAATTCTTGCAGTCTGATCAGTGCTAAATAGGAATTTTTTTGATAGCCAAGGAGCCAAGGTTTCTGCAGAAGGACAAGGAAGACTCTTATCAGTCTGTGCTGTTAGACAAGTTGACCTAAATCTTTGCTAGCACATGTCAGAAGGTACATTTCTAGCATTCTGTGGGTAATTGAGAAAAATGTTTATTTGTCCTAAAAACAGCTTATCCGGTGGCCCTATGTATTGAAGCCTGTGTCACGGCAGTGTTGTTCTATTCATAGTTAATTTCCAATAACCATACAGTGCAAAAATTAGAGAATTATAGAAAGAATAATAATAGCTCTGGAAAAGACACTTTTTTCAACCAAAAAATATTGATATTTTTCTTATTTATTAATATCTATTAATTTTTTCTTAATATAGATATTATTGTTATCTTTTTATTTGTCCACAAAAACATGTTGTGGGTACTTATAAGACGACCTCGCTAGAGCTCTTCCAATGAGTATCCACGACATGTTTTCATAGACAAATAAGAAAAATATTTACCCGAGACCCTCTCTTACCTGGAGCTAAAGGAATACCATAATTACCTATGTATTGGGACAGATATACCTGTGCAAACAGTGAAGATCCAGATCAGATGCCACAGAATGTGGCATCTGATCAGGGTCTTCACTGTTTGCCACTTGTCAAGCACATTTCAAATAGCTGAATGGATCTTGTTAACATTTTACAACAAATACGGTAAGGAGTTAAGATGCCCCAATATTAAAAAAAAGTCCCAATATTTAGAGTAAATACAGTAGTAACAATACACTAATCCCATCATGCCCTTAGATATTTTACTTTTTAACCCTTGTCCTGCTGAATAAATTAAGATGCCACATCCACTTCTAATTTTCAGCCTATCAGATTAATTGATCCAGATTATAGCTATAAATTCACATATTTAATGACAAACAGTACTGATCCAGATCAGTTGGCTTCAAAGACAGGTATATCTGGGATCAGCAGGACAAGGGTTAATTCTTTGCAGCCTAAACAATAATATTTAGAAGATGACATTTTGAAGCAACAACAAAAAATACAACATTTTTACTGTAAATATTCAGACACCTTAACTCCTTACCATACTTGTCCTAAAATTTGAACAAGTCCATTTTACTACCTGTTAATGCATCTAACACCTGCTTGATGAGTGGTAAAAATTGTAGACCCTAACCTGATGCTGGGTTATACTCAGGATTGTCTGTCTAAATACTTAGAGTAAATATGGTAAATGTAATCTATCCCCACTCCCTCACCCATCCACCCTGAAAATGGGTCTTAACGCTGATATTTCATAAACTGTCTACTAAGAAAAAATATCTATCTTCTCATGAATTCATCTGCAGAAGGCACTTTGAAATATATATTTTATTTTTCCCAGAAAATAGGCTTTGAGATTTCATGCAAATGGTCTCCTATCATCAATTTGTCATCTGCTGAATTAGCCCAAAAAGTGGTAAAGGGGGAACAACAAGAAAGATAAATCCACAATTTTGTCTATGTTTGGTGTTATTGTTTAATCAGATGAAGCCTTAGCTTGTTTGTTTCTTTTAATAACAGCAAACCTGTAATTCTGGGCCCAGTTGTTCAAAGCGTCGTTAGCTTAACGAGCTCGTTAAGGGTCATTTCGTTAACTGTTTTAGCGGATTCAATATACAATATTCTGATAATTTTTGCTGAAAAAATGTGAGTGGCTTTTGCACTGCAAAAGCTACTCACATTTTTTCAGCAAAAAATTTCAGCATATTTGCGTATCACTCGATGTAAATTTTAACGAATCGTTAACTAACGACGTCGTTAGCTTTGAACAACTGGGCCCTGCTGAAGTAAACTAACAAAAATTTTGCTTTCTGATTCATAAAACTCCAGTTACAAAAGCAGCAAACAACAATCTAAAATATCTTCTTTCTTTTTTTTTCTTTCTTTTTGTTATAGAGAAAATAATATAATATGGTTAACATTAAATATCTAATATCAAACATTATTTCCTCTGAAAAAATAAAAATGAATATGTATTCTAAAATGTCATCCTCAATAATTTTGAAAAGTTCTCGATTTACCATCTAAAACAGATGAGACCAGTCTATAAATACCACCACCAGACTTGTGTTTATCTGAAGCTGGAAAGGAGAACTGTCCATCAAATGGATAAACTTCTCTGCTTGAGAATGGACACAGTTTGTGATCTGGCCAGTCACTTGATATTTATCTAAAATATTACAATAACTTATCTCTTGGTAATAGAGCTGCAGATTTGTAGAATTTGTTATATCCCAACAGTTACCATTTATCAGACATGAAAAACCAAGGTCAGTCTGACTGCCTGAAAAAAAAAATGTCTAATGGAAATAGCAGCTGATCCTTTTGTCAGAATCAAATAATGCTTTATATGTTGATCTTTCACAATGGAGCAGACACCATTTCAGATTTTTTTGAATTACATCGAAATTACACAATTAATGGCAGAATTTTACTAAATTATTCAGAGAAAACAAAACTTGAAATTTCATGTGAATTGTTAGCTGATAATTCACAAGAAATGTAAAATTTGTTTTCTCTGAAAAATGAGAAATGAAAACAAGTGCCCACGACATAGCCACTGCAGATATGCAGACTGTTATGCAACATTTTTCCAATCCTATCACCGCAACCAATGAAAAGATCATCATTTGAGCAGTTGTTAGTTTTGAAGAATATATGGGCCTGACAGTCAATGGAGCATGATCATTTTAACAAACTATCAATCACATTTCAACAGAGGATCAATAATTTGGTGGACGTTGGCTAAGTGGTTTCTGAAGAATCATGGTTTTATACATGTAAACAACACAGTGGCAGGGAAAGATAATAAACATAAACAAGATGGCGGCCATCTTAGATTTCCAATCAGAACAATTTTAGCTACTGCTGATCTACAAGTCACTTCAATATTTCCAATATAAATGTATATGGCCCATACAAATGCATGGGGAAGCAAATTTGACCTTGCTGTAAAAAGGTGAAACGTTAACATAGGACCATCATTTTAGCAATTTCAGTAGATCTCCTGTCCCCTGTAATTTATGCAAAGATCAGGGCCCAGGGCTTATTTGGTTCTGGAGAAGATTTTTAAAGATTTTAACCATAAATGGGCATGGCAGCCATTTTGATCAATGGACCATGCCCATTTTAGCAATCTTTCATTCTCCTGCCCCAAGGAGGCTCCACATGAAATTTTAGCAACTCTGGCCCAGAGGCTTCAGAGGAGAAGTCATTTGAAATCAACATTTTTATAATACAAATATATGGGGCCCATACAAATGCATACATAAGCAAACTTGACCTTGCCATAAAAAGGTCAAATGTCAATATATGACCATCATTATTTTCCGTAAATCCTTCGGCCATTCACACATATACAACAATTCCGACTAAAGTGACTTATGACGCTCATTTTTAAAAGCTTAAACTTGGTGATAACCTCCCCTTATCACGTGACTACTTGTATAAAACGGAAACCGCAAACAGCTGATTCATATTTCTGACAGCGTGGCCGAAATAGTAAGATCGAGACGCTCGTTTTTCGAAGTAAGTTTGCAATTTCTTAATATTCTTTTGTTATTAATTGAAATTTAGTTGCTTTTGCTAGCTACGGACGTAGTCCTAGCAGTTTATATTTATTAATTATGGCAAACGAGAGGGACGAAGTCCTTCTCGATGATCCGAACGATTCGGAATTCTCGGGTTTCGGCCCTGATGAAGTGGAGCTGCGTAGCGGTCCCATTATTTCTACTAATAATTCTTCGTCAAAGAAGAAAGATAAAAAAGGTAAAAAGCCTTCTAAAAGCAGCACGTCGACGACGGCTAAAAGTAACAAAAACAGTAATGAACCAAAACAGTTGACGTCGTCGGCGCCACAAGTAAAAGAACGTAGTTCTTTTGAAAAAATGATAGACTCATTAACTGATGATGAAATTATGCAGTTAAGAAATGTTTTGGGCTTTGAGGATAATTATGCAAATGAAGAAGACTTTCAGTCTCTTTTTGGAGATAGTTTAGAAAATATGCCAAATTTGCATATTGAGGTTACTGAGGATTCTGACCAGGAACTGGCAACAGCCTCTAAAGTGGCAAATACAAGAAAAAAGTCAAAAAGGGAGCCATTACAACCTGCAAAGCTGACCCAAAATTTGATTGATGCCATGTTTGAGCCCCAGGAGGCAGTAGAGCCTAGTCAGAATGATGAAAATGAAATCTGGGATTTGCCCAAATTAAAGGGACCAGTAAAAGGGCCGGCTATTGCTCAGTCTTTGGCAAATTTAATTAATGCTACTTGTACCTCTCAGTGTGTTACTGATGAAATGGTTGCCAAATACAAAGTCCCTGAAAATTGTGATAAGTTGTGTAGTCCTATGGTGAATAATGAGATTTGGAAAATCATGAATAAAAGGGCTCAGAGTTACGATAAATGCTTCTCAGATATACAAAACTTAGTGGCAACTAGTATTGTGCCTATTATTAATCTGTTTGAGTTGGTCAAACCACATATTGTTGGTAATCCGGAAGCAAAAACACTATTTTCAGACGTTATTACTTTGATGGGCCAGGTACAGTATAATTTATCTCTAAGAAGGAGATACATGATAAAGCCTCATCTTAAAAAGAAATATCAGAATTTGTATCATATTAGTATGCCTATTTCCTCCAAGTTGTTTGGGGATGATATCACCAAAGATGTAAAAAACTGTGACACTGGCATTTCTATTGCCAAAGAGAATTACCAAAATTTCTATAATAGACCCTATAGGGGTAGAGGTACATTCAGAGGTGGCTTTTCTAGAGGAATGAGGGGATATAATAGATATCAACCATACCCTCAAAATTTCCAGTATGGTACATTCAAACCTGATTATATGTATCAGAGAGGTTGTCCACGCCAGAGATTTGTGTCAAACAGGGGCAGAAGACCGATGGTGTCAGCTACTGTTACCAGTGCCCCAAACGAAACAGCATAAATTTAGATGAGGTGAGTCCTGTTGGCAAATTACAATATTGTCATGATGTCTGGGAAAAATTTACTAATGATCCTTGGATCTTACAAACTATCTCTGGCTATTGTATTGAATTTGAGAATGAGCCTGTTCAGTTTAAGATTCCAAAGGAAATTATTTTTTCAGAGGAACAGAAAAGATGTGTAGATTTTGAGATCCAGGAATTATTAGAGAAGGGTGCAATTGTCCATTCTGAATGGAAAGAAATTCAATATATATCTAATATTTTCATTGTTCCTAAGCCAGATGGCAGATATAGACCAGTTATAAATTTGAAATATCTCAATTTATTTGTTCGTTATGAACACTTTAAGCAAGAGACTTTCAAGACTGTTTTAGAGCTTATTCAAGAAAATGATTATTTTACAAGTATTGATATGAAGGATGCATATTTTTCTGTGCCTGTAAATTCAGCCTATCGTCGTTATTTGAAGTTCATTTGGGATGGACAGTTGTTTCATTTTGTTTGCGTCCCCTTCGGCTTATCGTCTGCGCCGAAATTGTTTACTAAACTTTTAAGACCTATTTTTGCTTGGTTTCGGCAACAGAGTATCAGATGCTCATATTACATCGACGATTCACTCAATATGGGCAAAAATAGAGACGTTTGCGTCCGTAATTCAAGGACTATAGTTAAGACATTAGAATCACTAGGTTTTACTATAAATACTAAAAAATCAGTGCTTGTGCCAACGCAGAAAATTGTTTTCTTTGGTTTTGTAATTGATTCTGTCAAATTTCTCATCTTTTTAACAGACGAAAAAGTGACAAAAATCTTTAATTTAGCAAAAGCTTTGCTGGAAAAAGAAGTAATTGTTGTAAGGCAGTTGGCATCTTTCATTGGTTTGATTATTAATGCCTTTTTTGCCATTCTTGAAGCGCCATTGCATTACAGGTGTTTAGAAAAAGATAAATTGGTTGGCCTAGGTGGTTCAGATTGTCCTGACAAATTTGATAATGAGATGATTTTGTCAACAGACAGAAGGGAAGAGTTGCAGTGGTGGTTAAGTAATGTTCATCACAAGAATGGGAAAAGAATTAGACCAAGAGCTGTGGATCTGGTTTGTAGAACAGATGCATCTTTTTTAGGCTGGGGAGCCTTTGATGTTCGCAGTGGTAAATGGGCTAATGGAAGATGGAATAAAGAGGAGCTCCAGTTTTCTATTAATTATTTAGAATTATTAGCTGTTTATTATGCTCTCCAGTCTTTATATACTTCATTGTGTAGTCTACATTTACAGTTTCAGGGTGACAATGTGTCGGCAGTTTCATATATAAATAATATGGGTGGTATGAACTCTCGAGAAATGGATAAACTGGCTGGAACTATTTGGCGGTGGTGTATTGATAGAGACATTTTTATTTCTGCATCACATTTAAGTGGATCTGAGAATCTTACAGCCAATTTTCTGAGTAGAAATTTTTCAGATGCAACAGAGTGGAAACTAAAAAAGGAGATTTTTGATAGAGTGTGTAAACAACTTTTTATTCCAGACGTTGATTTATTTTCATCCCGGTTGAATAGACAGTTAGAGAAGTTTGTTACTTGGTTCCCTGAGCCAGGTTCCTATAGAACTGATGCCTTTTCTTTTTCTTGGCAGAATTATAAGCCATATATTTTTGCACCGTTCAATTTAATAGGTCGGGTTGTGAACAAGATTGTCACAGATAAAGTAGATAAAGCTTTGCTTATTGTCCCTCTTTGGAGGTCGCAGTCATGGTTTCCATTGTTATTATCTAACATGATTTCTTTTCCTGTTAGATTACCCCACCACAGGGACTTGTTAACTCTTCCTCACAGCAGTCAACTTCATCCACTGTCAAAAAGGTTAACGATGGTCGCAGTGATATTATCCGGAAGAGATTGGAGAGTGAAGGAATTCCAAGACCAGCAGCTAGCCTCATTGTCAACTCCTGGAGAGATGGGACCAGAAAGCAGTATGGTTTGGCTTGGAAAAACTGGTATTTTTGGAATTTATTTAGACAAACTAATCCCTTTAATACGTCTGAAGCTAATGTAATTTCCTATCTCAATTTCCTAGTGAGTGAAGGTAAATCATACTCAGTAGTTAATACCCATAAATCCATGCTGTTACAGACATTAAACTTTTTTGACAATGCATGGTGTTGTAATCCATCATTCATTTCTAGATTTATGAAGGGTTTATTTAATACTTTGTTACCTAAACCTAAGTATACATTTATTTGGGACGTTTCTGTGGTATTGAGGTATTTGAGTTCTCTTGTACCTGTGGAGGAGTTATCAATGAAATTGTTAACTCTGAAGTTAACAGCTTTGATAGCTTTGTCTTCAGCTCCAAGAGCTCAAACTTTAGTTTCCTTAAATTTAGACTATATGACTGTTTTGAACAACAAAGTTGTGTTTTGTTTCAAAAATCTGTTAAAAACTTCTAAACAAGGGAAAAGTTATGTTCTTGAATTGTATCATTATGGAAACAAATCGTGTGCAATGCATACTTTGCTTCATTATATTAATCGTACTAAAAGTCATAGGAAATCACAACAATTGTTAATATCATACTGTTCATTTAATCCAGTTAGCACCAGTACTGTTGCTAGGTGGCTAAAAACGGTGTTACATGATGCTGGTATTGACACTAATCAGTTTAAAGCCCACTCTTATCGTTCAGCTGCTGTGTCAGCAGCTTTTTCTAGAGGATGTTCTTTAGAGTTGATTCTGAAGACTGCAGATTGGTCTTCAGCTAAGAATTTCAGAAAGTTTTATTTGAGGGGAACTGAGCCAAGTAATATGGACTTTGGTCAGGCGGTCATGGCTACAGTTTGATATAGATACAAATTTGGGGGTTTATGTTTGTGCTTAGGACACAGTGTTTTGCTGAATATATTTTCAGGAATAATTTTGATATATTTATGGTTATATTATTATGAATAGAGTATTCATAATTAATATATATGACATTAATTAAAAGGACGCTTTTTGTAACATATCTTTATTATTTTTATTTTATGTTTTGTTGTCTAGATTTAAAGTTGCTGTATATGTGTGAATGGCCGAAGGATTTACGGAAAATAATGACCCCTCATCCAAGCGTTCATGATGGATGAGGGGCATTATTTGAGTAAAGCTGGAGGCTTGAGCACATATACAGCCCTCCCCAATTTGACAGACTTGGTCTGATTGTCCCTACCCATTATGTTCTGTTTTGCTAGACAACAAAACACAAATTTAAATTTATGAATCAGCTGTTTGCGGTTTCCGTTTTATACAAGTAGTCACGTGATAAGGGGAGGTTATCGCCAAGTTTAAGCTTTTAAAAAAGAGCGTCGTAAGTCACGTTAGTCGGAATTGCTGTATATGTGCTCAAGCCTCCGGCTTTACTCAAATAATGCCCCTCATCCATCACGAACGCTTGGATGAGGGGTCATTTTAGCAGTTTTGGCAGACCTCCAGTCCCTGATGATTTATGCAAAGATTCAGCCATAAGGCGTCCTCAGTTCTGGAGAAGTAGCTTTTTTAAGGTTTTTAACATATATAGGCATGGCAACCATCTTGGTCAATGGACAGCAACTATTTCAGCAATCTTTTATTCCCCTGCCCCAGGAAGGCTCCACATGAAATTTGAGCAACACTGGCCCAGAGGCTCCAGAGGAGAAGTCATTTGAAATTCTCAACAGTTTTCCCATACACATGCATAGGGAAGCAAACTTGACCTCTCTGTAAAAAGGTCAAATGTCAATGTATGACCATTATTTTAGCAAATTTGGTAGACCTCCCATCCCCGATGATTTATGCAAAGATTCAGCCAAAAGGAATCCTTGGTTCTGGAGAAGTAGATTTTTAAAGGTTTTTACCATATATGGACATGGCGGCCATCTTGGTCAATGGACGCAACCATTTTAGCAATCTTTCATTCCCCTGCCCCAGGGTGGCTCCAAATGAAATCTGAGCAACATTGGCCTAGAGGCTCCAGAAGAGGTTATTTGAAATTCTCAACATTTTTTCCCATACAAATCGATAGGGAAGCACACTTGACCGCGCCATAAAAAGGTCAAATGTTGATGTACAACCATTATTTTAGCTATTTCGGTAGACCTCCCGTCCCTGATAATTTATGCAAAGATTCAGCCACATGGCATCCTTGGTTCTGGAGAAGAAGATTTTTTAAGGTTTTTACCATATATGGGCATGGTGGCCATCTTGGACAATGGACGGCAACCATTTTAGCAATTTTTCATTCCCCAGCCCCAGGGAGGTTCCACATGAAATTTGAGCAACACTGGCCCAGAGTCTCCAGAGGAGAAGTTGTTTGAAATTCTCAACATTTTTCCCACATAAATGCATAGGAAAGCAAACTTGACCTCACCATAAAAAGTTCAAATGTCAATGTACGACCATTATTTTAGGTATTTTGGTAGACCTGTCTCCGATGATATATGCAAATATTCAGCATCAAGGCATCCATGGTTTTGGAGAAGAAGATTTTTAAAGGTTTTTACCATATATGGGAATGGCGTCCATCTTGGTCAATGGACGGCAACCATTTTAGCAATCTTTCCTTCCCCTGCCCCAGGGAGGCTTCAAATGAAATTTGAGCAACATTGGCCCAGAGGCTACAGAGCAGGTCATTTGAAATTCTGAACATTTTTCCCATACAAATGCATAGGGAAGCAAACTTGACCTTGCCTTAAAAAGATCGTATGTACGTATGTT
The DNA here is from genome assembly GCA_964016985.1 of Anodontia alba. Lineage (NCBI taxonomy): Eukaryota > Metazoa > Mollusca > Bivalvia > Lucinida > Lucinidae > Anodontia > Anodontia alba. Next base: position 53,649,145 of record OZ024836.1, on the reverse strand, counting down.
GTATGCCAATGTACGACCATTATTTTAGCAACTTTAGTAGACCTCTCGTCCCCAATGATTTAGGCAAAGATTCAGCCATAAGGCATTCTTGGTTCTGGAGAAGAAGATTTTTAAAGGTTTTTACCATATATGGGCATGGCAGCCATCTTGGTCAATGGACCACGACCATTTTAGCAATTTTTCGTTCCTCCCTAAGGAGGCTCCATATGAAATTTGAGCAAAATTGGCTCAGGGGCTTCAGAGGAGAAGTCGTTTGAAAATGTTAACAGACGGACGCACAGGCGGACGGATGGGTGAAAAGTGATCACTATAGCTCATCCTGAGCATAGCTCAGGTGAACTAAAAAATATGTATTCAAAATTGTCTGCCACAAGCATTAAATTTCGGCTGCAAGTTTCTGATGACAATTACTGCACTGTCTGTGACCTTTCTCAGGTTGAAAAAAATTGTCATTTCAGTCAAATGCTGACTGTCTAGTGGAGTTCAGTTTCACTGTAAATAACCAGATTTTAGAAAAGGAATATAATTTCAAGTCTAAAAGGGTTTGCAGTGTACACTTTCAGGGGAGGTAACTCAAAATAATTGTTTTATCTCCCTTCTGAAAAGGCATCCACTCTTAACAGGAAAGAATTTGCTCCCTTTCTTTCCTTTTAGAGTAGACCCCATCCCACCAACCTCTTTTCAGAAGAGGCTTTGTGTGCACAAAAGCTAATACATTGTAGGATGTCATAAAAGTGGTCCCCTGTGTACAAATGGCAGAATATCACCGGATCTATCAAGGCCCCTTAACTTTTTCTTGACTCTTTATTGAATGATGTGTGTTATCTGCTTTCCAATTGCCCTTGCTTTTTTCACATATATTTCTTAGACCCTTCTTCCCATCCCAACTGCCATCTCCCCCTTTTTTTTTATTTTTTACAGATAAAATCAAATTTTTGACCAAAATGTATCAGAGAATAATTTAGGAGAATGCAGGCAGCATATCCTTTTCTTCATTTAAGGTGAACTAATACACTTTCAGGGGAGGCAACTGTCAAAATTGATTTTTCCCCTTCTGAAAAGGGGTCTAATCTAAAAGGAAATCAAATTCTTTCCTTTTTAGATTATATCCCTTTTCAGAAGGGGTTTGGTGTGCAGAAAAGCAAATGGGAAGTCACAAAATTTGTCTCCCTTGGAAAAAATGGCAGAAAATTTACCAAGAATATCCAGTTCCCTTAAACCCAAACAAAACAAACATGATTACCATATTTATTCTAATGTATGTCCTGAGGGTGATGCAATTCATTACTGCTAAAAGAGTCAAATTTTTGGCCCAAAATAAGATATTTCAATACTCAAAATTCAATTTTGCTTGCATTTGGTAATGCTTTCTCCTAGAAAAGTAGGAGGGGTGTTTATTAGACATTGGGCTTATATTAGAAGAAATACGATAAATTCTGGTTGGAAACTCTCAGAAAATTGCATCTATGACCAAAGCAACAATACAGGGCATATTTCAAGATTATGACAAGTACAGTCTGACAGTACATGAATACTAATAAAAATATGAAATGTGCAAGCATATTTTCATAATAAATCTGATGAATATTATAAATAAAATTTTAAGACCATATATTTCCAAGAGAAAATAAATATACATTTCTTTGACCATTACATAGCAGCTTCCACATTCTTATGAGTTTTACTAAGAGAAAAGGTGCTTTTAAGTTAATAGATTCAAAGGAAGAGCACTCCGAGCTGAAAGTTGTTACCTCCCCTTATAAAAGGCAGACCAGTTTTGCAGAAAAGGATCTGCTCCACTGGCCCACTTCATAGCTCCAGATAAGAGGTGGTACCCACATCACACTTTCCTTATTTCTCCAAGAAAACATATGTTGTGTGTACTCATTACTACCCACAACATATGTTTTCATGGAAAAATAAGAAAAATATCGACTTTTGGGTTGAAAAAAGTGCCTTATCTGGAGCTATGTCACTTTTAGAAATCGTGGATATGGGAGAGAATTCTTTCCTGAAAAACAGCCCTCCAATTGAGGAAGAAGGATCATACATTCAAGCCAGTTATCTCCCCTGGAGGTGAATCCAGTCACCTTCATGTGTACTATGTCATGACATTTCCAAGGGAAATCACTCTGACATGGAAATATTTGCCTCCCATCTCATTCTGGCCCATTCTTACAGGAATAAATCTACTCCCCAGGGAAGTAAATTCTTTCCTTAACCCTTGTCATGCTGAATAAATTGAGATGCCACACCCACTTTTGATCTTCAGCCAATCAGATCACTTAATCCAGATTTATACGGATAAAAATCACATACTTAATGGCAAACAGTGCAGATCCAGATCAGCTGGCTTTTTTAGAAGCCAACTGATCTGGATCTACACTGTTTGCAAAGGCAGGACCTATCCAGTTTCAGCAGGACCAGGGTTAATAAGAGTAGCCAGAATTTTTAAAGTTTTCATATACAAGAGATTTGACTTTCTGTCTGCAAAAGTTGTTTTCCTTTGAAAAATTGTGTCAAAATCTTTATGTGTAACAAGCAACTTATGATCAGGACTATAACAACCTGCATACATGTGCTTTCTGGTTACGGCATACACTATAGACTATTTTAAAATATACAAGAAATGTAGCTGCTCTAACCAGACTGCACATATATGCAGACAAGACTGCACATGCTCTTATTATGTGAGGACTAAGGTCCCAGTTAGAAGGCTTATCAGTTTATCTTGATGAATTTTACAAAATAATCCTGTAAGACAAACAGTGATGACTGATCAGCCTGCACAGTTTCCTTTAATGTCACTAACTTTTCTTTCAGTAACACTCATGTTGAACATCACAACCTTTCACATGTCAGTTTAACCCTTAACCTTTACCAATTTTCAGCAGACAACAAATTGGTGACATTTTTCTTAATTTTCCCAGATAACAGGATTTGACATTTAATGCAATCTATGTCCAATCTTATTTTTCCCAGAAAACAGGATTTGAAATTACATGTAAATTGTCAGAAAACAGGATTTAACATTTCAAGCAAACTGTCTCCAATGGAGACAATTTACATGAAATTTCAAATCCTGTTTTCTGGGAAAAATTAAGAAAAAAATTTTAATATGTCATCTGTTGATGCTTTTACCCGCAGTGCTAAGCGTTAAAGTGTTTATTTAAAGTGTTTATTAGATCTGCAGCAGACAACATTTTTAAATATTTTTATTATTTTTCAGAGAAAATAAGGTTTGACATTTCATGTGAATCATCTGCTCAGATGATTCACATGAAATGCCAAACCTTATTTTCACTGAAAATATAAAGAATTAGACTGTAGTCCCCTATGAATTTGCTTGGCACTGTCACCCATTTCAGGCTAGAAACCCTCCAAAAGGGTAATTGGCCATCAGTCAGACCTAGATCAGATGAGATCCCACAGAACATGACATCTGCTCAAGGTCTACATTGTTTGCATTGAATACAGGAATTTCTATAAAACATAGTAATAATAAAATCTAACCAGACATCCTGTTATTGGAAATAGACTGGTCCAAAGAGTTGTGGTATAACACATGCTTTTTATAAAGTAGACAAAGTACATTTGCTGTATTAACCCACTGTATACTGAATAGACTCTCCCACACAATATATTGGAAGAGTCCAATTTCAATTTTAGGTACATCCGGCTATGAGATCTACATATTCCTAGAGAAAAATGGCTAAACTATTTGCAAGCAGTGGAGACCCTGATCAGATGCCGCGTTCTGCGGCATCTGATCTGGGTCTGCACTGTTTGCCAATTACCCTTTTACGGGTATCCCGACTACGATGGGTTAAAGCTGAAGACCAAGACATTGCTTGGATGTGCACTTATAGGGGTATGTGCAGTAATTAAGTTGAATATGATACTTGAAAGTTTTCAAATTTCACCACACTGATTACATGGCTCTAAATAAGAGGCATATCCTGATAAATAAGAGGCATATCCTGATAAATATTTTTTCTTACTTCTCTGCGATTGTGGGCACTCATTAAAAATGCCTCCGGGTAAAGCTTCTGAGAAACAACAAACTTTAAAAATTTGACAGGAAGAATATTTACCTTCTTTAGTTTATATATCAGATATTTGAAGGGCAGATTGGGTAGCCAGTGTTATGATCCTTGGCTACAATCTGTAACTTTAGTCTTCTATATGTCTGTGATGGCTGAACATTCAAATGAGGGTCACTGATTGGCCAAAACTAGCAAGTCTGGCCCAGAAAACTTAAGACATTTCAACTATTTTCATTTATGTGTGTGTGTGTGTGTGTGTGTGTGTGTGTGTGTGTGTGTGTGTGTGTGTGTGTGTGCATGCATGAGTGCACGTGTGTGTGTGTGTTTATTACGTTCAGGGGGCATTTCTTTTAGAATCTATATATTTATTATTTGGTATGGATTTAAAAATAGTGTAGGAACTTTAGGCCAAAATCTTTATCAAGAGCAGATAAATCGAGAACTAGTACAGCCAGAGTAGCAATCCTTGGCCACCTATACCTCCATGGAGTTTCATCTAGATAATCCACATAGTAAAGGAACAACAGGCCAAAGCCCAGTTTCCATATACATCAAAGGCAGATAACTCGAGGACTGGAAAAGCAAGAGTAATTGTCCTTGGACATTATTTGTAGCTTTAGGTCTTCTATATATCTATGAAGTTCCATCCAGATATCTGTACAAGAGGCCAAAATTTGTTCTCAGACATTGAAAAGGGTCATAACTCTTTTTACATGGCCATAACAATTAGCATGAAATGCCCAACACTATTTTACTTTAGGAAAGATAAGAAAACTATCTCTTTTTTTTTTTTTTTTGTCCGCTGAATTTTCCCAAAGTGTTAAGGGTTAATATCCACCACTGGTATGTGTTAAAACATGAAATGTCAGCAAGTTATGCTTACAGGACAAATGATAAATTTAATTTAAGTCAGCGTAAGAAAGTTAATCTATCATAAGGAAACCAATTCTTAATGCTTTTCTGGAATTATACCTGTTGGGTAGTTATCATTAAAAGTTTAATGCTCAGCACGCTGGGAAAATTTTCAGCAGACAATATTTGAAATATTTTTTTTATTTTTGTCATCTGCTGAATTGGCCCAGAGAGTGAGAAGGTTAAATTTATTTATTTCAGTTTGATTACACAGAAAGCTAGGTGAACTAATAAACATGTTCCATGAAGTGTGGATTTTTGTGTTTGGTGGTTATATATGGGGGAGGAAACTGGAACCACTGATCTTGGATCAGCAACAACTACCCTGCCAGATGCCTACTTTGGAAATTGAACCTGGGCTGCAGCGGTGACATTCAAGAGACAAACCTCTTCACAATCCAGGGCCCCATCATCATCAAGGTACTCTATGAATTTCATTAGAAGTGGACAAAAAGCTATGGAAGTTCCAGTAGGGAAAACAGTTTTTAACCCTTGTCATGCTGAATAAATTAAGATGCCATGCACACTTCTAACTGTCAGCCAATCAGATTCCACATAGTTAATGACAAACAGTGCAGATCCAGATCAGTTGGCTTCTTCAGAAGCCAAATGAACTGGATGTATGCTGTTTCAAAAGACAAGGCATATGAGGATTCGGCAGGACCAGGATTAACATTTGTTAGGGCCATAACAGCCAATTAATGCCATACCAGATATTCCCAATGGCCATAACTGTCTGATCAGGGCCTTCCTTCAATGATCCGGTTGAATGATCAAGGCCATTGCTGATCCACTATATATATATATACATAAATATATACATATATATATATATATATATATATATATATATATATATATATATATATATATATATATATATATATATATACTAACCCTTAAAGCGCCAAGCAAAATTTGTAGCAGACGACATTTATTTTTATGTTTTTAATTTTTCAAAGAAAACAAGTCTTGATATTTCATGTGAATCGTCTGCCAAGCAGACGATTCACATGAAATATCAAGACTTGTTTTTTCTGAAAAATTAAAAAAAATATTTCAAAATGTCATCTGCTGCAGTTGTGATTGGCACTTTAAGGCTAAGAAGCATTTGTGTGATAACAAATCTTATCAGCAAATATTTCTGCCTTGGATGGAGTTTTTTCTAATGAATTGTGCGAAGGCTCAGTGTGAAGGAAAACTAAATGGACATTATCAGGCATTTTTTGTTTGAATACCAAAGATAAACATTACCAGATGCTTTTTTTCAATAAAATAATTATCAATATTTTCTCATTTTCCATGAGTACATATTCTGTGAGTACTGAAATGTTTGCAGGGCCCAGTGGTTAGTGTTCTTGACTTTGGGTCACAAGAGATGGAATTCTGCTCATTGCTTCTTTGCACAGAACCTTTCACTATTATCCACTGGTCTCAATATGAATAAGCTGAAACAGATGTAAAACACCAAATCATCATCACCATTCTGTGGGTATTTATAAGAATCATCTAAACTCGGCATTTTGGACGAGTGCCCACAACTGATATGTTTTTGTAGAGAAATAATAAGGAATACTTAATGGCTACTTCTCTTACTTTGAGTTATGTACTTACAGTGTTCTTGTGTAAAGAATATTGTTGGGTAGACAATTTACCATACTGACCCGAATTACTTGGACAGAAAGGCCTGAGCAGACATAGTTCCAGACAAAGCTTTGTGTTGAGGTTTTACGGCCCAGTCAACCCAAAGGAGTCATGTCGAGTGCGGTTCAGACAAAGCTTTTTTTTCAAACTAACAATATTGATATTTTGCTTATTTCTCCCAGAAAACATATGTAGACCAAGATTAGATGCCACAGAGTGCATCATCTATTCAGGGTCTACACTTTTTGCAACTTACCCAGCAGTTTTTCAACACATCAGCTAGTAGTAAAATGATTTAAAAAATTTTGGATAAGTGTAGTAAGGAATACACCAATGTCAAGGAGATAGCAGTAGTTTTCCTATTATCTCCCTTGCCAGATAAAGTGCAAGGTAGACCAACTATTAACTAGGTCCTCCTAATTGGAATACTCTGATTTTTTCATAGGTCCTTTATTTTTTCCATATCAACGCAAAATTATTGATATTATATATTTTATTGCATAAAACAAAGTTTCTTTTTGATATTTTGGAAGCTTTATTGGCATATGACCATAATTAAATTAGATTTCTCCAGACAAAGGAAGCTATACTTGATTGAGATGCTAATGATAAAAACAGAGGAAACCAAATGACTGGACCTGGTTGTTTACAGATAGTACTCAGGGGAGATAACTGACTATTATCTCCCATTACAGTAAATGTCCTAAAATTACACTTTATTCCTTTTTTTATGCATTTTTGTCTTAAAATACATAATGGAGCAGTCTGATCTGGGTCTGCACTGTTAGCTTATGCCATTTTGTCAAATACTTTTGTGTATCAAATAACTTTAGGACACTTACCATACTCTGAATGGATTGCTTCACTATGGATGGAAGTGTGGGAATTATCACAGGATATAAGCCCCATTTTGCAAAAAAAAGTGCTTAACGATAATGGACACCTCTTCAAGGGAAATAACTGGCATGGAAATACTTAGTTCCCTTTTCCCTGGGTGCTTTTCTTAGCGAAACACATTTGCTTCCCTCTGGATTAAGTTAAAAAATTAGTCTGATTTTGAAAGGATTTAACCTTTAAGCCTCTCTGGACTTATACAGTAGATAACACAATGATGATATTATTCTTATTTTTCCTAGAAAACAGCTTTGACATTTCATGCAAATTGTCTCCACTGAAGACAATTTGCTTGAAATGTCAAAACCTGTTTTCTGGGAAAATAAGAAAAAAAAAAAAAAAAAAAAAATCAATGCGTCGTCTGCTGAAAATTTTACCCAGTGCTAAGCATTTAATTCTTGGGAAGCAAATTCCGTTGGCAAATGTTGCCTCTCCTTGAAAAATGGTGGTAAACTCTCCAGGTGTATCCATTCACCTAATGCTTACATGTATAGTGAAGGTCTAGATTAGTCCACATAGTAGTTTTGCAAGCTGATCAGGGCCTTTGCTGTTCATTTACTGAATTTTTGAATAGTACAGAATTTACTTGCATGAACAGGTTGTTCTGAGTCTTGGCTGTTTGGAAAGATGCTAAGGAGTATAGATAAATTTTCAGGGGAGGCAACTGTCAAAATTGTTTACCTCCTTTTACTGAGGAGTCTTCTCTAAAAAGGAAAGATTTGCTCCCTAGATTCTCTTCTTTTTAGAGCAAATCCCTTTTTAGAAGAGGCTCTTTCTGATAATGGGTTTACTCTAAAAGGAACGGATTTGCTCCCACTGCATGGACCCTTTTTAAGTTGGGGCTTAATGTGCAGGAAAGCAAACATTATCTCCCCTGTACAAAATAGCAAATATATTCTGTCCTCTTAACATTTACCCTCTCAGGGCTAATTCAGCAGATGGCAAATTGACAATATTTTTCTTATCTTTCCCACAAAATAGGCTTTGACATTTCATGCAATTTGTCTCCTTGGAGACAATTTGCTTGAAATGTCAGTCTATTTTTTTGGGGGGAGAAAATAAGAAAAAATATTTCAAAATGTCATCTGTTGAAATTTTAACCTGTCATCCTAAGCGTTAAGCACTGCTTTCTGCATGGCACAGCTCGTTTTTATTTTGAATAAAATAAACATATGTTTTATATATCCTACCCTTTATTTAGCACTGCTTTCAAATAACTGCTTCATAGAAAGCTATAGTCTACATATACATGTACAACACAGGAAACACAAATATAATCTCTAAACAAACTGGAATGTTTCTTCTAAGAAGAGATAACAATAGCAAAAGAATTCTATATAAAAGAAGTAAAAAAAAAACAACAACATACAGCAAAAGTACTTATTATTTCCTAAAAGATAAGAAAAAAAAAAAGTAAATAAAACAAAATGCAGATTCAGTTTAAGAGCAAATTTTCTTACCCTATTATATACTAGTATATAGTATTAGGATGCATAAGCCTTGGCCAACAATGTAGACCCAGATCAGATGTTGCATGACCCAGTGGTAATGATGTACATACTAAAATGTAAATGAAAATACCCAGGAAATGCCACAATTATGAAGCACAGTCTTCCCGAGGCACTAAAAGAAGGAGAGATGAGGCTTAAAAAAAAAAAAAAAAAAATGCCTCATATGAAATCACCAACGCACAAACAAAGAATTGCTCAGAGGAACTGCCTTCTAACAGCCAATAGGAAAACTACACTTAGGGAAGGGGAAGATGAGGTGGGGGCATAAAACTAGTTTTACTCACACGAAACCAGAATGAATAAAACATTAACTCTTGTCATGCTGAATAAATTAAGATGCCACACCCACTTCCAATTTTCAGCCAATCAGATTACTTGATCTAGGTTTTTGATACAAATCCACATACCTAATGGCAAACAGTGCAGATCCAGATCAGTTGGCTTCTGAAGAAGCCAACTGATCTGGATCTACACTGTTTGTAAAGACAGGGTATATCCGGGTTCAGCATGACTAGGGTTAAAGTACATGAGTAATATTTCGACTTTAATATTTTATTCATTCTGGAATTAAACTCTGAATTCAGGGACTTCAAATTGTGGAATCAGAAACTGTTATTCAAAGGATTTGTTTCAGAAATTCTTGTGGATTATTTCTGAGGGACTTTTTGAAAATAAAACTTGAAAGGTACTGTTTACTTATATTTTTCTGTTTTGCACATTGTCTTATTTTTTGTTGTTAAAAAATATTGTAAACAATTTTAAAGCTTGTTGCTGGTTTCACTTTCATTTCTTTCTTGTTATGTCTGGTTCATAACACTATGTTCTGAGCAGAAATATGAAAAATATCTCAGTTTTTTATCTGAAAATTTTCAGTTTTTGGAGGTGAAATTTTCTATATATTTGAATAGGCATGTTTTTGTAATGGTATCCAATTATTCTGTAAGTGGATGGTGAAGGCCAAGATCAGACTGCGCAGACTTGACTGTCCACATACATTCCAAAGGCACATTTAAGCCACATCATGACAAACCCAACAAAATGGCATGTTTACTTAGTGAGTACTCAATTCAGCCTGGGCATCCACCCTGTCTGATCAGAGTCTTTGCTGTCTGCACGAAGAATTGATTGATTGAGTTGGGGTTTAAGGACACGTCAACCCTTGTGGGTCATTTTGTGTCGTCTCCCAGAAAAAGGGAGAAAAGAGATAGAATAGATAGTAGAGGAGAAGGAAGAGAGGGACAGGGAAGAAAGAGGAACAGGAATGAAAGTGAAGAAACAGAAGAAATAAAAACATCCCCCTCTACCCTTACCTGCTACAAGGGTAGCAGGCCTTGCCCAATTGTAATCCAATATCAGTTGGACACCCCGGTGACGTAAGCTACACGATACCTTTGCACCACCCGACCACCCCCGTCTGCACGAAGAAAGCTTGGGTCCTTAGTTACCCATTGTGTGCATAGCAAAGACTCTGATCAGACTGGGTAGATGTCCAGGCTGATCTGAGTCTTCGCTAGGTGCACATGCCTTTTTGTTGGTTTTGTCATGGGCTCATTTTTGTAAGGTGCTGTAGCTCATGTAATGTAAATCCTTATTTTCTCCAAATAAATTATAATTTGATCTGCTTCTGTTTTGACTAATGTTTCAAGGCTTTTCTAGGCATCATTTTTGAGGAGACCTACAGACAATTCTAATGCACTCGCATATGTAACGCGATGTCTGATTGGATAACATCAAAAATTTGAGACAGTATATTCTGTGATATACTGTCGGAAATACGACGTCATCAGATAACGTCGCTTCTCATTGGCTGACATTTGGTTTTACGCAGCTCACAGCTCTTGTCGCTTTGTGCAAATAGTACGTTTTTTTCAACAGAAAAAAATGAATAAATGCATTAGAATGCGGATAACTGCTGACACCTCGCCGTAAAACGAAATTTCTGACCGTAAAAACACCGATTTACCTCCCAAAATGACAAATTTGAATGCTGTTATCCCGCAAATATGCACTAGGAATGTGTCTATAAAACACTATGCCCCAACAGTCGAACCTCAACAGCCCAGACACTGATGGCTCGTTTACCATGATTCATACCTGATTCAAACTTGTTTTTTTAGTCCCTATGAAATTCTTCCAAAAGCTCCAGATTACAAGTATTTAACGAAATTTTTCTCTATCATGAAATTGTATGTTGTGTGTACTCATTAGAATTGCCTCATTGAGGTGATTCTAATGAGTACATAGAACATACCATTTATGTCTAGAAGATCGAAAAAACTTCCTTAAGTTATAGACATTTGGTTCCTGACCTTGGTTCCTTGGCTTCAGTGGCTGAAACTACCCGTGTCTTGAACAAGTTTCCATGATCCCAAAGGTTTGAGCCATTGAAGTTCAACTGTATATGCTTTTCAATACAAAATGCCAAAGTTGAACAAGAGGACCATGGGCCACAATGCTCACCGAGTTAACTACTGTAAGTTAATCAGGTCATTTACTCGTCATTCCCTATCAGCCCGTCAAGTTTGAAGGCAATGGCTTTAACAGCTTTTGGGATATCTTGCTTAAAAGGTTAAAATGCTGAAATTTTCAAAGTGCCATAAGTCAGAAATAAGGGGGATAAGAGGAACATTTCTGTGAATCATTTTGAAATCAGGCCACTTGCCAAGGAGGAGATGTCATTTAATGTTTTATTTTTCTAATTTTAGCTCTGGCAGCCATTTTGTTCAGCCAAGCGGAACTATTTTAGCAATTTTGGTAAAGGGCTTTTAGAGGAACAATTCTGTGGAATTACTTTGAAATCAGGCATTGGCTGTGGAGGAGATGTCTTTTAAAGGTTAGTCTATTTTTAGCTCTGGCTTCCATTTTGTTCAGCCAAGCAGAACCATTCTAGCAATTTTAGTAGAGGGCCATTTGAGGAACACAACACTTCTGTGCAAATATTTTGAAATCTGGCCATTGGCCAAGGACCAGATGTTGTTTGAAGATGTTCTATTTTTAGCTCTTGTGGCCATCTTGTTCAATGGTGTTGAACCATTGTGGCCAGCTTGGATTTCTGATCGACACAATTTTAGCTCGTTTCGATCCAGAAGTCATCCTGTTGCTACAGAGCAAGTTTCGGATCAAAGTGACCATAGGTTTGGGAAGAGATGTCGAAAATTGATTTTCAAGATGACTGCTGTGACGGCCAGCTTTCTATCTGCTCATTTATCTATTTTGTGTCTACTAGGTGCCCTAATGTTCATCATCAAGTTTCGATTCAACTGGATTATAGAGGAGATGTCCAAAATATAAATTCTCAACATTTTTCCCATATAAATGTATTGGGCTGATACAAATGCATGGGGAAGCAAATTTTACCTTGCTGTAAAAAGGTCAAATGTCAACATAGGACCATCATTTTAGCAGTTTTGGCAATCTACTGTCCCTGATAATTTGTGCACAGTTTAGGCCCTAGGGCTTATTTGGTTCTGGAGAAGGGTTTTTACCACATATGGATATGGCAGCCATCTCAGTCAGTGGACCACAACCATTTTAGCAATCTTTTGTTCCCCTGCTCCAAGGAGGCACTGCATGAAATTTGAGGAACATTGGCCCAGAGGCTTCAGAGGAGATCATTTGAAATTACCAACATTTTTTTCCATACAAATGCATGGGGCCCATACAAATGCATATGGAAGCAAACTTGACCTCGCCGTAAAAAGGTCAAACGTCAATGTATGACCATCATTTTAGCAACTTTGGTAGACCTCCCGTCCACGATGATTTGTGCAAAGATTCAGCTTGAAGGCATCCTCTGTTCTGAAGAAGAAGATTTTTTAAGGTTTTTACCATATATGGGCATGGCGGCCAGCTTGGTCAATGGACCACAACCATTTTAGCATTCTTTCATTCCCCTGCCCCAGGGAGGCTCCAAAAAAAATTTGAGCAACATTGGCCCAGAGGCTTCAGAGGAGAAGTCGTTTGAAATTCTCAACATTTTTCAATTTCAAATGTATGGCACCCATACAAATGCATAGGGAAGCAAACTTGACCTCCCTGTAAAAAAACCTAATGTCAATGTACGACCATTATTTTAGCAACTTTGGTAGACCTCCTGTCCCTGTTAATTTGTGCAAAGATTCAGCCCCAAGGCATCCTTGGTTCTGGAGAAAAAGATTTTTAAAGGTTTTTATTATATATGGGCATGGTGGCCATCTTGGTCAACAGACCATGACCATTTTAGCAATCTTTCATTCCCCATATGAAATTTGAGCAAAATCGGCTCAGTGGCTTCAGAGGAGAAGTTATTTGAAAATGTTAACGGACAGACGGACGCATGACGGTTCTTATGAGAGGTACGTTATGAGGTTAGCCTTTTGATCTTTCTTTGATCTTTTTTAACTCCACAACATTTTTTAACCAATTTTTAACCCCACAATGATGGAATAAACAGACATCAATAAAAATGCTAACCTTGGAATGTACCTGGCGTATGTGCAGACAGACGACGGACAAAAAGTGATCACTATAGCTCATCCTGAGCATAGCTCAGGTGAGCTAAAAAGGGCATAACTCTAACAAAAGTAATCCAGATTTCACCAAAATTTAATCAGGTCATCTACACATTGGTTTCAATACGGATGTACAAGCCCAAAGCAGTAGGCCCTCCCAATTTCTTCAAAGCTAGGGGCAAAAAAACTGAACTTACTGGTTTGCATCACAAAAAACAAGTAAAATACTGATTAGAAAAAAAAAAAAGCCAAAATTAATAATCAGCACAAAATTATACCGTATCCTCATCAACCCTTTATAAGTGCCAGGCAGATGATTCACATTAAATGCTAAGTCTTATATTCTCAGAAAAATAATAATAAAAAATTAGAATGCCTTCTGTCACAATTTAGCCCAGCCGTAAGCACTTTAGGGTTTAAATATCTTGTTACATATCTCGTTTTTATAGTAATTTTTGATACTATACCAGACAGACATGATAGAAGCAATATTTGAGCCAGGGCACAAAAAAACCTACCAGACTTCTGCGACCAGCGAAGACTCAGATCAGCCTGTCCATAGAGCAGTCTATCAGAGTCTTTGCTGATTGCATGTGCCCTCTACAGCCTCCGGGCTATCCAAAGAGGGATGAATGAGCACCCTTGCCATACTGGGTGGACATGCAGGCTGATCTGAGTCTTTGCTGGTCACAAAGGTCTTTTTGTAGGTTTTGTCGTGTGCTGGCTTATTTGTCTTTATTCTCGACTGGAGAACATAAAATTGCAACTTGAAACATGAAATTAGGAAAAAATACCCATTATAGACTTTACATTATAGATTTGATAATTCCAGGGGTATTGCATTACGTTTACCAATCTATGTAAAATGTGTATGGTACATTTTAATCATAGCTCTAGATAGGACAACTTTTTTCATATTTTTGCACAAAAATGTATGTTATGGATACTCAGCAGAAGTGGCTGGCTCGGTTTCAGTCATGACTCTAGACAAACCACTTTTTTAACCAAATTTGTTTTTTTTGTTTTGTTATTTCTCTGCAGGCGCTCAGAATGAGTTTTAGTAGAGAAATAAGAAATAGAGGATCTTACACGAATGGTCATTTCATATGGAATTTATGAAATGAGCCTTTGGCGAGTTCCATAAATTTCATATTAAATGACCATAGGTGTAAGATTTTGTTTATCATATGACCCTTTTAAACTGGATTTTATCACCTTTAAAGTTGACAATTGTTCAACAGAAAATGCATGCTTGACATGGACGTCATCATGACGTTACTTGTTCCCGCCAAAGTGTTATATAATGTGTGGTCATACAATTTTTTTAACAAGAGGTTATCCACTGAATAACAGCGTTGTCATATGATAAAAATATTTATCCTGATATTCCTCTTATCAACAGTTATGTAAACCAAGGCAATTTTACCATTAATATGGGAATTGAGGAAAACTTTGTTATCAAGTATATTTAGACAGATTTAGGCACTACAAAAGGTTGCTAGAAGTAGAAAACAAACTGAAAATCTAATTTAACCCTTATCTTGCTGAATAATTTAATTAGCCACACCCATTTCTGACTATTGGTCAATCAGATTACATCATATAATGTTTTCGTTCAAATTCACAAACTGAATGGCAAACAAGCCATCTGATCTGGATCTACACTATTTGCAAAGGTAGGGGTTGTCGTGAACACCAGGATAACTCTTTCCCCACTAGTGGTGACTTTTGTCCTCTGCTGATAACCTTTGGAAACAGTTTGGACTCAGATCAGGCCCAACAAAATGTTGGGCCTGATCTGGATCCAAACTGTTTGACGCTCTGATGGCATTCCTGAAAGATTTTTTTTGAAAAGCTACGAGGGCAAGTCAATAAAAAACTAGCCTAACTTATTTCTGGGTGAGATTGATCTCTTCTTTTTCAATGTAATTGCCCCCTAGAATGATGCAGTTGGACCAATGGTGTTTCAGTGCCATCAGCCCAGAACTGAAGAAGCCAGGGTCCTTGTCTCTGACCCACTCCTCAACTGCCGCCACGACTTCTTCGTTGGACCGGAAATGACATCCATGGATATCCTTTTTCAAGTTTGGGAATAGGAAATAGTCACAAGGTGCTAAGTCAGGAGAATACGCGGGGTGTGGTATTAGATAGTACCCATTCCGCTCAACAGCATCCATTGCAATTTTGCAAGTGTGGACTCTCGCATTATCCTGTTGGAGCAGAATTCCTTTGGAGAGTTTACCTCAGCATTTTTCACGGATCACAGTTCTCAGTTGGTCGAGCAAATTTGCATAATACGCAACTGTTATTGTACTTTTCTTTGCTAGAAAGTAAACATAATAATGCCTTGTGCATCCCAAAATACAGTTGCCATCACCTTACCAAAAGAGGGTTGCATTTTGAACTTCTTTGGCCTCATAGACCCTGGCCCTACACTCTGGCGACTTTGAGCTTTATTCTCTGGCTCATAATAATGGACCAGGTCTCATCTACAGTCACCAGACGTGAAAGGAAATCATCTTCCTTTGACCTAAACCGCTTCAACAATGTGCTGTATACTGATGCTCTGGTTGCCATTTGCTTGTCGCTAAGGGATTTTGGGACCCAACGGCTGTTAGCTTGTGCATACCCAAACGATCATGTAAAGTTGTTGAAATGCTACCATGTGAAATGTGTAATGCATTCACTATTTCTTCCACCTTAATTCGCCTATCAGAGTTCACCAGATCCTGTACTTTGTTACACATTTCTTCATTGGTGGCATCTGATGGGTATCCAGACCTGGTTTCGTCTTCTAAATACGATGGTGCAGAAGACCCATAAACATTGGTCAACTCGCACTGTATTTCCTGGCCTGTTTTCCCTTTCAAATACAAGTACCGAATTATATCACGGTACTCAACTTTTGACGAAAAGCTTACTTTTGCATTGCTAGCCATGTTTGACATTCAATATCTTATGAGTGAATGACCCAATAAGGGTGCAATTTTGCCTCAGGCCTAAAACATGTATTGAAACAAGGCATGAAAATCTTGGGTGTCTCGGTCAATTGGAAATGGGATAGGCTGGTTACTTATTGACTTGCCCTCGTAATTTTAAGAAAAATTCCACAGATGACAAAAAGCATGCAAAATTACCCAGCATGCAGAGTTAAAAACTGCAAAATTGTGAAAAGCCCCCTTATAGTGCAGACTCTGGCATACTTCTGTTGTTTTCACTTCATACTATGGAGGAACATGAGGTACACATTACATAGACTGCTGAATTAAGATGCCATGCCCATTTCTAATTTTCAGCCAATCAGATTCTTTGATACAGATTGTATCAACAAATTTGCATACTTAATGGCAAACAATGCAGATCCAGATCAGTTGGCTTCTTCAGAAGCCAACTGATCGGGATCTACACTGTTTGCAAAGGTTGGGTTCAGCAGGACAAGGGTTAAAGGTGGATATTGGAGCTAATTTTGACATAACCTTACTTTTTGTTGTCTGTAAATTCTATTTCCAAATGAAATTAAGCTGCCTCTAGTTTGAGGACTGTGCAATAAAATATTATAGGAGAAAATATTGTCTCAGTACATACTTTTCTAACTAGGCTACATAGCCAAATTAGGCCAAGGGAAGTAAAAATGTTATCAATTAAACAATTATTATCTAATAACTTTTGAAGTTTTTTGGTATATTTGTATTTTTATGTCGTTTTATGAAAAGCATGTATATTTCTTTCACAGTGAGTGTGCAGATTCTTCAGAACCTCAGTGAGAGCATAAATTATTTTCTTGAAATTTAGAGTATCAGAACACTTATTCTAATTAATTTTACAGACAATATAATTATCAAAACAACAGTCTACGCCACCATTGAGAAGAAGATAACAACAGGTCATCCACAGCCAAACATTATCTCATGGTTTGGGTTCCTGGAGCGATCTTGCAACGATCCAGAGGGCAAGGTTCTGTTTCAGAGGTTGGTGAGAGAAGACAGCTAGACGAGGACCTGGGTGAGGACACCCAAAAGACTATAGGGTGAGGACACCCGCTCGACTCCTGAGTGAGGACACCCACCCTGCATCCTTTCCGGCAATGACTGACATGTGGATAGCGAGAGTAACTTATGACTTGAGCTGTGTACCTAATGCATTATGCAGTCGGAATTGACACGCATCAGGTACGAGATTAAAGGCTCAAAGTTTTTGGCTGACGGTCTAAATTCTGCAACTTACAGGCTGGACTACTATTCATGCATGAGGTCTGGACACGCCCGCACCATGTCTGGACATGCACACAGTCCGTGTCTGGGCAAGGTGACCTAGTTATGAATTATAACTAGACACCATTTCAAGCCAACCCAGTAGTCAAGAAAAACTAATCCGGATTTTCCTGCACTGCCTTTATGTGACTCAGTTGCCTGGTAGCGTTAAAAATCTGAAGATAGATAGATTGGGAAAATCAGTTTGAAACAATGGTGAAGCTCCTGTGATTTTCATTACATCTAAAATATCAATCTTTAACATAATGGTATTTTCTTTGTGAACAAGACAAAAGCAAAACAAAATGAAACATAATATTAAAATACAGTTAACATGCTATGGGCAAATTCAGCAGACGACAAATCAATGACATTTTTCTTTTCTTTTTTTTTTTTTCACCAGAAGATAGAATATAATATTTCATTCAAATTGTTTCCTAAGAAGACAATTTGCAAGAAATGTCAGATTCTGTTTTCTGGGGAAAAAGCAAAAATTATTTCAAAATGTCGTCGGCTGAATTTTTTAACCAGCATGCTAAATGTTAAGCAGTCGCAAAGAGAGATTCGTTATATTCTGACTAGAATAAAGCTGTTATAGATACCTTATACCTATAATAGCAAAATGCATAAAAATAATGGCTAGACAGTGATCATCAGACATTCCGCAGGCAGAAAAATGGCTATTTTTAAAATGTCTTCTTTCTTATTTTTTTCCATATAAGAATGGCTCAGCATTCCAACTTAAATGTCTCACTCAAATTGTCTCTGGTCTCAAAATGTCAGGCCATAGACCCTGCCCTGCTTTAGGAAAATAAAATAAGAGAGAAAAATACTATTACTCTTTTCTCATATATAGTTCTTTTTGTGCAGAAAGGAAAAGGTTGGCAATTTAAATCTCAGAAGCTATGTTAAACAACAACAAACAACATTTTAGATATTTTTTCTTGTCCATCATACAAAGTAAGGTTTTTCATTTCATTCAAACCTTCTCCTTTGGAGAGAAATCTGAACTAAATATCAAACTTTGTTACATCACGAAAACATACCTTTATAATTTTGACCCCTTAAACCCCACTTTTATATAGTAAAATTGGGGTTTACAGGGGTATACATTATTTTTCTTATTTCTACTTTAAAACATAGATTGTGAGTACTCATTAGAACTGCCTTTGGTGAGGCAGTTCTAGAGAGTACCAACAATCTATGTTTTGAGCAGAAATATGAAAAATATCAGAATTTTCATCTAAAAACTTTCAGCTTTTAATTTTGATTTTTTCAATATATTTGAATACCGTAGGTGTGTTTTCGTAATGCATGTCAAAAATATCATCTAACTGTTGTCTGCTTATTTTGCCTGAAGAGCCTGATGGTTAAAATATTTTCCCAGAAAAAAAGGCTTCATATTTCATGTAAATCATTAGATGATGCACATGAAATTTCAAGCCATATGTTCTGAGCAAACAAATGTTTTGTTGTCTGCCATTTTTTGTCAAATTGTCAAAAGCATATTAATATTAAGCACACTGGGAAAATTCATCAGATGACAAATTGATCTTTTTTTTTCTTTCATTTTTCCCCAGAAAATAGGATCTGACATTTCATGCAGACTGATAATTTGCATGAAATGTCAAACCCTATTTTCTAGAAAAAAATAATAATAAAAATTAAAAAAAAATCTACATTTCAAAATGTTGTCTGCTGAATTTTTTACCCAGCATGCTGTGTTCTTAACCCATGTCATGTTGAATAAATTAAGAGCCACACCCACCTCTAATTTTCTCCCAATCAGATTTTTTGATCCAGATTGTTGATATACATTCACATACTTAACAGCAAACAGCGCAGATCCAGATCAGTTGGCTTCTTCTGATCTGGATCTACACTGTTTGTAAAGGCAGGGTATATCCAGGATCAGCAGGACTAGGGTTAATGATGTAGTAATATAACCTCACACTCGAGACTAAGCGCAATAAAATAATATCAATGAGTGCAGAAGGAAATTAAAAAAAAAAAAAAAAAAAAAAACAAGAAAGAAAAAAAAAATCATGAAATAAAGAATATGAACACACAATGAGTCAAGACAGTCCAAAAATGGAGCAAATCATTCAACATTTTTGTACAACTAAAGCACAGACCCTTGACCTCCAGTTATGTTTTTAGCTGCTGACCAATGAAATCTATCAATAAATTTATACGAGTCTCTTGTTCCATGTGTCCTAGGTAAAATCTTTTGTCATCATTTTGCCAAATGCAGTAACATTTTGTTAAACCCTAAAAGTGCCAATCACAACAACAGCAGGTGACACTTTGAAATGTGTATATATTTTTTTATTTTTCCTAGAAAACAGGGCTTGACATTTTATGTATGTTTGTTTGTATTGAGGTTTTATGGCTCAGTCAACCCACTGGTGTCATGTTAAGTGCGGTGAGTTTACCTATCCACACTTTTACTGGGCAGGTTTTTTGACTGTGTTGGGGTTTAACGACACATCAACCCTTGTGGGACATTTTGTGTCTTCTCCCAGAGAAAGGGAGAAAAGATAGTAGAGGAGATGTAAGAGAGACAGTGAAGAAACAGAAGAAATAAAAACATTCCCCCTCTACCCATACCTGCTTTAACCCTTAAAGCACCAAGCAAAAATTGTAGCAGACGACATTCTAAAATTTTTATTTTTTATCTTTGAGAGAAAACAAGTCTTGATATTTCATGTGAATCATCTGCTTGGCAGATGATTCACATGAAATGTTAAGACTTGTTTTCTTCTGAAAATAAAAAAAAAAATCAAAATTGTCATCTGCTTTAGTTGTGATTGGCGCTTTAAGGGTTAAGGATAGCAGGCCTCGCCCAACTGTAATCTAATATCAGTTGGACGCCCCAGAGACGTAAGATACACGACACCTTCGCCACACCCGACCACCCCCACTGGTTAACCAGTATTGTAAACACTCTTTCGCCAGAAACCGACAACTGCCCTTCTTGAATCAGCGGAAGGGAGAGAACGACCTGAGAAAATATTTCATGATCCATCTCCATGAAAGGATGTTGCTTACCAGGTGGGGTATTTTGTGTGAGAAACATCTGTCTATTTTCTCTGAAAAAGTAATATTATTTTTAGAATGGCATTTGCTACAAGTTTGCTTTAACAGCCCTTTCAGGGTTATTTTATGTGAATCATCTGCTAGCCTTATTTTCTCAAAAAATAAAAAAAATATTCTTCGAGTGTTGTCTACTGCTATTGCGACTGCTTTAAAAGTGTTAACACTTACCATGCTATGGACAAAACCAGCAGATGAAAAACTGATGACATTTTTTCTTAATTTTCCAAGAAAAAGAATCTGACACTTCATGCAAATTGTCTCCAAAGGAGAAAATTTTCTAAGAAGACAATTTGCCTGAAGTGTCAAATCCTATTTTCTAGGAAAAATAACAAAATAAGATTAAAATGTAGTCTGCTGACATTTTTACCCAGCATGCAAAGTGTTAATTCTACAAACTATAGATGATTTTAGCAGATGACAAAACAGTTGCACACTGGCAGTGTATTTAGGTTGGCAGAAGTCATAACTGATTTTTTTCTTACTTTTCTAATATACTCCCCAGATAACATGTATTTTGCAATCAAAAAGTAAGGATATTTTTTCTTATTTCTCAACAAAAACATTTTTCACAGAGAAATAAGAAAAATCATTTTCTGGATACCGTAATAACCCTAAGTATTGGGAGAGACATAAAAAATCATATCTGTGCATTTTGTCAGTTGTTTGTTTTACTTAAGAATTGAAATTCAGATTCTAAGCTTGCACTGAATGATGAAAAACATTAGGCTTTTTCTATGTCTGTTAAGACATTAAAAATAAAATGGAGGCTTCTTACACTTTAGAGGGTACGGTCCTCGAAAACGTGGATTCCATTAAATACCTAGGAGTAACAATCACACATGACTGGAGATGGAATACACACATCAGCAGCATGTGTACTACGGCAAATAGAACTCTTAGTTTTCTGAGACAAAATCTTTATCAATGTCCTCAGGATGTTAAAGAGGCAGCATATAAGGGACTTGTTTGCCCCATTTTGGAATATGGCAGCTGTATTTGGGATCCCCAAGACGTGGTTCTTCAACAAGAAATTGAAAAAGTTCAGAATAGGGCTGCTAGGTTTGTTACTAGCAATTACTCTTTTGAAACTGTGAGTATGACTGGAATTCTGGAAAATCTAAAATGGGAGTCTCTCAAGAAAAGGAAGAGAGACAGTAGACTGATTCTTTTGTATAAAGGTCTAAAGGGTGCTGCCTGCATTCCAATAGATGATCTTATCCCCCCAATTAGGAGCAGTAGAAATCATCACTCATTGACTTTTCAGATCCCCACTACAAGAACTGACACTTACAAGGGCTCATTCTTCCCTCAAACGATCAGAGATTGGAATGCCCTTCCAGATTCGATCATTACCTCTGCTAAAGGTGCAGAGGATGGTGTGGCTAGGTTTACCTCTCCGGTGAGAGCTAGGGACTAACTTTCCCAT
Organism: Anodontia alba; assembly: GCA_964016985.1. Lineage (NCBI taxonomy): Eukaryota > Metazoa > Mollusca > Bivalvia > Lucinida > Lucinidae > Anodontia > Anodontia alba. The sequence continues at coordinate 53,626,873 of OZ024836.1, read as the reverse complement.
ATCACAGGTCCTTGTAAATGAATGTCATTAGAGGTATCACCAGTAAACATTCTGATTCTGATTCTGAAGAGAATAGTTAAAAATTTAAACATTTGTTGACGGTTTTCCAAAATGGCAATGTTCGAGGCAGAAAGTGATTTCAGTCTCTCAAGGATGAAAGCAATGCACTTTGTAACATTTTGTGAAGATTTTGTGAACACTGACCAGAAGTCTGGAAGAATTAGCCTTTCAAACAGTTCAGAATGGCTGCTTTTTATATAACATGGAGGCTGCCATTTAGAAATTTCAGTCGCATGTCCAAATTTAAAAAAATGCTGCGTAACTGCAGCTAAGTTGTTTGGTAAAAAGTAAATTCTGGTCTAATTTCATTGCATTTGGTACAAAGAATATCTATTTTCAATATACTGGCCTTCAACTGTTCTTGCCCATTTGATATTTTCAATTCTCAGAAGTGAATTTATAAAATCATGTACTTAGTCTGGTTCCCAACTCAGAATTCTGAAAAAAAATGAAACTACAGTAAATGTCCTAAAATTTCCTAACACTATTCAATATTTTTTTGGCCTAAATTTTGCCTTTTAAGTTTACATAGTGAAATAGAAAACAGTGTAGATCCTGATCAGACACTCAGGAGCAGTCTGACTGGGTCTGTACTGTTTGCCAATGCCATTTTATTAGAAATTTTGCTGTATGAAATTTTAGGACATTTACCGTAACATTAACTTCCTTATTTCATGTCCAGTTTTTATTGAATATTCAAACTGTTTGGTTTTCTAATCTGTTTTGATTGAAATATATTTATGATGAAGTGGATCTTTCCCTTTGAAGTACCATACAGAAAAATATAAAGCAGACAATAAAAGTGACTTAACAATAATGAATGACTGAACAACATAACATCTTGAAAAAGCAAGTATTTACAAAAAACCAGCGTAAAAAGAGCCACAACATTAGAAAACATACCTTTCGACATGTGCGCCCGGCAACAACTGAGATCAGCCTGTCCTACATGCAGTCTGATCAGAATCTTCACTGGGCATATATTGGATTGCCAAGGATGCAAAGTTTCTTCATGCTGACAAAAAACTCTAATCAGACTGCGCCGAGGCGCTGGCTGATTTGAGTCATTGTTGAACTCAAATATCAGAAGGGGTGTTTTTTTCATGTTGCGCCTCAAATGTACAACCTCCCTTACAAATAAATATAAATAGGTACAGCACTATTACTGCTATGAGTTTGCTTTGAGCATATGAAATTCTAAAAACAGCACATTGTTATACAAAGATAAATACAAGCAACATTTACAGTTTCTTGGAAACTCTAAAAATTAGACACACATTTGATCACATGATGCTTTTAAACTGAATGATTAAAGTCACATGACTGGATGCTTTATAATTAGATCACACAAATGCTTTAAGAATGGCTGGCTAATGTCACATGACTTGTTGCTTTGCAACTCAATTTCAGATGTTGCTGCTGATACTAGACAATACAGTATATTACAAACATGGTAAATTAATTGTCACAAGAAATATTGCATAATATATACATAAGCAGAAAAATAAAGAAAAATCTATTTTACCACCACAATATAATTATTAGTAGTAGAAATGTGTGAATTGATAAAAAAATCTATGCTGCAGTTCAACTTTCTGCACATGTAAAAAAAATCAGTCATTAATGAATTTAACAGGAAATTCAAATGAGCCACAATGTTAGAAAACATAACTTTGGACATGTGTTCCCAGCAAAGATTCAAATCAGCCTGCGCATTTGCGCATTCTGATCAGAATCTTTGCTGGGTGTATTTTGGACAGTCAAGGAAGCAAATTTTATTCATATGACAATGAAGACTCTTATCAGACTTCATAGATGCTCAAATGCATTTCAGTCTTACTTGGGTGCATATAACAGAAGGTATGTTTTCATATGTTGCAGCTCAAATGGTCAGACTGGTTAAACTGCAGTAATTATTTGGTAAATATAAACTTTAACCTTTAGCATGCTGAATTCAAACCAAAACACTTCAAAATATTTGTCTGCAGACAGGGCTTGACATTTCTCATCAATCATTTCTTTATTGCAAAACTAATTAGACATCTAGATAGGAGCTGTTGCAGGACAGCATAGCTCATCTGAATCGTGCTTTGCCTCTAAAAACTTTAATAAAAAACTTGAACAAACTAGAATTTGTTTTTCTACAGAAACACAGAGTCTCCCCCCTTTTTGGTGTCATATTGTATTGTACATTCTGCGAACATTTATATTAACTAATGAGATTCCAAGGGACATAACTAAAAAGTATAAATGAAGTGTTATGGTTCTTGTACTTTGAACATCATCTAATGTTGATTGATATTCATATAAAGTTTTGTGAAGATATCTTGAACAGTTTTCAAGTTATAGAGCGGACACGTTTTTTGTGATTGACAAAGTTCCAAGGGAAATATTGCAAAAAAGTATAAATGCAAGAGTTATGGTTCTTGCGCTCTGCATGTCGTTTCATCATGTTTGATATTTACATGAAGTTTCTTGAAGATATCTTGATTAGGTTTCAAATTACAATTACAGAGCAGACATCATTTTGTGACAAAGTTCCAAGGGAAATAACTCAAAATGTATAAATGCAAGAATTACAGTTCTTGTGCTCTGCACAATTGTCTAATATTGATTGATATTTATATGAAGTCTTGTGAAGATAGCTTGAATGGTTTCTAAGTTATAGAGCAGATATGATTTTGTGACAGATGGACAGACAGATGCCTGGGGGAAAAACAATATGTAACCCTACCCTAAAGGGGGGAGATAATTTTTTCTGTCAATGACCGTGACCTCAAAATTGCTTGTGGGTTGGGATGGTACAGCTAAAATTCAGACCAGTATCTAACATCAGGGCAAATATGAACTACTTCCATTCCAGTGGTTCAGGAGATATAGCCTTTTAAATACTTTAACCAATGCCAATGTCAATATTGAGGCAGGGGTGACTACTATAGCTCTACCTGTACTTTGGTACAGGTGAGTTAAATACTGTATTAAAAATGTTTGGTCAAAAAAAAAATCACTCACTGAGATGTCATGTTATAGTCAATTGAATTAGATTTTCTGTCTCTTTTGCACACAAAATTCCTACAACCCAAAAGAAGTCTGGAAAATAAATCATGTAGTTAATCGGGTGGCATACTTTTGCATACAAAACATTGGTAAAAATAAATTACTAACCAATCACTTATAAACAAAATAAATATAACAGCTTGTAGCTCTGAACAATTCAACAGCTATGATCATAGCTCCAGAAAGTATTGATGTTTTTCTTATTTCTGCATAAAAACATATGTTGTGAGAACTCATTTGAAGTGCCTCACTGAGGCACTTCTAATGAGTACCACAATACATGTTTTTATGGAGAAAAGAAAAGTATTAGGTGGATACCACCTCTCTTCTGAAGCTATGGCATAGACATATCAGATTCTGTTTTACAGCAGACATATACATGAGTTATGAGATCAACCTATAGCTGCAGATGACAAATGAGAACTCTTCTTAGTTTTCCCAGAAAATAAGCCAATGGCATTTCATTCAACTTGTGTGAAATGGCAAGTGAAATTTTTGGATTTTTGTTTTCTGGAAAAGATAAGAAAACCTTTGAAAATGTTACCTGCTATTGCCTGCAACAAAGCTAAAGGTTAATTACATGTACAATGAATTTATATCAAAAGCATAGATTAGACATTGAGCTTGGCAGATGGACTGACAAACAGAAATGAACACAATTTTTTTGTGTGTGTTTTTTTTTTACATTTTGAAAAGCACGACTATACCATGTAGCAACTATGATTTCTTTATATCTACTGTATTTACCATATGTATTCAAACAGACAGGCCTGAGCAAACAGTGTAGACCCAGATGAGATGCCACAGAATGCAAGTTTCATCCGGTTTACACTGTTTGACATTCATCCAGCAATTTTAGACACAACAATCGGTAGTAAATTGTACTTGTTCAAATTTTAGAACAAATCGAGGGTTGAGCGCAAGACTATGGTAACTCAAACATATTTTTGAAACCCTTGTTTAGGGGCAACTTGGACCCCTTTGTAAACAATGCAAATTTAGGTGCCATTGCTCATACGAGCAATGGCACCTAAATTTTCATTGTTTACAGAAAGAAATGTTGTAATCTTCATAACGCCTTCATGGTGAGGAGATTAGGTTTGGGGAAAAACAACCATCTGACTTACGCTAGTCTTGCGCTCAACCCTCGAAATGTGGTAAGGAGCTGAGGTGTCCAAATACTTAGGGTAAATACGGCACTTTAATGTATGTACATTACTCTTCTGTACACTCTGGGTAAACAGTAACCCTTGAAGTGACAGTCAAACTTGTAGCAAATAACATTCTATAAAATAGTTTTCCAAGAGAAAAAAGACTTGACTCTGATTTTTATTCTTTTTATGTTCTTTATTTCAAACGGCAGCCTTTACAGATTTTTTTCGACACTGCATGTTGGTTTGGACTTTAATGGCCCAGTCAACACTGTTAAGGTCATGTCAAGCAGGTCAGTTTACCTATCCACACTTTTCCTGGGCAGGCTTTTTTCTGCCCTTTAAGTGGTTAGCCAGTACTTGTGCACATTCTTTTGTCTTGAGACACTGCATGTAACCCATGTTTTACATAAAAAGTCAAGTCTAATTTTCTTGAAAAAAAAAAAAAAAATAGAATATCATCTGCTGCAGATGTGACTGGCATTTTAACACTTTGCATGCTGGGTAAAAATTTCAGCAGACAACATTTTGAAATATTTTTCTTAATTTTCCTAGAAAATAGGATCTGACATTTCATGCAAATTGTCTCCATAGGAACTGTCAGATCCTATTTTCTAGGAAAAATTAGAAAAATATATTCAATTTGTCATCTGCTGAATCTGCCCAAAAGGTGGTAAGTGTTAAAGGGTTAACCTCATATTTTACCCAACTCCACAGCTCCAAATTACGGAGGAGTAGCCAGATAAATATTTTTCCTTCTACTCCATTAATACTTAGCATGCTGGGTAAAATTTTCAGCTGAAGACATTTTGAATTTTTTTTTTGATATTTTTCTCAGAAAATGGGCTTTGCCATCTCTTACAAACTGTCTCCTTAGGAAACAATTTGCATGAAATTTCAAAGCCTAGTTTTTGGGAAAATAACAATAATATCATCAATTTTTCACCTGCTGGATTTGCCCATAGACTGGTAAAGATTAAAATGTGGGAACTGACCCCGCAACCTCATGATCTGAAGTCTGGTACATTAACTGCTCAGCCGTTACCCTAGAACTTGAAAGCGTACATTTTTGGGCCGCGCTATGTGAAAACATTTGTTTCGGTATATGCGGACAGCAAAGGCACAGATCAGCCTGCCCATACTACTGTATTTACTCTAAGTATTGGGACACCTTATCTACTTACCATACTTGTCCTAAAATTTGAAATAGTCCATTCTACTGCCTATTGATGTTTCTAAACTATTGTTGTATGTATGGCAAACACTGTAGACCCTGATCAGATGCCGGATACGGCAGTGTCTAATCTGGGTCTACAACGATTACACAAACCTATCTGTCCCAAAACTTAGTGTTATTATGATATGTAATGTATGACTGGAGAGCAAAGGTTCGGCAGATATTTTGCGCATGTGCAGGATGATCTGAATCTACGCATTTTGTGCGTGTTTAAAGGCACATTTTTGCTTGATGTGGCCTATTTGGTGATGTGTCTCAAAGATGTAGATTGGCAATGTAGACCCTAATCAAACTGGCACAGTTTGGTTTGAGTTTATCTTGCTTGCTTGTACATTTTTTCCTGAATATTTGCATAGCTCCAGATAAGAGGGGATACCAGCATATTTTTTTCCCCCTTATTTCTTCACTAAAACATGCTGTGAGTACTCATTATAAGTGATGTGGCAAAGGGCTTCTGATAAGTACCTACAACATGTTTTCATGGAGAAATAAGAAAAATACCATTTTCAACCTAATTACCACACTGTGTGCTTAGGTTTTGCAAAATTACTGGGAAAACTTCTGGTAAAATATGACTCTACCTACTAAGGATACCCTTAAAACAAATATCAGCAAAGACCGTATTTGGTGATGTTTATGGGATTTTTTTCTGATTTTCTTTATTAAAACATATGTTGTGGGTACTCATTTGAATTGCATCTACAAGTCGATATGCCTTTATAAAGAAGTAGACAAAAAGTACACTGGCTATAATTTGAAGACTGTGGAATTGTTTGACTGTGTGCTTATAGGGGTATGTGCGTGGATCAGGTCGACTACGGTATTAGTATTTTGCAGCTGGAAAAAGTGCCTTATTTAGAGCTATGATATCTGGGATGGTTTGATTGTGTTGGGGTTTAACGACACGTCAACCCTTGAGGGTCATTTTGTGTCGTCTCCCAGAGAAAGGGAGAAAAGAGATAGAAGAGAGAGTAGAGGAGATGAAAGAGAGGGACAGGGAAGAAAGAGGAACAGGAATGAAAGTGAAGAAACAGAAGAAATAAAAACCCCTCTACCCTTACCCACTACAAGGATAGCAGGCCTTGCCCAACTGTAAGCCAATATCAGTTGGACGCCCCGGTGATGTAAGATTATCTGGGATGGACATGGTTGAAAAATATCAATAGTCATCTATCAGAATGAGTTATGGCCTCCACTAAAAGTACATATCTTTTTTGCGTGTATCAGAATTAAGTTTTCACCTATCTACAATCTTCATCTTCTTCAGCATTAGTTTGATTAATGCATAAGACGCTGGGTAAAAATTTCAGCAGACAACATCTAGAAATATTTTTCTTATTTTTCCAGAAAAAAAAAAGACTTTGACATTTCATAAAATTTGTCTCCTAAGGAGACAATTCGCAATGTCAATGTCTATTTTCTTGGAAAAAAAAGAAAATTTTTATCAATTTGTTGTCTGCTGAATCTGCCCAGAGAGTGATAAAAGTTACAAAATATTCTCAATTTGAAATATTTTGTGTCTACTATAATGCATAATTTCTGAAGTATGCATTAAAATTTTTCATAACAAAGAAAAAACTACTTAAATATATACCTCTCAGATGCTGACCCAGAAACTCCATAAGAAAAATATACTCTAAGCCTGCACCTGTTATAGACAAATTCTGGGGTTTTCAGGAGTATGTCTTGATACAACAAGAAATATGTTTTCAGAGAGAACAGCTACCCTCCCTCCCCACATCCAACATTCTGAGCTACATGCTGGCCTTGAAAATGAGGTCAAGGGCACCACAATCCAATGAACTCTTCATACTGTTCCAGTGACATACCTAAGCTAATTTGACCTGAATCCACTCATTAGATCAGGACATAGAGTGCAAATGATCTGTTTTGGGTTAAAATTTGATAAGCTTTGAGTACTGTGACCTTGAAAATGAGGTCAAAGTCATCAAAATTTAATCAGCTCTTATGCATGTCTGAATGATATATCCCTGTAGGTTTGAGGAAAGTCTGAAATTGGTTCACGCTATATTACATTGTGCCTACAAGAAACTGTCATGCTGATGCCAATGCTGACAGGATCCCGATGGAAAACAGTATGTTCCTTTTAACTCTGGCGCGTGTGTGGCGGTTAGGGGTGTGACGCATTCAAATATGCCCATGGCACTGGGTGTAAAATGATGGCCACTGGTTTCTAAAGTGAATGAGTACATATCAAAGAGGGAGCACTCCAAGCAGCTTTGAAATTTCATTCCAATTATCTCCAAAAGGAATGGCTGTCAGATCCTATTTTCAAAAAAAAAAAAAGAAAAGAAAAACAAATATAATATATGAAATTGTCTTCTGCTAAATATTGCCACAGCATGCCAAAATATTGAATAGTAAAGATATCATGCATACCCCAAAAAAACCCAGTTTTTGTTCTTTAGGTGGAACCACTGGGACCATTTTCTTAGCTCTTGATCACACATTTCTAACATAACTTTATCAGTATTTTTCTTATTTAGCCATGAAAAAACATGTTATGGTATTGTACTCCATGTTTTTGTATTCATGGTAATCATTCTAATGAGTATGGTAAATGCCCTAAAATTTCAAACTATTCCATACCTTTTTTGCCTAAATGTTGCTTTTTTATAATTTTTTTTTTTTTTTTTTAAACTGATTGATTGAGTATTTGTGCACATTCTTTCACCAGAAGCTGACAAATGCCCTTCTTGAATCAATGGAAGGGAGTGAATGACCGTAGAAAATATTTCATGATCAATCTACACAGAAGAATGATCGAACCCGCAACCTCTTGACCTTCAGTTGGATGTGCATCCGACTGAGCCACCTAAGTGGAATGTCAAAGAGCAGTCTGATCTGGATCTGAACTGCTTGCATAAGCCATTATTTCAGAAACTTTTGAGTACAAAATTTTAGGACATTTACCGTACCCACACTGTTTTCATGGAGAAATAACAAAAATATTTATCTGGATTACCTAGAGCTATATTTATGAAACAGTTTTCATTACTATCAGTTACAGTTCATTGGTTCTCTTATATCCACTCTCGAAGCCATATCCACTCTCGAAGCCATTTTATTTTCATAACCAGCACCATTTTCTACATCAATAATCAGTCCTCCACAATCCTCCATGTCTTCTGTTGGAAAACCAGTATAGTGATCAATTGACGGCATAAATACATGCTGTGGATTTGACGGTTTTCGTTTCCTTTGTCGAATCATATTAGAATCACCATTCTGACTGCCAGAAGACAGCCTCTTCATTTCGTCTGATCCTCCAAAATTCATCTGTCCATTTGGAACATCTGGTGCATCAATACCATCTACTCCGTTCATTCTTTGAGCGCCATTCTGGGTTACTTGATCAAAATTAGCATGCCTGTTTTGCAGGGATTGTTGAGAGCTCATGTTTAGATTTTCATGACTTAAACTGATCTCGTTACTACGAGACATGATTCCCAAACTGTTGTTGTTGCTACTGGCAACGGGTGTTTGAGAATTTATTCTCATATCATGGGCACGAGTGGCAGTGGTTTCAGAGTTCATTCCCATTTCATCTACATCATTTTGTCTACTCTGCAGCAGATTTCTCGGACTTAAACTACTGCTGTGATTTCCATTGAGTCCTATTTGTGAATTCATTCCTATGACATTTTGATCATTTGTCTGTCGAATAGATGATGTCAAAATCAAATCATCCATGTTGTTTCCAGTTCCCATCATCATATCATCTTGTCTACTGGCCATGTTGCTTCTCGAGTTCATCATGATTTCTTCTTGTCCACCATTGATCTTGTTTCTAGAATTCATCATCAGTTTATCTTGGTTATTAATCATATTTTGTGTATTTACATTATCATGTAGGTTATCATTCTGCCTGTTGTTCATGAGTATATCATCTTGGTTGCGATATGGCCTATGAAGACTGTCAGCTCTGCTTAATGGCAGTTCATTTCTACTGTTTAATCTTAGACCATTACTCCTTAAGTCATTCTCTTCACTTTGTCGATTAATATTTGTACTGTCTTGATCAGTCATATTTAGTCTATATTGATTATTTGGGTGTATGTCATTTTGTCTGTTCATGACCACGCCATTTGGTCTGCTAACTTGGAGATCATAACTTCGACTATTTACTGGGGTATCCCCATGACGTTGTGTATTCATATTAGCAGCAGGGAAGGAAAGCTGCTCCCTGTTTGGAATCTGCTGTGATCTGTCATTCAAATTATGATGTTCACTAATCATACTATTCATCATTTGATCTTTTCTTCCAAAATGATGTATTGGTGCCATTGAAATTCTTGCTCTGAAATCATTAAATTCTTCAGCCATTCTTTGAAATTTTTCCTCATTCAGTTCAAACCCTTTGCCAGTAAGCTGTTTAAGATCATGTGAGAATCTAGAAGAAAATGGGTCGAAGGATCGACTAACTTTGTTCATGTCGTGTCCATTATTGGACAAGCCATATCGTTGATCAAAAAGATAGTTTCTGGCCTCCTGACTTCCATCTGGATGTCTCTCGGATAAACTACGTTGCAACAGCTTCATGTCACTGGTCACATCATTTGAGAATTTGTCATTGTTTCCTGAAAAAAAAAAAAAATAAATATGACTATGACTCTATCATAGAAAAGCAAAGTTTTTCAGTTTCCTGCTCTTAAATGTTTAGCATGTTTGGTAAAAATTTCAGCAGATGACACTTCAAAATTTTTCTTACTTTTAATAGAAAACAGGCTTTGACATTTTATTTCAAATGTCAAAGCCTATTTTCTGGAGAAAAAAAAATATCACCAATTTTTCATCTGCTGAGTGGTTAAGGTAATGTGATGACATGCATATAAGTTTTGTGGTAATCACATATTTCAGCATAAAGAAATATATTTAGCAATTACACATTTTATTTTACTAAAATACATTTTAGTGACGTCAAACTTTGTAGTATGACATGACATGCAATTTAGAGGTATGACACATGGCATATATTCGGTGTCAAAAAAAAGGTAAGAAAAAAGTCCAGGGAGTGCCACAATCACAAACCGCAGCCCTTCCCAGACCCCAAGAGGAAGAGGAAACCGACAAATCCAAACAAGCACAAATCAAACAAACGTATGAAAAGCACTAAGATTAGCTCTCTCTTCCCCAAGCAAGGTAATCGCAATGCTAAAAGGACTGAAAAACACAAGAACAAAATGACACAAGGTAAGACATAAAACAAATCGCCTCGTAAAATAAACCACAAAGCAACAAAGAGTAAGACTAACACCGGGACCACCGCCTTAGAACGGTCAGTAGAGTAAACCACCTGGCGGTTTAAAGCACTTTTACAGCTAGCCAACTTCACCCTGGTTTCCGATGCTACTCTTAATACAGAAATACATAAAAATTTGGTTCGCATAAAGACTCCCAACTCAGTCAATGCATCAAAGCGAAACCATAAAAATCAAATTAATCACTAAAGCAAAGACGAGTAATGGCTAATTCTACTGTATGCCAGAGTAAATGAAAACCAATAGTTGAACCACAGCGGGCCAAGCCAAAGACTTATCGTCAAGCCCCAACCCACTGGTTAAAATTTTACGAAGAGGCCGTCATTGAGTCCGAGGCCTGAACCGCTGTCGTGCAATTAAAGAGTGAAGCATAGCCATCAACAATAATTGAGTTGACAACTAGACATGCAGTCTGCTGCATAATATCCAAGCTATAGCCAATTCTTTTATAACTGTTAATAAGTTTTCTGAATTGCTCTGAAAAGTTAGATTTTCCTATAATTTTTCTAAATCTGTACACTAGGTCAAATTCCGGTTCCAATATACCTTTTTGCAGAAGGGTTTTCAGACTGACGCTATATTTTTCTACCAAGGCACTGTGTCTGCGATAAAATTTCGAAAATGCCTTACAAAGTTTAAAATAATGATAGCCCTGCCTAAGAAGTTTGGCAGTAAGGGCTTTATTACGGTAGTTAAAGTCACTAAGATTTGAAGATTTTTAGTATAATGACACAGATTTTAATGTGACATATTTCAGTGAGATGACAAATTTAATATGATGGCATACATTTTGAAGCTGTTATATGATGTTACACATTTAATGTGACTACACATATTTAATATGATGTTACACATTTTAATGTGACTACACACACATTTTAATATGTTACACATTTTAATGTGACTCCACAGATTTTAATATGTTACACATCTTAATGTGACTACACACATTTTAATAAGATGTTACACATTTTAACATGATGACATACATTTTAATATGATGTTAAACATTTTAATGTGTCAACACAAATTTTAATGTGACAACACACATTTTAATGTGACTGACATAAATATTAAAGTGATGACATTATACAACTGATGCATTCTATTGAGGTTAACATCAGGATTTGACAACTGAGGTGAAAAAAACTTTCTCGGGTTGACAAATCCTGATGTTAACCTCAATAGAATGTATCAACTGTTTTGTTATATGACTATTTTTTAGCTGTCTAGCAGTATGACAAAACTGATGTTGACTGGTCCTTGACCTTAGCCAGGCTATTTGTTATATGACTATTTGTAGCTGTCTGGCAGCAGTGACACAAGTGATGTTGACCGGTCCTTGACCTTAGTCAGGCTATTTTTAACAAGCAGCAGCTAATTTTAGAAAACATCAGGATTTGTAAAAACTGATGCAGCCAATCAAGAAGGCATTTGCTGGCATACATATAACAAACATTTTTAGTGGGAAAACACACAGTTTTAGCATGATTTTGTGGGTTACAAAGAAAAACAGCTTTACTTAAATCCAGCATGTCAGATATTCTGACCTGCATTGGGTATAGTAATAATTAATTCTCACAGGACATGCCAGAATGGCAGCAGATGGCAATTTAAATATATGCATATTTCTTTTAGTTTTCAGAGAAAATAATGCTTGATATTTCATTATCTGCCTTGCATACCATTCACATAATATATCATGCTTTAATTTCTCTGAAGGAAATAAAAATATCAGAACATCATCTGCAGTTGTGGTGACTGTGTTAAGACTAGTCTTAAGCTATTCTTACCTAAACTGAACCTTCTGCCATCATTCTGCACCCCTTTCCTCTCATGGTTCATTGTTAGTTCCAGTGGTCCCCCTTGTCCAAGACCAACACCAGATGGTGATACTGAAGACTTCATGGAGTGATGTATTGTGGGTAATGAGTGTCTAGGACTGACTCCAGGGACAGACTGTGGACTACCAAGCAGTGCATGTGGGCTTCCAAAGTCCATTATCTTTGAGTCTGGATGCATCTGAAGAAAGATGACACAACTTAACCCTTAAAGCTCCAAGCAAGAGGGTCAAAATTATATAGGCATGTTTTCGTGATGTTATTTGCCTTTGCAGCATATATATAATGTACAGATAAATTTTCTGCAGATATATATATATATATAGATATATACACACAGTTGTTCCATGGCTCCCATTTATCAAATTTTTTGTGTCTTTTTTTCTGGGTTGTGTCCTTTGGTGGATATTTTACTATTTGAATTCCAGTAATTTCAAAACCTAAGCACACAGTGTGGCAATAAGGTCGAATATGGTATGACAATTGCCTGCAAACAATCCAAGAAGTTGCACAAATGCATAAACTAACAGACAATTTTGCAGAAAAGAAAGTTGGCGCAGGTGCACAGGCACCATAAATGTGCATTATTTCTCATAGAAATGCTTCATACATGTACCATACTTACCATATGTACTCGGACAGACAGGCCTGAGCACACAGTGCAGACCCAGATGAGATGCCACAGAATGTGGCATCTCATCTGGTTCTACACTGTTTGCCAGTCATCCAACAATTTTTAGACACAACATTGAGAAGTAAATTCTACTTGTTCAAATTTTAGAACAAATATTGTAAGGAACTGAGGTGTCCAAATACTTAGTGTAAATACAGTATTATATTGACATTGTTGAACAAAAAGTGCAGGAACGAATGACAGCAACATGTTAAATTTAACACGTAATTCTCTGTATGCTGCGCAAAAATTTCCCTGAGCCAAGAAGGCTCCATATGAGATTGATAAAAACTGGCCAGTGACTTCAGAGCAGAAGTCATTTTAAGAGATGGACTCCAGACAAAGATGACTATAGCTCATCCTGGGCCTTCTGTTCAGCTGAGCTAACAAACACAATCACGGCTCCTGTTAAGTTGATGACGATGACCCAGCTTAGCATGCTGGGTAAAAATTTCAGCAGATGGCATTTTGAAATATTTTTCTTATTTTTCATAGAAAACAGGATTTCCAATGGAGACAAATTCCATGAAATGTTAAATCCTGTTTTCTGGGAAAACTAAGAAAAATATTGCCAATTTGTCATCTGCTGAATTTGCCGAGATTGGTAAAGGTTAAGAGTTTTTTTTGCTATTTTTCCACAAAAACATATGTTGTGGGTACTCACTGGAAGCACCTCACTGAGCTGCTTCTAATGAGTACCCACAACATAATTATGCTTTCATGGAGAAATAAGAATACCGTATTTGACCTAATTAGCACACTCTGTGCTAAGGTTTTTTCAAGATTACTGGGAAAACTTGTGGTAAAATATGTATCTATCTACTAAGGGTACATTTTAAAAAAAAGATCAGCAAAGGACTTATTTGATGATGTTTATATAAATTTTTTCTGATTTTCTTTATAAAAGCATATGTTGTGGGTACACAACAAGTCAATGCAATTCAAATGGGGTATACCTACAACATATGCCTTTATAAAGAAGTAAACAAAGGGTACACTGGCTGTAATTTGAAGACTACTAAAATTGCTTGACTGTGTGCTTATAGGGGTATGTGTGGTAATTAGGTCAAATATGGTATTTTGGTTGACAAAAGTGCCTTATTTGGAGCTATGAACACATACTTTAACCCTTAACCCTTGTCCTGCTGAATAAATTAAGATGCCACGCCCATTTCTAATTTTCAGCCAATCAGATTACTTGATCCAGATTGTTGATATAAAGTCGCATACTTAATGGCAAACAGTGCAGATCCAGATCAGTTGGCTTCTTCAGAAGCCAACTTATCTGGATCTACATTGTTTGCAAAGGCAGGGTATATCCGGGCTCAGCAGGACTAGGGTTAAAGTTTTAAGCAAATTTGTAACAGATGATATTCTAAAACTGAATTTGTGATTTTTCAGGGAAAGTAAGACTGGACATTTCATGTGAATCATCTGCTAGATGATTTACATGGAATGTCAAGCCCTGTTTCTCTGAAAAAAAAAAAAATAAAAAAAATAAACAAACGATTCATCTGCTGTAGGTGTGATAGCATTTTAAGGGTTAAAATGTTGCCTGCTGCTATTCAAATCCATCAGGTTAATGGTCAACATACTTAATAAATTTTAATATTGTCTATGCCCCATGGGCATAGACAACATACGGTTTGGTTCTGACAGAAGTGAATCAATTGTTGCCCAAAATGCACCATTGACTGTTTGCGTATTGTCTACAAGTAACCCAGGGACTAGATATAGACTAAATAGAATAGAATAATATTCATTGGAACACCTTCATATAGAGGAAGTGTTCTTCATTCCCATGTACACCACAACCTCTTTATAACACTATTGTTGGGTTGCATAGCATAAACCGTGTTAGTTATACAACCGTGTTATATCCACACAAAAATGTATAGATTATATTGAAAAATGACCATTTATGGGATCCACCTTTGAACCGTGTTATATCCAAAACCTTGTTATAACGAACCGTGTTATAAAGAGGTTGAAGTGTACTGTTTCAGCACACTGTATTTATGTAGATATTCTAAATGTTAAAATTGCAGCACTTTATCCAAGATTATGGTATATATATATTAATCTTGACAAATTCACTTTTAAAGAAGGTGGATACTGCTACGAGTAGTTTACTGCATTCCCGTATATTGATATTGTACAAGGAAGAAGCTTTCATAAAAGCTAACATGCAGTATGGTGAACCAACTGGACAACATCTCATTTGGACCTCTCAAATTCACATTTTGCAATATGGAATTTAGCCATTTTAGCCAAGATTTGTATGCAAAGATTATTCCATAATAAAATCAGCTTTAGCATTATTGTGTGCAAACTGTAGACCAAGCTTTTTGTGAAAGTGTATACTGGTATAGCCATTTATTTTGTTGGAAAATAGATTTAAAAGAAAAGAATAAGACAACTTCAAACAATGTGAGTTCAATAAATAAAATTGAAATTAGGTTGAAACAAGATTCAGTACAAAGTAGAATTTTATACCACTTCGTCAAATGATATATGTTTTAATGAAATATCTGTGGAAGTTTTTTTCTGGAAGAACGAAATACAGATATATGGAAATGTCTATGAATTGTGGGAATTTTAAAACCAGCTGGATGTGGAGTGTAACAACGCATTTAGGGTAAATGTCCTAAAATTTTGAACACCAAAGTTTCTAACAAAATGGTATAGGTAAATAGAACAGACCCAGATCAGACTGCTCCTGAAGAAACAGTCTGATCAGGGTTTACATGTTTGCCATTCCACTAAGTACTTTATGAAATAACTACATGAAAAGCAAAATTTAGTCCAATACAAGAGGTTCATGAGGGACCTAAATTGCTCACCTGAGTTGTGATGTAATAATATGGGAGATCATCAATTCGATGATGGTTCAGTGCAAGACAATGACAACTGCCTTTTATTTTTGGGTTGATTGTTGACAATCCAGCCGTAGTGTACAAATGCCAAAATTTCCTTATGGAAGTTGTCCATGTGATTAACACTGACCAATTTAATCAAACCTTGCCTAAGAGGAAATCCAGGTAATGGCTATTTATAGCTGCACTATTCTTGTCTCTGTGACATCAGAAAGCAGTATAAAGAGTGTTATCTGTAAAACGTGAACTGGGACATTGGCAAACAGTGCAGACCCAGATCAGACACTACAGAATGCAGCATCTGATCAGGGTCTGCACTGTTTGCTTAAATTACACAAAGTTAAGGGTTAAATGAAACAGTCTTACATTTCCATTCAGCACATTTTCCCAATCTACACTCTGAGACAACTGACCCACCAGTGCTGTCAAATCTTTTATTATAACCATTACGAAAACACACCTATTCAAATATATTGAAACTCTCATCACCAAAAACTGAAAGTTTTCAGATAAAAAATTCTGATATTTTTTCATATTTCTGCTCAAAACATAGATTGTGAGTACCCACAATCTATGTTTTGAGCAGAAATAAGAAAAATAATGTATACCCCAGTAAACCCAGTTTTACTATATAAAAGTGGGGTTTAAAGGGGTCAACATTATATAGGTA
This sequence comes from Anodontia alba, assembly GCA_964016985.1. NCBI lineage: Eukaryota > Metazoa > Mollusca > Bivalvia > Lucinida > Lucinidae > Anodontia > Anodontia alba. The sequence goes on along the minus strand of OZ024836.1, from coordinate 53,610,026 downwards.
TGTTTTCTAATCTATTGTTAAGGGGGAAGTACCTGACTAAATGTCATTGTAGAATCAAAGCACTGACAGCACTGGTGGGTAGATTATCTCTGAGTGTAGGCTGGAAAAATGGTCCTGAACAGAGACATTCCTTTAATCCTTAATATTCTGTACCATTTTAGCAATTTTAGTGTAAGTCTGTAACAGAATTATTTGAGAGAGATTGTTTTGAAACTGGCTGGGTTGTTTAGGAGTTGTCATTTTAAGAAACTGCTGATGACAGAAAACAACATTTCTATTTTAAGCTCTGGTGGCAATTCTATTCAGAGGAGCAAAACCAGTTTAGCAATTTTTGTTGAGAGTTATGAAAGAAACATTTCTGTGTTGTTTTTAAATCAAGTCAATAGTTTGAGAGGAGATGTTCTTTGAAGAGATTTTCTATTTTTAGCTCTGATGGCCATTTTGTTGAGTTGAGTGGAAGAGTGGAACTATTTTAGCAATTTTGGTGCCAGGACATGAGAGGAATAAATCTGTGAAAGTATTTTGAAATCAAGCCACTGGCTTCAGAGGGGATGTCATTCAAAAACTTTTTTTCTATTTTTAGCTCTGACGGCCATCTTGTTCAGCAGAGTGGAACCGTTTAGCAACTTTGGTACAAGGCCAAGAGGAACAGTTCTGTGAAATTATTTTGAAATACAGTCATCAGCATGAGAAAAATATCATTCTATTTATTTCTATTTTTAGCTCTGGTGGCCATTTTGTTCAATGGAGTGGAACAATTTTAGCAATTTAGGTGCGAGGCCATGTGAGAAACATTTCTGCAAAATTATTTTGAAATTGAGCCATTGGCTTGAGAGGGAATGTGGTTCAATTTTTTTTCTTATTTTAGCTTTAGTGGCCATCTTGATCAAAGGAGTGGAACCGTTTTAGCAATTTTTGGCATAGGGCTATGAGACAAACACGTCTGAAATTTATTTTGAAATTGAGCCATTGGCTTGAGAGGAGATGTCGTTTAAAGTTTCTTTTCTATTTTTAGCTCTGATGGCCATCTTGTTCTTTGGAGTGGAACCATTTTAGCAATTTTGGTACAGGGCTACAACAGAAACATTTGTGTGAAATCATTTTGAAATTGGTTTTTGTGCAGTATATGCTAGGAGGAGATGTCGTTTGAAGAAATTGTTGATGACAGATGGACGGATGGCCAATGGACACACACCTTGTGCTCAGATGAGCTATAAAGTAAAGAATAAAATGTTGTTTTTTTTTTGTTTTTCTTTGAATAAAGTGTTTGAAATTTTCAGACATTTACCATACTCAAAGTATTCAGACAGACAGCCCCTGAGCAAATAGTGTGAATCTAGATCAGACAGACATATGATCAGGTTCCATAGCTCCAGATAAGAGGAATATCCAGATAAAAACATTTATCTTATTTCTCCATGAAAACACATTGTCAGTGTTTATTATAAGTGCCTCTATAAGGTGTTTCCAATGAGTACCCACAACATATGTTTTCTTGGACAAATAAGAAAAATATCAATAGACAGAAAACAAAAGGCCATGGGCCATGATTCGCTCACCTGAGTAAAACTGCCATTGCATATGAGCAGATGCCATGTAATATTCTTCTAGTTTTGGCATAGCAACTAGTACAGAAATTTGTCAGTGCCGTAAAAAGGTCAAAGATCATCCTAGGATCAGCATTTGAACAAACTTGGTGGACCTTGCAACCCTGATGCTATATACCAAGATTCAGCCTCAAAGGTCTCTTGGTTCTGGAGAATAAGATTTTTAAGTGTTTTTACCAAATATGGGCATGGTGGCCATCTTGTTCAATAGTGAAAAAGCATTTGAACAAATTCTGAGTACCACTTCGACAGAAGGCCCTATGTTGGCAAGTGGTTTCAGAAAAGAAACCATATGAAGATTCATAGGATTTAAAACATGCACAAAGCCCAGGGGCAAGGGCAGATACCCCCAGGGGATAAAATTTAGATTGTAACTAACAAGATTTACTACCTTAATCATAAAATATAAGTTTCAGCCATTAGTCTTTAAAACATTTTTTAAAAATGATTAAATGATTTTTCAACATTTTGTATGGGAATGCAAATTTGACCTTGTCATAAAAAGGTCAAATGTCACCTTATGATCATCATCTGGACAAACTTGGTAAACCTTGAGTCTCCAATGCTATATATCAAGATTCAGTCTCAAAGTTTTCTTGGTCGAAGAAGATTTTTAAGGTGTTTTTTTTTTTTTTTTTTTTTTTTTGGTTTTACCATATATGGGCATGGCAGCCATCTTGTTCAATGGTGAGGAACCACTTGAACAAATTGTCAACATCCTTTTGACAGAAGGCTCCATGTGTAATCTAGTGAAAATTGGTCAAGGGCTTTTAGAGAAGAAGATGTTTAAAGATTACATGATTTTAAATATATATGAAACCCAGGGGACAAAATTTTGATTGAAACTAAAAAGATTTACTACCAGTACTTTAATCATACATTACAAATTTCAGCCATTAGTCGTTAGAACATTTTCAGAAAATGATTTTCAACATTTTCCCCATACAAGAGTATGGGGATGCAAATCTGACCTTCCCATAGAAAAATTAAAGGTCATCCTAGGATCATCATTTGAAAAAACTTGGTGGAGCTTGATTCTCCGATGCTACATACTAAGATTCAGCCTTAAAGGCTTTCTTGGTTCTGAAGAAGAAGATTTTTAAGTGCTTTTTTACCATATGTGGGCATGGCAGCCATCTTGTTTAATGATGCAGAACAGTTTGAACAAACTTGTAATACCCCTTCGACACAAGGCCCAATCTGAAATCAGGTGAAAACTGGTCAAGCTGTTTCAGATAAGCAGACATATTAAGATTACGAGATTTTATACATGTACAAAGTTAAGGGGCAAGGGCAGATAATCCTCATGGGACAAAATTTTGATTGTAACTAAAAGGGTTTGCTACTTTGATCATATACTCAACAAAATAATTTAAGGGCATCACATGGTGCAAATTTCCATATAAACAAACTTTGGCCTGGTTATGGGCAAAACCACAGAAAATATCAAAATATCGTTTAATGTTTCTTTAAAAGGAAGCCCTAAAGGAGTGTTTCCAACAAAAAAATTTTAAATCAAAATTTTCATTTTAAAATTCATTAAAAACACTACTTTTTACCCCAAAATTAAAAATTGACATTTTTGCATCAAGCATGATGTCTGGACTCCAAACTGCAAAAAAATCAGAGAGAAAGCCTTATTTGTTATCAGGAAATGCACATTTTGCTAGAGGTACCCTCAACAGATTATTCGTTGTCTATGGGGAACTTTTGAGGCATTTTTAGCCTCTCAAAGGGTTGGCCTTTCACTCAAAAGAAGGTTGTTTGCATGATTTTGTTGTGACAGAGTACTGTTTTCATTAAACAAACAAATTTTCTGGTATTGTGAAAAAAGTTCATTTTGGGGTAAAAAATTGTTGTTTTTTTTTAAATTCCCATTTTTTCTTAGAATCATTTGCTCTGGCTTTGTTGGTGCCATTGACACTTTTATAACTGAACATGTTGCGAACATGTTGAGCTGATTGAAATAGGGCTGAGACTTCCAGTTTTGCCCATGAAATGATTTTAAAACTTGAGGGTCTTATTTTAGTGATAATCAAAGGGAAAATAAAACTGGTGGCCCTTAAATTATTTTGATGAGTATACATTGTCAGTTTCAGCCATTAGTCTTTAATAAATTTTGAAAAACTGAATTTCAATATTTTCCCCATACAAATGCATAGGGATGCAAATTTGATCTTGCTGTAAAAAGATCAAAGGTCAACCTAAGGTAATCATTTGAACAAACTTGGTAGACCTTGAGTCCCCCATGCTATATACCAAGATTCAGCCTTGAAGCTTTCTTGGTTCTGGAATAGAAGATTTTTAAGTGTTTTTACCATATATAGGCATGGTTGCCATCTTGTTTAATGATGCAGAACTGTTTGATCAAAATGATAATATCCCTTCTACAGAAGGCCCAAAGTAAATCTGGTGAAAACTGGTCAAGCTGTTTCAGAGAAGATGTTTAAAGAAGTCAAGATTTTATGCATGGAAATAGCCCAGGGGCAAGGGAAGATAACCCCAGGGACAAAATTTTGATGGGAACTTAAAGGTTTGCTACTTTGATCATACAAATGTAAATTTCAGCCATTAGTCTTTAATACATCTTGAAAAAATGATCAATTTTCCCCATACAAATGCATAGGGATGCATATTTGATCTTGCTGTAAAAAGGTCAAATGTCAACCTAGGGTCATCATTTGAACAAACTTGGTAGACTGAGTCCCCCATGCTATATATCAAGATTCAGTCTCAGAGCTTTGTTGGTTCTGGAGAAGAAGATTTTTAAGCGTTTTTACCATATATGGGCATGGTGACCATCTTGATTAATGGACCATGACCATTTGTATAAATTTTCAATCGCCCTTTAACAGACAGCTCCACATGAAGTTTGAAGAAAATTGGCCTAGGGGCTTCAGAAGAGAAGATGTTCAAATGTGTGGACGACGGACGACGGATGGCAAGTGATCATAATAGCTCATCCTCAGCCTTCGGCTCCTCATCTAGGACTATGATGAGACAATTCTAATAAGTCCCCACAAGATGTGTTTTGATGCACAAATAACAAAAATATCCTACAAATATGGCCTTACCTGGAGTCATGATGACATTTATAAACAATCAGTTCTGTAAATGTCCTAAAATTTGTACACCAAAGTTTCTGACAAAATGGCACAGGCAAACAGTACAGACCCGGATCAGACCACTCTTTAAGGTCTATGGGGTTTACACTGCTTGCCATTAAATTAAATATAACCTTGCTGGCATAACCTCTGTCACAGAATTGACACATACAATCTCTGAGCAAATTCAGCTTACGACAAATTATATTTTTCCAATTTTTCCTGGAAAATAGGCTTTGACATATTTCATGCAAATTAGGAGACAATTGGCATAAAATGTCAAAGCCTATTTTCTGAAGAAAAAAGAAGAAAAACATTTTAAAATGTCATCTGCTGAAATTTTTACTCAGCATGCTACAGAAACATACCTTACTGATATGTGACTTCAAGCTTTTCTCACTGGCATAACCTCGGTCGCAAAATGGACACATACAGTGTTTCTGTCCAAATGTTGCCTTGTCATGTTGCCGCATGTGATGCTGAAGATTGGACATTTGAGCAAATGCTTTATCACAACCATCTAAGGGACATTTATAGGGTTTCTCTCCTGTAACAAACAAGAAACAAATAAATATTATTGCATAAAAAGCAGAGCTGAACGTTATTAACAGCCGTGCATTAACTGGCGAAAAGTCGTGTATTAACAAGGCAATTCACACGCTGTTAATGCACGGCTACGCAACTTTCAATAGGATTGTACCGGGGCCACAGATTTGCTGCCGTTACGAGATGTGTACTGCCCAGCTCTAGAATGAGCACAGTCAGTGGAAATTACATTTGGGAGACACTGGTGAAAAGGTGAAACAAAATAGTGCAAGAAATAACGCGAAATGTAGCAAATGTTTTCAGTTTTTTTATGCAATAATAGCGACTGAACATGGTTTTTCAATGCATTAACATTCGCCAGGTCCCTTGGGAGGTGTTGAAAACCGCGGCCTTTGGCCGCGGTTTTCAACACCTCCCACAGTACCTGGCGAATGTTAATGCATGAAAAACCATGTTTGATCTCTATATTACAACAGCACATTTGGTAAAGACCACAATGATTTCACTGCACTGGTCCGAGCTTTCTTGGCATGGGACCAAACCCAGGCAAAACCATTTGAAATTTTTCTTAGGATTTTTTCTCCATTATGGATGGCAAAAAGATGAGAGTTGCTGCCATTAGTAGAGAGAGTAAAAATAATCCATGTAATGGAAATAAATATTTTATTATTATTATTATTAATATATATTTTTTTACATTTTCACCTAAATGTACTCACATACCAATGCTATTTTTACTAAGAGTAGTTTAAGGTGAATTAAAATAATATTTTTTGAACTTTTGGTGGATTTTGACCAAAAATAAATAAAAAGCAGAAAGTTTATGATAAATTACTTTTAACACATTTTAGTCTATGTGCCTCGGGTGTCTGGAAGCATTAAAAATCCGCACAACAACAACATTTTAGTCTGGAGGTCCCAAAAATAGTAACTGACAAACCATGCAGACCCACATCATGAAAACATGCCTATATAATTTTGACTCCCTTAAACCCACTTTTATATAGTAAAATTGGGGTTTACATGGGTATACATTATTTTTTCTTATTTCTGCTCAAAAACGTAGATTGTGGGTACTCGTTAGAACCGCCTTGGCAAGGCGGTTAACGAGTACCCACAATCTATGGTTTAAGCAGAAATATGAGAAATATCAGAATTTTTGTCTGAAAACTTTCAGTTTTTTGGTGGTGAAATTTTTAATATATTTGAATAGGCGTGTTTTCGTAATGAGATCAGAAACCACATAATACAGCATCTGATCAGCATATCCATCGTTTGCAAATAATCATTTTTCTCTAGGAATACATAAATCATATAGCCTGACATATCTAAAATTGAAATTTGACATAGTGAGGGGGAAATCTATTCAGTCTAAAATGGATTAAGAAAGACAACTCTGACAGTCCCAAGTGTAACAAAACACAGTTTCTTCCTTCTACCAATTGCCAGGTACATTTTTGACGTTTGTGCACTTTTGAAAAAAATAGATCAACTATGCAGTCTGACTAAATATTGATGTCTGGTGTACAGGTACATAGAAAGCTTTATTTGCAATTTTTTTTTCTTCATTTTTTTTTTTTACATCTTATTTACATATACAGTAAGTGTCCTAAAATTTTGAACACTTCATAGCTCCATAAAAGAAGGGGTATCCATGTAATATTTTTCTTATTTCTCCACATGAACAGATCTTGTGGGTACTCATTAGAAGCACCTCAGGAAAGTGCTTCTAATGAGTACCACAACATATGTTTTTGTGGAGAAATAAGAAATATATCAGTACTTTTTGGTTGAAAAAAGTGCCTTATCTGGGGCTATGACACTTTATTCCACAAATTTTTTGGCCTACAGTTTGTGCTTTTTATGCAATTATTTACTAAACTAAGCGGAATGGCAAACAGTGTAGACCCTGAGCAGTCTCATCTGGGTCTGAACAGTAGCATATGCCACTTTTGTCAGAAATTTTGGTTTACAAAATTTTTGGACATTTATCGTAACCTTTTAGCACATTCCAGGCATTCTATTTTTCCCAACAATAGGTCGACATTTCAATAGGTGTTCAATCATAATTTCCAAGGAAAACAAGAAAGTATTTTAACTCTTTGCATGCTGGGTAATTTTGTATGTTTTTTTTTTGTCGTCTGTCGATTTCTTTTAAAAATTATTGTTTTAAATAAAATTTTCAGGAATACCATCAGAGTGTCAAACAGTTTGGATCAAGATCAGGCCCGACATTCTGTTGGGCCTTATCTGGGTGCGGACTGTTTGCAAAGGTTATATATCAGTGGACGACAAAAGTCGCCACTAGATGGGGAAAGAGTTAACAATACCTCTGCTGTTATTAAACACTGAGCACATTATGGGCCAATTAAGCAGACAGCAAATTAATATTTTTCTTATTTTTCCCACCAAAAGGGTTTAATATATCAATAGTTGAGCTATCAAACCCTATTTTCTAGGGAGAAGTAAAAACATTAAACTATAATAACCTGCCATTATTGTGTCGCGGGCAGATAACTTTCTCAAACATTGACGAAATTTGCCGATTAGCAATCCCAAACCAGTTCTCCTTAATATCTATGCATGTACCAAGTTTGGTTAAATCCTTTGACATTTACAAAGTTATCGTCCAGAAATGAAAATATGGGCATGTCTCGGGCAGATAACTCCATCAAAATTTGACGAAATTTGCCATTTAGCAATCCCAAACCCGATCTCCACAATATCAATGCACATACCAAGTTTGGTGAAAATCCATAGATATTTACTCAAGTTCTCATCCAGAAATGAAATACGGACAGACAGACAGACAGACAGACATTCTTACGAGAGGTACCTTATGAGGTTATTCCTTTATCTTTCTTTGATCTTCTTTAACCCCACAACTACCATTTTTATTTATTTGTCAACTCCACAACACAATTTTTAGCCCCACAATGACAGAATAAAGCAGACACCAATACAAACGCTAACCTCCCAATGTACCTGGCATATGTACGGATGGATGGACGTACAACTGATGGACGGATGAACAGACAGACAGACACACAAACGTCCAACGTGAAACCATAATACCCCGCCACTATTGTGTGGCGGGGTATAAAAAGGAAAAGTATTTTAGACTATTTAAGTCAAGGTTCAAACAGGCTTCTCCAGGCAAAAACTGACCTTATGATACATTATAGTAGCTTAACACTAAGCAGGGTAAAAACTTCATCAGACAACATTTTCAAATATTTTTCTTATCTTCCCCAGATGTTGCATCAGGTGACAATTTGCATGAAATGTCAAAGCCTATTTTCTGGGAAAATTAAGAAAAATATTCTCTGTTTGTCATCTGTTAAATTAGCCCAGAGAGTGGTAAAGGTTAAAACACCATAATAACCCTTAAAGAACTAAGCAAATTGTAGCAGACGACAGTCTATTTTTTTTGTATTATTTTTCAGAGCAAATAAGTCTTGGCATTTCATGTAAATCGTCTGCTAGGCAGACCATTTACATGAAATGCCAAGCCTTATTTTCTCTGAAAAAAGAAATAGGAAACAAAATCAGAATGTCATCTACAGAGCTTTCAGGATTAACAGTAAAGCCTCAATGTGGCTAATTCCAATTCGCTTTTGAGTCCATAGGTAATTCTCTTGATAGTCCAAGAAAGCAAACATTTATGGATATTCTCGGGAAATTTTCTTTTTTTATCAGGAACTAGTATAATGTGAGTACTCATGAGAATAACCTCATCAAGGCAATTCTAATGTGTTCATCCAACATACCATTATTGTGCAGAAGATTGGAAAGATTTCCCTATATTAATGCTATTTGCTTCCTGACCTGGAGTCATGATCAACCCTCAGTGGCTTGAACTATCCGGATCTCGAACAAATTCCATAGTCCCATAGATGTTCAAGCCATTGAGGTTGGACTGTATTTGGATACCATAAACCTTTTTCATTCATGTTCTCAAATTAAATAAAAAAAAAAAAAATAAATAAATAAAGTCCACTTTGCTATACAGTAAAACCTGTGTAAGACAGCCACCTTTGAAATTGACCTTAGTGGTTGATGTGGAAAGGTGGTTGTCTTATGAAGGTACATGTCATGTAATTTTGCTAGCAAAATTACATGACATGTACCTTTATAAGACAGACAACTTTTTCCACATCAACTACTATTTAAAGTCAGTCTTGAAGGTGGCTCTCTTACACAGGTTTTACTGTATGTTGATGTGTTTTGAAAGACTGCTGTACAAGTACTGTGTCGACCTTGATCAGACACTGGGTTCTGCGGCATCTGATCTGGGTCTAGACTGTTTGCTCAGGAACTGACTGTTATCAACTCTCAGCAAATTCAGCAAACCTTTACCACTCTATGGGAAAATTCAGCAGACAACAAATTGATACTTTTTTCTTATTTTTACCAGGATTAGACATTTCATGCAAATTGTCTCCAACAGAGAATCTGCACAAAATGTCAAAACCTGTTTTCTGGGAAAAACAATAAAAATATTCCAATATGTTGTCTGCTGAAAATTTTATGCAGAGTGCTATGGGTTAATGACATTTTTCTTATTTTTCCCAGAAATCAGTGTTTAACTTTTTCTTTACAAATCAGACAGTTTGCATGAAAACTGTTATTTTCTAGAAAAGATAAGAAAAATATCAAAATTTTGTCTGTTGCAGATTTTACCCACAACATTGAATATAATGGTTTAAAGATTGACAAATGGTGTAGGTGCAAGAGTTGGGGTGGTGAGGTTGAAGGGGGCATATTTTAGCAAATACCATATTCAACCTAATTGCCACACCATGCACTTAGGTTTTTCAAAATACACTACAATCTCTTTATATAACACAGTTTTGGATACAACACGGTTCAAAGATGGATCCCAAAAATGTATAGATTATATTGAAAAATGACCATAAATGGTCATTTTTCAATATAATCTATACATTTTTGTTTGGATATAACATGGTTGTTTAACTAACATGGTTAATGCTATGGACCCCAACAATAGTGTTATAAAGAGGTTGTGGTGTACTGGGAAAACTTGTAGTAAAATATGTGTCCACCTATACGATGGGTAAACTTAAAAAAAGATCAGCGAAGGACTCATCTAATGATGCTTAAGCGATGTTTTGTTCTCATTTTCTTTATAAAAGCATATGTTGTGGGTACTCATTTGAATTGCATCCTTGCTGATGCAATTCAAATAGGTACCCACAACATATGTCTTTATACAGAAGTAGACAAAAAGTACACTGGCTGTAATCTGAAGACTACGGAATTGCTTGACTGTGCGCTTATAGGGGTATGTCCAGTAATTTGGTTGGTAAGCAAAGGAGGTATGGTGTAATATCAATGATTCATGAAACAGGATAACTAGCGATAGTTTACCATAATTACATGTTTATCATGTTTGTTTGTTTTTTTGTTGTTTTTTTCACAAAAACATATCTTGTGGGTACTTACTGGAACCGCCTCACCATCTATTCCACTGAGTACCCACAAGATATATTTTAGTGAACAAATAACTAAAAACTGAATACTCCTGCTAGCATATGCACGTGCAAGGTCGCTGCAAAGCGAAGCTACCACTCCTTCAAACCATTACATAACTGGAATTTTCCTGTCATAGTGAACTCGTCTTAGCAGTGCAGTCTGCTAATAAATTGCTGTCGGAAGAAGAAAAAATAGATCTTGTGCAGCATTTTTATTGATTGAAAACTGCATTCTCCAGACAGGGGATAATCGATACAGAAGATAGAAAAGTTTTTTGTGTCAGTATGTTGCAGGCGCAGTTTCCAAAAATAAATAAAAATAATTCAGTCAAACATACAGTAGATGGCAAAATTGATAAAAGTAGGTTAGAATTTGTTCAGCTGGCTTGTGGATGCAACAGGGCTCAGTAAGCTTTACCCTTTAACCTTTACCACTCTCTGGGCATTTTCAGCAGATGACAAATTGATGATATTTTTCTTATTTTTCCCAGAAAACAGGATGACATTTCATGCAAATTAGGAGACAATTTACATGAAATGTCATATCCTGTTTTCTGGGAAAAATAAGAAAAATATTTTAAAATATTGTCTGCTGAAAATTTTATCCAGAGTGCTAAGCATTAAGTTTCATTTAAAATCGTAGCAGAAGACATTCTTAATTATTATGACACTTTTTATTTTTCTGAGGAAATAATCTTGACATTTTATGGGAATTTCCTGCTAGCTTTATTTTATGTTAAGCTTTATTTTCTCAGAAAAATTATACATAAAAAAAAAAAAAAAAAAGTGTCTGCTGTAATTATTATATGCTACTTTTAGTTACAAGTAAGACAACTTCTGACTTCCTGTTTGCCTTCCTGCACATCAATCTCCTTTTGAAAAGGAGTCTACTCTAAAGGGAAGCATCTGGTTCCCTTGGAAGCAATCTATTTCCTTTTAGAATCTGTTTTTTACTGCCCAGTCAAAATTTAAGATCATGTTGAGCTTGTTGGTTAACCTATTTTTCCTGGGCAGACTTGTTGGTTAACCCATTGTAGTCGGGAGACCCGTAAAAGGGTAATTGGCAAACAGTGCAGACTTAGATCAGATGCCGCAGAACGCGGCGTCTGATCAGGGTCTCCACTGTTTGCAAATAGTTTAGCCATTTTTCTCTAGGAATATATAAATCTCATAGCTGGGTGTACCTAAAATTGACTTTGGACTCTTCCAATATATAATGTGGCAGAGTCTATTCAGTATACAATGGGTTAACCAGTACTTGTGCCCATACTTTCACCAGTAACTGATAAAATTAATGCCCGTTTTGAATCAGCAGAAGGATGGGAGAGAATGACCATAGAACTTGTTTCATGATACTGGTAAATATCCACAAAAGTTACATGGCTTAGCTGGGATTGGAAATTGCAACTCCTTATGACTGATCATGTTCCTTATTTATTTCAATGACCTGCCATCTGAGCTGTCATCACTTTCACTGGAACTTGTTTCATGATACCAGTAAATATCCACAAAAGTTACATAGCTTAGCTGGGATTGGAAATTGCAACTCCTTATGACTGATCATGTTCCTTGTTTATATCAATGACCTGCCGTCTGAGCTGTCATCACAGCTACCTCTCTTTACAGAGGACAAGGCCATGTAACTGATAGTTGAAGGTTCGGAAGATGGAAAGGTGCTACAAACAGACCTGGACAGACTATGTGGGAGAAGTGATGGGACATGGAGTTTAACCACTCTAAATGCCAGGTAGTATAGGTGACAACAGCCAGGGACATAATCAACACAGTGTATATCTTACATGGTCAGGTCCTGGAGGTTGTCACTAGTGCAAAGTACTTGGGGATCAATATCTCCAATGGCCTAAAGTGGAACAGCCACCTTGACCATATAACTGCAATCCCAAACAGACTAAACAGCAAAACTCAAAGGTACAAGAGACTACCATTAACACCTTGGTCTTCCCCCAGCTGGAGAATGCCACCCCCGTTTAGGACCCCTACACTAAACAGAAACTACTCCAGCTGGAAAAAGTTCAGCATAGAGCAGCACACTGGACCACCAGCATTAAAACTACAAGTCAAGTGTGACCGCCATGGTGGATAGCCTTGGATGGAGAACCCCAGAACAGAGACAGACTGAAGCATGCCTTTGCCTCTTTTACAAAATTGTCTATGGTCTTGTGGCAGTGCCTCAAACTGATTATATACAACCAGTTTCCGTTAACTTGAAGCACCGTTAACTTGAGGCACCGTCACTCCATGGCTTTTTGCCACTGACTATTACAAGTATTGCTATTGTCCAGTGGTACTCACTACCTGAAACTACTGTATAATTAACAGACCTAGAATCTTTCAAGGCTGCAGTCAGTGAGCTGCAGCATTGTTTTTAACCTGATTTGAGCTCATCTTCATCTGTCATAACCGATCATTTTTCATCTCCTTAACTATATTCTTTTAGACTTTCTTTTCATTAAGATTTCTTTTGAACAGTGCACCTGCCTAGAATGTCCTCAAGGGCATTAGGCAGTAGATATTTGGGGACTGTATACCTTGCTTTATCTGCATAGTATTGATATTTTTCTTATTTCTCCATGAAAACATATATTGTGAGCACTCTTCTAATGAGAACCCACAACATAATAATTATGTTTTTGTGAAGAAATAAGAAAAACATTATCTGCATACCCCCTCTTTTCTGTAGCTATGAAATTGCAGTGTCGCTAGCAATAGAATTTTGAGAGCAGGCCTCAGTGGCTCAGTTGGATGAGCATCCGACTGGAGATCAGGAGGTTGCGTGTTCGACCCCCACCGGGTCGGCAACATTCATTTGTAGAGATTTGATCATGAAATATTTTCTATGGTCATTCTCTGCCTTCCACTGATTCAAGAAGGGCAGTTGTCAGTTTCTGGTGAAAGAAAGTGCACAATACTGGTTAACTGCATAAATGACTAAGCCTGCCCAGTAAAAGTGTGGTTAGGTAAACTGACTGTGCTCAACATGACATGACCCCAGTGGGTTGACTGGGCTGTAAAACCTCAACACAAACAATAGAATTTTGAGAACAAGAGGCCCACGGGCCACGATTCGCTCACCTGAGTGACATAGCCACTGCAGACATGCAGACGTTATGCAACATTTTTCCAATCCTATCATCGCAACTAATGAAAATATCATCATTTGAGCAGTTCTTAGTTTTGAAGAAGAATATATGGGCCTGACAGTCAATGCAGCATGATCATTTGAATAAACTATCAATCACATTTCAACAGAAGGATCAATGTGAAATTTGGTGGAAATTGGCTAAGTGGTTTCTGAAGAATCGTGATTTTATACATGTAAACAGCACAGTGGCAGGGAAATATTATAAATATAAACCAGATGATGGCCATCTTAGATTTCCAATCAGAACAATTTTAACTACTGTTGATCTACAAGTCACTTCGATACTTTCAATATAAATGTATATGGCTTACACAAATAGGGAAGCAAATTTGACCTTGGAGGCAAAAAGGTCAAATGTCAACATAGAACCATCATTTGAGCAATTTTGGTAGATCTCCTGTTCCCCGTAATTTGTGCAAAGATTAGGACCCAGGGCTTATTTGGTTATGGAGAAGAAGATTTTTAAAGGATTTTACCATATATGGGCATGGCAGCCATTTTGATCAATGGACCATACCCATTTTAGCAATCTTTCATTCTCCTGCCCACGGAGGCTCCGCATGAAATTTGAGCAACACTGGCCCGGAGGCTTCAGAGGAAAAGCCATTTGAAATTATCAACATTTTTTCCATACTAATGTATGGGGCCCATACAAATGCATACAGAAGCAAACTTGACCTCGCCGTAAAATGGTTAAATGTCAATGTATGACAATTATTTTAGCAACTTTGGTAGACCGCCCGTTCCAGATGATATATGCAAAGATTCAGCCACAAGCCATCCTCGGTTTTGGAGAATAAGATTTTTAAATGTTTTTTCCCATGCAAATGCATTAGGAAGCAACTTGACCTTGCCGTAAAAAGGTCAAATGTCAATGTATGACCATTATTTTAGCAACTTTGGTAGACCCCCTGTCTCCAATGATTTATGCAAACATTCAGCCCCAAAGCATCCTCGGTTCTAGAGAAGAAGATCTATAAAGGTTTTTACCATATATGGGCATGGCGCCCACCTTGGTCAACGAACCCTGACCATTTTAGCAATCTTTTGTTCCCCCTACCTAAGGAGGCTCCATATGAAATTTGAGCAAAATTGGCCCAGAGGCTCCAGAGGAGAAGTTGTTTGAAATTCTGAACATTTTTCCCATACAAATGCATAAGGAAGCAAAATTGACCTTAACGTAAAAAGGTCAAATGTCAATGTACGACCATTATTTTAGCAATTTTGGTAGCCCTCCTGTTCCCGAAGATATATGCAAAGATTCAGCCATAAGGCATGCTCGGTTTTGGAGAAGAAGATTATTAAAGGTTTTTCCCATACAAATGAACAAAAAAAGCAAACTTGACCTTGCCGTAAAAAGGTCAAACGTCAACGTACGACAATTCTTTTAGCAATTTTGGTAGACCTCCCGTCCCTGATGATTCCTGCAAAGGTTCAGCCCAAAGGCATTCTCGGTTCTGAAGAAGGAGATTTTTAAAGGTTTTTACCATATATGGGCAGGGCGGCCATCTTGGTCAACGGACCGCGACCATTTTAGCAAGTTTTCGTTCCCCCACCCTAAGGAGGCTCCATATGAAATTTGAGCAAAATTGGCCCAGAGGCTCCAGAGGAGAAGTTGTTTGAAATTCTGAACATTTTTCCCATACAAATGCATAAGGAAGCAAAACTGACCTTACAGTAAAAAGGTCAAATGTCAATGTACGACCATTTTTTTAGCAATTTTGGTAGCTCTCCTGTTCCCAAAGATATATGCAAAGATTCAGCCATAAGGCATGCTCGGTTTTGGAGAAGAAGATTTTTAAAGGTTTTTCCCATACAAATGCATAGGGAAGCAAACGTCAACATACGACAATTCTTTTAGCAATTTTGGTAGACCTCCCGTCCCCAATGATTCCTGCAAAGGTTCAGCCCCAAGGCATTCTCGGTTCTGGAGAAGAAGATTTTTAAAGGTTTTTACCATATATGGGCGTGGCGGCCATCTTGGTCAACGGACCGTGACCATTTTAGCAATTTTTCGTTCCCCCACCCTAAGGAGGCTCCATATGAAACGGACGGACGCACGGACTGACGGACGCACGGACGGGCGGACGGACGGACGACGGACGAAAAGTGATCACAATAGCTCATCCTGAGCAGAGCTCAGGTGAGCTAATAAAAGGTGTAACTTCTCTCAGAGTATATTCAGCAGACAACAAATTAAAGATATTTTTCCCAGAAAACAGGATTTGACATTTCATGCAAATTGTCTCCATTGAAAATAATTACCATGAAATGTCAAATCATGTTTCCTGGGAACAATAAGAAAATATTTCAAAATGTCTGCTGAAAGTTTTACTCTCAGTGCAAAGCATTAATATACGGCAAGATGTATTTGGCCATCAACTGTGTATTGTAACTACTGAAAGGTGAAGTAAAAATATTGAACCGAAACTTTTCATAAAAACTAGCCTATGGCACATTGTTGGGTAAAAATTTCAGCAGATGACATACTGAAATATTTTCCTTATTTCTTCCAGAAGAGAGGCATATACATTTCATGTATGAAATATTAAAGCCTATTTTCTGGGAAAAAGAAGAAAAATATCATATTTTTGTCATCTGCTGAATTTACTCAAAGAAGTGTCATTGTTTTTGGGGGATTTTTTGGGGTGTGTGTGGAGTGGGGTGGGGGGGGGAATGGGGGGGAAAGAGAGGAAATAAGGCTTGACATTTCATGTGAATCATCTGTCAAGCAGAAAATTCCAATGAAAAGTTAAGCCTTATTTTTCTGGAATAATAAAAATGAGAATGCTGTCTGCTAAATTGTGTTACTTAGGGTTACATTTGGAAGTCAACTGTGTATTGTAAGTTCTAAAGGCATTTTATTATCAGGTTTAATAGACTGAGAAACTTACATAAGTTTGTATTTCTATTGATTCAGTTACTCATATTCTTATACCCTTTATGATACCAAATTTAACCTTTAGCAGATGACATTTTAAAGCAAATTTCCCCAGAAACAAAGGCTGACAATACATTCCATTTCTGTCCAAACAGTCAGTCCCTAGAGACCATTAAAATGAAATAGACAAAGCCCTACTTTTACATGCAATAGTAAGAAAAAAGTCTGCTGCATCTGCAGTCAATATCTTTAATGCTCTGCATGCTGGGTTAAAATCTAACAGATGATATTTATAAATATTTTTCCCATTAAATAGATTTTGACATTTCATGCAAACTGTCTCCTCAGGAGACAGTTTGCATGAAATGTCAAAGCCTATTTTCTGGGATAAATGAGAAAAAAACATGAATATGCCATCTGCTGAATAAGCCCAGCGAGTAGTAAAGGTTAAGGCTATTAATATTTCATTCTTTTATTTCAGTTAACCCCCAAAAGCACTAATCACAGTTGCAGCAGACGACAGTTTGAATTTCTTTTCTATTAACTACAAAAATAAGGCTTGATATTTCATGTGAATTGATGATTAACATGAAAAGCCAAGTCTTATTTTTCTTTGAAAAAAAAAAAAATAAATATATATAAATATATATATGGCTGTTGACTGATACAATTTTGATTAGTGCCTAAAGGGTTAAACTTACATGAAGTGCAACATAAGGGAATGTACCTTATGATCCTTACATTACGATAACAAGCCTATTCTAACATACTGAAAATTTTATCATCAAAAAATGAAATTTTTCAGATAAAAAATTCTGATATTTTTCATGTTTCTGCTCAAAACATAGATTGTGAGTACTCGTTAGAACTGCCTCAACAAGGCAGTTCTAATGAGTACTCACAATCTGTTTTGATCAGAAATAAGAAAGATATTGTATACCCCTATAAACCCCAGTTTTACAATATAAAAGTGGGGTTTAAGGGGGTCAAAATTATATAGGCATGTTTTCGTGATGTATGATATGTACACCCAGTACAGACTCAGCAAAGACTCAGATAAATGTTACATGAGCTCCAACATAAGAGTTAACACACCAATAAAATTGTAGCATTCTAAAAATTGTTTAAGTTTTCTAAGAAAATAAGGCTTGACCTTTCATTATTTATTTTTCTGCTAGGCAGATGATCATTTACATGATATATCAAGCCTTGTTTTCTATGGAAAAAATGCACAGTTTTGAATGTCACTTGCTGCTGTTGTGATTGGCTTTGTAAGGGTAAACAATGATGCTCAAGCTCCTGATGATACTGCACAGAAGCTCAGGATGACTCAGATCTGCAGTTTGAACATGAAAAATGCTGACATCAAAGAGTGTGCCTCAATGTGTTAATTCTTACCTCCCAGAATGTGCCTCAATGCCCTAATGCTGACCTCCCAGCATATGCCTCAACTGACATTCCAGAATGTGGCACAATGTGATTATGATCACTTCCTAGAAAATGTGATAATGCTGACCTCCCAGAAAGTGCCTCAGTGTGATAATGCTGATCTCACAGTAAATGCCTCAGTGGCATAATGCTCACTTCCTACTTCAGTGTGCCTCAATATCATAATGCTGACCTCCCAGAATGTGCCTCTATGTGAAAATGCTGACCTACCAGACTGTGCCCCAATGTAATAATGCTGACCTCCCAGAGTACCCTCATCGTGTTAATGCTGACCTCTCAAACTATGCATCATTGTGATAATGCTAACCTCCCACAGTGTACCTTAATGTGATAATGCTGACCTTCCAGAGTGTGCCCCAATATGATGATGCTGACCTCCCTGTGTATGCCCCATTGTAATAATGCTAACCTCCTAGAGTTTACCTTAATGTGATAATGCTGACCTCCCAGAGTGTGCCTTAATATGATAATGCTGACCTCCCAGAATGTACTTCATTGTGATAATGCTGACCTCCCAGAGTGTACCTTAATGTGATAATGCTGACCCCCCAGAGTATGCCTTAATATCATAATGCTGTCCTCCCAGAGTGTGCATCAATGTGGTAATGCTGACCTCCAAGACTGTGCCTCAATATCATAATACTGACCTCTCAGAGTGTGCCTCAATGTGACAGTGCTGACCTCCCAGAGGGTACCTTAATGTGATAATGCTGACCTCCCACTGTTCCTCAATAGCAATGCTGACCTCCCAGAGTGTGTCTCAATGTGATAATGCTGACCACCCAGATTGTGTTGGAGTTTAACAACACATCAACTCTTGTGGGTCATTTTGTGTTGTCTCCCAGAGAAAGGGAGAAGAGAGATAGAAGAGATAGTAGAGGAGACAAAAGAGATGGACAGGGGAGAAAGAAAAATGAATGAAAGTGAAGAAACAGAAGAAATAAAAACATTCCCCCTCCACCGTTACCTGCTGCAAGGATAGCAGGCCCTGCCCAACAGTAAGCCAATATCAGCTAAACACCCCGGTGATGTAAAAATACACAACACCTTTGCCTCAGCAAACCACCTCCACTGACCGCCCAGTGTGTACATTAATGTGATAATGCTAGCCCTCCAGAGTGTGTCTCAACATGATACTGCCAACCTCCCAGAATGCCTAAATGTGATAATGCTGACCTCTCTAAGTGTTCCTTAATGTGATAATGCTGACTTCCCAGAGTATGCCTCAATGTGATAAAGCTGACCTCTCAGGGTGTGCCTAATTGAGATAATGCTGACCTCCCAGATTGTATCTTAATGTGATAATGCTGACCATCCAGAGTGTACCTTTATGTGATAATGCTGACCTCCCAGTGTGCCACATTGTGACAATGCTAACCTCCCAGAGTGCCATGTGATAATGCTGACCTCTCAGAAAGTTCTTCGATATGATAATACTGACCTACAAGAGTGTGCCTCATTGTTATAATGCTGACCTCCCAGAATGTGCTTAACCCTGGTCCTGGTGTGCCCAGATATCCCCTGCCTCTGCAAACAGTGTAGCTCCAGATCATTTGGTTTCTTCAGATGCTGACTGCTCTGGATCTACACTCTTTTTCATTCAGTATTTAAATTTGAATCAACAACCTGGATAAAGCATTCTGATGGGCAGACAATTAGAAGTGGGTGTGGCATCTGAATTTATTCAGCATGACATGGGTTAAGTATGATATACAAACTCCATGTAAGATGATAATTGTTGTAATAACTTTTGATACAGTCGGGTCCTATAATATTGTGCATCTTATGATCTTGCACAACTCATAGTTTCATATTTTGGGAAACCTCTCTGCTGTTTCAGTCTTTTGTCATGAGAAAATTCAACATCAAACTATCTGGACTGTCGAAAAGTCTTTGAACATAGTTTCACAAAAAAAGTGTGAGTAAAACGTACCTGCTTAATGATCGAGTTTGTTGACATATAAGGTCATCCTAATTAATTATTCATGAGGCCAACCCATTGACCCACTTTCCCAAACAAGAAATTTGCTGGATTAAAATCTATGCATTTTTCCTTGAATATGTAAACAGGAAAAAAAACTATTTAAGTTTACTGTTTGAAAGGGCCCAACAGTGATGTCACCTATATCAAGTGCACAAGATTGTAAGACCTTCGACCTCTTGGAGAAACATGGTGGTAAGTGACTTTATCGTAGAATCTCAGAATATTTTGCGTGTTCTTTTCTGTATTTTCAGTATAATATTCTGCATAAGATATTGTTGTAAACACTTAGATTATTTTGCATTTGTATGTAGCTTGTATCATTTTTTAAAAATACTGGAAAAACGCTTAGGTGCACAAGATCATAAGAACACATCGTAATGTTTTATACCAGAACCTATCTTGTGTGGCTACTCAAAAGAATTGCGTTACCAAAGCAACTCCTATGGGCACACACATTGTACTTAGTTCCATTTGTATCATCTCCAAGGGAGAAAAGGGACCAAAGAGCTAGTAGAGGAGAGGAAAGAAAGTACCATATTTACCCTAAGTATTGGTACACCTTAACTCCTTATCACACTTGTCTGAAAAGAAAACGTCTATTTTCATTTTACTACCTGTTGATGTGTCTAAAATAATGCTGGATGAGTGGCAAACAGTGCAGATCTTGATAAGATGACACATTCTGTGGTATCTGATCTGGGTCTATGCTGTTTGCTCAGGCCTGTCCGTCCCATAATTAGGATTAATATGGTAATACGGAAGGATGATGAAGGAAAATGTGAATGACAGTGCAAAAACAGAAGAAATACAAAATGCTCCCTCTCCCACCTGATGTAAGTACAGCACACAGTAACCATCACTCTACCACTGGAACAATCTTCAGAATAATCTTCCAATCTATCTTTTTGTACTAGATATGCTCAATTCAATATATTGATTATCATGACAAATTGTTTTTGTACAATACAATTAGAAATTTCTGTGTCAAACCATTCAAAAAAGGCTAATTCAGTAGATGACAAATTAAAGATAATTTTCCCAGAAAATAAGCTGCGACATTTCATGCAAATTGTCTCCTCAGGAGACAATTTGCATGAAATGTCACAGCCTATTTTCTGGAAATATAAGACATATAAGAAAAAAAAATGTCAATTTGTTATCTGCTGGAATTTTTACTCAGCATGTAGAGTCCCACCTACCAAGATCAGTCTGCACATTGATAAGTCTGATCAAGGCCTTAGCTGTTCCCATTGTACAGTAATTGGCCAAAATGAGTCATCAAGCTGAAAATCTTCATAGACTTGCATGTACTTGCTGGTGTGCAAGGAAGTTATTTCTGAGACTTCTTATTTATAAGAATTCTTATTAACCCTTGTCATGCTGAATAAATTAAGATGTCAGATGTCATGTCCACTTGTAATTGTCAGCAAATCAGATGCCTTGATCCAGATTGTTGATATGAATTCACATACTGAATGGTAACCAACTGATCTGGATCTGCACTGTTTGCAAATCCAGGTTCAGCAAGACCTGGGTTAATGAAAGTTCTTATTTATGAGAACTCTCTTTACCAGATAGAAAAAAAAAAAAAAAATAGGGTTAGAGTTAAGCCTTGCCATGCTGCTCCCCCCCTTCTAATTTTAAACCAATCAGATTACTAGATCCAGTTTGTCGATACAAATTCACATACTTAATGACAAACAGTGCAGATCCATATCAGTTGGCTTCTTCAGAAGCCATCTTATCTGGATCTACCCTGTTTCCAAAGGCAGGGTGTATCAGGGTTCATCAGGATTAGGGTAAATAGAACAGGCAAGTAAACAATTTTTTTTCATTAACCTATGTAGTAGTATAAGTATAAAAAATATTCAGTGGTTTTAACAGAGCACAATTTTCATATCTAAATTCCTACTTTGCATTGACGTCAATGGCAAAGTCATCAAAATTATGCTGAAATAATTAAAGAGTTACAACTCCAGATCTAATCATAAGAGAAATACAATATAATTATATTTGATAATGAAAATCCTTAAGTTTCCAAACAATACCAGAATCAATATATCTATCAAGCAGAGGTCTTATGAATGAATTTCTTGCACATTGACAAATACAAGTAGTTCTACTGGGATTTTCAGTTTGATGACTCACTTTTGACCAAGTACTGTAGAATTTTCTTTTGACTGACAGCTAAGGCCTGGTTTGGTGTTTTACATCCCTTTCAACATTATTTCAGTCATCGATGATGGAAGGGTGACAATGAATTTTTAGGCTCTGTGCAACGAAGCACCATACAGTCAAGAGCTGAATTCCATCTCCAGCGGGATTCGAACCCAGAACCTGGTGATATGTTGGGAGTGGTAACCACTTGGCCACCTAAATGCTTCTAAGGCTCAGAACAGCCTGTACATTTGTGCAGTCTGAACAGAGCTTTCTATCACTGTCTGCTTTTAGAATCAGCGAATTATCCTACAAAGAAAGACATAGCTCCAGGTGAGAGAGTATTCAGAGAATTTTTTAGTTCTCCTTAAAAGTATTGTGGGTATACATTTGAAGCACTTCTGCAAGGTACTTCTAATGAGTACCCATGTTTTAATGGAGAAAATATTATTACATTTTGGTTGATCTTTTGTTTTATCTTGATTTCTGAAGGTACAGTAATTGTAGAACTGGGCCCAGTTGTTCAAAGCCTCGTTAGCTTAACGAGCTTGTTAAGGTCATTTCATTATACATACACAATATACTGATATTTTTTGTGAAAAAATGTGAGTAGCTTTTGCACAGCAAAAAATTTCAGCATATTTGCGTATCACTTGATGTAAATTTTAAGGAATCGTTAACTAACGACATCGTTAGCTTTGAACAATTGGGCCCTGATCACTAGATAGCAAGGACCCTGATTAGACTGTACAGTAGCAAAGTCTGATATTGGCTTTCATTGGTTTTCACTCATACCCCAGCATGCTAGGCATTATAAATCAGCTTGTCTAGAGTCCATTTGTAATTTATCCTTTATCACTCTAATTCAGCAGATGACAAATTGAGCATATTTTTCTTATTTTTCCAGAAAACAGGTTTTGACAATTCGCATGAAATGTCAAATCCTGTCCTCTGGGAAAAATTTGAAAATAATTTTAAAAATGTTGTCTGCTGAAAGTTTTACCTAGAGTGCTAAGTGTTATAAGAAAAAATGTCAATATTTTTTATCTTCTTTGCACACAGTTCATGATAACCTGAGTGTCAAATATTATTTTAATGTTATTTCACCCATTAAAAATGCCAGCCTCGGTCGCTCAGTCGGATGCATGTCTGACTGGTGATCAGGAGGCTGCGGGTTCAATCCCTGCTGTGTCCAGCAACATTCTTTCATAAAGATTGATTGTGAAGTAGTTTCTACAGTCATTCTGCCCCTTCTGCTGATTCAAGAAGGGCAGTTGTCAGTTTCTGGCAAAAGAATTTGCACAAGTACTATTTAACTGCCTAGAGGACTAAGCCTGTCCAGGAATGGTCTGGTTAGGTAAACTGACCGCGCTCGACATTGCCCTAACGGGTTGAGTGAGCCATAAAACCTCAACCAATTAATAAATCCCCTTAAAACATGTTGTGGGTACTCATTAGAACTGGTTTGGTGAGGCAATTTTAGCAAAAAATACCCATAACATAGTTTCATGGCAAAATAACAAAAATATCAATATTGGGTTTAATTATAAAAGCTTCTTTTCTGGCAACTACCTGTCTGCATCTGTCTATGCCACACAGCCAAACAAGTTGGCACATACGAAAACCTTTCAAACTGTGAAGGCCCAAGCTTGCTTATTCAAGAAAGCTAGTCATAACCTCCACTTTTCTATTTCTAGAATCACAAAATGCAAGACTTGTGCAAGTGAACAGCAGAGCCCCACAAGAAGCCCTGCAATGAAATATGGGCAAGCCCATCCCAGTTTTCACCACCTACATTTGACATAATGTAGTTTTTTCTTTGTATCCATTTGTAATGAATATTTAATCACCATGCTTCAGAGGTCCAAACAAATACAGTATTCAGATGATATTTTTTAGTTATTTTGAGGCAATTCCAATGGGCACCCACAAGATATGTTTGGCCTCGGTGGCTCAGTCGGATGCACCGTCCGACCGGAGACCAGGAGGTCGCGGGGGGTTCAACCCCCGCCGAGGTCGGCAACATTCTTTCGTGGAGATTGATCATGAAATATTTTCTACGGTCATTCTCTCCCTTCCGCTGATTCAAGAAGGACAGTTGTCAGTTTCTGGCGAAAGAATGTGCACAATACTGGTTAACCGCTTAGACAAAGCCTGCCCAGTAAATGTGTGGTTAGGTAAACTGACCGCGCTTGACATGACCCCAGTGGGTTGACTGGGCCATAAAACCTCAACACAAACAAACAAGATATGTTTTGGTACAACTTTTTTTCTTAATTAACACCC
Source organism: Anodontia alba (assembly GCA_964016985.1). Classification (NCBI taxonomy): domain Eukaryota; kingdom Metazoa; phylum Mollusca; class Bivalvia; order Lucinida; family Lucinidae; genus Anodontia; species Anodontia alba. The sequence continues at coordinate 53,585,354 of OZ024836.1, read as the reverse complement.
TAATAGCCACCTTACCTGGAGCCCTAAATAACACAAATATTGTATTTAACCTAGTATTTGAACAGGGCCATATTTGAACAGCACCAGCAGGATTAGTGGCAAACAGTGTAGACCATTAACAAATGCTGTATTCTGAACTTGTTTTATTTTTATTACCATTAGAATATGCTGGGAAAAATTAGCAGACATCCAGATAATAGATCTTGACACTCATTTAAATCACCTCTCATGAAAAGACCTTGTTTCTGAGTAAAAAATAACACAAATATTGTATTTAACCTAGTATTTGAACAGGGCCATATTTGAACAGCACCACTGCCAACATTCCAAAAAAATAAGTTACATGCCAACCTTGATAACAAGATCAAGGTCACCAAAATGTTGTCAACTTGAAGGTATGTCCAAATGATATATCCAAGCAAGTTTGATGAAAATCTGCCAGATAATCTCCCACTGTCATGCCAGTGCCGATGTATCAAAAACAATGTCATTCCCCTGCCTCCCAACTCTGTTGGGGTGGGGGTGTGTGTGGGGGGGGGGGGGCTGGAGGGGGGGGACCTCTGGATTAGTGGCAAACAGTGTAGACCATTAACAAATGCTGTATTCTGCACCATCTGATCTGGGTCTACACTGTTTGCTCATGTCTGTCTGAAGACTTACAGTAAATGCCTATGATTTTTAGATGGAGCTGGAGTTTTATGGCCCTGTCAACATGATTGAGGTCATGTTGACCAGTAAATACATAAGGTTGCTTAAGGTTATTTAAGTATCTGTTAGCTTTAGATACTTTAATTCAATAGGCTTAGGTTAATGGACTATGGTAAAAAGAAAACTGCAGACTGCAGTGTCTAGTCTGATAGGATAATTTCTCAGATATTTCTTGTCTGAATGCAGCACTGTGATCATAGCTCCAGAATAATTTATTTTATTTTGATAAAAAAAATGATTATATTTTTCTTATTTCTCCACGAAAACATATGTTGTGGGTACTCATTAAAAGCTCCTCAATGAGGTGCTTCTAATGAATACCCATAACATGTGTTTTCGTGGAGAAATAAGAAAAATATTTTACTGATACCTTTCTTATCTGGAGCGATGACAAGATAATCTTTTATCTGAACCTAACATTATGACAATCTAGTTGAAGGTAATTTTATCTGCTGTCATGAGAATGGAACATTTCAGTCCACATAGGGGGTGAGATGAGTTTGAGTTTTACGGCCAAGTCAACACTATCAGGACCATGTCGAGCCAGTCAGTTAACCTAATCATACTTCTCCTGGGCAGGCTTAGTCCTCTAAACAGTTAACTTGTGCACATACTTTTGTCACTTACTGACAATTGCTCCCTCAGCAGAAGGGGGAGAATGATTGTAGAAGTAGTTGCGGTCATGGTACCTAAGCCGTAATCCAAACTCATAAATCCATAAACGAATGAAGACTCAGAATGTTCTGACCAACAGACATGGACCCCAGAATAAAGGGTGTAATCAGGTGTCTGCGGACAGTAAGCATTACTTGGTAAGGAAGCTTCACCCACCATGCCCATAGCCCTGAATGAAGGAAATATTGGTAGAAGCATATGTTCAGGATTTGGGAAGTCTACTTATGGTGCATCACTGGCAAAAACATCAGAAACAATGCTGGAAACTGCCACATTGTAGGGATTGACCAGATCATGATGTCTCCCATAAAATGAAAGATAGAAATGATTTCATGATTAATCTCCATCTGGCCGAGCATGGATTCAAACTTGTGACCCCTCGATCTGCAGTTAGATACATTTCTGACTGCCCTATGGACCCCAGTGAGATGAGGGTGGCTGGTTAGTCAGTTTAGAGTTTAATGGCCCAGTCAACACTATTTTGGTCATGTTGAGCCAGTCAGTTTATCTCTTTTCCTGGGCAGGCTTATTCCTCTAAGTGGTTAACCAGTACTTGTGCGCATTCTTTTGCCAGAAACTGACTACTGCCCTTCTAGAATCAGTGGAAGGGAGAGCGAATTCTTTCTCTTTAAAGTTGATCCATTTTCAGAAGGGAGGGAAACCAAATTTAACAGAGTTGCCTCCTCTGAAAATTTATCAATTTCCCTTAAGGTTAAAACAAACACTCGAATGTCAGTAACAGGGATTTTAATTTGGCTGCTAACTGTAAAAATATGATATCACCTGATTTTTAATGCATTTTTGCTTGCAGTAAATGCATCAAGGTGATTTATCTGGTTCAAAAGAATTATACTGCGTAGTTTCTTTACATCATTTAAGCCGCACCATGCCAAAGGGCATTTTCGGAGTATAGGGATACGCAGACGGAGACGGCCCAGATCAGCAGCCATATATTTATACCAATATATGTAGTCTTATCAGGACCCCGTGTTCTTCACTTACAGAACCGTTGGCCCTGATCAGACTGTTCAGATTTCAGGCTGATCTAGATCTTCATGTTTCCTGCATGCTCAAAAGCACCTTATCATGAGACATCAACCATTTTTATACTGCTGCTGACTGAAACAAACAGACAAAAAAAAAATGAGATTATTTTTATCGCTTTCCCAAAAACTTGGCTAAATACTTCATTCAGATCATACATGGCAATACAAATGAAATCCCTAGCCCTGTTTCTAGCAAAAACTTCTACAAGAGAAATATTTCTAAATGGCATTTTTTCTTCAATCTTTGGCTACAGCAGGGTTAAGGTCTCGATGAAATATGAAGTTTTTTTTTTTTTACACTTCAGCACTCTTGGCGAACATGAAGTTGCACTTTTCTTATGCTGTTTTTTTTTTCTTTCCCCAGAAAAAAGAGCATGACATTTCAGATAATGGGTTTTAGGTATAACTGATTACTCCCCTTCCTTTGTAAAGGGAGACAATTTTTGCACACAAGATGTTGGCCCTCTGGTATTTGAAACATCAAAACTTGGGGCTATTCTGACAGGAAAGCATTTGCTTCCAGTTGGGAACCTAATCTTTCCTTTTACCTTAATCATGCTCTGGGCAAATTTAGCAGCTGACAAACTGGTGATACTTTTTCTTATGTAACGCAAATGATTATTTAAGATATAAATTAGTAACTAATTAAAATTTGTTTCTTAAATAATCATATGGGTTACACATTTTTCTGCAAAAACTGGATTTGTCATGTCAAGCAAATTGTCTCCAATGGGCCACTGCATGTTGTCCTTCCTGGTTCACCGCTTAGACTGAGCCTGCCAGTGAAAAAAAAAGCAAAAAAAAAAAACACATAAAAAACAAAGAACAACAAAACAATAAAACAATGGATGTCAAAAACTGTTTTCTAGGAAAAATATTTTGATATGTTGTCTGCAGAAAATTTTAGTCAGCATATCATTCATTCATTCAGCATTGAAGGAATGAATGATAGGAAGCAAATATTTCCATGTCAGAGTTATTTCCCTTTAAGGCATATTCATTCCCCTTAATTAACCCTGGTCCTGCTGAATCCTGATAGGCCCTGCCTTTGCTAACAGTGTAGATCCAGATCAGTTGGCTTCTAAAGAAGCCAACTGATCTTGATCTACCCTGTTTATCCTTAAGTATAAGCATTTGTATCAACAAACTGGATCAGGTCATCTGATTGGCTGAAAATTAGAAGTAGGTGTGGCATCTTAATTTATTCAGCATGGCACAGGTTAAACTGCTCAATAAAAGATTTGATATGAAATGTCAAGCTCTAAGAAAGATATTCAATATTTGAATAAAAGCACTGCACAGCATGATAGCCCACAACTGGAGAACTGTATGGAACAGGAATTTCAGTACGTCAATGAAATTAATTATGTTTTATCATTTATCAGGGGCCATAACTCATGCCAGAAATGACATATCTATGCTGTTTTTTTATACTGAACCTGAATTTATCCATCAATAAGCCACTACATGAATTTTGTTTGAAATGGATGGGAAAAAATTAAGTTATGGCATGGAAACTGATTTGATATTTGAGGGGGCCACAACTCTATAAAACAAAACAAAATTCTGACATAAATCAAGGATCATAACTGTCGAAAATTTATAAAACTGACCCATTTTTAACCCCAGTCTTTGTCTTGTCAATATCATTGTGTATATACAATATTATAAAAAAATTTCATTAATTTGTTTGGAAGATATTAAACAAAACCAGAATTCTGATATAAATCAAGGGCCACAACACCACTGCAAAGTAATAATATTACATTGTAGTCTATTTTCTTTTCCAATCTAGTTCTTAGTTGGTTTGGAGTTTAAAAACCCAGTCAACACTGTTAAGGTCATGGCAAGCAGGTCCAAACTAGTTCAAGTCAATATCAACATGTACATAAAATTTGATCAAAATCAATCAATATCCATAGGCAGACAGTGAAAATGTTATGTATGGTGAGGGTTAAATGTGTACCAATATTTAGGGTAAATACATGTACTGGTGGTTTAACTCTTTCCCCACTAGTGGTGACTTTTGTCATCTGCTGGCAACCTTTGCAAACAGTCTGGACCAAGATCAGGCTCGACAAAATGTTGGGCCTGATCTGGAACCAAACTGTTTAACACTTTGATGGTATTCCTGAAAGATTTTTTTTAAAAGTTATTTTCCCAAAAAAGTTAAAGCTACATATGTTGCATTGTTGCGAATAACCAGAGACCAAAAAAAAAAAAAAAAAAAAAAAAAATGTTTCTAACAGCATGTATCATGTGAAGTCACCCGAACTAATGTGTGAGAAAGTGATATATGTAATCTTAAATTCTTTACACACAAGAAATAAAAGTTATTGCAATGAAAAAAGAAAATGAAATAATTATGTAATTCATAGCTCCAGATAAAGCATTTTTTTTTTTTTTTTGGCAACTGATAGTAGATATTTTTTCTTATTTTTCCTAAAAAATTTCTAATGAGTACCCATAAGGCCAGAGAAAATTAATTACCGTATTCGACCTAATTACTGCACATACTCCTATAGGTGCACAGTCAAGCGATTTCATAGTCTTAAAGATTACAGGCAGTGTACTTTTTTGTCTACTTCTTTATAAAGGCATATGATGTGGGTACTCATTTGAATTGCATCGACTTGTCCATGCAATTCAAATGAGTACCCACAACATATGCATTTATAAAGAAAATCAGAAAACTTGCATAATCAATATCAAATAAGTCCTTTTCTGATCTTTTTTTATAGTGTACCCTTAGTAGGTACATATTTTACCACGAATGAGTGTTCCCAGTAAGTTTGAAAAACCTAAGCACACTGTGCGGTAATTAGGTCGAATACGGTATCAGATTCTCATCCAGAATTTAGAAACAAATGGAGTGGGTGGGAGGATCTTATTTTTTTTTATTTTGATTCCTGGGTCATCCAGTGAAGAGGTAAATCATATCAAAAACGAAAACTGCCACTTGCTAATCTTGTTTTAATACTCTTTTCATAACAAATAATTCGTTTGTAATTCTTAAAAATGTTATAAAATCTGTTTTTAGCAAAAGTCTAATTATCTCTAAAAAAGTTTTCCACCACAAGTTTTGTTATTTGGTCAGATTTTTTTAGGGGTGGGTGGGGATGAGAATCTGGAGCTATGTGTATGGCACATATGTTTTTGGGGTACTGCTTTAAGGGTGTATCCAAACAAACATTAAAATTAACATGTTTCATTGTCTTACATTATGAAAACACGCCTATTCAAATATATTGAGACTTTTACTACCAAAAATGAAAACTTTCAGATGAAAAATTCTGGTAATTTTCATATTTCTGCTCAAAAAATAGACCATGGGTATTCAATCTATGTTTTTGAGCAGAAATAAGAAAATTATTGTATACCCCTGTAAACCCCAGTTTTACTGTATAAAAGTAGGGTTTAAAGTGGTCAAAACTATATAAGCGTATTTTCATGATGGTCACTATAATCAGATTCCATAAAGTTATGTTTTCAGGGTGCCCTGTAATTTGAGGAATGTGATGGTAGGCATGCAATCATGATTTTGTGTGCTCTGCTGAGCATGTCACAACATTTTTAACCCTCAAAGTACTAAGCAAAATTGTAGCAGACACCAATGTAAACTTTTCATTATTATTATTTTTTAGAGTCAATAAGACTTGGCATTTCATGTGAATCTTCTGACTGGTATCTTGCTGAGGTGCTTCTAAAGAGTACCCACAATGATTCCATGACAGTTGCTCACAAGACAATTGCTCACAAGACAGTTGCCCACAAGACAATTGCTCATAGGACAACTGCCCACAACCTTAATGGTAAACAGAACAATTGCTCACAACACATTTTTTTCATGATTTTATTTTTATTTTGAAAGTCTTTTATTTATATTATCTATATTTTATAGTGACTATTTTTCCCTCAAAATATTATGTAGCAGTTGATCAGCTGATTTCAGCTAATTAGTTATAATTAAAACACCAGTAGTTGGATGAAATGATAGCCAACTGATCACTTATCTTTGAACATTAGTCAGCTTAATTTTTTAATGTTAAATATATTAAGCAACTTGATAAATATAATCATTATTAATTGTAATTAACCATAAATTTATTTTTATGTTTTTGTTTTCAGAATTTCATAAAGAGTTCATAACAATTGATCTCCTTAATCAATTAAGTGTGAGCTTTTAACATTAATCAACTTAAATTAGTGAAATGATTAATTAAAGACAGTAATCAGTTTTAATTGAGTTAGAATCTAAGTTATGGATATAACAAAGTTTCAAGATGGGCCCCAAAAATTTATAGATTATATAGAAAAATGACCATAAATGGTCATTTTTCTATATAAGCTATACATTTTTGTTTGGATATAACGCGGTTGTTTAACTAAAACGGTTTCTGCTTCCATTAAAAGTGTTATATAGAGGTTGTGGTGTAATAATATGGGTGATATATTATTTGTGTGTTTGAATTTCACTTCATGTGCTATTGTGATTACTTGTTTCTGCTTAAACACATAGATAAATAAAATAAACAAATATCTTGTGAGCAATTGTCTTATTTTCCATTAAGGTTGGGGGCAATTGTCTTGTGAGCAATTGTCTTGTGAGCAAATGTCTGCACACCACCCACAACATGCTTTTATGGAGATGCTTGGAAGATGATTGACACATATTTTGACTGAGCTGAGGTTTTATGGCCCAGTCAACCCATAGGGCCATGTTGTGCTGGTTAGTTTACCTAACCACACATGAAGTGGGCAGGCTTGTTCCTCTAAGAGGTTTACCAGTATTACCAGTATTGTGCATTTACTTTGGCCAGAAAGTGACAACTGCCCTTCTTGAATCAGTAAACGGAGAGAATGACCATAGAAAATATTTCATGATCAATCTCCACGAAAAAATTTGCTAACCCAGTGGGGATCAAACCCCTGACCTCCTGATCACAAATTGGACGTGCATCTGACTGAGCCACCAAGGCCATCTGATTCACAAATGTCAAGACTTAATCATTTTCTAAAAGAAAAATACAAAACAAAAAAAAAAAATGTGTCTGCAGCCACGCAAAAATAAAAGTACAGAAAAAAACAGGAAAAGGTTTGAATTTCAGATTGCTTTGTATGTAGTGATAAGAAAAAGAACAGAACTTCTTCATCTGAGAATATTATAACATGTAACATATGGCGAACAAAGGCAGAGAACTATATCTTTGATTAAAATAATAATTAAATCTGAATAAACCTTTAAAAAGTAGTGGGAATGGTACTTCTTCCAGTTTGTAAATACAATACCTTTCCATGCTTGGTAAAAATTTCAGCTGACATTTTGATTTTTTTTTTTCCCCCAGAAAATAGGCTTTGCCATTTCATGCAAATATGCATGAAATGCCAAAACCTATTTTCTGGAAAAATATACATCATCAATTGTCAGCTGCTGAATTAGCCCTGAGAGTGGTAAAAGGTTAATTCTCACTTAAGACGTTACTGTGATGGCTATAGAGTTAAAGACAACATGAGACCCATGTGCCACAGCTCGCTTACCTGAGTGGATTAGCATCTGCAGATATGCAGATGTAATGCAACATTTTTTCCAATCCTGTCAATGTAACTAATAAAAGGATCATCATTTGCGCAGTTCTTGGTTTTGAAAAAGAAGAATGTGTTTTTCATTATTATTTTTTTTTACCATATATGGGCATGACAGTCAATGCAGTGCAACATTTGAACAAACTCTCGATCCTGTTTCAACAGCTAGATTGACATGTTTGGTTGAAATTGGCCAATAGGTTACTGAAGAGTTGTTTAAAAATATCATGATTTTATACATGTATACAGTACAGGGGCAGGGGAAGATAACCTTCACAGAATAAAATTTTCATTGTAACTTTTGCTACTTTAATCATATATAGTTAATTTCGACACTTCAGGTATTTTTGTATATATGTGTGAATTCAATGCTCTCAAGGGTCATTTTTTTTATTATCTATTTACCTTCATGTGAACCAGGGATTTGCCAAGCTCTCATCACCATTAAATAAGGAAAAAGTGATGAAAAAAGAAGTATTTCAGTACCGTGTTGCTACTCCCACCTATGTTACATGTCCTATGTCTCTTTACAAGGCCAGACAAGAGAGAAGCTTAACAGCTTTCCCTGCTGGTGCTCAAATTGGTCTTCTTTGCCTGTTGGTGTGTGGCAGGGTCTTCTTTTCTTACTGGTGTGCAAAAGGGTCCTCTTTTCCTGCTGTTGCTTAACAGGTTTTTCTTTCCCAGCTAGTTTGTTACAAATTTCCTACTTAAAATTTTGACCCGGCAAACAAACAAAATGGCCGATGGTCATAAACACATAAACTGGGTAGAAAATCATCAAATGATCATAACTGCCAAATATGGTTCACATCACTTCACGTGTTGTGGAGAAAATGTAATTTAACCATTTTCCCATTATAAGACTATGAGACCTTTCAGGTGTCATAGCAACCAAACAAAAAGGCAGATCACCATAATTTTAGCTATTTTTAAATCCCCTTATCCAAGCAACATTTCTACCTAATTAGGGACAAATTGCTTCAGCGGCTTTGGAGGAGTTCTTGTTTTAAAGTGTTAATGGATGGACAGACAACTAGATGGATGGATGATGGAGAAAAAGTGACCACTATAGTTCAGGGCCCAGTTGTTCAAAGCGTCGTTAGATTAACGAGCTCGTTAAGAGTCATTTCGTTAACTGTTTTAGCGGATTCAATGTACAATATTCTGATATTTTTTGCTGACAAAATGTGAGTAGCTTCTGCATTGCAAAAGCTACTCACATTTTTTCAGCAAAAAATTTCAGCATATTTGCATATCACTTGATAAATTTTAACGAATCATTAGCTAACGACATTGTTAGTTTTGAACAACTGGGCCCAGGTGAGCTAAAACTTCCCCAGGAGATGGTGTCACACCTACCAAAAATTCTCTGGAAGATGGTGTCACACCTGCCAAAAATTCTCTGGAAGATGGTGTCACACCTGCCAAAAATTCTCTGGAAGATGGTGTCACACCTGTCAGTATCAAAAATGAGTTAAACACTAAAATTCATGCAAAGAACATAGGTCTAGATAAGGGAGGGTATCCAGTAAATATTTTTCTTATTTCTCCATGAAAACATATGTTGTGGGTACTCATTAGAATTGCCTCATTGAGGCACTTCTAAGGAGTACCCACGTTTTTGTGGAGAAAGAAGAAAAATATCAATACTTTTGGATTGAAAAAAGTGCCTTAACTAGTGCTATGAAAGAATGCCAGACACTAGATCATGATATGTAGGTCATGGTCACAAAATGATATACCACATTGTTTGAGTCCCTGTAGGGAGGAAGTGTACACCAGGTTTGACGACTAAGTCATATGGTTAATCAGTAATGAGCTAAATGCTAGGATTGTTGCAAATGTGACAAAAGACTATGAAATATAGGACAGGGTCATAAAATGATGTCCCTATTAGGATATAAGTATATGCTAGGTTTGGTGACTGCAGTCATATCATGTATAAGAAAAGGAGCCAAATTCTAGCTTTGATGCAAAAAAAAAAAAAAAAAAAGAAGACAAAGTCATTAGATTGTGAAATATAGGTCATGATTATAAAATGAATACACAGTGAGTATCTGATAGGGGAGAAGTGCATGCCATCTTTGATGACTGTAGGTCATATAGTTAATCATACTGAGTTAATCAGAAATGGAGTTAAATGCAAGGGACTGATGTAAAAATAACAAATTCATTAGACTGTGATATATAGGTCAGTGTTTGGGTCCATGTTAGGGAGAAAGCCAATACCATGTTAGATGATTGTAAGTGTTACAATTCATTAGAAATGGGGCTAAAACATAGGGCTGGCATAAAAAATGGCAAAGTCATAAGACTATATAAGATAGGTCATGGTAACAACCATACTTACCCTCAGTATTCTGACACTGTAAAGGGACTTACTAGACAAGGTAAATGTTCTGCCATTACAACAGAAACAACTTTTATGATCTCCTGATGGCATTCATGCACAGTCAGGACCTTCTGAAAAAGGAGTCTACTCTAAAAGGAAAAAGTTTGCTCTGCTCAGAAGGTGTCCACTCTAAAAGGAAAGAATTTGCTCCTAAGCAAACTTTTTTCTTTCAGACAGTATCTTTAATAAATACATGTTGTGATAACTCTATGTTTTGGTGTACTTTAACCTCTGTATCACCTCATGGTCTGACTGTCCAGCAAAGTTTCAACCCAATCTTATATGTAAGGTTCAGAAAGATCTGATAAAAACTGAAGGAGTTATGTTGATAACAAGGTCGAAAATAGGCATTTTCAGGAATCAAGGAGTCATAACTCTAAAACAAATAACCTGATCTTGACAGTATTCGAATTTGTCCAAGATTTCATCCATGTCCACCTTATCTGCAAGTTCAAGGATAATCCAATCAAAACTGAATTTGAGTTATGCTGACGATATAGTCAAATATAGGCTTTTTTCCAACAATCAAGGGGACAACTCTTAGACAAATGATGAGATCTGGCCAGATTTTGAAATTGTCCAAGATTCCATCCATGTCCACCTTATCTGCAAGCTTCAGGAAGATCTGATAAAAACTGCATTTGTTACGCTGATGACATGCAAACAGACTTTTTCAGCAATCAAGGAGATGTAGCTCTAAGATTAATGATCCAATCTGAACAGATTTTGAATTCATCTAAAATATCATCCACGTCCCTACTTATCTGCAAGTTTCAGAAAGATCTGATCAAAATTGAACAAGATATGCTGATGACTAAGTCAGAGGCTTTTTAGGCAATCATGGGAACCTAACTCTAGGAATAATGATCTGATCTGGCCAGTTTTCTATCTCATCTGAGATTTCATCCATGTCTGCAAGTTTTAGAAGGATCTGATCAAAACTGAACAGGTTATGCTGATGACAAAATCCTCGTTGGATTTCCTGGGAAAGATTATGCCATTATTCCCCCACAGGAGGCATGCTACAGATGAGAAATGATTAAGATCAGCCTGCAGACTGTGGAGATATAACTGATCAAAGGTGCTGACGAACAACGGACTGAAGACGGATGGACCACTATCCAATAAGCTCCCCTGGAGCCTTTGGCCTAGGTGAGCTAAAAATATCAAACAATTTTTGATCAGAAAAGTACTTTATCAGGAGCTATGAGCAGATCATGCCAACTGATTCCTTTTTCCCATGCATGACTCCATTTATAAGCATAATATACCTCTTATATAAAGCGAAAATTGTGTCAGCTTGCAAAATGAAAAACTGAGATGGGAGCTAAATGAATGCATGTAAGCTGTAAAATGAGAAAACTTACCTCAGACATGTGCCCCTAATGAAGACTCCAATCAGCCTGCATATCTGTGCAGTCTGATCTGAGTCTACATTGCCCACGTGAAGAATCTTTACATCCTTTGCTATCCAAAATACAGCCAGTGAAGATTCTGATCAGACTGCGGGAATGCACAGGCTGATCCGAATCTTCGCTGGGTGCACATGTACGAAGGTACATTTTCTGTAGTTGGGGATAATTTTTTGTAACTCTATCCTAAAAGTGCATGTGTAGGACTGATAGCAATCCGGTCAGGCTAACATAAAAGATGAGTCAAACAAATCTAAATATGAATATTAATGCACAGACATATAGAACCTGTGCATACTGATGATTTGTTGATTTATTGACTTAAATCCCCATCAACAGTATTTAAGTCATATCAAGACATTGAAGGGGTGACAATACAGGGCTTAGTGCTATGAAGTCCCATACAGACATAAGCTAATTCCACCTCTAGTGGGGTTCCAACTCAGGACCTGGTGAACTAAAGACAAGAATGCTTACCACTTGGGAACTCAGATGGTTCCAGGACTTGTGCATCTTATCCCTTTTAAACACTATGATTGTGGGTCCATGGAATCATTAGGAAAACAAGCCTATTCAAATATACTGAAAATTGTACCACCAAAAAAATGAAAATTTTCAGATAAAAAAATTTTGATATTTTCGATATTTCTGCTCAAAACATAGATTGTGGGTACTCATTAGAACTGCCTCAGCAGGGCGGTTCTAACAAGTACCCACAATCTATATTTTTTAGCAGAAATAAGAACAATAATGTGTACTCCTGTAAACCCCAGTTTTACTATATAAAAGTGAGGTTTCAGGGGGTCAACATTATATAGGCATACTTTCTCTCATACTCAACGTGCCCTGGGTTGAGTATAAAGTGGACAGGGCAGCGCTTGGTGACAGACAGCGGCACCAAGTGTGCATGGGTGATCCATGAAAGCAAGGCTGTACAAATACATGTACATCATAGCAATCGCCGCTGCCTCTATGTGCCTCGGGTGCCTGGTAGCGTTAAAAATCTGCACAACAACAACTACACCAGTTACTTTAATCTTTGAAACCTTTTATAGCAGTTAAAAGTAGTCATTGATGAATCAAACAATTTCACAAAGTCTAGACAATTAAAGGGGTGATGAGAGTTTGTTTCTTTAATAAAAAAATAAAAGACAGGCAATTAAAAAAGCAAGGAATCAAGACCAGTCAATCAACCATGCATACAAAAGTATCCTCATTAACCTTGTTTTTCAACAAATTTAAACTAAATCATTAAATTTACCTTTTTTATTGTCAAATTTTACTAATTTACTACTGAAGATTTCTGGCCAGCCAGAATACTTAGAGATATGGAACAAGTGTATACTAAAGTTTATTAAATTTTCAATGTAACTGGTAAAAAATAACAACAATGATTGTCTTTGAAAGCTTTATGAAATTTCTTGATCAAGCAATATGCGAATCCTAGTCTTTTTGGAATCTCCACAAGATTTATTTTATACATTATCATTTTAAAAAACATGCCAGAACTGAAATAAGTTACCAGATCTTATCTAGAAGCTTATTTTAGCATGCGTCAGATATGAATATATTTGAACTTTTTAAGTATATGAATGGGTCCTTTTTTCCAAAGGCCAAGTATATGAATGGAGTGGCATACAAATCTTTATCAAAATCACCAGCAGATACTCGATCCCCCACCACCCATGGCATGAGTCTGAAACACAATGTTTATCATTTTTGTATGCTTATTCTTTAGACTCTTAACATTGAAATGCATATCATGGTTTTATTTTATTTCTGCTATAGTTTTCCGACATAGGAGCCTTTAGGTAGACCCAAGTCTGCTGCAGTAAAACCGGAAAATGAAATAAATCGCCAACAACATAAACACAGAACAGTAATAAACCACAACAAAAAAACTGACTTGGAACGGTCAGTTATAATCCTCGCCCTCAACTTTCACTGTAGTTCAAAACACTTATTCGTGCGGCGCATTGAGCAATCTCCTAGATCATTGCGCAATTGTGCAACCTCGCCAGAACCTTAGCTAGTTTCTCATATGAGCATTCTCAGCCAGACAACCAGGTCCTAGCCCCTCTGGGTGTCTCAACATGCGTATTCAAAGTTAGACATTACTGAAATCAACAAATTAATAGCTTGGATGAAAAGTCAGACACTGATGTTCCAGACAGATACAAACACTTAAATGCGTGAGTGAAACGTCACACACCGACGATCCCGACAAATATCCTTTGTGAGCTAATCGAACACTCTACCATACATAAAAATCCAAAGCTATATTAAGAGACCGGCATGATTCGTGATTCGCGCACCGGTCAATAAAATCTCAAATTAATTAAATTCTTTAAAATTCTCTTCTAAAAGGTCAATCAATACTGTATATTAGAAAAACAACCAAAAACTTTAAATTGTCCAGTTGAGCTAGCCATCAAATTAATCTGGCCAAATTGTCCTACCGAATGTTTTTGGATGGCCAATTCGTTCTAGGCCAAATAAATCTAGGCCAAATCATCTGCTGGCCAAATTGTCCTAGATTCCATTTGATGGTATGCCACAGCATATCTCTATTCATGGGTGTTGGACTACCCAAGGGCATATATTTCTGGGAAATAAATTTAACTCTTAAAGGTCCAATCAAAGCTGCAGCAGATTGCATTTTTCTTTTGTCTTGTTCAATGTAAATAAGACGTCATATTTCATATGAATCATTCATATTTCATATGAATTATCTGCCTAGCAAGGTGAGCATTTTTTTTTCTTTTAAGAGTAGACCCCTTGTTAGAAGAGAGCAAAAATCTTTTTGAAAAAGTTGCCTGCCTAGACACATGGCATGATATTTCTCTCAGTCACATTATACCGTAAATGTCCTAAAATTTCTGACACTTTATTCCATACTTTTTGGCCTAATCTTTGCTTTTTATGCAGTTGTTTCTTAAAATACTCAGTGGAATGGCAAACAGTGTAGATCCTGATCAGAATGTTCCTTCAGGTCTGCACTGTTGTATATGCCATTTTATCAGCAACTTTGGTCTTTGAAATTTTAGATCATTTACCATACTATTCTAGCTCTACTTTCTTAATGTTGGGTGCCAAGCAAAAGAGCAGCTAGTACTATTTTTAAAGACTTTGATATGACTCAGCCGGGGTTCAAACCTTCAACAAAATGCTGATACTATTAAATTTTCTGGTCCTTTGGGACTTCTGAGCTCCAACATGTAAAAGTTGATATCAGCTCTTTGCACAGCTAGTTGCAGTTTTCATTGCCCTTCTTAACCCTTAAAGCGCCAATCACAACAATTGTCGTCTGCTTTGTCTTCTGCCGGTTACTTTAAAAGTCATTGTTGCAAACAGTGTGGACCCAGATCAGACTGCTCCTTTAGGAGCAGTCTGAACTGGGTCCACACTGTTTGCCTATATGCAAAATGTAAGTTTGAAAAGTTTGCAAGAAGATGCAGCAGACGACATAAGCAGACGACATTTTCAGATGCAGATTTTCTTGGCGCATTAAGAGTTAAACAGACTCAAGCTAACCAAGTCTGCTTCATTCTTCAAACCGTTACAGAAATTCTTTAAGTCCAAAGGATCATTTTGAAAGCTCCCTTGTAAGAAACACAAACCAACTTTTTTATGGAACTTAAGCTCCCATTGTCTTCAGATTCTCAAATGCTTTTTTAAAGAAAAAAACAAACAAAAAAAAACAACAACATCCAGCCGGCTTATATTTTTGTTTTGCAATAATCAAAATGGCTATGTACACTCATATAGAGAGGATTGGAAATGCAAGTTCATCCAGTCTCAAGCAACATAAAACAGAAGCTAATTTACTGATTTTCTTTGCAGGGTAAACAAGAATATCATTTATTATATAGCTATAAATATTAAATGATTAAAATGTGCAATAAAAGCTAAGGAGCTAGCGTGCCAATATCACACGATATCGGCACATTTACCCGATATTGCACATTTAATATTCGGATGCCTTCTCATATTACCGTTACATTACATTGCTTTTGATGATGTCGTAATGCAGTGACATTGCGCCAAACCTTGTCACGCACATTGGTAGAATTCACATTTTTGTTATTTAAACAGCGTTTTAAAGGGTAGAAACACCAGGAAATGAAATATTTATAGCTATATAATAAAAGGGTTATTACACTGATATTGGTGAATATTGTCCCTCGATGGGATATCTACGGACGCTCACAAGCTCGCGTCCTTCGATATCCCAACTCAGGACTATAATTCACCAATATCAGTGCAACAACCCTATAATATTTGTGGTCTGGATCACAAATTGGCTGAAAATAACTGTCAAGGAGAACTCAGCTGTCATGTATTTCATGGATTGAAAAAAATTCCAATTGAAAAAAAAAAAAAAAAAAAGCACTGCAAGCATAATACCCCGCCATAGCAATTATTTCTTTATGTATTAAAGTTATCATTGCGAAAATGTCTAGAAAATGACGGAGGGACAGATAACAATCCTAAACCAGATCTTGATAATATCAATGGACAGATAACAATCCTAAAGCAGATCTTGATAATATCAATGCATATAGCAAGTTTGGCTAAAAGGCCTCATTATTAACAAGTTATCATCCAGAAATGAAAATATGGACGTGTCTCGGGCAGATAACGCCGTAAAAATTTGATGAAATTTGCTCATTAGCAATTCCAAACCTGATCTCCTTACTGTCAATACATATAGCACGTTTGGTTAAAATCCCTTGTTATTTACTAAAGTTATCATCCGGAAACAAAAATATGAGCGTGTCTCGGGCAGGTAACTCCGTAAAAATTTGACAAAATTTGCCCATTAGTGATCCCAAACCAGATCTCCTTAATGTCAATGCATATAGCAAGTTTGATGAAAATTCCTTGTTATTTACTCAAGTTATCATCCGGAAACGAAAATATGGGCGTGTCTTGGGCAGATAACTCCGTAAAAATTTGACAAAATTTGCCCATCAGTAATCCCAAACCAGATCTCCTTAATGTCAATGCATATAGCAAGTTTGATGAAAATCCCTTGTTATTTACTCATGTTATCATCCCGAAACAAAAATATGGGCATGTCTCGGGCAGGTAACTCCGTAAAAATTTGACGAAATTTGCCCATTAGTAATCCCAAACCAGATCTCCTTAATGTCAATGCATATAGCAAGTTTGATGAAAATCCCTTGTTATTTACTCATGTTATCATCCGAAACAAAAATATGGGCGTGTCTTGGGCAGATAACTCCGTAAAAATTTGACAAAATTTGCCCATTAGCAATCCCAAACCAGATCTCCACAATATCAATGCACATACCAAGTTTGGTGAAAATCCCTTGTTATTTACTCAAGTTATAGTCAGCACATTATGGGCAAATTAAGCAGACAGCAAATTAATATTTTTCTTATTTTTCCCACCAAAAGGGTTTAATACATCAATAGCTGAGCTATCAAACCCTATTTTCTAGGGAGAAGTAAAATCATTAAACTATAATACCCCGCCATTATCGTGTCGCGGGCAGATAACTCTCTCAAACATTGACGAAATTTGCCGATTAGCAATCCCAAACTAGTTCTCCTAAATATCTATGCATGTACCAAGTTTGGTTAAATCCTTTGACATTTACAAAGTTATCGTCAAGAAATGAAAATATGGGCATGTCTCGGGCAGATAACTCCATCAAAAATTGATGAAATTTGCCGATTAGCAATCCCAAACCAGATTTCTACAATATCAATGCACATACAAGTTTGGTGAAAATCCCTTGTTATTTACTCAAGTTATAGTCCAGAAACAAAAATATGGGCATATCTCGGGCAGATAACTCCGTCAAAAACTGACGAAATTTGCCCATTAGCAATCCCAAACCAGATCTCCACAATATCAATGCACATACCAAGTTTGGTGAAAATCCATTGATGTTTACTCAAGTTATCATCCGGAAATGAAAAACAGACGGACGGACATATGATGGACTGACGGACAGACGGACGGACTCACGGACGACCAACATGAAGCCATAATACCCCGCCACTATTGTGTGGCAGGGTATAAAAAATGTACCAGTATATGTGGGAGCAGTAGGACCATTTGGATTGATGCAGAATCTAAAAATCTAATGATCTTTTTTTGCCTTATGACTCTTGTTTTTCTAGACAAGAGATGTGGCGCCATAAGAATTGGTGTAGGGATGATACCAGTATACTTGTCAAATTTTGAGTGAAATTACAATTTAGTTTTTACAGGACCAAAGGTCACAGCCAGTACAACTCTTTGATGAGGGATCAATAGCAGGCTAAATTTGGCATATACAGCATGGTTTTATTGGACAACTGGGTCAGTTCATTGCTCTAGATATCTAGATAAATATTTGTCTTATCTCTCCATTAAGACATGTTGTGGGGTACTCATAGCTCCAAATAGGGCACTTTTTTTTTTGAACTGAAAATTATTGATATTTTTCTTATTGCTTCATTGAAACATATGTTGTGGTACTCATAAGAAGCAGCTTGCTGAGGTGCTTCTAATGAGTACCCAGAACATGTTTTTGTGGGGAAATGAGAAAAATATTTCTCCAAGAAAACATATGTTGTGGTAGTCATTAGAAGTGGCTTGCTGAGGCACTTCTAATGAGTACCCATAACACATGCTTTCATGGACAAATAGGTAAAAATACTTTTTGGATATCCCTTTCTAGCTGGAGCTGTGGGTACTCACTTGAAGTGCCTTGCTGAATATCCAAAATGTATGTGTTTTTTTTTTTTTGGCAGAGAAATAAGAAAAATACCAAAACTTTTTGTTATGAAAAAAGAATACCATGAATTTGTCATCAGCTGAATCTGCCCAGAATGATAATGGTTAATGCACTAGGTTGTCTGCTGCAGTGGTGATTAACATTTAAAGGGTTATGGAATAAGAGGTGGGTTTTACAGGTAGAAATTTCTGTAATAATTATAAAACATGAAGTATGTACAGCCTTAGGTAAGAGAGGTAATCAGAGTAATATTTTTTCTATTTCTCCATGAAAACATATATTGTGGGTACTCAATAAATGCACCTCGATGAAGCACCTCTAATGACTTCTCGCAATATATGTTTTTTTGTGAAGAAAAATGAAAATTATCAATACTGAAGTCTAAAAAAATTCTAAAAACAAAAACTCTTATCTGGAGCTTACAGCAGATTTTTACAAGCATAACAATGTTCATTTTTTCTCCCCCTCTTTGGCTCAAAAAACATCAAAATGCTTTAGCAGCAATGTTAAAAAGAAACAAGTTGGCTTCTTTAAAAAGAATCCAAATGAAAGGTCTGCTGCTTCCTGTTGAACTGCTCTGTTTATTGTAGAATTATTGCAATACAATATGAAACAATATAAAATGTGGCATGGAGCTACAAAATAACTGACATAATAATTATGACAACCAAAATTAATCTTTAGTGCTCTCTGGGTATATACAGAAGATAACAAATTTATGGCATGGTTCTTATTTTTTGTCCTAGAATATAGGCCATGACGATTTGTATGAAAAGTCAAAGCCTATTGTTTGGAAAAATAAGAAAAAACTATTATAAATGTTGTGTGCTGAAGTGTTTACCCAGCATGTTAGGAGTTGAAAAACAAACACACTGGAATGTCTGCATTGCAGAGTTCACTATAGCATGGTTGTGGATATAAGACAGCTCACAGATGGACCCCAGTATGTCCAAACAAAAAAGATATTGATCATATGGAAATGATAATTTTTCTTTGTAAGGAATTTTGGTTTGGATACAACATGGTTGCTTACCCAAAGTGGTTTTAATTTACACAAACGCACAGAAACGAAACAATTTTATGGAAACTGACTTAAACGAACACTCATTAAAGGATGCAAGCATTAGGAGTTCATTAGAATGACAATATTTTGCCTTCTGCAGTGGTTGATTTGAAAACTACAAAGGTGTTTAACACATTGTTGACTGAATTGGAAGACTCCAATTTTAACTTAGGTACGTCCGGCTATGAGATTTACATATTCCTACAGAGAAAATGGCTAAACTGTTTGCAGCATCTGATCTGGATCTGCACTGTTTGCCAATTACCCTTTTACAGGTGTCTCGACTACAATGGGATAATGTTTGCTGTTTGCACATCACCTGTTATAACTTGTAATAATGTGCAATCACCTGCATGGAGAGTTGGTCTTAATTTATTATTCTCCCTTCTACTGACACTGAAAACATTACAAAAACACGCCTATTCAAATATATAGAAAATTTCACCTCCAAAAACTGAAACTTTTCAGATAAAAAAAACTCTTATATTTTTCATATTTCTGCTCAAAACATAGATTGTGGATACTCGTTAGAACCGCCTCACTGAGGCAGTTCTAACAAGTACCCACAATCTATATTTGAGCAGATATAAGAAAAATAATGTATACCCTGTAAACCCCCGTTTTTCTATATAAAAGCGGGGTTAAAGGGGGTCAAAATTATATAGGCATGTTTTTGTGATGAGGACTCAGAATCCCAGCAAAAAATACAAGTAAGTAGAACTAAAAGATGAGTGAGTATGGTTTGAGCATCATTTTGGAGGAATTTTATAACATAGGAATTGTAGCTGATCATGGCGTGTTTTCTTTCTTTTTTTCTGATTTACAGTAATTACAGTAGGTCATGAGAACAGAAATTGTTAACCCTTGTCCTGCTGAACCCGGATATGTCCTGCCTTTGCAAACAGTGTAGATCCAGATCAGTTGGCTTCTGAAGAAGCCAACTAATCTGGATCTGCACTGTTTACCATTAAGTATGTGAATTTATATCAACAATTTGGATCAAGTAATCAGATTGGCTGAAAATTAGAAATGGGAGGGGCATCAAAATTTATTCAGCAGGACAAGGGTTAAGAGCATATTTATCTGACAGAATAGTGAACAATTCAAACACTGACCAGAGTTTTTCTTAAGTGATCTGCGTCTACATTGTTGGCCATGGCATAAAAAGAAAACAGTCTGATCTGATATGGGTTTAAAGTTTTGCTTTCTCTGTGGAATATATGCATGTATGGTAATTACTGCTGCACTCTTGATCTGATTAAGTTCTATACTGTTATAAATAGTATAAGACAAACAGTCTGTTCTGGCAACAAACAGTCTGTTCTGACCTACCTCTACACCTAGGTTTAAGTTTTTACGGGTTTGTTTATCAGAAACATTTACAATGTTTTATGGTAAACACTGCTCCTGATCTCACCTTGGTCGACAATATTATACAGAGTATGCAAAGAAAACAGTATAGTCTGATCTGGGTACATACTGTTTGCTCAGGGCTGTTTGTACAATTATTTATGGTAATCAGTGCACTTGATATGATCTGTGACGACAATGTTATCACTTAAAAAGAAAACATTCTGATCTGGGTCTACGTTGTTTGTTCAGACCTGTTTGTCGATTTATTTACAGTAATTAAGGTATGTACTTAGACGATAACATTGTGATTTTCATGCTTTATTTATACAAACAGTCAAAGCCGAAAAAAATCTGGGTGGTGAAATCTCTGGCAGGAAAAAAGCTATGAAAACTACCTAGTAGCCAAACCTCTTCCAGAAAGGTGAGAGACCTCTAGTCGCGAAACTGCAAGAAACCTCTGACAACCATTCAAATCCCTCATTTCATTATGAAAACATGCCTATTCAAATATACTGAAAATTTTCCTACCAAATAATGAAAATTTTCAGATAAAAAATTCTTATATGTTTCACATTTCTGCTCAAAACATAGATTGTGGGTACTCATTAGAACCACCTCGGCGAGGCGGTTCTAACGTGTACCCACAATCTATGTTTTGAGCAGAAATATGAAAAATAATATATACCCCTGTAAACCCCAGTTTTACTATATAAAAATGGGGTTTAAGGGGGTCAAAATTATATAGGCATGTTTTCGTGATGTGAGATCCCCAATCAGTGGTGCACATTTGTAGCACATCTGTAATTGCAGATTGGAATAGCTTTCGAAAAGCTTAAACTTGCGGGCTTAACGTAACCCAAACTATTTTTGAAAGCAAATACTTATTGGATAGTAACTTGCATTTGGATTAATTTCAGCTAATTTTGGCTAGCTTATATACACCACAGCGCTAATCGGAGAATAATGAAGTGTCCCTGCCAGTTTTGGACTGGTTTACATTATTTCCTCAAGCCAAGAATACATGCTATTAATAAATTATAGGAAGTAGTCGGCACTGGAGTGAAAATGCCCTATTTCAAAGTGACCACTGAAAAAGTCCAGTATCTTGCAGTTGGTTGGTTACCTTAAGACACAGGACTTCTTCATTTCAGAATATTTAAACTTAGCATGCTGGGTAAAAAAAATCACCAAATTTTGAAATATTTTTCCTTAGTTTTACCAGAAAAATCTGATTTGACATTTCATGCTCCTAAGGAGACACTGCATGAATTGCCAAAGCCTATTTTCTGGGGAAAAAAAACCAAAATGCTGTGTGCTGAAATTTTTACCCAGCATGCTAACATGTATAACATCTGTCCAACAAAAGCAGGAAAACATATTTCTCCGTTATGAAATGTTAATTAAATCTACCGACATTTAAGTAAAAGTGGTTATTGTTTGATGTTACATCATATACAATACATTTTTGATTCATACTAAAGATGTTGCTAAGTTTATTTTATAGATTTAAAGAAATTTTGTAGGGCTGTTGCATAAGCTTATATAGGTGATTACAAAACATGTCAACATGCTACAGAAATTCATAAGAGGAAAAGTTGTGCAGGAAAAAGATACAAGTTAGCAAAACCAATAATCGACTTCTTTGAATTCTGATCAGGCTCTTCACTGTTTGTGGTACAGATTATCTAATGTCTATATTTTCTTTTACAGCAAGAATCATGGCTAAACTGTCTGGACATCTAAGCTAGAACAGGTCTTTGTAGTTAGCATATTGTGAACTTGCCTTTTTTCCCAACCATGGCTCCATTCATAAGCATTAAAATGTTTTACATAATGTAAAAACTGTGTCAGCTTGCACATGAAAAACTGCCTCCAAGCCAGATGAATGTATTTTATGTAATGCTATCATCCTGGTGCATGATTAAAAGGGTGTTCAATAACTCATGTCACGAAGTATGAAACTGAAAATAATTATACAAGCTGCAGCCCAAGATAATGTACCTTCAGTTACGCATCCATGCAGCCTGGTCAGAATCTCCCCTAAGCTCTCTGTGAATAGCCAAAGATCTAAAGTTTCACAGATGGACAGCAAAGACTCTGATCAGACTGCATGAATGCATAGTCAGATCTAAGAGTCTTTGCTGGGAGCATGCAGGAAGGTACGTTTTCTCATGTTGTGGCCCACATTACGTAATTATTCTTCCACTCCTTAAAAGCAAGCTTTGTCTGACTGAAATAAGAAATTCAGTCTTATTTTTCTTTTTTTATTTATTTTTTTTTGCAACTCTTAATTCAAGTCTTAAATGAGCCATACCATATAAAAACTGCACAGACAGTAAAGGCTGGTCCAGGCAGCACATTTGCATGGTCTTATCAGGGTAACCACTGACTGCCTACAATATCACTGGCTGTTTATTTTTTGCAAAGAAACTCAAACTCTTTGGTTCTGATAGTATTTTAACTGTAGTAGGAGGAGTAAATCTATCTGGTCAAGTGCCCCGACCAGGGATCAAACCCAGGACCCTGGGATCACAAGGCAAGCATACAACCATTAGGCTAAAAGGTCCAGACCAGTTAGACAACTCAGTTATGCACTCTATATACATATTTACACATGTATTGGCTGTTCTATTACATTAACACCTACCGGCCTCGGAGGCTCAGTTGGATGCACATCCTACTGGTGATCAGGAGGTTGTGGGTTTGATCCCCGCTGGGGCGGCAACATTCATTTGTGGAGATTGATCAGGAAATATTTTCTACAGTCATTCTTTCTCTTCCGCTGATTCAAGAAGGGCAGTTGTCAGTTTCTGGCGAAAGAATTTGCACAATACTGGTTAACCACTCAGGACTAAGCCTGCCCAGTAATGTTTGGTTAGGCAAACTGACCTTGCTCAACATGATCCCAATGGGTTGATTGGGCTGTAAAACTTCAACATAAACAAACATTAACACCTACCATGCTATGGACAAATTCAGCAGATGACAAACTGATGATATTTTTTTCTTATTTTTTCTAGAAAATAGGATCTGACACTTCATACAAATTGTCTCCTTTGCATGAAATGTCAAATCCTATTTTCTAGGAAAAATAAGAACAAAATTTCAACATGTCATTTGCTGAAGTTTTTAGCCAGCATGAAAAGTGTTAACACTGAAGGTGTATTTTCTGACATACCGTATTCCACACAATTACCACAATGGGCACTTAAGTTTTGCATTTTCAAAATTATTAGAAAACTAAATTGTAATAAAATATCTATGAAATAATGACACAACATAAAGATCACCAAGATGACTTCATAAGGCTCATATTTAATAATAATTATCTGATTTTTTTTTTCTGATTTCTTCATAAAAGCATATGTTGACTTGTCCTGGCAATTCAAATGAGTACCCACAACATAATTATGCTTTTATAAAGTAGAAAAAGTATACAGGCTGTAATCTAAAGACTAGGACCTGCTTGGCTGTGTGCTTATTGGGGTTATAACTTATGTGTGGTAATTAGGTTGAATATGGTACCCTCTGTTCCTATTTATCCCTTGCCATGCTGAATAAATTAAGATGCCACACCCACTTGTAATTTTCAGCCAATCAGATTACTTGATCCAGGTTGTTGATATAAATTTACATACCTATTGGCAAACAGTGCAGATTCAGATCAGTTGCTTCTCCAGAAGCCAAATGATCTGGATCTACACTGTTTGCAAAGGCAGAATATATCCAGGTTCAGCAGAACAAAGGTTAATGGCATCAGGATTGGGTAACTTGTATTATATATGCATCCCTATCAGAGCCAATTCTGGACTAATTCTATGTACTTTTCTAAGCCTTCAAAGTTCACCCCCATTTCAGATAAAGATTTACCAGTATCATATGATATTCCAAAACTACCTTAACATAGTTACCCTAAGTTTGATTAAAAAAACTCTCCCACACTATATATTGGAAGAGTCCAATTTCAATCTTAGGTATGTCATGCTCTGTGATTTAGACATTCCTAGAGAAAAATGGCTAAACTATTTGCAAACAGTGGAGACCCTGATCAGAGGCAGCATTCTGCCCTTTTGGAGGTCTCCGGTCCGAATGAGTTGAGGCATGAGAAAAGGTGTCTTTGGGGTAAATACTAGCAGTAAAGATCCAGATCAGCCAGCAGATGTATTACAGTGAACCCTCGTTACAATGACAGCATTTGTTCCCAAATAGGTTGCCATCAAAATGAATTTGCTGTTGTTCAGAATACTGTACTTAATGAGCAGACTGATATATAAGAAAAGTCTTGTTTTGTTCTTATTTCCTCAAACAACATATATTTTGGATATTTGTTAGAATCACCTCATTTTCTAACAAATATTCAAAACACATGTTTCGTTAAAGTATTAAATACAATATTATAGCATAGTTTGTGACTAAATGTTACCTTTTTAGTGAAGGTTTCGTGACAGTCAAATTGTCATTATAACGAGTTTTGTCGTTGTATCGAGTGTCGGTATAAAGAGGGTTGTTTATAGTCTGATCAGGAATGTTGCTATACCTCTTTACATTCAACAGTACCCAATGATTCTATAAGCAGTTGGTGAAGGTCCTGATGAGACTACATGAAGGCACTTGCTGATCTAGGCCTTTGTGTGGCCAAAACATGGTATCTGCATAAGGTCTGCACTGTTTGCCACACATGCAACAATCCTTAGACACATCTATCATTATGTATCAAATCTTGGGCAAAAAAAGAAAACCTATTTCAAATGTTGTCTGTTGTAATTTTTACTCACCATTCAAAGTGTTCATCCTTGTCATGCTGAATAAATTAATCCTTGTCCTGCTGAACCCGGATAGACCCTGCTTTTGCAAACAGTGTACGTCCAGATCAGTTGGCTTCTGATTCTGAAGAAGCCAACTGATCTGGATCTGCACTGATTGCCAATATGTACATTTATATCAACAAACTGGATCAAGTAATTTGATTGGCTGAGAACTAGAAATGGGCGTGGCATCTTAATTTATTCATCAGGACAAAGGTTAAGATGCCACTACCACTTCTACTTGCCAGCTGGTCAGATTACTTGATCTAAGTTGTTGAAATAAATTCACATACTAAATGACAAATAGTGTAGATCCAGATCAGCTGGCTTCTTCAGAAGCCACCTGATCTGGATCTACCTGTTTGCAAAGGCATGCCACAGCTGGGTTCAGCAGGACCAGGGTTAAAAACATGAAAATACTATATAATAATCCTAAGTACTGGGTCTGTCAGTCTAGACCAAGAATAGATGCCACAAAATTTGGCATCTGATCTGGATCTACACTATTTGCCTCTTATCCAGTAGTTTTACACACATCAACAGGTAGTGATTAGAGTTTTACTGCCCAGTCAACCGTATTAAGGTCATGTCTAGCCAGTCAGTTTAACTCTTTGCATGCTGGGTAATTTTGCATGCTTTTTTGTCATCTGTGTATTTTTTTTTAAAATGAACTTTTTCATAAATATCTTTCATGAATACCATGAATGTGCCAAATAGTTTGGATCCAGATCAGGCCCGACATTTTGCAAACGTTATCAATGGATGACAAAATATGGCACTAGTGGGGAAAGAGTTAACTAACCACACTTTTTCTGGACAGGCTTAGTCCTCTAAGTGTTTAACCTGTACTTGTCCATATTCCTTTGCCAGAAACAGACAACTGCCCATCTTGAATCAGTGGATGGGAGAGAATAACCATGGAAATATTTGAAGATCAATCTCCACAAAAAGAATGAGGCCAGACCCCGCATTGATTGAACCCTGATCATCAGTCGGACGTGCATCTGACTGAGCTCTGAAGCTGGCATCAAATTTAGGACAAGTAGGTATGCTAGTATTTAGGGTAACCACAGTATTATACATGTACTTACCAGTATGTATTCTGTGATGCTGTTGTACATGCGACAGTTGTTTGAACGCTCTTTCACAATAAAGACAATGATATTTCCGAACGCCCGAATGTACCAAATTATGTTGATTAAGCTGCTGTCTGCTTCGGAAACCCTTATAACAATGTGGGCAGACGTGTCGCCGATCTTTGTCTGTGAGCAAGTGATTTGGCGGATATCCGGGATTGTTCAGACTGTTCTGTATGGGCTGGCCATTTGGACTGATATGTGATTTCATGTTCAATTCACCATAGTTGTCCTGGAGACTGTGTTGTCTTGGCGATGTCTGGTGTTTCTCGCTGCCTTCCCATGATGCAATGGTGGGTGCTGTCTTGAGATGTGGGGCAGATGATGGTTTGTGTGGCAAGAATGGGTTAGCTGATGCATGGTTGTGGGTTGGTGGTGGTGGTGGAGGTGGTGGAAGCTGATCAAGATCTCCAATACGATCACGATTGTTCGATAACAACCAATATGTCAGAAAAAATTTAAAGTTTTCATACCAAGGATCCACATTAACACCTGGACGGTACATTTTGCCTCTGTGAAAACTTATATTTTGAGACTAAAATGCATTCGGAATAAAATCTAGTAAAATGAGCACAAATTCTGTCAAAGTAACATTGGTTTTTATCTTCTGCTGGACTGTTCTGGAAGAAAATTTAACATCAACAACACATTGTGGAACAAATAGTCAGCTCAAGGAAAACTTGTTAGTTATAAAAATGTGCAACACATTTTCTCAAATGACTGCTTTCAGTGTTTTGTGAAGCTAAAAAAGCTGCTTGGCTGTGTATTCTAGAGGGCATATAGGTGTTTTAATTAATCCCCTTTTCTAGATGGCTGATCTTTAGTCTAGCAGTCAAAATCGTTCTTGATTAAGTTCCACTATTGGCAGCAGACGTCATCTGAAGCCTGAAAATGCACAAAAACAACCTGTAGCATGTAGATATTACTTTTAAGCTGACATTTTAACCTTTATTACTCTCTTGACTAATTCAGCAGAAGAAAAATTGGTGATATTTTCTTATTTTTCCCAGAAAACAGAATTTGACATTACATGCAAAATTTGCATGAAATGTCAAATCCTGTTTTCTGGGAAAACTAAGAAAAAATATTTCAAAGTGTTGTCCGCTGAAAATTTACCAAGAGTGATACGCATTAAACTTTTCACCCCTGGGTTTCATTGGAGAATATTCCTTCTTTGAAACTGGTCACATCTACAGAGGCCAGGCACTATGGGGTTTCTAATGCCCAAAAGGTCAAAGTAGGCATGACAGACACTATAAATATATTTATAGTGGCTATCAAGCCTATTTTGACCTTTAGTCATGTTAGACATTAGAAACCTATACTGCTGAGCCCCCTATGTTTGTTTGTTTGTTTGTGTTGAGGTTCTATGGCCCAGTCAATCTAATTGGGTCATGTTGAGTGTGGTCAGTCTACCTAACCACATGTTTACTGGGCAGGCTTAGTCCTCTAAGCAGTTAACCAGTTCTTTCACTGACAATTGCCTTTCTTGAATCAGCGGAAGGGAGAGAATGACAATAGAAAATATTTCATGAATATTTCATGATCAATCTCCACGAAAGAATGTTGCCGACCCAGCGGGGGTCAAACCCGCAATCTCCTGATCACCAGCCGGACCTGCATCCAATTGAGCCACTAAGGCCGGCACGAGCCTCCTATGGTCACATCCATTGTCACAAATTGGGGTTTCAGTCTAAAATCAGAAATAGGATGGCAAATAGTGCAGATCCTGATGAGACAGCTCATTATGAGCCATCTCATCTGGTTCTACACTGTTTACAAAGGTATCTGTTTTGGTCTGCAAAGCTGCAAGAATTATATTACGTTAAATGTCCAAAAAGTTCAAACACCAAAGTGTTTTACAAAATGCTCAAGGAGCAGTCTGATCAGGGTCTACACTGTTTGCCATTCCACTAAGTATTTTAAGCAACAGGTGCATAAAAATCAAAATTTAGGCCAAAATAGTATGGAATAAAGTGTTTAAGATTTTAGGAGATTTACTGTACTATGTTTTATAGAAATTCCTGTAGTTAGTGCAAATAGCGTAGACACTGATCAGACACTACAGTCTGCCATGTCTGATCTAGGTCTATACTGTTTGCCAGTTACCCTTTTGGGGATCTCTAGACTAAAATGGGTTAAAAAGCTTTTTTCTTGTTTTCCACAGAAAATAAGACATTAAGTTTGTCTCCAAATCTGAATGAAATGTCAAGCCTTATTTCTGTAAGAAATAAGAAACACATTTAGTCACTCATTTAGACAGTGAGGACGTAAGAGGTGTATATACATGTACTCATTTGAAGCACTGCAGTTACCAGTTATCATAAGCCATTCTGAGTTTCATCTGGATCTACATCACTTGCAAATCTGTCTGAGTGATAGGTGCTGATTTGTTTTTCTGCTACTAGAGCTCTAGATAAAGGGGCATTCGTGCAAATATTTTTTCTTATTTCTTCACAAAAATATATGTTGTGGGTACTTTTTAGAAGTGCCTAAATGAAGTGCTTCTAATGAATACCAACAACATATGTTTTCGTGGAGAATTAAGAAAAACACCAAAGCTTTTTTGGTTGAAAAAAAGAAGCACCATTACCTAGAACTCTGATTTGGTCAGACTGCACATGCAGAGGTTAATCTGAGACTGTGATCATACTGATGTTTACATAATTATGCCACAGAGCGAATTTGTCACTGCACATATTCTTCTGGATGCTGCTGCGAGTGCAGATATAGACAAATATAATCAAAGCACTGACGGCACTGGTGGGTCGATTGTCTGAGTGTAGGCTCGGAAAATGGTCATGAAAAGAGACATAAGACTGTTTCATTTGATCCTTAAATTCCTGTAATTTAAGCAAACAGTGCAGACCCTGATCAGATGCCACATTCTGCAGCATCTGATCTGGGTCTGCACTGTTTGCCAATGTCCCAAGTGTCCCAGTCCAGGTTTTACAGTAACCCTCTATCAACAGCACTGATGTAACACTGAGGGACAAGCATAGCGCGGCTATAAATGACTGGTCAGTGGTAATCATGTGGACAAAACCTTTACCACTCTCTTGGCAAATTCAACAGATGACAAATTGGTGATATTTTTCTTATTTTTCCAGAAAACAGATTTTGATATTTCATGCAAATTGTCTCTATTGGAGACAATTTGCATGAAATATCAAAATCTGTTTTCTGGGAAAAGTAAGAAAAATATTTCAAACTGTCATCTGCTGAAAATTTACCCAGACTGCTAAGCATTAAGGGAAGATTGGCATTTGTATGCTATGGCTCTATTGTAAACAACTGACCCAAAAATAACATACAACTTATCTCCATACCATAGTTTAAACAATTCTATTTTACCTACTGTGCATTTGTTGAAGAATTGAGTGGATGAGTGGCGAATGACGATGCAACATTCTGCAGCATCCAATTTGGGTCTACACTGTTTACTCAGGCCTGTCTGTCCAAATACTTATGGTAAATATGGTGATCTCTATGGTAATTATCTTCATTCATAATAAATTCATATCTGAAACCATTGCATTTCAAAATAGATGTTGTGCGGACCTATTATTTACATAAAACTTCATTTGCAGATGCTAATTTTTACATGTTGCTGCACTATGTAGTGAAAGCCAGCAAAGTACATTCTATATTAGAACTAATTACTGCACATACCTCTGTAAGCACACAGTCAAGCAATTTTGTAGTCTTCAGATTACAGCCAGTGTACTTTTTGTCTACTTCTTTATAAAGGCATATGTTGTTGGTACCCTTTTGAACTGCATCGACCTGTTGATGCACTTCAGATGAGTACCCACAACATGTGCTTTTAGAAAGAAAATCAGAAGAAAAAACCACACACAAAAATATCCCATAAGCATCATTTAATCAGTCTTTTTATAAAGTTTGTTTTGTTTGTGTTGAGGTTTTACGGCCCAGTAAACCCAGGGGGGTCATATCGAGTGCAGTCAGTTTACTTACCCACACTTTTACTGGGCAGGCTTAGTCCTCTAAGCGGTTAACCAGTACTGTGCACATTCTTTCGCCAGAAACTGACAACTGCCCTTCTTGAAACAGCAAAAAGGAGAGAAAATATTTCATGATCAAATCTCCATGAAAGAATGTTGCCGACCCGGCAGGTGTCGAACCCGCAACTTCCTAATTACCAGTTGAACACGCATCCACATGAGTAACCGAGGCCAACTTTTTTTTAAGTGTATCCTTAGAAAAGGTAGGTACATATTTTACCACAAGTCTTCCCAGTAATTTTGAAAAAAAAAAAACCTAAGTGCACAGTGCGGTAATTAGGTCAAATGTGGTAATATAACTGATATCTCATAGGTGCTAAAAAAGTCTTTGTTAAGTTTGGTGTCCATAAAACATCGCCCTGTACTTCACCATAGTGTAGATGATATTTTTATGTCCTTTGGGATCATTGAGCCCATTCTGGTTACATTGAAATTCAAATACTGTTAAGCCAGTGGAAGGGAGTGTGTATGTGGTCTTGCAAATTACACTGCTTATATGAAGAGACTTATTAACCCTTGTTATACTGAATAAATGAAGATGTCATGCCCACTTCTAATTTTCAGCCAATCAGAATATTTTATTCAGATTGTTGACACAAATTCACATACTTAATCACAAACAGTGCAGATCCAGATCAGTTGGCTTTTTCTACACTGTTTGCAAAGGCAAGACATATCCAGGATCAGCAGGACCAGGGTTAAAACCAAGTCTCCAATTTCTGAAGAAGCCAACTGATCTGGATCTACACTGTTTGCCATTAAGTATATGAACTTATAGCAACAATCAGGATCAAGCAATATAATTGGCTGAAAATTAGAAGTGGTGTGGCATCTTAATTTATTCAGCATGACAAGGGTTAAGTGATGTGTGGCTGCCATAAGACATCACATCATACTTTAATATAGTCATCACGAAAACATGCCTATTAACTTTTGACCCCCTTAAACCCCACTTTTATATAGTAAAACTGGGGTTTACAGGGGTATACATTATTTTTCTTATTTCTGCATAAAACATAGATTGTGGGTACTCGTTAGAACCGCCTCACTGAGGCGGTTCTAACAAGTACCCACAATCTATATTTTGAGCAGAAATATGAAAAATATCAGAGTTTTTTTATCTGAAAATTTTCAGTTTTTTTGGAGGTGAAATTGTCCATATATTTGAATAGGCATGTTTTCGTAATGGTGCTGATTATCTTTTTACTGTATTCTACCTATTACCGCACATAGCCCTATAAGCACAGTCAAGCAATTCCATAGGCTTCAGATTACAGCCAGTGTACTTTTTGTCTACTTCTTTATAAAGGCATATGTATGGGTACTCATTTGAATTGCAATGACAAGTAGATGCAATTCAAATGAGTACCCATAACATATGTTTTTATAAAGAGCATCAGAAGAAGAAGAAAAACATATAAAAACATAGCACAAGCATCATTACATAAGTCCTTTGCGTTTTTCTTAAGTGTTCCCTTAGTACAGGTGGATATATATTTTACCACAATTTTTTTCCAGTAATTTTGAAAAACCTAAGTGCATGGTGGGGTATTTAGGTTGAATATGGTATTTCTTTTGGGATCATTTAATCCATTCTGGTTACTTTAGAAATCGAACAGCGTTTAAGCCAGTGCTAGGGAGCGTATGCTGCCTTGTGTGTTCTTTGTTTCAAAATTTTGATTGATTGATTGTGTTGGGGTTTAACGACACATTAACCCTTGTGGGTCATTTTGTGTCATCTCCCAGAGAAAGGGAGAAAAGAGATAGAAGAGATAGTAGACCAGAAGAAAGAGAAGGACAGGGAAGAAAGGGAACAAGAATGAAAGTGAAGAAAAGGAAGAAATAAAAGCATCCCCTCTCTACCCATACCTGCTACAAAGATAGCAGGCCTGGCCCAACTATAAGCCAATATTAGTTGGACCCCCAAGTGATGTAAGATACACGACACCTTTGCCACACCCGACCACCCCCATCTTTGTTTCTAAAAGCAACCTTTTAGATTTTTAATTGAGTCTGAAGGGTTTTTAACCATTAATCTAATCAAAACTGCAGCAGACCACATTTTCATTCTTTTCACTATTTTTCAGAGAAAACAAGACTTGACTGCTAAGCAGTCAATTCACATTGAATGTCAAGTCTTATTTTCTCTGAAAAAAGAAAAAAAACATAAAATCTAGTATTGCCGTCTGCTACTATTTTGCATGATTTGGTCATACTAAAATTTACCATGCTAAATGCAAATTCTGCAGACAACAAATTGATGACATTTTTCTTATTTTTCCAAGAAAATAGTCTTTGTTATTTTAAAAAAAATTGTCTCCCTAGGAGAAAATCTGCACACAACATCAAAGCCTATTTTCTGGGAAAAATTAGAAAATATTTCAAAATGTCATCTGCTGAAATTTTTACCAAGCATGCTAAGTATCAGGGACCATGCTATGGGTTACTGTGCAAGTCTACCCTACAACTGCACGATTTCCCACAAAATTAATTTTGTGGGTTGCCCTGTCTTAGTAAAACTAGACTGACACCTCAAGAAAGATCAGTTCATGGACCCCAAGTTCTGTATAAGTCTTTGCTACCGACATAGTCCATATTTATCCATAGCTTTAGATAAGAGATGATCATTTGGTTACTTATGTCCCTTTCAACATTATTTTAGTTTAAGTTATATCAAGATGAATAGAATAGAATGATTTTATTCAACCAATCATAGGCCATTTCTGGCATACATAACAACAAAACTCAATAAACATAATATAACGAAGGTTCACTTAGGGGATAACTGCATTCAAATTTGGCATTTGGGGAGGTAAATCGGCGGTTTTACGGTCGGAAATTTCGTTTTACGGCGACGCGTCAGCGGAGCCGTAAAACGTAATTTGCGACCGCAAAACCGCCGATTTACCTCCCCAAATGACAAATTTGATGCAGTTATCCCCATTCTAATGCATTTATTCATTTTTTTCTATTGAAAAAATGTACTATTTGCACAAAACGGCAAGTGCTGTGAGCTGCAGTAAAACCAAACGCCAGCCAATGAGATGCGACGTTACGTGATGACGTCGGATTTGCGACAGTATATCGCAGAATATACCGTCGCAAATTTTTGACATTATCCAATCAGACGTCGCGTTACATACGCGAGTGCATTAGAATGTATTTTGATGATGAAAGGGTAATATGAAAGACTGTGTAATGGAGCGCTGTACAGTCATGAGCTGAATTCCCCCTAGTGCAATTCTACATTATGAAAACACGCCTATTCAAATATCGAGGGTTGAGCGCAAGACTATGGTAACTCAAACATATTTTTGAAACCCTTGTTTAGGGGCAACTTGGACCGCTTTGTAAACAATGCAAATTTAGGTGCCATTGCTCATATGAGCAATGGCACCTAAATTTTCATTGTTTACAGAGAGAAATGTTGTAATCTTCATAACGCCTTCATGGTGAGGAGATTAGGTTTGGGGAAAAACAACCATCTGACTTACGTCAGTCTTGCGCTCAACCCTCGATATATTGAACATTTCACCACCAAAAACTGAAAGTTTTCAGATAAAAATGCTCGTAATCTTTATTTCTGCTAAAAAAATAGATTGTGGATACTCGTTAGAACTGCCTCGGCAAGGCAGTTCTAATGTGTACCCACAATCTATGTTTTTAAACAGAAATAAGAAAAATAATGTATACCCCTGTGAACCCCAGTTTTACTATATAAAAGTGGGGTTTAAGGGGGTCAAAATTATATAGGCATGTTTTCATGATGAATTATGGAGCTCGTGATCAGAAGTTGGGAGTGCTAACCACTGGTGCTTCCAGAGATAAGAGCCATATCCAAATAAATGTTTTTTCTTATTTCTCCATGAAAGCATACCATCTGAAATGTAAAAATACAGTGAACTCTTGTCACAACGACAGCATATTTCCATTAAAATGAATTTGCCATTGTAAAGAATCCTTAATGGATAGAACGATATGTAAGAAAGACCTTCTGGCGAAAGAATGTGCACAATACTGGTTAATTGCTTAGAGGACTAAGCCTGCCCAATAAACGTGTGGTTAGGTAAACTGACCGTGCTCGACATGACCCCATTGGGTTGACTGGGCCATAAAACCTCAACACCAACAAATGCAAGAAAGACCTTGTTTTATTCTTATTTCCTCATACAACATATGATTTGGATATTTGTTAGAATTGCCTCAGTGAGGCAATTCTAACAAATATCCAAAACATATGCTGCTTGAAGTTTTAATGCAATATACTTGCATAATTTTTCATTAAATATCACCTCTTTAGCTAAGGTTTTGTGACATTCAAATTGTCATGATAACAAATTTTGTCATTGTATCAGGTGTTAGTATAAAGAGGGCTGACTGTAACTATATATTTCTACAAGTTGGCCCAGTAAAGACTCAGATCAGCCTACACATCTGTGCACATAACTCCAGATAAGGTGCTTTTTTCCATTGAAAAGTAGATATTTTTTTTTTCATTTCTTCATGAAAACGTATGTTGTGGGTACTCATTAGAAGTGCCTCATCGAGGCACTTCTAATAAGTACCACAACATAGGTTTTCAGCGAAGTATTAGAAAAATATAATGTTAATAATCTTATCTGGAGCTATGTAAGCAGTCTGATCAGTTTTCACTGGGTACTCAGTAGATAGCCAATGATCTGAGCTTCCACATGCAGACAGCAAACACTGATCATACTATGGAAATGTGCAGGCCGATCAGAATCTTCACTGGGCAAACATGTTATAAGGTAGAGCCTTTTACGTCATGGCTCATATGGGACATGTCAAGCGAAAAAGTGCCTTCAAGCATGCCCAAAAATGTGCGGATTCACATCATCCTGCACATGTGCAAAGTATCATCTGTGCCTTTACTCTGTTCTCATATATATATATATATACAGTGAACCCTCGTTATGTTCCCAAAGATATTGCCATTAAAATGAATTTGCTGTTATAAAGAATCCTTCATGAGCAGATTGATATGCAACAAATGCCATGTTTTATTGTTATTTCTTCATAGAACGTATGTTTTTTGATACTTGTTAGAATCGCCTTGGTGAGGCACACAACTATCTAAAACATATGTTTCTTGAAGTATTGAATAACAAAGCCATCACGAAAACATGCCTACATAATTTTTACCCCTTTAAACCCCACTTTTATATAGTAAAACTGGGGTTTACAGGGGTATACATTATTTTTCATATTTCTGCTGAAAAACAGAGATTGTGGGTACTCATTAGAACTGCCTCATCGAGGCAGTTCTAACGAGTACCCACAATCTATGTTTTGAGCAAAAATATGAAAAATATTAGAAATTTTTTTATGTGAAAATTTTCGTTTTTTGGTGGTAAAATGTTCAGTATATTTGAATAGGCATGTTTTCGTAATGACCTGCATAATTTCTGATTAACTGTCACCTCTTAAGAGAGGGTTTCCCTGCTAGTCAAATTGTCAGTATAACAAATTTTGTCGTTGTATCGAGTGTCTGTTTAAAAAGGGTTAAATGTACTGTAGTATCTAATGACTGTTAGTGGACAGTGAAGGCCCTGATCTCAGCCTTCACAGTTGGCATATACTCGAAGACACATTTTTGCATGGTATGGCCCATATGTTGTGGGTACTCACCAGGGCCCAGTTGTTCAAAGTGTTGTTAGCTTAACGAGCTCATTAATGGTCAAAATGTTAACTGTTCTAGTAAGTAGAATATCTAATTCACAGGTATTTTTGCTGAAAAAATGTGAGTAGCTTTTGCAATTGCAAAAGCTACTCACATTTTTCAGCAAAAATGTTAGCATATATGCCATATTTAATGATCAAAGTTTTAGTGATATGTTAACTAACAACATCGTTAGCTTTGAACAACTGTGCCCAGAAGTACATTACTGAGGAACTTCTGAGTACTACATGATGATGATGGTTTGGTGTTTTATGTCCCTTTCAACATTATTTAAGTCATTCAAATCAAGACAATGGAAGGGTGATAATGAATGGTTCTGTGCAGTAAATCACCATACAGTCATGAGCTGAATTTTGCCGCCAGCAGGATTCGCCCCAAGATTTCATAATCCGAAGTTGGTAGTGATAACCACTCAGCCACCCAGACACTTCTCTGCGTACCATAACATTTTCATGGAGAAATAAGAAAATTATCAATTTTTTGGTTGAAAAAAGTACCGGATCTAGCGGTATAATCCGTCATAAAAATATTTGCTCTAGCAACGCATTTGAGTCATCATAATGAAATGATTCTACCATGTTCTTTCATATTTACCATAACTATTCAGCCACCTTAACTCCTCATTACGAAAACACTCCTACCGTATTCAAATATATTGAAAATTTCACCACCAAAAACTGGAAGTTTTCAGATAAAAATTCTGATATTCAGCCTCACTGAGGCAGTTCTAATGAGTACCCACAATCTATGTTTTTGAGCAGAAATAAGAAAAATAATGTATACCCCAGTGAACCCCAGTTTTATAAAAGTGGGGTTTAAGGGTGTCAACATTATATAGGCGTGTTTTCCCGATGATATACGTGTCTTAACATAAACAAGTACATTTGACTTCCCGTTCATGTGTCACAAACTGCTGGATTAAGTAGCAAACAGTGTAGACCATGATCAGATGTCATAGAATGTAGCATCTCATCTAGGTCTACAATGTTTGCTCAAGCATGTCTGTCTAAATACTTCAGGTGAATATAGTAATCAGACCCCAAAAACATAATTTCATCATGAAATTAGAAAAATACACGTTTGAATACTCTGCCTTATTTGGAGCACCAACCAATGCACGTCATTTGTATCGCATCATCAGCTCCGAATCACCAAAACTGTTTAAATAAAGACGTGCTGTAAACCCTAAAAACATCCAATCAAAATTATAAAAGACATTAACCCATTAAATCCCAAGCCAAATTGTAGCAGATGACAGTCACTTTTTTTTCCCATTATGTATCAAAGAAAATAAGACTTGACATTTTATGTGAATCGTCTATCCAGAAGATGATTCACACGAAATATCAAACCTTATTTTATCCAAAAATATCAAAAGATATATTTCAACATGCCGTCTGCTGCAGCTGCGATTGGCGCTTTAAGGGTTCACATTTCGCGTACGCATCCTTCGCGCAGACTTCACAGAATATTTATGACATAATGCAACATGCATAAATCCAGAGACATCTGCTGAGTTTTTACATATCTAATTACATATTGCAACTGCTTGTGCAGTTACTTGCACATTATCTCTTCCCGCACAGAAGGTGAATTTGGCAGACGACAAAACAACAATATTTTTTTTCTGAATTCTACTTGTTTGTATGAGTTGACGGGGCTTGACATTTCATGTGAATCATCCTATACCTATTAAATTTCAAGCTCTGCTAAGTGGGGAAAAAAAAAGTAAAAAAGTTTCAAGTGTCATCTGCTAATATTTTTATTCTCTGTGCATATGCATGACACTGCACGTTACAGTTGGTGTGCAAATCTAGGCAGTGCACATTAAAAATTTCCATTGCATGATCATGTCAACCCTTAAAATGCCAATCACAACTGCAGCAGATGACATCATAAATATATTTTTCTTTACTTTTCAGAGAAAATAAGACATTTCATGTGAATTGCAAATGATTCACATGAAATGTCAAGTCTGATTTTCTCTGAGAAATAAAAAACAAAAAAAAAAAAAAAAGATAAAAAAAAAATATATATATTATAATGTCGTCTATATCACCTAATAATAGCTCAGATACAGAGCTTTTTTTTTTCCATAGTCGAAAAAGTATTGACATTTTTCTTATTTCTTCACTAAAACATGCAGTGGGTACTCATTAGAAGTGTTATGGGTACTCATTAGAAGCACCTCAGTGTGATGCTAGCATCACACTGAGGTGCTTCTAATTGGTACCCACAACATATTTTTTCAGTAGAAATAAGAAATTAAGAAACATATATAAATTGGATACCTCTGTGATGGAATGAACAGACATCAATCCTAATAGTATTATAATTACCATATTAACCCTTGTCATGTTGAATAAATTAATTAGCCACGCCCACTTCTAATTTTCAGACAATCAGTTTACTTGATCCAGGTTGCTGATACAAATTCAATGACTGAATGGCAAATAGTGCACATCCAGATCAGTTGGCATCTTCAGAAGCCAGCTGATCTGGATCTACACTGTTTGCAAAGACAGGGCATATCCCAGTTCAGCAGGACAAAGGTTAACCCTAAATACAGCCTAGCCTGAGATAACTGTGCAAGCCCATGATCTGATCTGATCTGATCCGGATCTATATTGTTTGCCACTCATGAAACCTTAACAGGTAGTAAAATGGACTTGCAAGCCGTGAAAGGAGTTAAGGTGTCCCAATATTTAGGATAAATACATTTTTTTACAAAAAATATTTTTCTTTAACAATTTGGTTTGATACTATTTGTGGTTTGTGTCTTTGGGAGATGATCAGCATGAAAGGTCATGACATTACGAAAATACACCTATTCAAATATATAGAAAATTTCACCTCCAAAAACTGAAAATTTTCAGATAAAAAAAACTCTGATATTTTTCATATGTCTACTCAACACATAGATTGTGGGTACTCGTTAGAACCGCCTTGGCGAGGCGTTTCTAACAAGTACCCACAATATATGTTTTTGCACAGAAATAAGAAAAATAATGTATACCCCTGTAAACCCCAGTTTTACTATGTAAAAGTGGAGTTTCAAGGGGTAAAAATTATATAGGCATGTTTTCGTGATGAACTAATGTATTTACATTAAAAACTGCTGTACGAGTGGCAAACAATGTAGACCCTAACCAGAAAATGCATTCTCTGGCATCTAATCTGCATCTATGCTATTTGCTCAGGCATGTCAGTCCAAGTACTTGTTTGGACAGATTGACACACGGATGATCAAATTGAAACCATAATACCTTGCCACTATAGTGAGGCAGTGTATGAAAAAACATTAAGATATACAGTTATTAACCTATTTATACCTAGCATCCCAAAAAAGGGACATTGGCAAACAGTGTAGACCCAGATCAGATGCCGCAGGATGCGGCATCTGATCAGTGTCTACACTGTTTGCATTGAGTTCAGGAATTTCTATTAAACATAGCCATAATAAAAACTAACCAGACACCCTGCTATTGGAAATAGACCGGTCCAAAGAGTTATGACAGAAGAGTCCACAAGGCATAAATGGATTAATTATTAAAATCTGTATCTTAAATAAACATTTGTGTTACAAATACACCACTTATGCAGTCCTCTGCTGATCTTTTTTTAAACTGTGCATGCCCTTATTAAGTGGATAATTTATTGTGAATTTTTTCCAGTAATTTTAAAAAACCCAAGTGCACAGTGTGGTAACTATGTCAAATATGGTAACTAAATACTTCAAGTTACATGCTCTTTCAAGTAAAACAAAAGTTACAATATTCACCCTTATATTGGACCACTTTAAATCACTCCCTGACTTTTCCTATAATTTGAAAAAAGTTTACTATCCACTGATGCGTCTAAAATATTGCTGGATGAGTGGGAAACAGTGTAGACCCTGATCAAATGCTGCATTCTGCTACGGTAGCCTACATCTGATCTGAGTCTACATTGTTTGCTCAGGCCTGTATGCCCCATACACTTAGAGTTATTATGGCAGTAGTCAACATGCGTGTGAATGTGACAACTTCTTATGTTTGAAATGGGCCTTAAGTCATGCAAAAATGCATCAGAGTTATTTTGCATGCTCTATAAATTTCCTCTTGCAACATTAGATAGGTGTTTCAAATTTCATACCAATTCCTCAAATAAAAATTACCAATCTGGAACAATGAGAAAAAGCAGTAGTTTCTCTTAAACTTTATATGCTTGACAACTAAAAGCCCATGGTAGACCAAATACCTTCTAATTGGAACTATCTGTTTTTATCATAAGTCCTCAGTGGAATTTAACTGATATTTAACTTTTGTTTTTTTTTGTTTTTTTTTTTCCACAGCCATATGAAAGATTAATACTACTGGTAAATACATGTATTTTATTGTAGAGAAAATGTTTCGTTTTTATATTTTGAAAGCTTCATATGACCCTATTTAAACTACATATCTCATAGAAAAGGAAGCTATATCTAATGTAGCTGCTAATGATAAAAGCTGAGGAAACCAATTAATTGAACCTACATGCAGAGAGTATTCAAGGGAGTTAACTGACTGGTCTCCTTTTTCCTTCAGTTTAAAAGGAGCCATTAGACGTGAAAAACCCCCCAAAAAACATGTAATTATTTTGTTCTAATCCTTCTGATGCTAATATACAGAATTTGAACTAATTATTGCACTGTATACTTAGGTTTTTTTCAAAATTACTAGAAAACTTGTAGTAAATATCAACCTAATAAGGGCTACTTTAAAGAGCAGCTCATTACGAAAACACGCCTATTCAAATATATAGAAAAGTCCACCTCGAAAAACTGAAAATTTTTAGAAAAAAAACCCCCGAAAAACTCTGATATTTTTCATATTTCTGATCAAAACATAGATTATGGGTACTCGTTAGAACTGCCTCAGTGAGGCAGTTCTAACAAGTACCCACAATCTATTGTTTTGAGCAGAAATATGAAAATAATGTATACCCCTGTAAACCCCAGTTTTACTATATAAAAGGTGGGCTTAAGGGGGTCAAAATTATATAGGCATGTATTCATGATGAGAAGTCTTCATTTCTTGATGCTTATAAATGCAATCTATCTTGTTCTGATTTTCTTTATAAAAGCCTATGTTGTTTTCACTCATTTGAGTCCAGGCAATTCAAATGAGTGCCAACAATATATGCTTTCATAAAGAAGTAGATAAATGTAAACAGACTGTAATGTAAAGGCTACAAAATTGCTTGACTGTGCACTTAAAGAGGTATGTGTGGTAATTAAGCAAAATATTGTAACCGAGATAGCAGGCATACCGTATTTGACCTAATTACCACACTGTGCACTTAGATTTTTCAAAATTACTGCAAAAACTTGTAGAAAAATATCCACTTAATTAGGGCAAACATTAAAGTAAGATCAGCAGAGGACTTCATGAGAAACCTAATTAATGATGCTTATGCAATATCTTCTTCTGATTTACTTTATAAAAGCATATGTTGTCAGTACTCATTTGAATTGCCTTAATGTACCACAACATATGCTTTCATAAGGAAGTAGATAAAATTACAAACACTGAAATCTGAAGACTACCAAATTGCTTGACTGTGTGCTTACAGGGGAAATGTGCGGTAGTTAGGTTGAACATGGTATGTTCCATGTTTCAAGGTAGTCCTTTAACCCTTGCCATTCTGAATAAATTAACCCTTGTCATGCTGAATAAATTAAGATGCCATGACCACTTCTAATTTTCAGCCAAGAAGATAATTTGATCCAGATTGTTGATACAAACTCACATACTTAATGACAAACAGTGCAGATCCAAGTCAACTGATCTGGATCTACACTGTTTGCAAAGATATCCCGGCATATCTGGGTTCAGCAGAACCAGGGTTAAGAAAGATGCCAT
This sequence comes from Anodontia alba, assembly GCA_964016985.1. Taxonomy (NCBI): domain Eukaryota; kingdom Metazoa; phylum Mollusca; class Bivalvia; order Lucinida; family Lucinidae; genus Anodontia; species Anodontia alba. The sequence continues at coordinate 53,542,818 of OZ024836.1, read as the reverse complement.
GCCCACTTCTAATTTTCAGCCAATCAGACTTCTTGATCCAGGTTAATGTATATTCACATATTTATTGACAAACAGTGCAGATCCATCTGATCTGAATCTACACTTCTTGCAAAGGCAAGGCATAGCCATGTTCAGCAGGTTGAGGTTTAAAATATTATAGAAAACTAACCATTTTTGCTGTTAGCCTGTTGTAAATTCTTTTTTATAGAAAAGTGCATGTAGCATGTAGTTAGCATGTACAGTTTCCTTAGACATTAACAGATCATTCTTTCAGTCAAGTTTGAGCTAATACATTTTACTACCTGTTGATGTGTCTAAAAACTGCTGGATTGGTGGTAAACAGTGCAGACCCTGATCACATGCTGCAGAATGCAGCAGCTGATTTGTGTCTACACTATTTACTAAGGCCTGATTGTTTGGTTTCTTCTTTGCTGAAAACTATTACTCATACAAGTTCCTGAGCTGGTTACTGAGCTGGTGACTCATACTAGTTCCTCAGCTGGTAACAACAGGAACTCATACCAGTTCCTCAGCTGCTAACTCCACTGATAACTCATACCAGCTCCTCAGCTGGAAAGACAGGATCTCATATCAGGTCCTTAACTGGTAATCACAGGAACTCATACCAGTTCCTCAGCTGGAAAGACAAGAACTCATACCAGTTCCTCAGCTGGTAACAACAGGAACTCATACCAGTTCCTCAGCTGGAACTCATACCAGTTCCTCAGCTGGTAACAACAGTAACTCATATCAGTTCCTCAGCTGGTAACAACAGTAACTCATATCACTTCCTCAGCTGGTAACAACAGGAACTCATACCAGTTCCTCAGCAGGTAACAACAGGATATCATACCAGTTCCTCAGCTGGTAAGAACAGGAACACACACCAGTTCCTCAGCTGGAAAGACAGGAACTCATACCAGTTCCTCAGCTGGTAACAACAAGAACTCATATCAGTTTCTCAGCTGGTAACAACAGGAACTCATACCAGTTCCTCAGCTGGTAACAACAGGAACTCATACCAGTTCCTCAGCTGGTAAGAACAGGATCTCATACCAGTTCCTCAGCTGGTAAGAACAGAACACATACCAGTTCCTCAGCTGGAAAGATAGGAACTCATACCAGTTCCTCAGCTGGTAACAACAGGAACTCATATCAGTTTCTCAGCTGGTAACAACAGGAACTCATACCAGTTCCTCAGCTGGTAACAACAGGAACTCATACCAGTTCCTCAGCTGGTAACAACAGGAACTCATACCAGTTCCTCAGCTGGTAACAACAGGTACCCATTCCTCAGCTGGTAATAACAGGAACTCATATCAGTTCCTCAGCTGGTTACAACAGGAACTCATACCAGTTCCTCAGCTGGTAACACCAGGAACTCATACCAGTTCCTCAGCTGGTAACAACAGGAACCCATGCCAGTTCCTCAGCTGGTAACAATAGGAACCCATACCAGTTCCTCAGCTGGTAACAACAGGAACCCATACCAGTTCCTCAGCTGGTAACAACAGGAACCCATACCAGCTCCTCCGTTGGTATCTGAACTAGTAACTCACACCAGTTCCTAAGCTGGAAAAACAAGAACTCTTACAAGTTCCTCAGCTGATAACAACAGAAACTCATACGGCTGCAAAAACTATGTTAGCTAAACAACAGTGTTGTACCAAAACAAAAATGTACAGAAAATGACCATAAATGATCATTTTTCTTTATAATCTTTACATTTTTGTTTGGATACAACACCTTTGGGCTCCAACTCTAAACCATATCTTATATCTGAAACCATCTTATATTGAACCACCTTATAAAGAGGTTCTCATTTCTGTCTTTGGAGTTGAAAGCTTTCAAGGTCTTATTTAATGGCACATCAACACTTGTATGTCATTTTGTGTCATCTCCCAGAGAAAGAGAGAAAGGGGACAAAAGAGTTAGAAACGAGGGTAAATGGAGGAGGATGAGGGAACAGCAAATGACAGAGCAGAAACATAAGAAATACTAACATGTCACCTCACACCCCGCCCCTTCTGCAAGTAAAGCAGGCCCTTACACCTTACAACAGCTAAAGTGTTTAATGCTGAGCAGCTGACTGAAATTTCAGCAGACAATATTTTAAAATATTTATATTTAAATATTATTTTCCCAGAAAACAGGATTTGACAATTCATGCAAATTGTCTCCAATGGAGACAATTTGCTTGAAATGTCAAGTCCTGTTTTCTGGAACAATATCACCAATTTGTCATCTGCTGAAATAGCCCAGAGAGTGGTAAAGGTTAAGAGCTGTTGTGTAGAAACTGCCCATATTGCCTCTGTTAATGCAATCTGCCAATGTTTGGGTGAACAGTGAAGATACTGATCTTATGCCATGATCTGCAGCATCTGAAGTTACACTACACTGTTTGAAAAAGTTCATCATTTTGGATGCTATAATCAGTTTTGGACTTACCGTATTTGACCTAATTACCGCACATACCCCTATAAGCGCACAGTCAAGCGATTCCGTAGTCTTCAGATTACAGCCAATGTACTTTTTGTCTAGTACTTTATAAATGCATATGTTGTAAGTACCCATTTGAATTGCTTGGACTTGTCGATGCAATTAAAACGAGCACCCACAATATATGCTTTTATGAAGAAAATAAAAACAAAAATCACATATACATCATCAAATAAGTCCTTTGCTGATCTTTTTTTGGTAGGTACATGTAGATACATATTTAACCATGTTTTATCAGTAATTTTGAAACACCTAAGCACCCAGTGCGTTAATTAGGTCGAATATGGGAGCTCTTATTTCTTTCAACCCTAAAGACCAGTATAAATACATATGCAAACAGTGAAGCTCCATATGACAGCTCATAATGAGCTGTCTCACTAGGCTCTACACTTTTTGTCAGTCTATTAATGATTTAGAGTAAAATAACCCCTACTGACAACAATGAGCATGACCAAGTACAAAGACGGAAGAGTCCACTATAGAAAATCAAAGGTTAAAGGTTTAAAGAGGAATTCACGATTAAATAGGCCAACATTCTAACTTTTTTTGTTTCTTTTTTTTTTTTCTAGAAAATAAGGCTAGTTATTTCATGTAAATCATTTGCCCTTTTTCATTTTTCTGAGATGTGATTTGTCTGTTAGGCAGACCATTCACACGAAATGACAAGTCTTATTTTCTCAGAAAAAAAATCTGAAAGTTGTCTGCTGCATTTTTGTGACTGGTATTTAATTATTCAATCATTAGATTTCTGTCAATCATGTTTTCTTAAAGACTTTAAGTGACAAAAATAAATATTTTATACAAACTGCCAATCTTGTAGTAAATCAAATTATTTCAATAGTATAGTAGTATTGGACTAGTACTTTTTTGTGAAATTTGGCACAGGATGGGGTGAACTGATGGTAACAGCCAGTCACAAGGTCTAATCAGTTTTTAGAGGAAGTTCACAACAACTGGTCGGAATGTGCTGCACGAAATTTTACAAAATTTTTCCATAGGCTGAATTGTACTTCATGATCGCTAATGAACTTGATAAAAACAATATTAATCAAATAAGATTATGGTAAATGTCTTAAAATTTTGTACATCAAAGTTTCTGACATAATGACATATGCAAACAGTGCAGACTCAGATCAGACTGCCCCTGAAAGATTAGTCTGATCAGGGTCTACACTGTTTGCCAATACACTGAATATTTTTAGAAATAATTACATAAAAAGCAGAATTTAGGCCGAAAAGGTATGAAATAAAGTGTACGAAATTTTAGGACATTTACTGTAATAGTCTTTACTATAACTTTCAAATGAAAGAACTTACCTCCGAATCACAGAATTCTCTGGACTTTGTGTAATGTACATAAAATAATTGTTTCTTTATCCTTTCACCAGCTGCTGACAACAAATCTCAAGTTTCCATAATACATATTTCCTTGAAAATAATGCCAGGTAAGTTGATTACTGTGACAAAAATTTAAAAAAAAAGATAATGCTGAAAATATGATGTAAACATCCCTTATTAGGTGATAACTGCAGTGACAATTTTGGATACTTTCGTTTTACTTTTGCCCCAAAACGTATCTCCAAGATACTCACTAAAATAGTAACCCACAAGATGTATTGTGAAGCAAACCTAACTTCAATGGCTTGAAACCCGATGGCTCGTTTACCATGGATGAGTCAAACACGTTCTTGAGTCCGCAGGGATTTCCTCCAAATACGATAAACTGATAATTTAGGGAAATTTTCTTCTTTTATCTTGTAAATGTATGCTGTGTGTACTCATTAGAATTGCCTATAAGGCAATTCTAATGAGTACACACAACATACATTTAAAATATAGAACACCAAAAAGATATCCCACAATTATCTCCATTGTGCCTCCTGGTGTGGCACTATTAGTAACCTTCTAAGGCTCGAACTACCGCTGTCTCGAACCAATTTTCATGGTCCCAAAGGGGTTCGAGCCATCGAAGTTCGACTGTAGTAAGAAAATATTTTAAAATAAATTGTTGCAATGCTAGTATGGGCTTTCTATGGTTAACTCTTAAAGTGACAAGCAAAATTTATAGCAGATGACATTCTAAATTTTTTTTTTTCAGAGAAAAAAATCTTGACTTTTCCAGTGAATTGTCTGCCAAGCAGATGATTCACATGAAATTTCAAGATGTGCAATGCTAGTGGTTAATATTTCATTGACCTTTAAAGTGTTAATCACAACTGCAACATGCAACATCTTATTTTTTTTTCCCAAGAAAATAAGTCTTGAAAGTTTTAGTTTTAGTTTTCCCCCAAGAAAATAAGACATGACATGTGCCTAGCAGACAATTCATATGAAATGCCAAGTCTTCTTTTCTCTGAAAATAATAAAATGAGCCAGTGCTCAACAAAACCTATAAAATGGCATGTGCTCCCAGCGAACTCAAGGAGGCAATTTGCACAAAATGTCAAAACTATTTTCTGAAGACAAAAAAACAAAAAAAAATCAGAAAAATATTACGAATTTATTGTCTGCTGAATTTGCCCACAGAGTGTTAAGGGTTAATATAAAAGCACTAAGAAAATTGTAACATACAACAGTTTATTTTTTTCTGTTATTATTTTTCAGAGAACATAAGACTTGGCATTTCAAGTGAATCATCTGCTTGCATTATATGAAATGTCAAGCTTTATCTTCTCTGAAAAATAAAAACAAAATCAAAATGTAGTCTGCTGCAGTTGTGATTAGTAATTTTAACTCTATCCTCACTCATGGCAACTTTTGTCATCTGCTGATAAGCTTTGCAAACAGTTTTGGCCCAGATCAGGCCTAACAAAACATAGGGCCTCATCTGGATCCAAACTATTTGACACTCTGATGGTATTCCTGAAAGAATTCTTTTTGAAAAATTAAAAAAAAAAAAAATCCACAGACAACAAAAAACCATGCAAAATTATCCAGCATGCAAAGAGTTAAGGATTAACCTATTCAAAGTTTTACCATTTAATGCTTAGCACTCTGGGTAAAATTTTCAGCAGATGACATTTTGAAATATTTTTCTTATTTTTCCATCAGAAAAATATCATCAATTTGTCGTCTGCTGAAAATGCCCAGAGAGTGGTAAAGATTAAAGTCACTGCAAAACCTTTACTACATCTGACTGCAACAGATCAAATTTTGCACCACTGTTCCTAGAAATACTTATAATAGTTTAATTATTTTTCTGTACAGTTTCTGGTCAAAAGTTTTCTCTTAAAAAACATCTTTTTTACATGGAAAAGCTACTTTCTATTGAGAATGATTTATTTAGCTAATAATAATTTCAATTTTCTTTTCCTAACAAAAGCTCTTATTCATGGGGATAATATTTGTTGGTAATTTTGCTGGTTATAATATTTCTGTAAGGCAGTGATTTTTTCCTGCTGGCAATAATTATTATGTATGGCAATCACTGGCAATTCTTCCTGGGAAATTCTTCTGGCAATATTTTTTCTGTATGACAATAAATTTTCATCTTATGATAAGTTTCTTGCTGGTAATAATTTTTCTGCTGGCAATGATTCTTAGGGTTAGGGCAATCGTACATGGCAATAAATTTTCAGCTGGCAATAATGTTTCTGTATGATCATCATTTTTCTGCTGACAATATTTTTCTGCATGACAATCTTGCTACTGACAATATTTTCTGATTATGCTGTGGGTATTCATATATAATTACATATATATATATATATATATATATATATATATATATATATATATATATATATATATATATATATATATATATATATATATATATATATATAATATATATATATATATATATATATATATATATATATATATATATATATATATATATATATATATATATCCAATGAAATCAATGCATCTGCAAAAAAGTTATTGAGTGGAAACCAATATCAACACAAAGCAAGAGTTGCCCTTCTTGCATGTAACAATCTTACATGACCTGACATATATCCCTGCCAAATAATATCAAATTATCCGAAACAGTACGGGAGTTATGGCCTGTACAAGATTTTGGCTTCAGGGGAGATAAGTACGTAACGAAGAAAGTGAGGTTTGTCTCTCTTGCATGTAACATGCCTACTAGTCCTCTTCTTCATCCCTACCAAATATTAACAAAATAACTCTAGGGGTATCAAAGTTATGAAGCACACAAGGATGTGTCTACCTAATTAACCCAACAACAAAAAACTAAGTCGAAAAAGGGCCATAACTCGGCCAAAATTTTGCCGATGGTTACCAATATCGAACTTGGCCTGTATTCTACAATGATATACCTGTCTGCAAACTTCTGATGAAATAAATGCACCCCTTCATAACTTTTTGAACGGAAACCAACATCTTAACCCAACCATAAAAACTAAATTCAAAAAGGGCCATAACTCAGCCAAAGTTTGGCGGATGATTACTAATATCGAACTTGACTTATATTTTACAATGATATAACCTTCTGCAGACTCTGAAAGTAATCGATGCATCCCTTCAAAAGTTATTGAGTGGAATTGGAAAGTGTGATGACGACACCAGTGCCAACGCTGACCCTGACGTTGACGGATGAGCAACATGATCCCTATGTGTCTGCCATACTATACAGGCCACACACAAATGTGAATTTGTATCAACAACCTGGATCAAGTAATCTGACTGGCTGACAATTAGAAGTGGGTGTGACATCTTAATTCATTCAGCACGACAAATTGTCTCTCCTACACTTTTGAATAGTGCATTAAGGGATAAATCATTTGTGAAAATTTAGATCTGGGCCTAAGCCCTTGGCTTCATACTGTACATAAATACATCTTACAACATGTGGCATTTTTTTTTAATTTTGCGATTATGTCATATCAGATGTTGCGGAAGCTTTTCTTGGGAAAGAATAACTATTTTTCCCTGCTGCTACATTTCCTTGCTTAATACTTTGCATGCTGGCTAAACAGTTCAGCAGACATTTCAAAATATTTTTTCTTAATTTTCCTGGAAAACTGAATTTGATGCTTCATGCAAATTGTCACCAAAGGAGACAATTTGCATGAAGTGTCAGATCTTATTTTCTTGGAAAAGTAACAAAAATATTATCAGTTTGTTATCAGCTGAATATGCCCAAAGTATGGTAATGTTAACATCAGTGTGTTACATAATCCTTAGTACATTTATTATGAATAAACCTAGCCTGGCATACGAGTTTTACATTTCTAATCTAACAAAGGTAAAATACTCCTCCTTGACTGTTTTTTCTGCACATATTATCTCCCTTTCTAGTTAGAAACTCATATCAGCCAAATCAGAGAGAAGGACATTCCAAAAGATAGGATTTTTGTAAAATAGTCGACTCTCATTATCTCGAATTCCAAGGGACTCTCTGAAATACTTCGAGATATTCGTACTTCGACATATCAGGTTTGCAGAATTTAGGAAAAATAAACCGAACAACCACATTTTACAAATGTATATATAATTTGACTCCTGACGTTGGAAATATATTGAAAATATTGTGGAAAAGAGGAGAAGGAGCAATTTCTCCTCTTTTCCACAATATTTTGTTACCTGTTGTTAGATTTTCATGTTTAAACAGGGACCAGATTTTCACTTCGTGATAAGCGGTTATTCGAGATAAGCGGTTATTCGAGATAAGCGAGGTCCAGATAACGAGAGTCGACTGTATAAATCTTTTTTATGCTGATTCATATATCAGTTAGATGGGAGCCAGTCTAAATGAAACAATCAGATATTACTTTTCACAGAAAACTGGGTTTCACATTCATAGCACCAGACATTGGTAAGAGACTCTTTTCAACCAAAATGTATTGATATTTTTCTTATATCTCCATGAAAACATTTTGTTGGTACTAATTAGAAGTGCCTCACTGAGGCATTTCTAATGTGTACCCACAACATATGCTTTCATAGGGAAATAAAAAAAATATCAATCTTGATACCCACTCTTTTCAACCTATAAGTATTTGTAATTTTCTTATTTCTCCATGGAAACATGTTATGGGTACTCATTAGAAGTGCCTTGTGGATGTGTTTGTAGAGAAAAAAGAAAAATATTTGGATATGAACTCTTTTCAACCTATAAGTATTGAAAATTTGTCTTATTTCTTGATGATTTTGTTTGTGTTGAGGTTTTACGACCCAGTCAACCCAATGGGGTCATGTCGAGCGCGGTCAGTTTACCTAACCACACGTTTACTGGACAGGCTTAGTCCTCTAAGCGGTTAACCAGTATTGTGCACATTCTTTCGCCAGAAACTGACAACTGCCCTTCTTGAATCAGCGGAAGGGAAAGAATGACCGTAGAAAATATTTCATGATCAATCTCCACGAAAGAATGTTACCGACCTCGGCGGGGGTTGAACCCGCGACCTCCTGGTCTCCAGTCGGACGGTGCATCCAACTGAGCCACCGAGGCCGGCGGTATTTCTTGATGAAATGTGGGTACCCAATTTATGTTATGGGTACTCATGAGTCCCCACAACATAAATTTTCCTAGAGAAATAGGAAAAATATTTATCTGGGTGCATCCATTATCTAGAACTATGAAATGTCAGAGAAATCCCTTCTAAAAGGATTCACCTGTAATGTTAATGTTTAGCATTCTGGATAAAATTTTCAGCAGCCAACATGTTAAAATAGTTTTCTTATTTTTCTCAGAAAACAGGTTTTTACATTTTAAGCAAACTGTCTCTGATGTGAAATCCTGTTTTCTGGGAAAACAATAAGAAAAATTTTATGAATTTATCGTCTGCTGAATTAGCCAAGAGAAAGGTTAAATAAACTTATTTTCTGAGAAAGATAAAAAAATTCTCTGTTAATATCTGAATTCAGCAGTTTAAGGATTAACCTTTACCACTCTCTGGGCAATTTCAGGAGAAAACAAATTAATGATATTTTTCTTATTTTTCCCAGAAGTAGCCTTTGACTTTTTATGCAAATTGTCTCCAATGGAGATACTTTGCATGAAATATCAAATTCTTTTTTTCTGGAAAAAATAAATAAATAAATAAATAAATAAAAAAATAAATATCATCAATTTGTTGTCTGCTTAATTAGCCAAGAGAGTGGTAAAGGTTAATTAACCCTTCTCTTGCTGAATACGACATGCCCTGTCTTAGCAAACAGTGTAGATCCAGATCAGCTGGCTTCTGACTTCTCCTGAAGAAGCAAACTGATCTGGATCTGCACTGTTCGTCATTAAAAATGTGAATTTCTATCAAAAGCCCAGATCAAGTAATCTGATTGGCTGGAAATTAGAAGTGGGCATGGCATCTTAATTTATTTGAAGCAAGGCAAGGGTTCAGGTTATTTTCAGAGAAAGAATATTTTACAATAAGGATTAACCTTGACACACTCTCTGGACAGTTTCAGCAGGCGACGATATTTTCCTTATAGGCTTCAACATCTCATGCATATTGTCTCTTTGGAGACCATTTCGAGGGTTGAGCGCAAGACTGGCGTGTCAGATGGTTGTTTTTCCCCAAACCTAATCTCCTCACCATGAAGGCGTTATGAAGATTACAACATTTCTCTGTAAACAATGAAAATTTAGGTGCCATTGCTCGTATGAGCAATGGCACCTAAATTTGCATTGTTTAGAAAGGGGTCCAAGTTGCCCCTAAACAAGGGTTTCAAAAATATGTTTGAGTTACTATAGTCTTGCACTCAACCCTCGATTTGCATGAATATCATATCCTATTTTCTGGGAAAAATAAGGAAAATATGTTAAAATGTCGTCTGCTGAATATTTTACCCAGCATGCTTAGCATTAAAATATCTTTTTTTAATCTTTACTGTACCACTCTCTGGGCCAGTTCAGCAGTCTTATTTCTCCCACAAAAACAAGACCTGACATTTCATGCAAATTGTCTCCTTTGCATGAAATTTCAAAACCTATTTTCTGAAAAAAATGTATTTCAAAATGTTGTTTGCTGAAAATTTTACCCAGATTGCTAAGCATTAAGCATTCATAGTATCTTTTAACATGTATTTGTCATTAACGCTTAGCAAGAAATGCCAAAACTGGTTTTCTAAGAAAAAATAAAATAATTATCATCAATTTGTCATCTGCTGAATAAGCTCCTAGAGCTGTAAAGGTTAAGTATAAGATTAACCTTCAGCCATCTACTACCTTGTTTGTGTTTGTGTTGAGGGTTTATGGCACTGTCAACCCAGTGGGGTCATGTTGAGCGCAGTCCGTTTACCTAACCATACTTTTACTGGGCAGGCTTAGTCTTCTAAGCAGTTAACAGTTTTGTGCACATTCTTTCGCAAAAAACTGACAACTGCCATTCTTGAATCAACGAACAGAGAGAATGACTGTAGCATGATCAGTCTCCACTAAGAATGTTGCTAACCCAGCGGAGTTGAACCTACAACCTCCTGATCACCAGTCTGACGTGCATCCAACTGAGACACCGAGGCTGGCCCAATCTGTTATCTAAATCAGCAGACAAACTAATTTCAGTAGATATTTACATAACAGCTGACAATATTTTAAATAAATTTCATATCTTTCAGTTGTCAGAAATTATAAGCAAAACTTAAAGGGAAAGGCAAGGCTGATGAGTGTTGCCAGAACTTCAGGTGTGTTTGGTTGGTTTGGAGTTTAAAGGCCCAGTCAACACTGTTAAGGTCATGTTGAGCTGCTCAATTTACCTAACCACCCTTTTTAGCTCTCTTATATGAATGTACAGAAAGCACTATTGCACCATCTCTGGCGTCGGCATCACCAGTGGCGGCTGCATCAGCATTAACAAAAATGTTAAAAGTTAAGGTTTTAAGACTTTACATTCTCTAAATCCTCAGATGGATTTAGTTTATATTTGGTATGATTATAGATGTTGGTAGCACTATCCACACCTCTGCTCATGACCTAGAGGTCAAGGACACAGACTTAGAAATTTTATGTTAAAATTTTGCATCAAAGGTTTTAAGATCTCTTAATTTCTAAATTCTTCCATGGATATACTTAATATTTGGCATGATTATAGATATTAGTCCAAAATTTTATTTGGCACTATCCCCACCCTATGACCTAGAGGACAAGGTCAAAGACTTAGAAATTTTATGTTAAAGTTTTACCTCAAAGTTCTTAAGATCTTGTTTTTCCCTCACCTGTACAAAAGTACAGGAAGAGCTATTGCACTCCCCATGGCATCAGCGTCAGTATTGGTGGCAGCATTAACAAAAATGCCTAAGTTTTACATTGATGTTTTTAAGATCTTATAGTTTCTAAATCCTCAGATGGATTTAGTTTATATTTGGTATAATTATAGATGGTGGTCAAAAATTTTATTGAGCACTATCCACACCCCTGCTCATGACCTTAAGATCAAGGTCACCGACTTAGAAATCTATGTTAAAGTTTTATTTAAAAGTTTTTAAGATCTCTTAATTTTTAAATTCTTGCATGGAATTATGACCTAGAGGTCAAGGTCACATACTAAGATATTTATGTTAAAGTTCTGTGTCAAAGTTTTTAAGATCTCTTAATTTCTAAATCCTTGCATGGAATAACTTTATACTTGGCATGATTATAGATATTGGTCCAAAATATTATTCAGCATTCTCCCCAACCTATGATCTAGAGGTCAAGGTCACAAACTTAGAAATTTTATGTTAAAGTTTTATCTCAAATTTCTTAAGATCATTTTTTTTTACATCAAAGTGTTCATATTTTCTAAATACTTTGAATTAAGAGTGATATTAAATGTTAGTCCACTATTTTAGCCAGTACCATCCCCAACCCTGCCTATGACCTACAGGTCAAGATCAGGGACTTAGAAAGTTTTCTTATTTTTTATTTTTTTTTTCAAATCATACTATTCATTTAGTTTATATTTGGTATATAGATAGCTATGGGAGAAGTTCTTCATTCAAGATTATATCCAGTACCTATCCCTTCCCCCCCCTCCCCCCCCCCCCCAGCACCCACCCCCCCACCCCTACCACCACTAAGATCTGGATTTTTAAGTCATGGCCTTATGTTTTTATTTGACTGACAAGCATGAGTTAGGGCAAGCTATCCTGTTTGGCTACAGGTCTTGTTCCTGGACAGGCTTAGTCTTCTAGGTGGTCAACCAGACCTTATGCATATTCTTTTGCCGAAAACTGACAACTGCCCTTCTTGAATCAGCAGAAAGAAGTGAATGCTCAAAGAAAACATTTCACGATCAATCGCCACAAAAGAATGTTGCCCGACCCGGCGAGGATCAAACCCGCGACCTCCTGATCACCAGTTGGACATGCATCCGACTGGGCCATTGAGGCTTGCTGTGAATGGCCTAATGGCCAGGAGCAAAACACATGAGTAGCCCCTGTCAGGCGCATCAAAAATACAATCAACGCTTATTATCTCAAACTCCAAGGGACTAGAATTTTTGGTTTGAGATAATGGGAATTGAAATGTAAGGAATATGATGTACTGTATTCAACCTAATTACTGCGCTGTGTGCTTAGGTTTTTAAAAATTACTGGAAGCACTTGTAATAAAATATCCACCTTATAAGGGGACACTTTAACCCTTGTCATGCTGAATAAATTAAGATGCCAAATCCAATTGTCAGCCAATTAGATTGTTTGATCTAGATAGTTGATACAAATTCACATAATAAATGACAAACAGTGCAGATCCAGATCAGTTGGCTTCTTCAGAAGCCAACTGATCTGGATCTCTACTGTTTGCAAAGTCAGAATATATCAAAGTTCAGCAGGGCAAGGGTTAAAGTAAGATCACGCAAAGGACTTCATGAGGGGCGTGTTTGATGATGCTTACGCCATACTTTTTTCTGATTTTCTTTATAAATGCATATGTTGTGAGTGCTCATTTGAATTGCCACCACTTGTTGAGGCAACGAGTACCAACTATATACGCTTTTATAAAGAGGTGTAGATAAAAGTACATTGGTTGTAATCCCAATACTACGAAACTTCTTGGCTGTGCGCTTATAGAGGTACCGGTATGTACTCGTAATTAAGTCGAATACTGTATGTATATCAGACTAAAACAATGCTGCCCTTTACTTAAACTAACTTTAGCTGTAGTTTAATCAGTGTTTTGAGATAATGAGAGATTATGGTTTGTTATTTTACAGCCCTTTCAACATTATTAAAGTCATACTGAGATGATGGAAGTGTAATAATGAAAAGCTCTGTGTAATGATGCATGGTGCACTCATGAGCTAAATTCTTTCTCTAGGGGGATTCAAACCCGGGACCTCATGATCCAAATTCGGGCATGCTAACCACTCGGCCACCTAGACATACCGCAGCTGTATTAGAAAGTCATCTGCTGCTGTGATGGTATTACTGATGTATAAATTCTGCATATTAAAGGCTACAAGCAGGTAATATTGCAAATAAGAGAATGCCAAACAAACAGGTTAACCCTAGTCTTGCTGAACCCTGAAATGCCCCACCTTTGCAAACAGTGTAGATCCAGATCAGTTGGCTTCTGAAGAAGCCAACTGATCTGGATCTGCACTGTTTGCCATTAAATATGTGAATTTGTATTAACTACCTGGATCAATTAATCTGGTTGGCAGAAAATTACAAGTGGGCGTGGCATCTTAATTTATTCAGCAGGACAAGGGTTAGCATTTGATTGTAAATCGGATCTGCAATAAAAATATGTAATTACATAGTCGGAAAATTTTTATTATGAAATGTAGATGATTCAGAGAACCCGCTAACAAGGAGTATTTGATGATAATTCTTGGATAATTTTTTCTTATTTCTCTGTAAAAACATGTTGTGGGTACTCATTAGAAGTGCCTCAGTGAGGCGCTTCTAATGAGTACCCACAACATATGCTTTTATGGAGTACTAGAGAAAATAATCCCAGACTTATCATATAATTCTCCTCCTTAACAGTTCCTCTGGATGAATATTGATATGAAACATCAAGTTGAGCCCATATCATGTTGGTTCTTAACCTGGCGGAAAACAAATGGATGTTACTCTTGTAATTTCTTCTGGAAAACCAGATCTGATAGTTCATGAAAATAATCCATTTTGGAAACAATCTGCATAAAATGTCAAAACTTATTTTAATGGAAAACTAAGAAGAAAAAAATTAAGTGTTATCTGCAAACACTTAGATTCAGCAGGTCTAAGGATAACTTTTGTATGCAAAAAAATATGTACCGTATTTCCCTGAGTATCTGGACAGACCAGCAGGTGCAAAACAGCGCAGATGCAGCTCAGATGCCACATCTGATCAGGGTCTACTCTGCCACTCATCCAGCAATTAACAGAACACATTGTGAGACTTGTTATTTTTTTTTTTATATTTATGGTATGGATAATTTACCTTTAACACTCTCTGGGCTAATTCAGCAAATGACAAACTGACAACACTTTTCTTATTTTTTTTTTTTTTGAAAATAGGTTTAGACATATAATGCAAATTGTATCTTCAGGAGACAATTTGCATGATATATCAATACCTATTTTCTGGGAGAAATAAGAAAAAATATTTCAAAACGTTGTCCACTGAAAATTTTTCCCAGCATGCAAAGCCTTAAGGGTACATATGGTAATATGCAAAAATGTGTTAAGTAAATTTACTTTTAATGTCGTTTGATGTTACAAGGAGAAAAGGTACCACATTGCCCATGTCTGCATAACTCCAGATAAGGTGATAATTGAGGTAGTAATGTATTTACCGTAACCTCTCACCCTTGAGTTTCGGAAATGGAACCTTCCATCACTGAATTTGGACACATCCATAATTGCAAATAGGGGTTTAAGTCAAAAATCAATAACACAGTGACAAACTGTGTAGATCCTGATGAGACGCCTCTTTGAGGTGCTTCTAATGAGTAACCACAATATGTTTTGAAGTGCTTCTAATGAGCCAAAGATACAAGGATCAAACCCTGGCATAAACAAGGGAATTTCGGAGTCCGAACAAGCTTTCCTTTGTATCATTTGCAGGGATAACATGAGAACAGTGTACTGTCTCTCAGACTGGGACATTAACTGGGGTCCCCTGTGCAGATATGAACCCATTGGTAATTCAAAATGCTTACTTGTAGGCCTTCATCCTGCAACCTGGATCTGCCTAGAATGTCAGCGATGGCATATGGCAGTATATACAGAGAAAAAAAGAGATAGAAAAATATTAATATTGTAAATTAAAAAAGGCTTATCAAAAGCTGTGACTAAGACGTTACTAATGAATACATTTTACATAGATGTGTGAACATTTTGATTGTTTTGATTTTTGTTTATTAGTTTACCATATTTATCTAAGTATTCAGACACCTGAACTCCTTATCATACTTGTTCTAAAATTTGAACAAGTACAATTCATTACCCATTGTTTTGTCTAAAATTGCTGGATGAGTGTGTAAAACAGTGTAGACCCTGATGAGAAGCCACTTTCTGTGGCATCTCATCTGGGTCTGTACTGTTTGCTCATGCCTGTTTGTCCGAATACTTACGGTATATACGGTAATTTTCTCGTTTTTTTTTTCCCTTTCCTTTTTCTCAAGGAGGCTGATATAGGAAAAAACATCACTGTCCAGTGACATGAGGCTTCTGGTTCCTAGTTGCATTGCACCAACAGAAGTTGAAACCGGACACCACAGATTACCTATGTGCACATTATGCAGATTGCTGCGTACTGGATGACTAGTCTAGCCTTTGTCCTGCTGAACCCGCATATATCATGCCTTTGCCAACTGATCTGGATCTGCACTGTGTTTGCTATTAAAGTATGTGAATTTATATTATCAATCTGGATCAAGTAATCTGATTGGCTGAAAAACAGAAATGGGTGTGGCATCTTAATTTATTCAGCAGGACAAGGGTTACTGGGTCTGGTACTTTTTCATGTGGTACATTGTTTTTTTTTTTTTTTTTTTCAATGTCTGGCGTTTTTTTTTTTTTAGTTCACCTATCAGAGATCCAGATAAATTTTTAAGTTGTTTTTTATTACTTTCTCTAAAAATATAATGTTCTTTGGTTCATTTACAATCATACACTAAATAATATTAATGAGGCCCTACTAAATACATTTTGTAGAAAAAAAGAAATCATGAAAAATATGAAGTTTTGAATTTATCTGAGACTCTACTTTCCCAGACACTCAACCAATCCATTTTCACGTGTGCACCTAAGTGACTGTATTTATCCTAAGTATCGGGACGGACAGGCCTAACAAAACAGTGTAAACCCAGATCAGATGCCGCATATTGTGGCATCTGATCAGAGTCCACACTGTTCGCCACACATCTGGTAGTTTTTAGACACATCAACAGGTAATAATATGGCCTTGTTCTAATTTTAAGAAAAGTATAGGTAGAAGTAAAAGTGTCCCTGTATTAAGGTTGAGTATGGTAACCTTTGACCTGCTAAAGGCAAACAACTCGACAGATGTTTTTCTTATTTACCCAGAAAATAGGGCTTGACTTTTCTTCCTATATTTCAAACAAAATGTCATGTCTGAATTTTAATGCTAAAAAGATGGGGAAACATACTTTGATTGAAAGATCAAGTTCAATTTAGTGGGGGAAAATATACCTTAAACTTTATCACTATCTGGGCTAATTCAGCAGACCACAAATTAATAATTTTCTTCTTCTTATTATTTTTTTTTTAAAAACAGGATTTGACATTTAATGCAAATTGTTTCCATTGGAGACAATTCCATGAAAAGTTAAAACCTGTTTTCTGGAAAAAAAAAAATACAAAAAAATATTTCAAACTGATGTCTGCTGAATTTTTTACCCAGTGCTGAGTAAATTTTCATCTATCAACTGTTGTGTTGTATTGTTGCTAGTTAATGATTACCTGTGCATAGAGAAAAATGTGATTCATGATGATCTATTAACCCTTGAAGCCATAATCACAGTTGCAGCAGACGACACTTTGAATTTTTTTATATGTATTTTTCTGAGAAACACAAGGCTTGACATTTCATATGATTTGTCTGCCAGAAAGACAATTCACATGAAATGTCTTTTTTTTCTGAAAAATAACAGTAACAATTTTAAAATGTTGTCTGCAACAAGCTTAATGAATTCTGGGATCCAGATAAGAACAGTGGAGATTAGTTGATTTTTTGTTTGAGTTGTATGACACATCAACCCTTGTGTGTCATTTTGTGTTGTCCAACAGAGAAAGTGAAAAAGGGGACAGAAGAGTTTGTAGAAAAAAGGAAAGGGAGACCAAGAAGGCAATCTGAAGGACAGCTATTCAACTTGAGTCTGTATGGTTAAAACATAAGTTTTGCATACAGTCTCACTGAGGTGAACATTTGAGGAAAATTTAATGAAAATCCTTTAAGGGGTAAACATTACGAAAACGCGCCTATTCAAATATATTGAAAATTTTACCAGCAAAAAAACTGAAAGTTTTCAGATAAAAATTATGATATTTTACATATTTCTGCTCAAAACATAGATTGTGGGTACTCGTTAGAACCGCCTCGCTGAGGCAGTTCTAACGAGTACCCACAATCTGTTTTTGAGCGGAAATAAGAAAATTAATGTATACCCCTGTAAACCCCAGTTTTGCTATATAAAAGTGGGGTTTAAGGGGGTCAAAACTATATAGGCGTGTTAAATTCGTGATGAGGAGATATGGAGAGGACAGGAAATCAAAGGTTCAAACTTGTGACCTTTAACTGTGACCTTGACCTTGAGTCAGCATGTGAAGGCATGGGTTCTGTACATCGTCTCAATGAGGCGAACATTTGACCAAAATTTTATGAAAATCCTCCATGGGGTAAAGGATATATGGAGCAGACACAAAATTCAAGGCTCAAACTTGTAACCTTCAACTGTGACCTTGACCTTGAGTCAGCATGGTTGAGTTATGAATTCAGCAGTTCAGCACATCATCTCACAGAGTCAAACATTTGAACAATTCTTCCAGGGGTGATGGAGATATGGAGTGGACACAAAATTCAAGGCTCAAACTCCTGACCTACAATTGTGACCTTGAACGAGTTGGCAGGGTGGAGTTATGGGTTCTGCACATCATCTCATTCATCCAAAGTTTAATGAAAATCCTTCCAGAGGTAAAAGAGATATGAAGCAGACACCAAATTCAAGGCTCAATCTCATGGATTGTTACTATAAATTCACATACTAAATGGCAAATAGTGCAGATCCAGAGAGGCCAAATGATATAGAGCTACACTGTCTGCAAGGGCATATCTGGGTTGAGAATAACAAGGTTAATATGCCCACTTCACCCCACCTGTTGCAATTACAGCCAATCCTTACCATCACCTTAACCCACTTAAGGTAATTGACTTTAGTCAGGAAACTTTCTTAAGGGTAATTGAAAACCAGTGCAGACCTGGATCAGATGCCACAGAATGCAGCATCTTATTTGTCTACACTGTTTGCATTAACTACAGGAATTTCTACATACAGTCGAATCTCAATGGCTCGAACACTGATGGCTCGAAAACCATAGATAATTCAAACTCGTTTTCGAATCCCTACGAAATTCTTCTGATAGCTCAAGAAAACAAATATTTAGGGAAATGTTCTTATTTAATCATGACTTCGTACGTTAAGTACACTCAACATAAAATCATTGTGTAGAAAATTGAAAAGATTTCGCAAAATTATCGCTCTTTGCTTCCTAACCTGGCGCCATGATTAATCCTCAGTGGCTCTAATTATCCATATCTCGAACAAGTTTCAATGGTTTCAAAGATGTTCGAGCCACTGAAGTTCCACTGTACTTGTTGATATGTCTGAAGACTGCTAAATGAGTGGCAAACAGCGATGACCCTGATCAAATGCAGCAAAATGTGGCAGCTGATCTAGGTCTGTCTGTCCCAATATTTATAAGTATTATGATAAATAGTTTCGGATGGTCACTAGAAGCACCTCAAATATTTTCTCTTATTTCTCCAAAAAATTTCTGTTGTGGGTACTCAGTGAAATCATCTTTGAGTACCAACAACATGTTTTTGTGAACAAATAAGAAAAAGTATTAACCCTAGTTCTGCTGAACCTGGATATATCCTGCCTTTATAAACAGGGTAGAGCCAGATCAGTTAGCTTCTAAAGAAGCCAACTGATCTTGATCTGCACTGTTTGCCATTAAGTATGTGAATTTATATAAACAATCAGGATCAAACAATTGTATGGCTGAAAATTAGAAGTGGGCATAGCATCTTAATTTATTCAGGATGGCAAGGGTTAATAGGTTTAAGTTTAAAAAAAAAACAACCTTGTCTGGAGCTTTGACTCCCAAAATAACATAGCTGGAGGGTATCAAACTCACAGCCTCCTTATCACCAGTTAGACATGCATCTGATAGAGCCACCTAGGCCTGCCAGAGGCCTCGCTGAGTTAGTGGTCCTGCTCTTTCTGAACATTAGAGGTTGCCACATTAGAGGTTGCCAGAGTGCCAGTGAGCACTTGCTGAACAGGCTGAGAGGCGTATTGCATTGGCTTTCCGTTATGGTGATTTACCTGATTGGCTACCTACAGGGCAGAGCCATTTTCTTTTATTTTTCTTCAATTTTCTTTGTAGCATTTGATTTCAAAATGAAAAGTCTGAGATGTATTTTTGTAACATTTATGTAAAACTGAAGTATTGACCAAGAACCTACTGTTGTTCAACAACACAAATTTCAGCCATTTGAGGATTCACTTCATTGAACACACCTCTGTTTACACACACAAATGGAAAACTAATAAATATTATAATTAACCTCTACAGATCTCTGGGTAAATTCAACAGATGATAAATTAATGATATTTTTCTAATTTTTCCCTGAAATCAGGCTTTGTCATTTCTTGTGAATTGTCTCCTGAGACAAATGGCATGAATCAGGAAACAATTTGCATGAAATGCCAAAGCCTGTTTTCTGGGAAAAATCAGCAAAATATTTCAATCTGTCCTCTGCTGATTTTACCCCGGCACGCTTAGTGTAAAAAAAAAAAAAAAAAATGAATTGAATGGTGTCACCTGGGACTGCAATTACTGTACAAATAATAAAAAAAAACTTACTATTTTTTTTTTAACTTTGACATGCTGCAGGTGAATTCAGTTTAACCCATTTACATTGAGTGGACTCTTCTACTATAACTCTTTGAACTGGTCTATTGCTGGTTTGTTTTTACTATTACTATGTTTTACAGAAATTTAGTAGGTAGTACCACATATTTACATTGACTGTCTGCAACAACTCTTTGCACCAGTCTATTTACAAAAGCAGGGTGTCTGGTAAGTTTTTATTATGTTTTATAAATATTTCTGTACTTGAATGCAAACAATGTAGACCCTGATCAAACACAGCAAGTGCCGTTGTTATAACAATAAGATAATATTTAAGTCTGGAAACGCCCTTAACCCATTGTATACTGAATAGACTCTCAAACACTGTACATGTATATTGGAAGAGTCCAATTTCAATTTTAGGTACGTCTGGCTATGAGATTTACATATTCCTAGAGAAAAATGGCTAACTATTTGCAAACAGAGGAGACCCTGATCAGACACCGCATTCTGCAGTGCCTGATCTGGGTCTGCACTGTTTGCCAATTACCATTTTACGGGTCTCCCAAGTACAATGGGTTATGGGTAATTGGCAAACAGTGCAGACCCAGTTATCTAGGTCTGCACAATTTGCAAATTACCCTTAAGGGGGTTTCCAGACTAAAATGAGTTAAACATATTTTATTGTTATAACTAATACAGCAAAGAGGTTGGACAACATGTTCTTACAACACTAATTATGGCCCTTTCCTTACAATGAATTCTGCTTGTTCTGCAAACAAGCAAATTCAAGGAATTGTAGTTCCTGAATTTTGAGCACATACTCAGAGACTAGATCTAGAATTTAACCGCTTAAGCAAAAAGAATATTTCAATAATGGGTTTTGACAAAGTTTAAAACATTATGTTGATAGTTTCTCAAAAAAAAAAATCCCCAATTGTATATTATTAACCCTTCTTATGCTGTATTTTCAAAATGGTCTCGGCCAGGGTCTCATTTGGAGGTATCCATATACTCTACAAGGGATAACTCTTTAAAAATCATTTTCAGAATGGCAAACAATGCAAATTTTGATGAGCCAGCTCATTACGAGCTGGCTCATCAAAATTTACATTGTTTGCAAAATCAAGCTATGTCGCCACTAGCATGAGAAGGGTTAAGGAGTACTCAAGAATTAAAGCCCCTTTTTTTTTTAAAATATTAGTAGGAAAACATAGTTGTACCCTTAACACTTAGGACACTGGGTAAAATTTCCAGCAGATGACATTTTCCACCCACCAAGAAACAAGAATATTCAGTGGAACTACCACAAACTGCCACCTCTCTACAACAGCCACTTCTCTGAAACAGCTACATTTCTGATTTCCCTAAAAGCTGTTTTACTGTATATTTAACCTCTCTACAACAGCCTCCTCTCTACAACAGCCATTTCACTGTAACAGCCATATTTTGGTTTTCCAAAGTGCTGTTTCCCTACATATATTTAACCTCTCTACAACGGCCATCTCTCTACAACAGCCATTTCCCTGTAACAGCCACATTTTGGTTTTCCAAAGTGCTGTTTCACTATATATATTTAACCTCTCTACAACAGCCATCTCTCTACAACAGCCACTTCCCTGTAACAGCCACATTTTGATTTTCCAAAGTGCTGTTTTACTGTATATTTAATCTCTCTACAACAGCCATCTCTCTACAACAGCCACTTCCTTGTAACAGCCACATTTCTGATTTTTCGAAGTGCTGTTTCACTGTATATGCAACCACTCTACGACAGCCACTTCCCTGTAACAGCCACATTTCTGATTACCCAAAGTTCTGTCTCACTGTATATTTAACCTCTCTACAACAGTCTCCTCTCTACAACAGCTACTCCCCTGTAACAGCCACATTTCTGATTTCCCAAAGTGCTGTTTCACTGTATATTTAACCTCTCTACAACAATCTCCTCTCTACAACAGCCCTTCCCTGTAACAGCCACATTTCTGACTTCTCAAAGTTCTGTTTCACTATTTATATTTAACTTCTCTACAATAGCCACCTGTGTACAATAGCAAGTTTTGTGTCCTCACAACAGAAGTGACTGTTGTGGGGTGGGGTGGGGTGGGGATGGGGGGGTGGCGGGGGAGGGGGGCATTGAGGAGGTTGTGTGGTAATTGAGCTGCGTCATGAGCAAAAGGGGTCCTGGGCATTGTTTGTTTGAGATAAGGTTTTACAACCCAGTCAACTCATTAGGGTCATGTCTAGCATGGTCATTTAACCTACTCACACTGTTCCTGGGTGGGCATAGTCCTCTAAACAGTTAACAAGTATACTGTTGCGGGGTGGGGTGGGGATGGGGGGGTGGCGGGGGAGGGGGGCATTGAGGAGGTTGTGTGGTAATTGAGCTGCGTCATGAGCAAAAGGGGTCCTGGGCATTGTTTGTTTGAGATGAGGTTTAACAACCCAGTCAACCCATTAGGGTCATGTCTAGCATGGTCATTTAACCTACTCACACTGTTCCTGGGTGGGCATAGTCCTCTAAACAGTTAACAAGTATTGTGCACTTCTTTCCCCAAAAACTGATGTCTGTCCTTCTTGAATTAGCAGAAGAAGGAGAATGGCCACACAAATTATTTCATGATCAATCTTGACACGAGTCATGTGGCCGAGCTGGGGTTTGAACTCGCAATCCCTGGATCTACAGTTAGACCTACTAGCAAATGTGCTATGGAGCCTGGCTTTTCTTGGGTATAAATGAATAGAAAAGGTCCAGATTAACCCTTGTCCTGCTGAACCCGGATATACCCTGCCTTTGCAAACAGTGTAGATCCAGATCAGTTGGCTTCTGAAGAAGCCAACTGATCTGGATCTGCACTGTTTGCCATTAAGTATTTGAATTTATAGCAACTTTCCAGATCAAGTAATCTGATTGGCTAAAAATAAGGCGTAGGCGTGGCATCTTAATTTATTCAGCAGGACAAGGGTTAACAGTGAAGCAGCACAATCTGATAATGTCCATTAATTCTACAGTCTCAAATTTTAGATTCTATAAGCAGACAGCAAATGCACAGACTGATCTGGGACATTGCTATATGCATATGCCCCCAGGCATATTTGTACGTAGCATGGCTCTCTTTTATTGGTCCATGAAAAGACACTTCATATACCTAAGTTAACTTCATATACTGTACCTAAGTTAACTCTTTGCATGCTGGGTAATTTTGCATGCTTTCTTGTTGTCTGTGGATTTTTTTTTCAAAACAAACCTTTTCAATTGATTGTGTTGGAGTTTAATGACATGTCAACCCTTGTGGGTCATTTTGTGTCATCTCCCAGAGAAAGAGAGAAAAGAGATAGAAGAGCTAGTAGAGGAGATGAAAGAGAGAGACAGGGAAGAAATAGGAACAGGAATGAAAGTGAAGAAACAATAGAAATAAAAACATTGCCCTTCTATCAGTACCTGCTACAAGGATAGCAGGCCTTGCTCACCTGTAAGCCAATATCAGTTGGATGCCCCAGTGACAGATACATGACGCCTTCGCCAACCTGACCACCCCCATTAACTTTTTCATAAAAATCTTTCACGAATACCATCAAAGTGTCAAACAGTTTGGCTTGACATTTTGTCGGGCCTGATCTGTGTCCAAACAATTTGCAAAGGACATCAGCAGATGACAAAAGTCGCCACTAGTGGGGAGAGAGTTAAAAATGTACATGCAGTTTAAGCTCTGCATGCTAGGTACAAAAATTTCAGCAGATGACATTTTGATATTTTTTTTTATTTTTTGCTTTGACATTCCTTAATTGGAGACACATGAAATATCAAAGCCTATTTTTTGTGAAAAATAAGAAAAATAAGAAGAAAAATCTTGTGGGAATAGCTGTAGATTCCAGAACTACCCAGTATATATTCTGAAATATGAATCCTTTGGATATACTGAACAAATCAAAACCAGAAAATAGGAGACTTGGCTTAAAGGAGTCCGCTGATGAGTAATCATGAAAAAATGCAACATCTTTCACGTCCACTAACTGTTTTAATCCTTTAAAAGGTTAAGCAAAACTCGTAGCAGACAACTTTCTTAATGTTTTAAAAATTTTATTTAGAGAAAATAAGCCTTTACATTTCATATAAAATATCAAGACTTATTTTCTTTGAAAAATAATATAAATAATTCAAAATGTCATTTGCTACAGTTGTGATTGGCACTTTAAGGGTTAAGTGGAATTATGAGCCCAATAGTCCAAAAGGACTAGAAAATTCAATAATAGCAGCACTGTATGAAAGTACAAGGCCTCTACACAAGCTATTTAACCCGTTTTTTTGACATATTTTTACCTGGAGCCCTTTGGAAGGGGTGCCTCTACCTCGGTAGCTATGTTCCACACTTTCCAAGCTTTTTGATTGGCATTTGTACACATTTGGTACTTGTTTATTTGTGTTGAGGTTTTATGTCCCAGTCAACCCTATAGGGTCATGTTGAGTGTAGTCAGTTTACCTAACCAAACTTTACCGGGCAGGCTTAGGCCTCTTAGCGGTTAACCAGTATTGTGCACATTTTTTCAACAGAAATGGACAACTGCCCTTTTTGAATCAGTGGAAGAAAGAGAATGACTGTAAAAAATATTTCATGAAGAATTTTGCCAACTTGGCTGGGGTCAAACCCGCAACCTCCTGATTACCAGTCGGACGCACATTCAACTGAGCCTCAGTGGCCAGCACATTTGGTACTGATGTACAGAACAATATCTACCAATATGCTCAATATGAAAAAATACACCTAAGGATTAGGTTAATATAACTGCTTAAAACTTTAACATACAAGACATTTGCTGAATGTCTATGTTGCGACTGCAACATGGGCTTAACATAGAGGCTAAACATTGCTCAGTCAAGTGCAAAAACTCACGACATAGCTTAACACAGAGGCTAAACATTGTTCAGCCAAGTGCAAAAACTATGTCAAGGTCAGTAACGGTTGAGGGCAGTGGGCAGGATGCATCAAGGTGGACTTGTGTATGACATTTCATTAGCCTAGAAGTCTTGGTGTTTGAGAAACTGAGCTAAACACACAGCCTAATCATTATTCAGTCAAGCATGAAAAGTAGGTCAAGGTGTCAGTAACAGTCAATGGCAGTGGGCTGGGTGCATCATGGCAAATGTGCATATTAAGTTTTATGCACAGACTTAACATTGTTGATGCCTACGCCAACACCAACAATGCCACTGGAAATTGACCCCTATATCACTCCTGCTTGCTAAAGTCATGATAAAAACCTTAATAGTTTGTTGGCACCGATGCAAGTGCCATAGCTGATGCTAAGAGGGGTGGGTTGGGGTCTGATAGTGCACTCATTGGAGCATAACTAAGGCAGAATACCACTTTTGTGACTTCCTGTTAGCTTTCCTATACACAAATCCCCTTTCAACAAGAAATTCGCTGAATGGCTATGTCACTACTGCTGATAGTGTTCAAAGAAGAAATTTGCCAAATGGCTATGTGGCAACTGCTGGACCGTAGTGTTCAAGAAATGGAGCTAGACACACAGACTGTTCAGCCAAGCATGAAAAGTAGGTCAAGATCAGTAATGGTTGATAGTAGTGGATGAAGAAGTTTCATTAGCCTAGAAGCCTTGGTGTTTGAAAAACTGAGCTGAACACAAAGACTAAACATTGTTTACGTGGATGACAGCCCCACAGACAATACTGGAAAGTGATCCCTATGTTGCTCCTGCTTGCTAAAGCAGTTGTGACAAAAATGGAGTTAAGCATACAGACGAAAACATTGCTCACGCATGCGTGAAAAGTAGGTCATGGTCAGTAGCAGTCAATGGCGTGGGCAGAGTGCATCACAGCAGATGTGTGTGAAGTTTCATTAGCCTAGAAGCATTGGTGTTAAACTCACAGACTCAAAATGCCAGCAAGAAATGTCAATAGGTAGTGCTTATTAGCCTGGCTCCTGCCGAACCCGGATATGTCCTGCCTTTGCAAACAGTGTAGATCCAGATCAGCTGAAGAAGCCAACTGATCTGAATCTGCACTGTTTGCAAATAAGTATGTGAATTTATATCAACAATCTGTATCAAGCAATGTGATTGGCTGAAAATTGAAAATGGGTGTGGTATCTTAATCTATTCAGCAGGACAAGGGTTAGATACCCCTATATACTCTAAATATTCAGATACACATCTGAGCAAACAGTGTAGAGCCAGATCAAACTCGGACAAACTGTTGAAGAAGTGGTTTGATCAGTGACTGCACTGTCTGCCACTCAGCCAGCTTTTTTTCACATATACCCAAGTACCATAATGTCCTAAATTTCTTTCTTTTTTTTGTGTGTGTAGGTTAAATTTTATTTATATTTTGCTGGTTACAGGACAATTTTTTTTTAACATAAATCAATCTCTCTGCATTCATCGATGTGCACTGTCATTCTCATTGTATTTATTTCTTTTTTCTGCAGACAGTACACCTATTACACTATAGCTCATTCATGTTTATTTGTACATTTATTTTTAGGGTAAAAGAAGTTATAAAGGAAAAAGAATACTATCCCTTGTCATGCTGAATAAATAAAGATGCCACACCAATTTCTAATTGTCAGCCAATCAGATTATTTAATCCAGATTGTTGATATAAATTCACATACTGAATGACAAACAGTGCAGATCCAGATCAGTTGGCTTCTTCAGAAGCCAATTGATCTGGATCTACACTGTTTGCAAAGACAGGGCATATCTGGGTTCAGCAGGATGAGGGATAACATATATTATGTCCTGTATTCCTTTTATTATTGGCCAGATTTTTAGTCCTCTATCCAATGCATTATTTCAGATCATAACATGTTTACAATAGCAACCTATAAACTATTTGTGTACAATCAGTATACTCAATTTTTGGCCTGCCAAGACTTTTGGAAGGGATAGGGTGGGGGACTTTGGGGACATGCCCAGATTTTTAGACTATTATTTTTTTGTTTTAAATTTTTATAATGGTTTCTTTTTGTGTTTTATTTTATATGTGTTTTTTTTTTTCATGTTTGGCTCAAACGTATATCCTTTTTATCATACATTTACTAGAAAATATGTTCATTTTGCATATGTGATACTAACATGGCTTTCAAGCACATATCACTCTTGTGGAGCGCAAAAGGGGAGATAATAGGTCACCTGGGTGATACAGCTTTTTTGCCCAGCAAAAAACCCATATCATCAGGTCACGTAGGTGATATGGCTTTTTTGCTTGGGCAAAAAACCCTTATCACCACATTCGGAGCCCTCGGTGGTCTTGCCTCTGACATCGCATATGATATCAAATAGGCAAATCCTAACAGAGATCCTAATAAGAATGACATTTCTGTGTATTTTACTTATAATTATCCTATAGATATAAAGACATGCCATGTTTTTCTCTCAAAGAATTTGACCCCCACCTTCCCAACTGATACTATATCAAAGTCAGAAATAAGAAAAATAATGTATACCCCTGTAAACCCCAGTTTTACTATATAAAAGTGGGGTTTAAGCGGGTCAATATTATATAGGTATATTTTCGTGATGTCCCTAAGTTTCTGATGACTGAGACCATAAAACTCTGCCTAGATGCCAATAAAATGATGCTCTGTTGTGCAGTTAGTTAAGTTATCTTGATAAGACAGTTAACTAGAAACCCACATAAAAAATTTACAAATATAAACCACAACGAAGGAGCTCAAAACTGATTTCAAAATCTACATCTGCATAAAAAGCTAATCAAATTACACATTCTAAATGGTTCTAAATGGTTTCTTATATTAATAAAAAATAAAGATTTTAAAATTATGTATTACAGTTTCAGATGGAGGGAGGGGTGGCGGGGGATGCGGGAGGTGGGAGGATGGACCTGTGTTATCATAGAAAAGATCTTGTTGTGAACACACTCTTTAGTGGATGAGAGTTGAGGGCAGTAGCCATAAAACATCTGGTTAAATTATCAGCTGAGCATGAATTTTTTTGGCATTTTTTTTTATAAGAGGAAAACTTGCCATATGATATACATATAATATACATATAATGATCCTGGGCTGGAATTCTTTGTTGAAGTTTGTTTAAATCTTAAATATATACGAGGGGAGTTCAATAAGTTTGTAGAACTCGGGGTTTAACTCACAGATTGGAAGATCGTTTCAACATTATTTTTCAATATAATCCCCCTTTACTTCAATGCATTTGGCCCACTTTTCTTTTAAGCAGTCTATGCCTTTGAAATAAAAGTTGTCTATTTGGTCCTCAAGCCAAGCCTCTGTAGCAGCCTTGAGTTCATCATCATCCTGAAATCTCGTTCCACGCAAGTGGGACTTCAAATTTCCAAACAGATAATAATCACTTGGAGCCAGGTCTGGACTGTATGGCGGGTGATTTAACTGCTCGAACTTGCACTCACGAATAGCTGCTTGTGCAACTCTGGACTTGTGCACAGGGGCATTATCATGCAAAAGAAGGACACCAGCAGCTAGCTTTCCCCTTCGTTTTTCTTTAACAGCAACCCTTAATTGTTTAATGACATTGGCATAGTATTCTCCTGTAATTGAAGTACCAGCAAGCTTGTAATCTATCAATATAATCCCTTTGGAGTCCCAAAACACCGTGGCCATTACCTTGCTGGCTGATGGCTGGGTACGAAATTTCTTAGGTGGTATTTTAGTATCTGGGTCCTAGTGGTGAAGCCAAGTTTCATCTCCTGTTACAAGACGAGTGTGAAAGTCTTCTGGATTGGCATTGTATACTTCAAGAAGTTCTTGATTTGACTCCACCCTTTGCTGACGATCTTGCATGTTCAGGTTTCTGGGTACCCACCTGGCAGATACTTTTGACATGCCTAAATGTTCATGGATTATATTGTAAACACTTCCATTAGAAATACCACATTCTGAAGCAAGTTTGGCAACTTTGACTCAAAGTTTAGCACAAGTCTCTCAACACGGTCGATCATCTCCTGGCTGATGACATCAGCAGGGTGACCTGGCCTTGGGTCATCTTCTATGGAGTCTCGACCACGTTTAAATTCTGCTGACCACTTTGCCACTGTGGAATACTTTGGGCTACTATCACCATACACATCAGCCATGCACCGATGGATTTCTTTGGCCTTTGTACCCTCCTTAGTGAGGAACTTTATGATTGCTCTGAACTCAATATTCTGACTTTCCATTTTTGTCTATGGGTATAGGTTTTCAAACAAAAAGTAAGAGCAAAAAATGTATGTGTTGACTGAACGGCTGTTATCATTCAACTGACAATTGTTTACACTGCACAAAAATGAAAAAAGAAATCTTGAATTGCATAGAAAAATACCGAGTTCTACGAACTTATTGAACTACCCTCGTATATAATGCCCTGTTTTGTACATCAGAGGTTCTGACAAAGTGGCATATACAAACAGTGCAGATCCATTTCACTAGGCATTTTACGAAACAACTGCACAAAAATAAAAATTTAGACAAAAAAAAGTATAGAAGAGTTCCAAATTCTACTATCTTTACCATACATATGAAATTTTAGGATATGTATGGTAAAGAGATACAGATCATTTATTTAATGCTTAGCAGACTAGGTAAAAATTTCAGCAGACTACATTTTGAAATAGATCTATTTTTATTTTTCCCAGAAAAAAACCTGACATATCATATGCCATATCATGTCTCCTTAGGAATCAAAATTATGAACTGTCAGTCTTATTTTAAACCTTGTCATGCTGAATAAATTAAGATGCCACACCCACTTCTAATTTTCAGCCACTCAGATTGCTAAGTCCAAGCTGTTAAATACAAATTCACGTACTATATGACAAACAGTGCACATCCACATCAATTGGTTTCGGAAGCCAAATGATCTGTATCTACACTGTTTGCAAAGGTGGGGCATTGCAAATGTGGGGCATATCTGGGTTCAGCAAGACTAGGATTTAGAAAAATTATTACCAATTTGCTGAATTTGTCTTGAGAGTGCTTAAGGTTAATCTTTTCAACCAGTAAATGTTGATATTTGAGCCAGGGCACAACAATTCTCATACCTCCAGATAATGCACTTTTTTTCAACCAAAAATTCTGGATATTTTTCTTATTTCTCATAGCTACAGATAAGAGGGGGTATCCACATAATATTTTTTCTTATTTCTCCATGAAAACATATGTTGAGGTGCTTCTAATGAGTACCCACAACATATGTTTTCATGGAGATACAAGAAAGATATCAGCATTTTTTGGATGAAAAAAGGGCCTTATCTGTTGCCATGTTTCTTCACATAAACATATGTTGTTGGTACTCATTAGAAGTGTCTCAATGAGACATTTCTAATGAGTACCCACAACATATGTTTTTATCGAGAAATAAGAAAACTTTTTCCTGTTACCCTCTCTTATTTGGTGCTATAATTTCTACATGACTGCATGTATGCCCAGCCAAGACGCAGATCAGCCTGTGCATTTGTACAGTCTGATCATTCTTCATAGGACACTCTGGGTAGCCAAGGATCCATTGCATCTTCAGACGGACAGCGAAGACTCTGTGTATAATGTTGACCCCCTTAAACCCCACTTTTGTATAGAAAAACTGGGGTTTACAGGGGTATACATTATTTTTCTTATTTCTAATAAAAAACATAGATTGTGGGTACTTGTTGGAACTGCCTCATTGAGGCAGTTCTAATAAGTACCCACAATCTATGTTTTGAGCAGAAATATGAAAAATATCAGAATTTTTATCTGAAAAATTTTATTTTTTGGTGATAAAATTTTCAGTATATTTAAATAGGCTTGTCTTCATAATGGATGTGCAGGCTGGTCTGCATCTTCACTGGGCAAACATGCAATCTTGTAAATGCTTTTATTTTTCCAAGAAAACATATATATAGTGGGTACTCATTGGAATTCAAGCCGAGTCCAGCAAAGGTAATCTTCACACCCAGCTCTTGGCAAATTCAGCAGATGGCAAATTGATGAAATATTTTTATTTTCTCCAGAAAACAGGATTTGACATTTCATGCAAATTGTCTCCACTGGAAACAATTTTGCATGAAATGCCAAAACCTGTTTCTAAGGGAAAAATAAGAAAAATATTTCAAAATGTTGTCTGCTGGAAATTTTACCCAGTGTGCTAACATTAAAGCACCCACATTTTTATGGAAAAATAATAAAAAAGTACTGGTCTAGACATTCCTTCTATCTGGAGCTATATTACATGAACACTCCATTTTATTTCATTTCCTCATTAGTTATCTATTTATTCATTTAACCTTTAGCATTCTTGTTAAAAAAAAGCAGACAACACATTTCTGATGTTTTTCCTGGAAAAAGAAGGCAAATTTTCTACATAAGAAAAGTACTTGAAATTAGTCAAACAGCACACTATACCAAACCCGGTTTTCTGAGAAAAAATAAAAAAAAAAAATGTTATTTTGTCATCTGCTGAAGTTGCCTACAGCTTAGTTTTTAGCTCATATATGCTGAGTGGATTCTTCCACATTAGCTCTTTGGACCAGTCCATTTCCAATAGAAGGAGTGCCTGATCAATCTTTATTATTACATGTTTTAAAGAAATTACTGTATTAAATGCAAACAGTGTAGACTCTGGTCAGATGTGGCATTCTGCAGCATCTGATCTGGTTCTACACAGTTTGCCAATGTCCCTTTTTTGGCATAAATGGGCTTTAAACATAACTTATTTTAGCCTTTTACAGCTCAACAGGCAAATTCAGCACACATCAAACTGACATTTTTTTATTTCTATCCCTGGAAAAGGGGCCCTAAGGAAACTCTCTGCATGAAATGTCAAACTCTATTTTCTGGGAAAAAATATTTTACAATGTCTGCTGAATGTTTTACTGGGTTCTACCAAGAACATTCTCCCTTTTAAGAAAGTCTGTACACATATAAGAATGAGAAATGGATTACCACCTCCCTTTTACAGGCATTTTTCTGATTGTGCAATATACAACCCTTAACACTTCGCATGCTGTGTAAAAATTTCAGCACATCACATTTTGAAACATTTTTCTTACTTTTTCCTACGGAGACAATTTGCATGAAGTGTCAGAGATTATTTTCTAGGAAAAAATAAGAAAAGAATCATCAGTTAGTTGGCTGCTGAATTTGCCTGTAGCCTGGAAAGTGTTAAAGTGATAATTACAACTGCAGCAGCCGTCATTTTGATTGCCTTTTGTATTTTTCAGAGAAAATAAGACTTTACATTCATGTGATTTTTCTGCCTCACAGACAATTCATATGATATACCATCTTCTTTCCTCTGAAAAATATTAAAAGAAAAAAAAACAACAACAAAAAAATAGAACGTTGTCTGCTACAATTTTGCTTAGAACTGTAAAGATTAACCTTTACCACTCTCAGGGCTAATTCAGTAGACAACAACTTGATGATATTTTTTCTTATTTTTCCCACAAAACAGGATTTGACTTTTCAATCTATCTCCATTGGTAAGTGTGCTAAGCATACAACTACCT
Organism: Anodontia alba; assembly: GCA_964016985.1. Classification (NCBI taxonomy): domain Eukaryota; kingdom Metazoa; phylum Mollusca; class Bivalvia; order Lucinida; family Lucinidae; genus Anodontia; species Anodontia alba. The sequence continues at coordinate 53,509,859 of OZ024836.1, read as the reverse complement.
CTTTACAACAGTCCTAAGGGTGGCTGATAAAGAGAAGTTACTCAGTATATACTTGACCTTTCATGGGTATTAGTATTATAAAGGACAGAACCGCCTGATCAGACAGCCTTACTAGGGTTTCCACTGTTAAGAAGACTGGATATGCCTGACAGGTTTTCAGCATTTTTTACAAGGGAGACAACATTTATGCTTACATTCAGGCACACTAAGGTCCTTCTGAAAACGGGTCTACTCTAAAAGGAAAGAATTTGCTCCCTAGGAGAGCAAATTCTTTCCTTTTAGAGTAGACCCCTTTTTAGAAAGGAAGCAAAACAATTTGATAGAATTGTCTCACCTTAATGTGTATCAGTTTCCCTAAATTGTCAACATTTTATCTTCAGAAGGGAGGCAAAAACTATTTGATAGAGTTGTCTCCCCTGAAAGTGTATAAATTCTCCCGGTCCCTTTTCTGAAGGGAGGGGTGCAAACACAATTTGAGATATCTATTCCCCTTAAATTGTTAACATTTTATCTTCAGAAGGGAGACAAAAACTATCTGACATAGTTGCCTCCCCTAAAATGTTTCATCTGCCCTTAAATTGTTAACATTTTATCAACATTAATGTACCACATCATCTGACTATCAAACACTCCTCTTGAAAAAGCATTTTTTTTTTTTTTTTTCCAACAGAAAAGTAGATATTTTTTCTTCTATTTTTTCCACAAAAATAACAGGTCATGATACTCATTAGAAGTGACTCAGGTAGGCACTTTTATTGAGTATCCATAACATATGTTTTCATGGAGAAATAATGCTCATCTGGCTACCCTTTTATCTAAAGCCATGAACTCATTTTTTGGGGTAAGGGCTCCATATACTTAACGCTTAGCATGCTCTGGGCAAATTAAGCAGAGGACAGACATGATATTTTTCTTATTCTTCCGAAAAAAATGGCTTTGACATTTTATGGAAATCTTCTCCTTACAAGACAATTTGCATGAAATGTCAAATCCTCTTTTCTAGGAAAATAAAAATAATATTTTAAAATGTTGTCCCAGAAATTGTTAGCCAGCATGCTAAGCAATAAGGTATTACCCGATTTATCCTAAATATCCACATATATTTAACCTAAATACTGACATATACAGTATTTACTCTAAGTATATGGACATCTCAACTCCTTACCATACTTATTCTAAAATTTGAACAAGTACAATTTACAACCTGGTGTTGTGTCTAAAAATTGCTGGATGAGTAGCAAACAGTGTAGACCCTGATGAGATGCTGCGTTCTGCGGCATCTCATCTGGGTCTACACTGTTTGCTCGGGTCTATCTATCCGAATACACATGGTATATATGGTATTAACCCTAAATATAGACAGGTCATGTCTGACCAGTTTAGACTCAGATCAATATACTCGGATAACTCCTAAAGAAGACTGATCAAACTGTACATTGTTTTAACATTTAACATACTGGGTAAAGTTTTCAGCAGACAAGGTTTTGAAATTTATGTATAGTTTTCTTATTTTTCCCAGAAAATAGGCTTTGACATTTCATGTAATTGTAAAAACCTATTTTCTGGAAAATGATTATAAATTTGTTGTCTGCTAAATTTACCCAGACTGGTAAAGGTTAATGTCAAATGGAAATGTTTAAATTTTTGGACAAGTAGCAAGTTCATGAAGTTATGGTTTATATTCACATTTAACTTTTAGAAGCTAGTTTCACTTTATCTGAAAAATAAATAAATATATAAATAAGCAAATAAAATAAAGTAAATAGCTGATAGGCAAGTGGCTTAAGAGGTTTAAGATAAGTTGATACTACAAAAACTTTTTTGACTCGTATACATATACTCACAGACAAATTCAAAGAAAAAAAGGAGACATATGACCATTACTTGTTGAAAGGACGTAAATCGTTTTCATTTATTAATAATATTATTTATTCACCTTTACTGATACGCTTCCTGATGCGCGGTCACGTCAACCTTGTTCATAAATCCACCTTCATATATCCGTTCCCATTTTTACCACACATTTTTACCACCTGTTCGCACAAAAACAGTGTGTCTGTCTATGTGACTGTCTTTAATTAAATGTCTTATCACAGATGAAAGGAGATGTCACCAAAACAATTGTCTGGTATCCCCAATAAACAAGTCTGATTATGAAGAAAGTTGATTTTTTTCCACACCTTGCAGCAGAAGATGCATTTCCATCTGCATATTCTAATGTACAACATCTAGACTGCAAATCTAATTTGCTTCTTAAAATAGATGCAATATATGACTTAAAAAAAAAACTCAAAACCAGACAGAGAAAAAAAAATAAACTGTACAAAATCGAAAACCAGTCAGATAAAAAGTACAATGTTACATAACAGTGTATGCAATAGACTGGTTGCAATAAAAATGCTGTATTGAGGTTCAGACTGGATAGCTGCAGTTTTTCAATAAAAAAAGTGACAGCTGAATGGGTTTTTTGTGCATCGGTGCAGTCTAGAGAGAGAGAGCTTAATGTATAGTTTTTAATGTGTTTTTTTTTTTTCCTTGCAAAAATGCTACTGCATGCTTAAAAGTAGCTCGAAGATATTAAAAAGGATGGACTAAGTATTTTTATGTCATCAAGTTACAAACTATATACTATAATATTTACAGTAAATATAAGGACTCTATTAAACACATTTTATTCCGGAGACCACCAAAATGATAAATGGCAAACAGTGCAGACCCAGATCAGACGCTGCAGAATGCAGCATCTCATCAGGGTCTACAATGTTTAGATTAAATACAAGAATTTCTATAACATATAATAATAATAAAAACTAATCAGATGCCCTGCTATTGGAAATAGACTGGGCCAAAGAGTTGTGGTAGAAGAGCTAGTCCACTCAATGTAAATGAGTTAACTCATTACCTTACCTGTACTAAAAATAGAACAAGACCATTTTACTACCTGTTGATGTGTCTAAAAATTGAGAGATGAGTGACCCTCCTGACCAGATGACACATTCTCTGGTGTCTGATCTAGGTCCTGCTTTAGACAGTCAGTCCCAATTCTTAATTAAGGCAATAAGGTAAACAGGTATTATACAGTACTCAGAGAGATCTATTTCTAATAAACATAAATTCTCTGGCATTTCTTAACCCTTGTCCTGCTGAACCTGGATATACACTGCCTTTGCAAACAGTGTAGATCCAGATCAGTTGGCTTCTGAAGAAGCCAACTGATCTGGATCTGCACTGTTTGCCATTCAGTATGTGAATTTATATAAACAATCTGATCATAGAATCTGACTGGCTGAAAATTAGGTGTGGCATCTTAATTTATTTAGCAGGACAAGGGTTAATCATCTGTGGTAGTCATTTATAGTTTTATTGCCCTTTCAATGGTATTTTGGCTAACTGTGGTAACATGTGGTATTATGTTGTTCTGTGATTTTAATGGCCCTTTCAATGGTATTTCAGTCATGATGTGTTGTTTGTAGCCTTTCTTTCATGAATAGTGTCACTAGGCACCTGGTTGTGCACTTAATGCTGCATCCAGGGTATGTTTGGTATGAACTTGGTACAATCAAACTTCAATGGCTCAAACATCTTTGGGACCATGGAAATTTGTTCGAGTCATGGGTAGTTCGAGCCACTGGGGGTTAATCAAAGTGCCAAGTCAGGAGACAAATGGGGAAGATTTAGGGAAGTCTTTTTGATTGTATATGAAATGACGTTATGTTGAATGTACTCATTAGAATTACCTCTATGAGATGATTCTAATGAGTACATACAAGATATAATTTCATGATGAAATAAGGAAATTTCACTAAAATATCCCTAAATATTTGTTTTCTTGTGCTATCTGAAGAATTTCCCTGGGTCTGGAAAACAAGTTCGAAACAGCCATGGTAAATGAGCTAAATGAGCTATAAGAGTTAGAAATATTGAAGTTTGAATGTATATTGATAATCAGAAAACATCCTTGATCTGAGTTAATATCCTGTTTACTGTTTATCTTGCCCACTGGGCAGTTCTCCCCTACTGGTCATGAAGACAACCTAGAATTTCTTACTCCCACCCTAAGTATCTTGCCCTGCGGTGAAGATACTGTGGCCTGAGCAGCTTGCCACCCCCCCCCCCCCCCCCCCCCACACACACACACACACACATCAGGGGAGGATATTAAGGCCTGGACAGACCTATATCCAAATGGTTGGTTGATTTGTTCAAAGGCCCAGTCAACACTATTATGGTTGTATTGAGCTGGTCACTTTTAATTAATCAAACTTTTCCTGATCAGGATTAGTCCTCTAAGTGGTTAACCAGTACTTGTGCAAATTCTTTCGCTAGAAGCTGATAACTGTCCTTCTTGAATCAGCAAAAGGGGGAGAATGACCACAGAAAATATTTCATGATCAATCACCATGAAAGATTGTTGCCTGACCCAGTGGGGATCGAACATATGATCCCCTGATCACCAGTCTGACATGCATCTGACTCAGTGATCAAGGGTGGCACCATCCTGGTGGTGAAGATACCCCAGGGTATCTTGCCTCCACCCTCGTAATCAAGATGACGTGCAGGGCAGCTCAGTTGATATTCACTACATGTAGCAGCCTATCTTGCTCACTGGGGAGCTTGCATGCCCCCACCATCCCCTCACACTCATAACATCAGAAAGCCTGACAAATCCAGTTCATTAAAATATTTTATGATATGTATTTTTGGACAGAAAGGGGTAGGAAGCAAGATACTGCAGCCTGTGCAGCTTGTCCCCATCCCCTCCCAAGGTAGTTCCAGAATGTCTGCTAAGCACAGCTGAAACAGATTTTTTATCACTTTAAATAGAAAGTCCTAATGAACAGTCATTAGAATTGTCAAAATATCTGCCATTACCTATCTTGCTCTGGTAGAGAAAGGTAGGGGCTGATACCCTGTCCATCCAAGAATACCTGACAAACTTGGTCCAGAAAGTAAATAGAAATTCCCATAGAACAATTAATAGCCATGATATCCACCTTCAATAAGGAGGGAAAGGGGAAGGGGGTGGGTGAGGGAAAAGACAGTTTGGCATCCACCTTCCCACACATACACACCAGGGGATCAGGGGATGAAGAGCAGCTTGCCCTCCTTCTCCCCCCACCCCCCTCACCCCTCCCGCCACCCAGTTCATGAAAATACTTGATCACTTAAAAGAGAAATTCCTATTGAAGTCATTAGCACTGTAACAACAATATCTGATTTTACATATTTTTCTATGTATAGGAATTAGGATTGGGACCAAGATACCATGGCCTGGAAAGCTTGGTACCCACCACAGAAAACCTGGAAAACCCCATTCAAAAAGATGTTCATTTTAAATGGGCCACAAAATGCGAAAATGTCTAAGAGCATATGTGGACAGCAAAGGCCCAGATCAGCCAGCGCAGCCATGCAGTCTGATCAGAGCCTTCACTGTCTCCTATCAGAATCATTGGATACTACAGAATGTGTGCATGGAAAGCAAAGATCTGGGCCCAGTTGTTCAAAGCTAACAATGTCCTTAGTTAACGATTTGTTAAAAATTTACATCAAGTGATACGCAAGTATGCTGAAATTTTTTGCTGAAAAAATGTGAGTAGCTTTTGTAGTGCAAAAGCTACTCACATTTTTTCAGTAAAAAATATCAGAATATTGTATATTGAATCTGCTAAAACAGTTAGGGAAATGACCCTTAACGAGCTCTTTAAGCTAACGATGCTTTGAACAATTGGGCCCTGGATGAGACTTTGCACAATGCTGAATGAATCTGAACCATTGCATTTTGTGCATGTTCAAAGGCACTTTTTCACTTGACTAAGCCAAAATAAGTTATATCATTGACAACACCAACAGAACTAACTTCACACTGGTAAATCAAAAAGCGCTGGTGGTGGCTGCAAACGGCGGAAAAGGTAAACAAAAGGATTACAATGGAAAACACGATTTCTACATGCCAAATTTTTCGCAATGATTTTCTTGTACTTTTATTGTCCATTTTCTATTACAACACACTGTGCGCATTTTTTGAAGCATCGCTACAATGCACCGGCTGTGGCACACACATTTTGTGGCTGTTTGTTGATCCCATGTAAGACTTTTATACGCATTGCAAGCATTTGAAATCCAAGCATACAGATAATATTTTTATCAATGAATAGTATTTACTATAAACCGTCTAGACAATGACATTTTTTTTAAATGTCTTCTAATTTGATGGCGGGACTGTGTTGGGATGATCTCGGGTTTGATACAGTAGAGGACTCATCACGTAGGCATTACAAATCGAGTATAAGTTGTATGGGTGCAGAACCACCTCGTCCCACATAAAATTCGCCCCAAGACATCTTGCCCACATAAAACGCCCCAAGACAACTCGCCCCACACTGGTAATAGCACATACTTGTAATAGCAGAACTTTACTTATTTAGCAAATGATATTTTGAAATATTTTTTCTTACTCTTTTCAGAAAATAGGCTTTGATATTCATGCAAATTGTCTCCTAAGGATTAATACATGATATGTCAAAACCTATATTTTGGCACAAAAATAAGAAAAAATATTTCAAAATGTCATCTGCTTTTACTTGTGGGGCAAGTTGGCTTATGAGTGCAGGGCGAGTTTTTTGGGGCTAGTTTTATGTGGGGCGAACTATCTTGAGGTGAATTCAGTTGTATCTGATGTATTGTCTGATATTAATGATAAGTATGGTTATATTTTAGCTATGCCGAAACGAAGACATTCATCCTTTTGGCTACACAAACCAAAACAAAACCGATTCCCGCGATTCGTAACCCCAAAAAAGAACATTTCTGCGACTGCCACTCCAAGAAAAAACACATCTAGTGCATTTAAAAGACTCAACACTCCTGAATCGTTATCCAAATGTAGCAAAAAAAAAAAAAATCATATTTATGCCAATCCCAGTCCGAAAGTTATCAGTGAAAACATCATATATGATGAAGTTGAAGAAACGATTTCTGAAACAAGCAAAGAATATATCAACATTGCTACAGACAAAAAGGTTATTGAAAAGCTGACAGAAGCAGGACTTTTGTACCATTTCACATTATTTTTTGGACTTGTAAAAAAACAGAAAAATATTTGCCCTGGTAAACTGATTTTCTATAGTCCTTGTTGTACGAGGTCATTTGGAGAAGTTTAACAAATTAGAGACATTTGTAGTAGGAGGAGAAATAGACCTGTAAAGAAAATATTCCCGTCGAGTGCCCCGACCGGGGATCAAACCAGGTACCCCTGGATCTGTAATCGAGCATCATAACCACGAGGCTAAAAGGTCTGGACCTTTTAGCCTCGTGGTTATGACGCTCAATTACAGATCCAGGGGTACCTGGTTCGATCCCCGGTTGGGGCACTCGACGGGAATATTTTCTTTACAGGCCTATTTCTCCTCCTACTACACATTTTTTTTTTAAATGAAATTGTCAGACATTTTATATAAAATTCTATTGAATGATGAAAATATTATATGTATGCCTGGATTTCAACCGCTTGCAGTGCATTATAAAAGTCCTACATGGGATAAACAAACAGCCACAAAATGTGTGCGCCACAGCTGGTGTGTTGTAGTGATGCTTCAAACAATGCGCACAGTGCATTGTAATAGAAAAAATGGACAATAAAAGTACAAGAAAATCATCGCGTAAAATGTGGGTGTAGAAATCGTTTTTTCCATTGTATTTCATACTGTAGGAATGAAACAATAAAAGTGTCGAAAAAGCTTATTTTAGTAGCATTTTAAGAAATTACAGGTAAAATCATGACATCACAAGAACACATGCTAAATTTGCAGCCAATTTGCCGATTAAACAATAAAATAAATCTCCAAATGCCTTACATAATCATAAACTTCAGTCTTTTTGGTGTTCCGTGCGCCCAGTACCCTTAAAAATAAAACCGAAATAAGCTCAGATAAAAATTATAACAAGAACACGTATATCTTTTGTTTAGCTTTTCCGCCTTTTTTGCCAACTCAAGTGCGTTAAAAAGCCGACTCCAGAGCATTGCAGCCACCATCAGTGCTTTTTGATTTACCAGTGTGAACTCTATTTCATTTATTCTATTGGACATTTTGCCTTATGGGCTTATCAAGGAATTTGTAAACAATGTATGAATATTATTTCAATGTTAATCCTTAAAGGGCTAATCATGACTGCAGCAGAAGACATTTTTTTTTTTAAGAGAATTAAAATAAAGCTTGAAATTTCATTTGAATAAATTTACATGAAAATGTCAAGCTTTATTCTGTCTGTAAATAATATAAAAAAAAAACAAACCAGAATGTCTTCTGCTGTAAATTGTTTTTGGCATTTTAAGGGTTAAACATTTATAATATATCGATTATAATAAAAGATAATATAAGAAAATAAAGCTTGACATCTGCGAAAGAGCCGATTCACATGAAAATGTCAAGCTTTATTTTATCTGTAAAATAATGAAAAAAATAATACAATGTCATCTGCTGCAAATGTTTTTTGATGTTATAAGGGTTTAACATTTACAATATATTGATTACCAGATGAGGATGAGGATGATGATGATAAGTTCAGGTTTAACAATGTGTCAGCTGGGTTGAACCCATCATTTGTGTCAAAGTGGTATATTGACTTGGTTTGATATTGAAATGACTATAATGTAACAAGTCATATATGGATGAAAATATATCGATTACTAGAATATTACTATCAAATAAGTGGAAAAGTAAAGTAGTATATTGCAATGCAGTGGTAGGAAAGATACAAACATAAGTAGCGAGGACCCTGATTAGCCCAGACATCAGCAGTCTGTTCAAGGCTACAGTCACTGACCCCACGCAAGTCAAACATGCCACGCAATGCAGATTACGACAGGTCAGTTAAAATAGATTTTGATTTGGGTTTTACGGCTCTTTCAAAAATATTTCACTTATATCGAGCCAATCGTTCATCAAAGGTGGGTGAAAACTGGAGAACCTGGGGAAAAACCACCTAACCATCTGTATGCAGAACCTGGCTTTCCCACATGTGACCCAAGCGAGGCTCGAACCACAGCGGTGAGAAACCTAATGGACAAAGAATCAACTCTGCTATCCACTAGACAGCGGGGGTCCACACACTTAAAATAGAAATTCCTACAATAGGAACATCAGAAAACTCATTTACTCTGCAAACATATACTGTTTTGCAGGATGAGAAGGGATCTGGACACAAGCCTGTGCAGTTTTTCCTCAACCCAACCTCAGAAAACCTGACTAACTCCATTTAAAAAGATACTTTATCAGTTGCAATATAACAGAAGGTGGCAAGATACCATAGCCTGGGCAGCTTACTCTCTAGGTGAAGATATTGTGACCTGGGCAGCTTGCTCCCAACACCAGAAAATCTGACTAACTCATTTCCAACAGTTTTTTTATCACTTTAAAAGAAAAATCCAAGTTGACAGTCAATAGGACTGTTTTCAGTTTGGTTTGGTTTGTAGTTTAACAGCCCAGTCAGCATTATTAAGGTCATATTGAGCTGGTCAGTTTACCTAACCTTACTTTTCCTTTGTCATCTTTGTGCACATTCTTTCGCCAGAAACTGACAACTTCCCTTTATCAGAACTGTTATAATACCTGCTGTTACCTATCATCCTCTGGCTACACATGGGTTCAGGCAAGATACTCTGGTCTGGCAGTTTGACTCCCAAGAAAACCTGTCAAGCTCAGTTTATACCTAGTGTCCCATAAAAGGGACATTGGCAAACAGTGTAGACACCAATCAGATGCTGCAGATGTCTGATAAGGGTCTATACAAGAATTTATATAAAAAAATGGTAATAATAGAAAAAAATCAGAGGACCAATGGTCATCTGCGACTATTTGTTCTGAGCAAGCTTATCGTACACTTTGAAAACCTTAGTTAATGTATCCTACAGTAACTTGGTATGGTACTTGAGTTTTAATTAACCCTTGTCCTGTTGAACCCAGATATGTCCTGCTTTTGAAACAGCGTAGATCCAGATCACTTAGCTTCTGAAGAAGCCAGCTGATCTGGATCCACACTGTTTGTCTTTCAGAATGTGAATTTGTATCAACAAATTTGACGACGGGCAGAGGATGATCACAATAGCTCACCCTGATCTATTGCTCAGGTGAGCTAAAAACAAAACAACAACAACAAAAAAAACAAACAAAAAAACAACAAACAAACAAAAACAAACAACACCAGAATCAACCCCTTAGAAAAGTTGGAAGTAAAAATAATGGGTGTTTAAATCGAAAACCTGGTGCAAACTCAGTTAACTTTTTTTTTATCATTTTGAATAGAAATTCTCATTCAATGATCATCAGAATAGTCTGATATCTACCCGTAACCCTGGTCCTGATGAACCCAGATATACCATGCCTTTGCAAACAGTGCAACTTTTATCAACACTCTGGATTATGAAATCTGATTGGCTGACAATTAGAAATAGGATTGGCATCTTAATTTATTCAGCATAACAAAGGTTAAATAGAAATTCTCATTAGAATAGTCTGATATCTACCTTTAACCTCTCTAGATAAGTTGTAGAGAGCAAGATAACCATGGCCTGAGCAAACAACAATTACCAGATGCGCTTACCTATCTTTCTTTGTATGGGCAGCTTGCTTCTTGAAGGTGAAGGATACTGTAACATGAGCAGCTTGCACCTCACCTCATAAAGTCTGGTAAAGGCTATTCTACAGATTTTTATCACTATAAACAGAAATTTCAAATGAACAGTCATTAGAACTGTCATAATATCTGCCATTAACTACTGTAATAACTCTAAGTGTATTGGGACAGACAGGCCTGAGAAAACAGTGAAGACCGTGAGACCCATATCAGATACCATAAAATGCAGCATCTTATCAGGGTCTATACTGTTCGTCACTCGCCCAGCTATCTTTAGACATATCTGCAGGTTGTCAAATTGAGTTGCTCAACTTTTGAGTAAAAGAAAGTAAGGAAATAAGGTGTCCCAATATTTAAGGTAAATATGTTACGGTAAATGTCCAAAAATTTCAAAGACTTATTCCATACTTTTTTGGCCTACATTTTGATTTTTATGCAGTTGTTTCTTAAAATACTTAGTGGAAAGGCAAACACTGTAGACCCTGATCAGACTGCTCCTTGGGGAGCAGTCTGATCTGGTTCTGCACTGTTTGCATACACCTTTTTATCAGAAAGTTTGATGTACAAAATTTTAGGACATTTACCGTATCTTTCTCTAGATGGGAAAGCCATAGATGCAAGATATGGTATTTTGCCCTTTCCCAAATCCTATCCCACTAACCCACACACAGATGAATACTCCTAAGCACCAGTCTCACCACCAGAAAAAATAAAAACAAGAGGACCATGATGGTTCTATATTGCTCACCTGAGCTAACAGATTTGCATTCTTAATATTGAAGTTTCACACAAGTAGATTGCTCTAAAATTTTTGTATAAATTTTACATGGTGGTCCTAAGATTATGTTCAAGAGTGACATAGTGATCTTATAAAATAGGAGTAGCAATACCCCATATGGCAAGCAGTGCCTCATTTTTTATCTGGGCCCAGTTGTTCAAAGCGTCGTTAGCTTAACGAGCTCGTTAAGGGTCATTTCGTTAACTGTTTTAGCAGATTCAATACACAATATTCTGATATTTTTTGCTGAAAAAATGTGAGTAGCTTTTGCACTGCAAAAGCTACTCACATTTTTTCAGCAAAAAATTTCAGCATATTTGCATATCACTCCATGTAAATTTTAACGAATCGTTAACTAACGACATCGTTAGTTTTGAACAACTGGGCCCTGATCTTTAAACAACTTTCAAAGAAGACTACCCAAGGATCATTCCATCCAGATTTGGTCAAAATCCATACAATAAAGAAATTACGATTTGACAGAATGATAGACAACAAAAATTAATGGTGACCGATAACAATAGCTCAGCATGAGCACAATGTACTCAATTGAGATAACAAGCAACCTTTTTTTCCTTAAATGAGACTATGTAAAACAAAGTGACCCCTGGGGCAGAGCCATTTTTGACCCCAGGGGTGTAATTTGAATAATCTTGATAAGGGTTTATAAGATGAAGCTACATACCAAATATCAAAGGCCTGGGTCTTCTAGTTTCACACAAGAAGACTTTTTTAAAAAGTTTTTTTCCCCATATAAGTCTGTACAACAAGTGAAACCCATGCAGGGCCATTTCAGACCTAGGGTTATAATGTGAACAATCTTGGTAGAGGTCCAATAGATAAAACTATGTACCAAATGTCAAAGGCCCAGGCCATCCAGTTTCACACAAGAAGATTTTTAAAGTTTTCCTCCCTTTGAAAGACAAGTGAGTAGTATAGGGTGCCACTATGGCACCCTATACTACTCAAGTGACCTCCAAAAAGGAGCCAGTTTGACCCAAGGGTCATAACTTGAACAATCTTGGTAAAGGCCCTTTAGCTGAAGCTACATACTAAATACCAAAGACATGAGCCTTCTAGTTTCAGACGAGAAGATTTTTAAAGTTTTTCCTTATACAAAACTATGTAAAGTAAGTGATCCCTGGGGTGAGGCCATTTTTTACCTCAGGGCTATAATTTGAGCAATCTTGGTAGAGGACCACTGGTTGAAGCTACATACCAAATATCAGATTTCTGAGCCTTCTAATTTCACAAGAAGATTTTTAAAGTTTTCCCTATCTGAGTATGTAATGTAAGGGATCCCTAAGGTGGGGCTATTTTTTACCATAGGCTATGATTTGAACAATCTTGGTAGAGGTACATCAGACCAAGCTTCCTTCCCAATTTAAAAAGACCTGGACCTTCTGCTTTCAGGCAAGAAGATTTTAAAGGGACATATTAAGCATTTTTATGCCCCACTACAAAAAGTGGCGAGGGTATTATGTTATACTCTCCAGAACTTTAAGTGTCTGTCCATCCATCAGTGGTTACATCACCGTGTCCGCTCCATAACTCTGATACCATCCTTTCATGAAACTTCACACAAATATAAGACGACACGCAGAACACATGAACCATAGTCTGGTTTGCCTCCTTTTGAAGTTATTGTCCTTTGAACATTGAACATAACCATTTTCACCATGTACTTGTGTCCGCTCTGTAAGTTAAAAAACAGTTCAAGATATTACAATGAAATTTCTCATAAATGCAAAGCACCACAAGATAATGTGCAGAACTCTGGTTAACCTACTTTTGGAGCTGCAGCCCTTTGAACATAGTAGATATTGAAAATTGCCATTTCTACTAGGTACTCTTGTCCACTCTATATTTTCACAAAACTTCACACAAATGTAAAGACTATGAGACAACTTGCAGAACACATGAACCGTAACTCTGGATTGCCTACTTCTGGAGTTATTGCCTTTTGAACATTGTATTATAGCCAAAATTAACACATGTACATGCACCAATGTTGATGATATTTAGGGAAAGACTAATGCACTTTCCCTTTGATTTTATTTTTGACAGAGTTATAGCTCTTGCTCGATCTAAGTGCAGTGGCAGGGCATGGTGCAGTGCTTGCAGCTCTTATATTATTGAGTATATTGATAGTTTAAAGTTTATTTTACCATACAATACAAAAAATGTAATCTAAGTACATGTATATATTGATTGAAAGCAAAACAGTACAGAAATTTTAGATAAGAGATAAATGTATATCCATATCAATATTCTTATTCCTTCATAATAAAATTGAATGGTCACAACATGTTTCTGAGAAGAATTAACCCTTAAACTGCCAATCACAACAATTGTCATCTGCCTTGTCATCTGCTTGTGATTTTAAAAGTCAGTTTTGCAAACAGTGTGGACCCAGATCAGACTGCTCCTAGAGGAGCAGTCTGATCTGGGTCCACACTATTTGCCTGTATGCAAAAATAGGTTTGAAAAGTTTGCAAGAATATTCAGCAGACGACATAAACAGACAACCTTTTTCAGATGCAGGTTTTCTTGGCATTTTAAGGGTAAACCCTAAAGCACTTAAGCAAAAACTGTAGCAGATGACATTCTAATCTTTTATTGGTTATCATCATTTTTTTTAGCTATAACACTTTTCATGCTGGGTAAAAATTTCAGCAGACATTTTGAAATATGTTTTCTTATTTTTCCTAGAAAACAGGATCTGACACTTCATATATATTGTCTCCTCAGGAGAAAATTTTCATAAGGTCAGATCCTATTTTTTAGGAAAAATAAGAAAAATGTTGCCAGTTTGACGTCTGCTGAATTTGTCCATAGTGCTGTAAGTTTTAGAGGTACAGCATTAACATGTTACAGGAGACAGGTGGAGAAACATCTGTGTCAAACAGAAGCTTTATCATAGTTCTGATCACAGGTATGGATGATCATGATGAGTTACGGTTGAACAGTGCATCAACCCATGAGGGTCCATTTGTGTCACAATGGTATATTAACCCTTAAAGTACTGAATTTATAAAATATACAATGAGACCCACAGGCCACATATTGCTCACCTGATTCGAACAATTATTGCATACATGTATCAGCAAAATTAATGCCCATACAGATCAGAGCATATATTTTATAAATGTTCTTTTTTGCAGCAAATCAATGTGTTTTTGAGTTGGAGAGAGTTTTACAGCCCAGTCAACAGTTAACACTGTTAAGGTCATGTCTAGCCAGTCAGTTAACCTACTCACCATTTATGAAAACACGCCTATTCAAATATACTGAAATTTTTATCACCAAAAAATAAAAATTTTCAGATAAAAAATTCTGATATTTTTCAAATTTCTGCTCAAAACATAGATTGTGGGTACTCATTAGAACCGCCTCATATTGAGGCAGTTCTAATGAGTACCCACAATCTATGTTTTGAGCAGGTATAAGAAAAATAATGTATACCCCTGAAAACCCCAGTTTTACTATATAAAAGTGGGGTTTAAGGGGGTCAAAATTATATAGGTGTGTTTTCGTGATGCACTTTTCCTGGGCAGGCTTAGTCCTCTAAGCGGTTAACCCGTACTTTTTACACATCCTTTGACCAGTAACTGACAACTGCCCTTCTTGAATCAGCAGAAGGGGTAGAAAGGCTGTAAAAAGTATATCATGATCAATCGCAATGAAAGTTATGTGGCTGAGCTGGGATTCAAACTTGTGATCCCTGGATCTGCAGTTCGTGTGAAAGAGTTCCACGATGCTTATATATGAGCCAGTGCATGACAGAACTTGCAATAAGACTTTTGAGACTAGTGATGACTCAGATCAGTCTGCACATCTGCATATTCTGATCAGAGTCTTTGCTGATCGCATGTGCCTTCGACAGCCTCAAGGCCATCCAAAGAGGGATAAATTGTAGGTTTTGTAGTGCACTGGCTTATATGTTTGCCTTAGCTCAAGATAAGAGGGGCCATCAGGTAAAATATTTTTCTTCTTTCCCCACAAAAACATATACCATATTCAACCTAATTACCACATATATCCCTATTATAAGCGCACAGTCAAGCAATAAAATTCTGTAGTCTTCAGACTACAGCCAGTATACTTTTTGTCCACTTAAAATGAGTACAGTGAACCCTACTGTACAACGAAAATATTTGTTCCCAAATAAGTTGCCATTAAAAAGGATTTGCTGTTGTATGGAGTACTAAATGAGCAGATTGATATGTGAGAAAGATCTTGTTTTGTTTTTATTTCCTCATGGAACATATGTTTTGGATATTTGTTAGAATTCCCTCACTGAGGCAATTCTAACAAATATCCAAAACATATGTTTCTTTAATGTATTAAATACAATATTCTAGCAGTTCATGACTAATTGTTACCTCTTAAGTGAAGGTTTTGTGACAGTCAAATTGTCATTATAACAAATTTTGTTGTTGTATCGTGTGTCGGTATACAGAAGGTTGTCTGTACCAACATCACCTGATTTTAGAAATTAAAAAAACATATTGCATACGCATCTTAAACTAATCCTCTCATGAATGATTCTGCTGATATCTTTTCTTTGACAAGTGCCTTATTAGGTGGTTATTAATGTCTTGTCAGTAATTTTGAAACACCTACGCGCACAGTGTGGTTATTAGATCCAATACGGTAATATAGGTAGTCATTAGAAGTGTATTATCTGCAGCTATGGTTAGTGTTAAGTTTCCTTTGTATACCTTATCTTTTATAGTTCTCTTGTTCTTTCTTTTTTATTTTATAGAAGGCTTCATGGTATACTAGCTTTCTTGCTTGTCACCCTCTGAAAATAAAATAAATGGGAGCAGTCTTTCCTTCTTCACTGGATGTTTGCTTGGTCCCGATTTTGAATGATTTTTTTCTGACTTTAATGAAAAGGTTTTTCCTTACAATCTTATTTTTATCTTTTTGTTTTTAGCAGTGTTGGTACTCATCAGAAGAACCCAACCAACTAACATGAATTTTTTTGTCTGCTGAATTTTTCTGCCAAGAGTACATGACATTGTGGTTAAATAAGATACTCCGAATCTGTAACTTTTATTATGATGAACTTTGGATGATTTTTATGAGTTTGTCTGTCATACAATTATCAAGGGAACATCCCTGTCATTAACCTTTACCACTCGCTTGGCTAATTTCAGCAAACAACAATTTTTTCCCCCAGAAAACATGATTTGACATTTCATGCAAATTGTCTCCATTGCATGAAATGTCAAATCATGTTTCCTAAGAAAAATAAGAAAAATGTTTCAAAATGTTGCCAGCTGAAATTTTAATCATGCTGTTTATTAAGATCTTCAAAGCTCCATTTAAATATAGCAGATGTTGAGCAAAGTTCACATACTCCTGGCCATCATAAGCCATTAGATGCATGTGATAAGAGAGAAAGAAAAATGTACAAATAAAGGGAATGATAAGCATGAGGATGCTGATTCTCATTACACTATACAACAAGTCATACTCAATGTTTGTACCAAATTTCAAAATCCTAAGTAGAGCAGTTCCTGAGAAATCTTTGATGAAAAAAAAAGTTTACACAGACAGACAAACATTGTTACAGAAAAGACAAAAACCATATACCCCCTATATACTTTCTATGCTTGGGGTATAGAAAGAAAAATGTACAAGTAAAGGGAATGATAAGCATGAGGATGCTAATTCTCTCTTACACAATACAACAAGTTATGATGTTTGTACCAAATTTCAAAACCCAAGGTAGAGTAGTTCCTGAGAAATCTTTGATGGAAACTAGAAATGTGTCCACAGTACACGGATGCCCCCACCCGGACCCCTAGCCCTACCCAGGGGCATAACCCTGGGGCACCTGTATATACATTAAAAGGTCTTGATGTAGGTAAGTGTCATACAAAGTTTCAACTTTCTAGCCCAGAAGGTATAAAAGTTATTAGCTGCAAGAGAAACGCCGATGTAAATTTGCACCTAAACTTGCAGGTAAACTTTAACCTGGTTACGAACGTGATATACGCACCTACGCTTGTAACATCACGGCAAAACACTATATGCCCCACTCCTGCCAAAGGCAGGCGGGGGCATAAAAAAGTTTACACACAGACAAGTATTGTCATAAACTATATACCCCCTATATACTTCGCATGCCAGGGGTATAAATATCTTTCTTATTTCTCCACGAAAACATACTCTGTAGTACTCATTAGAAGCACCTTGGTTATTTACTTTTAATGCGTACACACAGCATATCTTTTCATGGAGAAATAAAAAAATATTACTACTTTTCGGTTGAAAAAAAGAAATGCATTATCTGGAGTTAAGATAATTACCCAAACACAATCTTTTATTGTACTATTCTGATTTGAACACATTTAACCATTAACCCATATAATTTTTCCCAGAAAATAGGCATTATCTGGAGTTAAGATAATTACCCAAACACAATCTTTTATTGTACTATTCTGATTTGAACACATTTAACCATTAACCCATATAATTTTTCCCAGAAAATAGGCTCCTAGATTTCATTTAAATTGACTCCTAATGCATAGCCTATTATATGAGAATTTAGATTTTTTGTTTTCCTGTGAAATTTTTATCCAGCATGCAAAGTGTTAATAGGAGTCTAATACCCAAATACTTTGTGCATATATTTGTCAATAAATCATCTACAACAGGACCAAAATCATTCAGAATCTCATTACGAGGAACAAACTTGTAGTTCTTACATCTTTCATATTGAAACATGCAGTGTCTGCTATAACAAATATAGGAGGCACTGCCAATTCTGGAATTTATCATATAAAGTATACAAATGCATAGGAAAAGCAGGGCTGGGATCTGAACCCTTAACCTTCCAATCAAAGGCCTGATCAGACAACTTGGTATGTGCATTAATATTGTGAAGACCTGGTTTGGGATTGCTGATGGGCGGGCAAATATTGTTAAGTTTTGACAATTAAATGCCTGTCATATGATAGTGGCAGGTAACAATATGTGAAGTCAGTCCCAGTTGCTCAGTTGGTAGAATGTTTGCCTTTTCTATATCAGGAAGGTGGCGATAGGTGATCTATTCAAACTGTCTGTACAACTAAACTTGATCCCAACAAAATAATAAAAATGAACATGATAATAACTTACTGTGTATGCCAACAGCCAAGAACTGTAGCTAGCATCTAGGTATTCCAATGAGAAGCTCCAGATAGATTCTTTGGGGCTTAGAAATTGTATTTGGCCAACAGAAACAATCATTTTCAAGCGCAGGTAAATGTCTTACATTAGTGATAAAGTACCATGTTGCTTGTCACATCTTGTCATATCTAAGGTGGTATAGCTTTTACTGAAAGGGATGCAAGAAAACCAAAATCAACTGAAGGTGTCCCCAAAAGGAACAGTCTAAAGTAAAGGAACAGTGAAGGGCAACCCCATCTCAGCAGTGCAGATCCAAGTTTGAGATCTGCAGAATGCGGCGTCTGTTAAGAGTTAACACTGTTTGCAAAAGCACACGAACTTTGTAAACCTACAACAAATAAAACAAACTTGACTTAGGGGATAACTGCATTCAAATTTGTCATTTGGGGAGGTAAATCGGCGGTTTTACGGTCAGAAATTTCGTTTTACGGCGACGCGTCAGCGGAGCCATAAAACGTAATTTGCGACCGTAAAACCGCCGATTTACCTCCCCAAATGACAAATTTCAATGCAGTTATCCCCATTCTAATGCATTTATTCATTTTTCCTGTTGAATAACTGTACTATTTGCACAAAGCGACAAGTGCTGTGAGCTGCGTAAAACCAAATGCTAGCCAATGAGAAGCGACGTTACGTGATGACGTCGGATTTCCTACAGTATATCGCAGAATATACTGTCGCAAATTTTTGACGTTATCCAATCAGACGTCGCGTTACATACGCAAGTGCATTAGAATTAACTTTCAAATGCACATGTCCAATATATCTGTCCAAAGGCATGTTTTGGGACTTTGGCAATCAGTGTAGACCCTAATCAGATGCTCAGAATGAGGCATCTTTGTTCATTTACAGTGCAGGATTTTTTTTATTTTTTGCAAACTTACATTGAACAAAGCAAAACTGACACTCCTTAAATATGAAATAATTCTGTCAAAAGGCAATTTGCTAACATTTGTGAAAGGTGAAGACCCAGATCAAATGCTGCAGAATGCCCAGTCTGATCAAGGTCTCCACTGTTTGCTTAATGTACAGGAATTTGTGTAAATATACAAAAAAAGTCTGACACCACAAAAATTCAAAATAAATGCAAATAAGGCACTTTTGGGACATTGGCAAACAGGGTAAACCTAGATCAGACACCACAAAATGAGGGCAGTATCTGATCAGGGTTGTCACTGTTTGCTTAATCTACAGGAATTTTTGTAAAGCTTACAACAAATAAAACAACTCTGACACTCCTTAAACTTTAAATGGATCTGTGACTGTTTATTATCCTACATCGCCAAAGTGTGGTACATTCTTATTTGGAAAGCTATCTTTTGCAAAACCAATGAGACAGTAACCTAAGTACATGTATCCAAAATGGGGCAATGAAGATGTCTGCAATGGATGACTGAAAGCATAATCAGATTAGTCAAAGAAAATTAATTCATTTACAGGGAGGTAAAAACAAAAGTAATGTATCCACCCCCAGCTTAAAAAGCGAGACTACTTCTTTGTGACAAAATCACTACATCCTCCATGTGGTTTAGTTCCCTCAGTAAAAACAGACATTTTGCAGAAAAAAAAAACAACAAAAAAAAAAACACTCAGGATTTTAGTAGTTAATCACTAGAACTAAAAGTACGTGTACCTGTCTTTCGGTAGAAAATGCCATCCCTCTGGAGCCTGTTTGATAAGAAATCAAGTCTCAAAGGTTGGCTCCTTTGCAAAAGCACTGCAAAGAAAAAAGATCTGTGAGCTACTTGCCTGCCTCTCTGTACTTTCAGTATTTTGATTATATGAATTTATATAATTTATAAAATATTAGCAAAAATTACCTTACCATATTTACATTTAGTATTTGGACACCTTAACTCCTCACCATACTTGTCCCAAAATTTGAAAAAAATCCACATTTCTACCAGGTCCTGCTGATGCATCTAAAAACTGCTGGATAAGTGGCAAACAGTGTAGATACTGCATTCTGCCACATCTGACTTTTCATGCACTTAGCCTGGGTAAATGTTGTTTTTAATGCTCTGTATGCTGGGTAAAAATTTCAGCAGACGACAATTTGATGTCCTTTGCTGAAATAGTCCAGAGGATGGTTAAAAAATCTGGTACTTCACAAACTTTACTATTATGCTCATAACAGTGATATTATTGTTTTTTGTTGTTTTTTTTTTAAAAAAAAACAGGGCTTGATGTCCGGTACAATTCAACTGCTAATCTGCTGCAAACAGAGTTTTATAGGACATGAATGGTTTTCTTAGGACACATTATGCAAGCATCTTTATTTCAAAATGAATATTTTTTTTTTATTATTTTGACCTTACTACTATAACTAGATCTGATTTTTTGTTTGTTTGTTTTGTTTTCTGTTTCATATTTTTCCTCAACTAAAACCATCTATATATACAAAAAAAATAAACATGATCCTTATAACCCTTGTTTGTCATGCTGAATAAATTAGGATTCCATGCCCAATATTAATTTTCAGCTGTTAGATTACTCAAACCAGGTTGTTGATACATATTTGCATTCTAATTGACAAACAGTGCAGATCCAGATCAGCCAACTAATCTGGATCTACACTGTTTTCAAAGACAGGAAATACACAGATTCAGCAGGACTAGGGTTAACCCTTATATCCCCAATCAAAAATGCAGCAGACTACATTCTGAAATAATATTTTCTTGATTTTTTCAATGAAAATAAGGCCTGACATTACAGTTAGTGAATCATCTGCCTAGTATATGATCCATATGAAATGTCATGCCTTATTTCCTCTGAAGAAAGAACAAAAAAAAAATAGTTTGTTGTCTGCTACAATTTTGTTTGGGGCTTTAAGAACTAATGTAAGAGTACAAACAGGTACTGTAAAATCTCTAACAGACGCCTGGGAGTTTATTAGAATCATTATCTTTCATGAAGAGGGGGATGGGCATTTATTAGAGGCTATAGAAACCTGCAAATCACATATGAAGGTCCAAAACGATCAGTTTCTTTCTAATGGCCGCCATCTTGTTTTCTCAGATACAATAGTCGTGCCTTAGAATAGAATAGTAGTAGTACCACATCTCTCTTTACTTTGCGAGTATCATTAACTCTTTTCTCGTTTCGCGTAAAATGGCAAAATACATAAAACCTTTATTTTGTTTGACTTGTTTAATTTCCGATCCTTCGAATCCAATGTCACAAAAAAGTTCCTATGAATCAACATCGGAGGCAAGGCTCTCCTGTCTGTCTGTCATTTAGCTTCATTAACAGGTATAGTTTGGCCACTGAGGCTTCATTAGGGAGTATAAGCTAACATGATGAATTTATAATACACGATCTCCTGCATCGGGCCTCTTTGCAGTTCTGCAAATATGCTGCCAGCTGCGATTATGTATTATGAATTTGCGAGGGGCAGTCAAACGTGTGTACTCTTTCATATATTTCTTCCTATGTTCCATACATAATTGACATTAAATCAGCTGAATTTATTGAAGATTTAACCCTTTATATGACAATGGAATCTTCCACCCAAAGACATATGAAATTGTATTATTTACGTCCTTGTTCCTCCTAATAAGTTTTGAGCACTCCTTTTGCAGTAATAGGTTTGTTTTGTTTATGGTAAAATTAACAGAAACGTGTGAACTTTAAGCAAACAGTGTAGACCATGATCAGATACCGCGGTGCGTCTGATCTGGGTCTACACTGTTTGCCAATGTCCCGCTAGGCATACCGTATATTGGTCGAATAATTCCAATGGTTGACTAATATTTTTTCAACTTATTATGCAGTGTAGTGTAATCAAATTTAATTTTCTGTGTAGTTGTAGCTCATTGTTTATTGATCAACCCTAATCGACCACGTGTTTATGGACGCTGGCTCTAAAACTTTCCGCTGGAAAATGCTGCGGTGCCGCCTTTGATGTTAGGAAGACACAGGTCAAACACACGATGGGGGTCAGCAAGATCGTGTCTGTCGAATGTGTTATTAAAGGTCACCATGTTTACCGGATTACTTATTCTTGTGGGACAAACTTGGATTGTTTCTTTGAGCCTGATAATCAGCATAGTGACAGTGCGATCATTGTAAAGAAAGGCGATAATACTGTCGGACATATTCCGGAAGGTTTATGTGAGTCTTTGACACAGTTGCACGAGGAGGGCAGTATTGTTCATATCACTTCCGAAATTACTCCACTGCAGAAGGGACTTTTGTTCAAGACGGAGGACGGGAAATTCCCTGTATTTACGATTTAATTTGGACCACAAGAGAAAAAGATTTTTGCGTTCGGCGATCAAGCAACAAATTTGGAAACTTTCAGCATAAGGTAAGGTCTTTTTTTTTCCAGTGGGCATTTAATAGAGGCTGTAATTTTTCGAGAATTGTCCAAAAAAATCGCCATTTTTAACATCCAAATCGGGGGGTGGGCGTTTATTAGAGCCTGGGCGTCTAATAGAGATTTTACGGTACTATATTACATCAAAGTACACAGATCAAGAGCTGTCACAAAACAACACAGCTTACCTGAAAAGATGCTTGCTCACTATGAAAGCAAAATTCTAAACCCATGACTTCACCTCTAGGTCACTGGCAGAGTTGGGCTAGTACTGAAAAAAATTTTTGCCACCATCCACTAAAACAATATATACATATACAGAATCCAGTAAAGGATTAACCATTACCACTCTATGGTAATGGTAATGACAGATGACAAATTCATAATATTTTTCTTATTTTTTCCAATATATAGGCTGACATTTCATGCAAATTGTCTCCAGAGGTGGAGATAATTTTCATGAAATGTCAAAGCTTGTTCTCTGGGGAAAAAAAGAAAGAAAAATATTTCAAAATGTCACCCGCTGAAGTTTTCACCTTGCAAACTAAGCATTAAGAAGATCATTTCAAATCTTTTAACAGAAAACTTTGACATAAAAATTCTTAGTCTCTGACACTGACTTCTGGGTCACTGGCAAGAACAAGATTTTCATACACAAAATAAAAGCATGGCAGGGTAAGAAATAAGCAACTGCCCACTTGCCCAACTGGGCTAAATTTGAGGGTTAAGTTGTTACTTTTGCCAGAAAACAGGATCTGACATTGCATGCAAATTTTCTTCATTGGAGACAGTTTGCACGAAGTGTCAAAACCCAGTTTTCAGCAAAAACAACAAAAATAATTGATATGTTGTCTGCTAAATTTTTTTTTCTAGCATGCTTTACCATTAATTAGTACAGGAAAATTAGCTGTGAGAAAAAATTGTGGATGATTTTAGACAGACCGGCCGATGGACGGACTCAGAGAAAGATTATTATAGGGCACCAGCAAATGTGGGCCCTAAACAGGTTTTCATGCACAAAAACTGCAAAAGGCCATCATCTCACATAAATACACACAAAGAAAGTCTATATTACATCCATACCTATTTGTTCTTCCTGTTATTTGGTCAATACTGCATGAACTATTTCCAAGAAATAGTGCATATAAGGTATAAAACACAGCACTTACCTGGCTGTGCAGCAATTTCAAATGTAAAGCCATGGCCACCGTGACAATACTGCATCAATTGTCACCTGAAAATAGTTCAGTCAAGGTATAAAACCCACTATACCTTATAATGCACAATGTGGGAGCCTTATAATGCACAATGTGGGAAAAAAGCCCTTATGCCATATGCAAATAACAAAGGTCCAGATGAGCCTGCGCATCCTTGCAGTTTGATCTGGACATTCTCTGTTTGTCAATATATACTACAATATCTATTGATTCTGCAAGTGGGCAACAAAGGCCCTGATCAGCCTGTGTGAATGCACAGGCTAATCAGGCCTACATTGTCTTGCAAACTGCATAAGGGCTTTATTGTATTAACCATATTGTATTGATATTTTTCTTATTTCTACATTTAAACATTAGTTGTTGCACCCACAAAACACCGCAACCTCTTTATAACACTATAAGTGGGCTCCAAAGCAAAAACTGAAAGCTAAACAGCCATATTGTCTCCAAGCAAAAATGTATAGATAATATAGAAAAGGACCATAAATGGTCATTTTTCTATATAATCTATACATTTTGGTTAGATACAACATTTTGGGATCAATCTTTAAACTGTTATATATCCAAAACTGCACTATAATGAATTGTGTCGTTAGTTAACATAGTTAACGTATTGTTAAATCTTTGATCATCAAATATGGCATATATGCTAATATTTTTGCTGAAAAAATGTGAGTAGCTTTTGCATTTGCAAAAGCTACTCACATTTTTTCAGCAAAAATACCTGTGAATTAGATATTGTACTTACTAGAACAGTTAACATTTTGACCACTAACAAGCTTGTTAAGCTAATGACATGCTGAACAACTGGGCTCTTGACAATGCTTTTATCTAAAGCTATGTAAGACAGGCCAGTTGTAAACACTATATTACATGGCTAAAATGATAAAAAAAAACCCTGACAATTAAGAACATGAGGGAGGTATACATTACATAGACTTGTAATTAAAAAAAAAAAAAAACGACTAGAATTTGTTTTCTAGATGTAAATGAATGTCTCCCCCTTTTGAGTACTGTTTTGTACAGCTAGTTAGGGCCAATTGGAGCTAGTATATTCAACTTAGAACTAGGTAAAAGGGTATAAAGTATTTACAATGTACAAAGGGCCATAACTCCAAAAGTAGAAAATAAGAGTTACAGTTCTTGCATTCTGCACATTGTCTCAAAAGATTTTCAAGCTATAGAGGAGGCACAAGTATATGAGAGAGATCACTTTTACAATGTTCAAAGGACTGTAACTCCAAAAGTAGGTTAACAGGTTACGTTTCTTGTATTCTGCACATTGTTATGTGGTGCAATATATTTGTGTAAAGTTTTCTAAAAACATCTCTAATGGTTTTTAAGTTACAGAGGGGACACAAGTATATGACAGAAATTACTATTTACAATGTTCAATGGGCCACAACTCCAAAGGTAGGAAAACCAGAGTTAGGGTTCTTGTGTTCTGCATGTCATCTCATGGTGCTCTATATTTCTGTAAGGTTTCACAAAAATATCTCGAAAGTTTTACAAGTTACAGAGCAGACACAAGTGCATGAGAGAAATCACTACGTGTATTTACAATCTTCAATGGGCCACAACTCAAGTAAGGAAACCAGATATGTAGTTCTTATGTTTTTCATGTTGTCTGGTAGAGCTTTTATATTTCTGTAAATTTTCATATATAAATATCTACAACAGTTTGCAAGTTGCAGAGTGGACATGATTTTATGACAGACAGACGATGGACAGACCATGGAAAAAACAATATGCCTCCACCTATAGCAGGGGAGACATAATTACTCTTATACTTTTCTCTGTTATTTTGTCTCACTTCTGCAAAGAACCTTGAGAACTGGTCATCCAGTGAAGCAGATGTAGCTTAAAAATTTTCAGGCAATTCCTTTTCTTAGATACACTTTGAAGAGTTTCACAGCAGTTTCTGTGCTCTATTTGTTTTTTTCCGTCCTTTTTCTGTTACAATTATTTCTAAATCCTCTGAATTTAGTGAAACAATTCTCTTTTTTGTGTTTGCTGCCATTTTTTTGCAGAAGACACCTGCCAGGGAGCTGTTTGTAACATGAAATATGATTGGCTTTTGAGAATTATGTATTTTAATTTGATTGGCTGACTTTTGACTCAATATCATGTACATTTCATTCTGTCAGGATATTCATTTAATTTTATCACTCATGTCTGTACAAAAATCTGTCAAAATAATTAACCTCTGGAAACTGGTTTGATCTGGTTTTTGCCTAAATATTAACCTGGAGAGACCAGAAGGTTAACATACAGATTTGTCAAAGCTGTCTCAGCCAGTCAGAGGAAATCTTTTTTTCTGGTTGTATAAAATTATGCAGTTGATTCATTCTGTTGAGGTTAACATCAAGATTTATCAACCCGAGAAAGTGATGTTCGCTGAGGTGAAACCTAGATGAACATCACTTTTCAGGGTTGACAAATCCTGATGTTGACCTGAGAAGAATGCATCAATTGTTTTGTTATATGACTATTTTTAGTTGTCTGCCAGCAGTGACAAAAATGACGTAGACCGGTCCTTAACCATAGACAGTCTATTTTTAACCCATGTTATGCTGAATAAATTAAGATATCACGCACACTTCTAATTTTCAGCCGATCAGATTACTCAATCAAGACTTGATACAAATTCAAATACTTAATGGCAAACAGTGCAGATCCAGATCAGTTGGCTTCTGACTGATCTGGATCTGCACTATTTCAAAGGCAGGGTATATCCGGGCTCAGCAGGACAAGGGTTAATAAGCAGCAGCTAGTTTTAGGAAACATCAGGACTTATAAAAGTTTCAGCCAATCAGAGAATGCATTTGCTGGCAGTCAGATAACAGTCTTTCAGGTTATATAACAAAGAAAACCATATATGGTACACCTGCTCAAAATGATAATTTATTCAACTTCTTGTTTAATGACATGTAAACCATTGTGGGTCATCTTGTGTCGTTTTCTAGAGAAAGGGAAAAAAGGGGGAAAGATGAGTACACTTAGGGGAGGAGAAGAAAGAGAAAAATAAAGGAAAATAAGGGAAAAAGCAAATGACAGTGCAGAAACAGAAGAAATACTAATATGCACCCCTTCCTCCACTTTTTGTAAGTACATGGGGTACTTACCACCACCCTAAGATCTATGTCTCTATTTTTACTAGCGTAATAATACCAGATCAGATGCTGCAGAACATGGCATCTGATCAGGGTCTACACTGTTTGCCATATGTACAGCAATGGTTTACACACATCAACAGGTCGTAGAATATCCCAGCTAGCATTCTTTATAAATCTACAGCGGGCCGTTATCGACCTGTCAGCTACAAGTATGGTAAGTAGATAAGGTGTCCCAATACTTAGGGTAATTACAGTACCATATCTTCCTTTTTTCAAACTTGCACCAAGAATGCGAATTTTCTAAAGCCAAATTTTCTAAAGCATAAATTGCATTTTGTGGGCCTATCCCTTTAATACTTAGATATCTTAACACTTAGCATGCTCTGGGCAAATTCAGCAGATGACAAATGGACAATATATTTCATATTTTTCCCAGAAAATAGGCTTTGAAATTTCATGCACATTGTCTCTAGAGGAGACAATCTGCATGAAATGTCTAAGCATATTTTCCTAAAGAAAAAAAAAAAGAACACAAGAAAATATTTCAAATTGTCTGCTGAAATGTTTTCCCAGTATGCTGAGTGTTCATGAACTTTTCCATCAGGGCCCAGTTGTTCAAAGCTAACGACATTGTTAGTTAACAATTCGTTAAAATTTACATCGAGTGATACACAAATATGTTGAAATTTTTTGCTGAAAAAATGTGAGTAGCTTTTGCACTGCAAAAGCTACTCACATTTTTTCAGCAAAAAATATCAGAATATTGTACATTGAATCCGCTAAAACAGTTAATGAAATGACCCTTAACGAGCTCATTAAGCTAACGACACTTTGAACAACTGGGCCCAGGTCATAATCTGTGAAAAGTTCATGTCAATGTATCTAAAACATTGCTGGATAAGTTGCCATGCAGACCCTGGTCCAACACTGCATTCAGTGGTATCATCTGGGTCTGCACTGTTTTTTTTCCAATACTTAAGGTTATTATGGTACTTTCAAGAAGTGTATAAATATACTTTCTATGCAACATTGCTTTGAAATCAAATTAAAAAAAAATTAATGTCCATATTTTGGTGGGTTCTTAACTACTGAAGTTGGCCTTGGTGGTTCAGTTGGATGCCCATCTGACTGGTGATCAGGTTGCAGGTTCAATCCCTGCGGGGTCTGGCAACATTCTTTCATGGAGATTTACCATGGGATATTTTTTTTGCAGTCATCCTCTCTGCAGATTCAAGAAGGGCAGTTGTCAGATTCTGGTGAAACCATGTGCAAAAGTACTGGTTAACTGCTTAGAGGACTAAGCTGCCCAGAAAAAGTGTGGATAGGTAAACTGACCTTAATGGGTTGACTGGGCTGTAAAACTTAAACCAAAATAATAATAATAATAATAAAAACAACTAACTATTAAAGTGCTTATCACAACTGTAGCAGACATTTTTTTCTTTTATTTTTCATAGAAAATAGGGCTTGACATGTCATGTAAATCTTCTCCCTAGCAAATAAAAAACAGAATGTCTGCTACAATATTGCTAGGCATTTTAAGGCTTCAATTTTAAAAATCAAGTGACAGCTCCTTTAAAATGCAAAACATCATCAAGTTTATGTCTACATGTATTGAATTTTTCTTTGAACTTAACCCCTGTGTTCTTTTCATGAATGTCACATCTGGGAAGTAATGAGCACTGTTTTTTTTTTTTGTTTTTGTTTTTGAAATATGTACTTATATACACAGCTGTGAACTGCAATGTAAAAGTATGTTAAATAATTAAGTTCACAGACTAGCTTTCAAACATCTCAATTACATATAGCGGTACTCTTTACAGATTGCCTTGCATTATATGTGTTCCAAGAGAAATAAGAAAATATCGCACAGCTCAGATAAAGAAATAATCAAGATATGCTTTGTAATTATTATTGTTATTACTTGCAACAAAATTATCTTGAGCTCAATGGAATTGAACAAACACCACCTCTCAATCATTTGCATCGACCAATCAAATTGTTTTAAATATTCAGAAAAAATGAAACAAATAACTAATTTTGATTATCACATAGTAGCCCAAATTCACAACAGTCAACATGAAATATCTCGCGATGTAGATAACCTACATGCATGAAAATGTGATAATTCAGTTATACCATGGTTCTGCGCATGTATGTGCAATAATGCATTAGATCACGCTCGTGTATTATCACATTGTACATGTGCATGAACCATAGTACATGTATAACAAAGACATACTTGATACATTCTTTTTTTGAAATAATCCAGGACAAATTCAAAAGATTGCCTTGTCAAGGCAATTCCAATGAGTACCCACAAGCATAGCTCCAGATAAGAAGGAGTATGGTATTAATAACCAGAGTCCCCTGTCACAAACCAAGTTTCAAGGTCATTGGCCTTTCAATTCCTGAGATGAAGAATTTCAAATCCTTTTTACTATATATGGGCATGACGGCCATCTTGGTCATGTGACCCAGATCCCATAAACAAACTTTGATTTCCAAACCCAATGTAGGCTCTAAATGCAATTTAGGTTCTATCAGCCCAGCTGTTTCAGAAAAGATTTTAAAACTACTGAATCTGATGGACCTAGAACCAAGGTCAGTAAATGGCCTTGGCATTTGGTATTTATAAAAGTTAGTTTTAATGGCTGATTGCTTAAATCAACTTTGCTGTCACTGGCTACGACAGAATCAGAAAAATTCACTGGTTTGCCATTTTCCCATACAAAGCCTAGGAGACTGAATTTGACCTTGCTGTATAATAAGCCAAGGTCAATCAAGAGTCATCATTCGAACAGACTTGATAGGGCCTCAGCCATCAATGCTGCATACCAAGTGTCAAAGTCATCGGCTATTCAGTTCCTGAGAAGATTTTCAAAGGTTTTTACCATATATGGGTGTGGAGGCCACCTTGGTCATGTGGCCCAGACCTAGTGAACAAACTTTTGTTTCCCCACCCAATGGAAGCTCCGCATGTAATTTGGTTTCAATCTGTCCAGCAGTTCCAGAGGAGAAGTCATTTGAAAAAGTTACCGCCACTGAATCTGATGACACAGATGCCGATGATAGACCACTGTCTATCCTATAAGCTCTCCAGTTGCCTTTGGCTCTGGTGAGCTAAAAATCCATAGGTACAAAAATATAAGTGACGATACCTAGGCAATGCAATAATCAAAAAGCACAGCCTTCACAAGGCACAAAAAGAAGGAATGATGAGGAACAAATAAAGACAAAACAAAAGCCACATATGAAACCACTGATGTATAAAGACGAACAACAACAAAGGAACCACCCATGCTCTGTCCTAATGTTGCTAATAGTGTGACAGGTGGATGGATGTAAAAATAATGTTGCTCTCGCACACCCATTCCACATGGGGAAGTCATGTAGCAAGTTTGTTAAATTATGCCTGATAGTTTAGGAGGAGATAGCGTGACAGACAGACATATAGTGACCTTCTGACCCACCCGAAGATCGCATGGGGCAGAGTGAAAAATGATGTTGTTGTCAAACACCCTTACCACATGGGGAAGTCATGCAGCAAGTTAAGTTTTTCTGCCCAGTAGAAATAGCATGACGGATGGACAAACAGAAGGGTGTTCGTATGTATTGACATTTTGGGTATTACAGTGTAAATTTTTCGGCTCAAAATACCCTAAAAGATGCTTAGCTACCAACAAGTGCCTCAAATTTACTGAGTAATTTTTTTGGACACTAATGGAATAAATGGCAAGTACCCAATTCATGTCTACCCAATATATGCCCATTTGTGGGCTCGGATTGACGGATGGATTGACGGAAGGACTGACAGACAGGTGGACAGATGGACTGTGGGAGGTGTTTACAATATCTCAATTGCTAAAGCTTGGGGATAAAAGATAATAAATAAATAAATAAGCCATCTGCTATTGTTGTGAATGGCACTTTAAGTATTGGAATTGCCTTACCAAGGGAACTCCAAGGAGTAGCCATATCTTATGATCTGATCATAGCTACAGAAAGGAGGGAGTATCCACATAATAATTTTCTTATTTCTAGATGAAAATATATGTTGTGGGTACCCATTAGTAGTGCCTCAGTGAGGCACTTCTAATGAGTACCAACAACATATGTTTTTGTTGAGAAACAAGAAAAACAAGCAAATTCCATGGGGAATTTATGTCCCCCGCCTTATTTTTATTTGAGGTGTTAAAAATGGTAAAGTTAACCAGAGGACCACTGGTCCTGTATCAAATACCTAAGTATTGAAGCAGGAAACCAGTGATAAAAAATAATTTCAAGATTCTGAAAAAAACCTCATGCATATCTTCAGACCATCCTTAAAGCACCTGTAAAGTTTCAAAGGATCGGCTTAAAACTGTGGTAGGAGTTACGGGGTCAAGGTACCTACTCCCTATATGCTTCTGTAGTATTAGAACTCAAAAAATGTCTAAGTTAAAAATGCAGAAAAAGTGGTAAAAAATTATTTCAGGATTCTGAAAAAACCACATGCATATCTTCAGGCCATCCTAAATGCCCATGTAAAGTTTCAAAAGGATCGGACAAAAACTGTGGGAGGAGTTAAGGGGACAAGGTGCCTGCACCCTATACACTTCTGCAATATTAGAACTCAAAAAATGTCTAAGTTAAAAATGCGGAAAAAGTAATAAAAAATTACTTCAGGATTCTGAAAAAACCACATGCATATCTTCAGGCCATCCTAAATGCCCATGTAAAGTTTCAAAAGGATCGGCCAAAAACTGTGGGAGGAGTTAAGGGGACAAGGTACCTACTCCCTATACACTTCTGTAGTATTAGAACTCAAAAAATGTCTAAGTTAAAAATGCGGAAAAAGTAATAAAAAATTACTTCAGGATTCTGAAAAAAACACATGCATATCTTCAGGCCATCCTAAAAGCCCATGTAAAGTTTCAAAACGATCGGCCAAAAACTGTGGGAGGAGTTAAGGGGACAAGGTACCTACTCCCTATAGACTTCTGTAATATTAGAACTCAAAAAATGTCTAAGTTAAAAATGCGGAAAAAGTGATAAAAAATTATTTCAGGATTCTGAAAAAAACACATGCACATCTTCAGACCATCCTTAAAACACCTGTAAAGTTTCAAAAGGATCGGACAGAAACTGTGGGAGGAGTTAAGGGGACAAAGTACCTACTAAAAACTCGGAACCACGCACCACGCACCACGTGCCACGCACCACGCGCCACACACCACACGCCACGCACCACGCGCCACGCACCACGCCCCACGGAAAACCAAAAACAGTGTCCCTCCACTTTTCTTCGAAAAGGGGGGGGACAAAAAATCAATACTTTTTGGCTGAAAAGGCTGTCCTATCTGGAGATATGTTTGGTACAAATTAAAGCTCTGAGAATTAAAGTTACCCAAAATTATCCCCTCAATTATTATCTAAATTGAAGCTACAAGAATCTAACAATTATCCCAAATTATCCCCAAGATCATTACCTTATCAAGAGTTACAACGGTCCATTACTGAAACACACAGATCATTTCAAAATAATAATGAGCTGGGGCAAAGCATTTACTATTAGAAACTGCTGTGTGCCCAGTGAAAACTCAGATCAGCCTGTGCAGATGTGTAGGGTGATCAGAATTTTCCCTGTCTGCCTGAAGACACTTTAACCCTTATCCTGCTGAATAATTTAATTAGCCACACCCATTTCTGACAATCAGCCAATCAGATTACATCATACAATGTTTTTGTTCAAATTCAGAAATTGAATGACAATCAGTGTAGATCCTGATCAGATGGCTTCTTCAAAAGCCATCTGATCTGGATCTACACTGTTTGCAAAGGTAGGGATTGTGGTGAACAGCAGGATAAGGGTAAAATCCTTGGCTAAACACAGAGTGCCTAGTAAAGGGTCTGATCAGGCTAGTAAAGTGTCTGATTAGACTGTGGGGATGCACAGGCTGATTTGAGTCTTCACTGGCACACATGCAATCTTGAAGGGAATGCTGTGCCCCGGCTCAGTTTTAGTGTTGCAATGTATTAAAACAATTTCAGTACATTCACCCATATAATGATATAAATTGCAATTAAAACCTACAAAAAAATATAACCAGACAGACAGTGCCAGGGGTGCTATTAGCTTTAGCCTTTACTACTCTCTGGGCTAATTCAGCAGATGACAAATTTGTGATATATTTCTTATTTTTTCCAGAAAACAGGATTTGACATTTCATACAAACTGTGATTATTGGTGATAATTTGCATGAAATGTCAAATCCTGTTTTTTCTGGGGAAAAATAAGAAAAAATATTTCAAAATGTTGTCTGCTGAAAATTTTAATGCAGAGTGCCAAGCATTAATATTTTATCGTCCTGTGGGACTTTTTTACTGTAACTTTTTCTGGACTGTTTTATTCACTTTGTACAAAAAAGAAAAGCATAGCTCTCAATAAGTGAAAGGCATTGATATTTTTCAGACAGCAGTTTGGGTGTTTACATCCCTTTCAACATTATTTAAGTCATAATGAGACTACAGAAGAATGATAATGAAAGGCTCTGTGCAACTAGACAAAGTGCCCAGTGGGGCACGTATACCCCCGAAGAGCGCTACCGCCAGTTTTTAACGAGCACAAAATATGTAGCTTTGACTCTGGAGATGGTAGGATGGATGAATTCCATGCTGATAGCTATATCCCCTAAACCTCTCTGTAGGAGGATAATAAAATTCAACAAAAGGTCTTGATGGTATAGCTATATAAACTTAGATGCAATTTTTTTTTACTTTTATATGAAATTTCTAAGTCTGTGACCTTGACCTGAAGGTCATACCCTATATCTACCAACATGTCAAATATAAATGAAATTCCTCAAAGGTTCTTGATGGTATAGCTATATAAACTTAAACACAAAAAACTTTGACTTTTTTATGAAAATTCTAAGTCTATGACCTTGACCCCAAGGTCACCCCTGGGGTGGGGATGGTGCTAATAAAAACTTTAGACCTATATCTACCATCATGCCAAATATGAATGAATTCCATCAAAAGGTCTTCAAAATATGAACAAAGTATGAACAAATAATGTTTCAAAGGACGGACGGACAGACAAAAAGATTTCTTTCTGATAGCTATATCAGCTCAACCTTTCAGTTAAGGGATAATGAAATTTAATAAAAGATCTTGATGATATGGCTATATAAACTTAAACGCAAAAATTTTTACTTTTATATGAAAATTCTAAGTTCGTGACCTTGAACTCGGTCACACCCGGGGTGGGGATCATGCGGAGTAAGACGCTAGGCCGATATCTACCAACATGTAAAATATAAATGAAATTCCTCAAGGTCTTGATGATACAGCTATATAAACTTAAACACAAAAAACTTTGACTTTTTTATGAAAATTCTAAGTCTGTGACCTTGACCCTAAGGTCACCCCCAGGGAGGGGATGGTGCTGATAAAAACCTAAGACCTATATATACCATCATGCCAAATATGAATGAAAACCATCAAAGGGTCTTCAAAATATGAGTTCTTATAACATTTAACGCAAAAACTTTGACCCTAAGACAAAAAAAAAAGTATGAACGAATAATACTTCAACGGACTGACGGACAGACGAACAGATTCCTTGCTGATAGCTATATCAGCTCAACCTTTCAGTTAGGGGATAATGAAATTTAATAAAAGGTCTTGATGATATGGCAATATAAACTTAAACGCAAATATTTTTACTTTTATATGAAAATTCTAAGTTTGTGACCTTGACCTCGGTCACATCCAGGGTGGGGATCATGCGGAGTAAGATGCTAGGCCGACATCTACCAACATGTCAAATATAAATGAAATTCCTGAAGGGTCTTGATGATATAGCTATATAAACTTAAACACAAAAAACTTCGACTTTTTTTACTAAAATTCTAAGTCTGTGACCTTGTTCCCAAGGTCACCCCCGGGGTGGGAATGGTGCTGATAAAAACTTTAGACCTATATCTACCAACATGCCATATATGAATGAAATCCATCAAAGGGTCTTCAAAATATGAGGTCTTATAAACTTTAACACAAAAACTTTGACCCTGTGACTTTTTTACAAAAATTCAAAGTCCGTGACCTTGTTCCCAAGGTCACCCCGGGGTGGGGATGGTGCTGATAAAAACTTTAGACCTATATCTACCATCATGCCATATATGAACAAAATCCATCAAAGGGTCTTCAAAATATGAGGTCTTATAAACTTTAACACAAAAACTTTGACCCTGTGACGGAAAGACGAACGAACGAACGAACGAACGTACGAACGAACGAACGTACGTACGAACGAACGGACGAACGGAAAAGCGAAAACTATATACCCCAACATACTTCGTATGTCGGGGGTATAATAAAGCACCATAAAGCCATGAACTGAATTCTGCTGGATGAATGGATGGACAAACAAACTACCCCAAAATAATATGCCCCTCCAACTTCTTCAAACATTTTTCTTTAGGAATATCTACATCATGTAGCCGGACATACCTAAAATTGAAAATGGACTCTTTCAATACATAGTGTGGGAGAGTTTATTCACTCTTTATTGGGTTAAAATATTATATCTTATTAACTGACAAAAAGTATTGATATTTTTCTTATTTTGCCACAAAAACATATATTGTGGGTACTCATTAGAAGCACCTCCATGAGGCACTTATTATGAGTACCCACAATATATACATTTTCATGGAGAAATAAGAAAAACTAGAATGGGCAGTCAATGGCACCCCATTGCATATCCCCAGGATCATTGCTAATGATGCTAATAACATGACTGATGAACGGACATACAGATGGACTAGCTCTTGCACACCCTTACCATGAGGGGAGATCATGTAGCAAGTTTGGTTAAAATCTGCCCAGTGGTTTAGAGTAGATAGCGTGATGGACAGATGGAGGGACAGACACACTAAAAAATAATGTTGCTCTCCCACACCCTTACCATGAGAGGAGGTTATGTAGCAAGATTGGTTGAATTCCATCCAGTTGTTTCAGAGGGGATAGCATGACAGACAAATGGACAGACAACAGACACATGGAAGGGCAGAGGCACGGAAAAATGATGTTGCTCTCTAAAACCCTTGCCATAAAGGGAAGTAATGTAGCAAGTTTTGTTGAATTCAGCCCAGTGGATTAGGAGATAGTGTGACGGACAGATGCACGAACGAATGCATGGATGGATGGCTGCACAGAGAAATAATGTTGCTCTTGCACACCTTTACCATGAGGGGAAGTATGTAGCAAGCTTATTTGAATTCTGCAAAGTGGTTTAGGAGGAGATAGCGTGACAAACAAATGGACAGATGATGGATGCAAGGATGGACACACAGAAAAATAATGTCTCTGTACAACCTAACCAGGTGGGGAAGTCATGTAGCAAGTTTGGTAGAATTCTCCCAGTGGTTAAGGAGGAGATAGCATGATGGACAGACGGATGGACAGACAGACAGATAGATAGACAGACGGATGGATTGAGGGTCGACCAGTTGGTTGGTTGGATGGACGGACAGAAGTGTGGACAGATGGATGGAGGCATTCACAATATCCCCATCGCTTTTCTTTAAAAAGTATGGGGATAATATGTGGATACCCACTTTTTCTTTAGCAATGTATCAATACTGTTTTGGCTGAAGAAAGTACCTGTTCTGGAGCCATTTTTCTATTTCTTAATGTTCTTACGTAACCTGAAATTTTATATCAAGGCTTCACTTAGTGAAAAGGTGTTTTCAGGACATATGCAAATGGCATACGCCCATTCACTCAGTCCCATCAGGGTCCGTGCTCATCACTGATATGTTCTGTAGTAGCAGATGATGCTGTAAACAAACAGTAAAGGCCCTGATCAGACTGCAAGGATGTGCAGGCTGGTCTGTGCCTTTTCTGTTGGCACATCCCCTGAAGATAAAGGGGATCTCTTACTTTGTACCTGCTTTTAAATGTCATTTCATAGCTCTCTATAAAATGGTATCAGGTGAATATTTTTCTTATTTCTCCAAGTAAACATAGGTTGTGGGTACTCATTAGAAGTGCCTCCCTGAGACACTTCTAATGAGCACCCACAACATATGTTTTCAAGGAGGAATAAGAAAAATATCAATATGTTTCTGTTGAAGAATGTGCCTTATCTGGAGATATGTCATTTGTGGCAATAATTGGTATTCCATCAGATCTGTAAGAGTATACCATATAAGCTGCGTCAAGTGAAAAAGTGCCTTCAAACATGCCCAAATTGCACAGATTAAAAATCATCCTGCGCATGTGCAAAGTATCATCTGGGCCTTTGCTCTCCATTCATACATTCTGTAGTATCCTATGATTCTTTTAGGAGACAGTGAAGACCCTGAACAGACTTCGCTGTCTGCATATGCCCAAAGACATATTTGCAAAGCACGGACCATATAAGTCATATAAGAAATAAGTCTGTAGTCATTCTGAAGGAGACAGATTTTTCTAGACTGAACCACTTCAAAAGAGAACATGATCAAACCATTTTCAGCATAGGTGAGCTGTGGATGCCTAGACCAGACTGTGCACATGTGCAGAATGGTCAGGGTATGCACAGTTCACTATTGAACCTATACCATTCTATGGGCAAATTCAGTAGACAACAAATTAATGATATTTTTCTATATTTCCCAGAAAATAAGCTTTGGACATTTCATGCAAATTGTCTCAAGATTATTTTTCGCAGAAAATAAGCTTTGACAGTCCATGCAAATTGTCTCCTTAGGGGACAATTTTCATGAAATGTCAATGCCTATTTGTTCTGGGAAAAAAAAAAAAACAAAACTATTTCACATTGTCATCCGCTGAAATTATTACCAAGCATGTTTTTAGGCATAAAAAAGGGTAAAAATATACCATATTTACTGTACCCCAGGTACTGGGATACTGAAACACCTTAACTGCTTACCATACTTGTCCTAAAATTTGAAAATCCCATTTTGCTACCTGTTGACATGTCTAGAAATGTTGGATATTAAGTGGCAAATAGTGTGGACCCTAATCAGATGCCACACAGTTTGCTCAAACCTCTCTGTCCACTACTTAAGATTATTGTTACAGCAGTACAAGTACAAACACTGTGTGAGGATTGGGGCAGACAGGCCTGAGCAAACAGTGTACACCCAGATCAGACACTGCAGAATGCATTTAGTATTGGGACAGACAGGCCTGAGCATACAGTGCAGATCCAGATCAGATGCCACAGAATGCAGTATCTGATCAGTCTCTACACTGTTTGCCATTCATCTTACTAATTTTAGACACAGCAATTTTTAGACATAGTAAAATGGACTTCTTCAAATTTTTGGACAAGTATGAAAAGAGTTCAATTGCCACAATATTTACCTCTCTCTGGACAAATTCAGCAGAAAACAAATTGATAACATTTTTCCTATTTTTCCCAGAAAACAGGATTTAAATGTTAAAACCTTTACCCCTCTCTGGACAAATGCAGCAGAAAACAAATTGATAACATTTTTCTTATTTTTCTCAGAAAACAGAATTTGCATGGAATGTCAAAACCTGTTTTCTGGGAAAAATAAGAAAAAATTTTGTCTGCTGAAATTTTTACCCAGAGTGCTAAGCATTAAGGTCAATATGGTATCTAGACACATCTTGCACTATATGTGCGGTAGTCGGTCCCACCAGACTCTCTCCTATTATATTCTGAGACACAATTAACTGCCATTAAAAGGATTTAATAAAACTTCTTACTTGTATGACAACTGGGCATTAATTAACCCCTAAAGTGGTAATCACAACTGCAGCAGACGACATTTTGATTTTATCTTTTTGTATTTTTATATTTTTTTGCAGAGAAAATATATTATTTTTCAGAGATTAGATGGCATTTCATGCAACAGACAGTTGATTCACATGAAATGCCAAGTCATATTCGCTGAAAAAATGCAAAAAAAAAAAAAATCAGAATGTCGTCTGTGGCAGTTGTGATTAGCTCTTTAAGGGTTAATTATTGCCTTGTTTGTCATCTACAGAGGGCTTGCACTTAAGACACTGTAATCTACCAGACATTTTCACCCTTTAAGAGCTAAGCAGAATTGTAGCAGACTACATTCTATTATTATTTTTCAGAGAAAATAAGGCTTGACATTTCATGTGAATCATCTGCTAGGCAGACAATTTATATAAAATACCAAGTCTTATTTTCTCTGTGTAGAATGTGAAGGCCAAAAAAAAAAAAAAAATATATATCGTCTGCTGCTAATCTGCTTAGCCCTTTACGGGGTTAAAATGTCTGGTAGATTGCACAGGGATGAGAACAGGATTTCAATAAAAAAGATGAAATCCATACAAAAAAAGAGGAGACCCCCATACCCTCCATTCAAAAGACATCAAATTGGAGCCAACCTGATCATTTTTTTTCCAGCTTATTTCACAGTGTGGGGAATCCATGTGACCAAATGACTAGATACAAGGAGTTTGTTACTATTTTTAGCTCCGCATAAGATAGGATTTTTTTAGAATATCTCTATTCATACCAAATGGAATTTGTTCAAATAAAGCGCAGAGTATGTGGAAAATCAAGCTCTTTCTGGTAGTGTAAGCGCTATTCAGTGATCTGGTCTAATTCTCGAGAACATTCAAAGAATGTTTTTGCTGTCAATCTGGGCTACCAGGACAATGTACATGAATTCTGAGGAAAAACATTCTCGGAATGTTCTCGAGAATCAGACCAGATTGCAAAATAGCACTGACACCACCAGAAAGAGCTTGATTTTCTGCGTACTCTGCGCTTTATTTGAACAAATTTCATCAGGTATAAATCAAGATATTCTAAAAAAATCCTACCGGATGCGGAGCTAAAAATAGTAACAAACTCCGTGCACTTAGTCATTTGGTCACGTGGATTCACCACACTGTTCAGTGAAAAAAGAGGAAATCCTCCAAAGAGAGGAAAATTCTCATCCCTGATTATAGTGTCTAAAGTGGTAAACCCTCTGCCAACTAATCTGGACAACATTAATATCACAACTGCAGCAGACAACATTCGGATTTTGGCCCTTTTTTTTTTTGTTTAATTTTTTTCAGTGAAAATAAGACTTGGCATTTCATGTGAATCAACTGCCTATTGCATGAAATGCCAAATCTATTTTCTCTGTAAAATAATAAATAAAGAATAGAATGCCGTCTACTGCAATCTGTTTAGCCTTTAAAGGGTTAAAATGTTCATCACGAAAACATGCCTATATAATTTTGACCCCCTTAAAGCCCACTTTTATATAGTAAAACTGGGGTTGTGGTTTACAGGGATATACATTATTTTTCTTATTTCTGCTCAAAAACATAGATTGTGGTTACTCGTTAGAACCACTTCACCGAGGATTACAGTGTCTAAAGTGCTAACGTTTTGCAGACTACAACTGGGCAACAATTAACCCTTAAAGGCGATGCATCCCCTAATTTCAGAATATTTCAAATTAATACTTACCATTACTGACTATGGGCAAATTCAGCAGACAACAAACTGATGATATTTTATCTTGTTTTTTCCTAAAAAAATAGTACCTGACACTTGATGCAAATTGTCTCCTTAATAAACAATTTGCATGAAGTGTCAAATCCTGTTTTCTAGGAAGAATAAGAAAAATATTTCAAAATGTTGTCTGCTGAATTTTTTACTCAGCATGCAAGGAGTTAAAGACATTGTTGAGACAAAAATAATGCTGAAAACTGTGTTTAAAAATTCCTATTGGTTTCAAATGTTACATGCATCTGAAGTCCTAGTAAATAGTGTTGATATTTATAGTCAAGTAAAAGAGTAAAAAGCCATCCCGCAATGCACTATTCTATGATGTCACTGGTTCTTTTTAAATTTTACTTCAAAATTCATTTTATT
The DNA here is from genome assembly GCA_964016985.1 of Anodontia alba. Classification (NCBI taxonomy): domain Eukaryota; kingdom Metazoa; phylum Mollusca; class Bivalvia; order Lucinida; family Lucinidae; genus Anodontia; species Anodontia alba. The sequence continues at coordinate 53,468,740 of OZ024836.1, read as the reverse complement.
TTGAATCCCTATAATTTTATTCCAGACTATTAATTTTGGTAAAAATAGTAAAATTCTTTTACTATTAAACAGTTAGACTTTATATTTCAAGCTAGCATTTTTTTTTAATGACGAAAACTGATTTAATTTAATTTCAAAATTATTTTTTAAAACATTAAAATGCAAGATACAGATCACTGTGGTGGAAAAAAGCTTATCAAAAATAAATAAATTATTCCAACAGATTGTTACAAAATGTATATAAAATTACTTCAGAAAAATAGAATTTAAATTGGTTTAAAAATTGTACTTAAATTTAATTTTGTAATATTAAATTTCATTTAAAAATCTAACTGATCATGAAACTGTATAAGCACTGCCGCCCTACATATAGATATGGAGGGGAGCTGTTTCTCTTTCCATACATTCCTTGAATATTTTCAAATTAAAGTTTTTAAAACATTTTTTAAAAAATTCATCAGAACCAGTGACATCATTGGTTCACCATGAATATTAATGAGATGCAAATGAGCAAAAACTTGAAATCTCAATAACTATGGAATATTTCAATGGGTTTTTCACCACTGGACTTGCCAGTCTTATGTCTTTTGTTTTTTTTTTATAGCATATATACAACCAAAAGTGGAGTTAGGGGATGTGATGCTTTAAAGAACTAATCACAACTGCAGCAAACAACATTCTGACATTCTTTTCTTTTTTCTTTTTTTTTTCAGTGAAAATAAAATTGGCATTTCATATGAATCAACTACCTATTGCATGAAATGCCAAAACTATTTTCTCTGATAAATAATAATAATAATAAATAGAATATTGTCTGCAGCAATTCTGCTCAGCCCTTTAGGGGTTAAAATGTCTGGTCAGTGTCTAAAGTGCTAGCCATCTGCAGACGACAACTAGGCAACAATTAACCCTTAAAAAACTAATTACAACTGCAGCAGACAACATTCTGATTTTCATCTTTTTTTTTTTTTGCAATTTTTCAGTGAAAATAAGACTTGGCATTTCATGTGAATTATATATCTATGTAAATGAATGTTTTTGTAAGTTGTCATGTGTTTTTCACCTGGTCTAACCGTGTTTTTTTGCTTTTACGTATTGACATTTTCTGCCAGACAGCATGACCTCAGATCACCAGATCTTATGAAGAAAAAAAGTTACACTAGACTACAACAAACAACAGACAAAAAATTTCAAAATATAATTTCTATACTTACTTTATATTCACATCTTTCAAATTTCTTAGGTTCAATTGCTCTTTGCAATTTTTCTCTTCTATTTTATTAGGGTGTTTTTCCATGGCTCCAGATGAGGTGCTTCTTTCAAACAAAAAATATTCATGTTTTCCTTTTTTTTTTTCTCCATGGAAACACATGTTGTGGTACTCATTTGAAGTGCCTCACTTAGGCACTTCTAATGAGTACCCACAACATATGTTTTCATGGAGAAATAAGAAAAATATTTACGTGACACCTCATCTTATCTGGAGCAACTGGCTCCTTCCTTGGCAAAGATGGGCTGACAGAATAGAAGAAAATACCATATTAATTATAGTATAAGCCCATTCCCTAATAAACGCCCCTCTGACTATTTTGCATCATTACCTTAACCCACCTATGTATTAAAATGGGACTTTTATTGCCACCAAAACGTCGATTTTCATGTGAAAAATTGTGATTGTCTTCCTGCTTCTGCCCCAAAACACAGATACTATGCACCCACTAAAACTGCCTCAAGAGATGGCTCCCAGTGCCCCTTAACCAATCCATGCCTCAGAGCAAAAACCAAAAGAGTAATGTACATCCCTGAATACCCCAGTTTTACTATATAAAAGGAGGAATCAAGGGGTCTAAATTACATTGGCATGCCGGTGTGATGCATAATACATTATAACATGTATTAAATGGCAGTATCAAGGACAGTACCATATTTACCCTAAGTATTCGGACACCTCAACTCCTTACCATATATGTTCTAAAATATAACCATTCTTCCCGGTCCTGCTGTCTCTGATGATTGCACCAACAGTCAGGCTTCCTTTTCAGAAGGATCTTTTGATACAGCCTCATTCCAGTCTTCCTCATCCGAAGCCAGAAATTTACAACCTGCATGCTTGACTGTGCTGCAGGGAGGCCTTGAGAAGGCAGGATTTTCTAAAAAATCTGCTGAGAGAGTCTGTGCCTCAAAGCGAGCTTCTACACAGTCTCTCTATAACTACCGCTGTAACACTTGGATGGATTGGTGTCACCAGCGGGAGATGGATCCCATCGATCTGTCTATAATGAATGTGGCAGATTTTCTGATCTCTCTTTTCGAAGAGAAGAAACTTTCACCTATCTCGGTTAAAGGTCAGCCATTTCATCAACATTAAAGTACATGTCTTCAGTTGATTTTTCCTCCCATCCAGTTCTCTCTAATGTAATCAGGAGTATGGAGAAACCAGCAATTGACCAGATCGTTCCTCACTGGGATCTTTCCTTGGTTCCAGACTGTCTCAAGAAGTCTCTGTTTGAACCCATGTCTTCTTGTTCAGTTAAGTGCCTAACTCAGAAGACAGTTTTTCTGATCACACTTGCTGCTGGCTGGAGACACAGTGAGATAATTGCCTTATGCAGTCAAATTTTCAGCCAACACAAGCGTGGTTGTTTTACAGTTTTTTCTTGGTTTTCTGGCCAAGAGTCAAATTCCTTCAGTAGCAGCCCTGGGTTCCTATGGAAATCCCTGCTCTTCCTTGTTCTAGAAATGGCACTGATTCCTATTTATGTCCTTTTCGTGCTTTAGTTATTTATATGAAAAGAACAAGAAGTTTCCGAAGAAATAGAAAAAGACTTTTCATATCTTATGTTAAGGCATATGACAAGGAAATAAATGCCTCTACCATATCAAGGTGGATAGTAGACACTGTTCGTTTTGCTTATGACCAGTCAGGTTCTTCTTCAGCCAGCAAAATTTGTGCTCATGAACTTAGAGCTTTAATCCTTAAAGCGGCAAGAAAATCTGCATCTGAAAATGTCGTCTGCTTATGTCGTCTGCTGCATCTTCTTGCAAACTTTTCAAACTTACATTTTGCATATAGGCAAAAGGTGTGGACCCAGATCAGACTGCTCCTAAAGGAGCAGTCTGATTTGGGTCCACACTGTTTGCAACAATGACTTTTAAAGTAACCGGCAGAAGACAAAGCAGACGACAATTGTTGTGACTGGCGCTTTAAGGGTAAATGGTGTTCCCTTAGACACAATTCTCAGAGCTGGTTATTGGCATTTGGAGAATTCCTTTGTAAGATTCTACCTTAGGGATACGGCAGGTCTTAACGAGAAATTGTTTTCTCTTGGTCCAAATGTGGCAGCCCAGAAGGTTATTAATTCTGGACTCACACAATTCATGCAGGTTGTACACAATGATAATTTTACCACTATGTATTACCAACCAATCATCTTTCAGTTTTTTTGTGTTATGTCACAATATGGATTCCCGGGAAAATATAGTTTCTGTTTTGGCTATCTTTTCCCTGATATTTCGCCATTTTCGGCTGGAATCACTCTTGTTGTTCATCTGGGTTACAGCTTTTGAATTTCCATGTTATTCTGGAATAGTTTGTTTCTTTATTTCGGAGTGAGCAGATTTGGGCGAGATAACAGCATGGAGATCTCGTCAAATTCTTCCAAATTCGGCAATCGTGGTTTTGTTGGGTTCTGCTCTCTTACCATCCTGGATTTACATATGGTCATGTCCAAATGTCAAGCTTTGTAACCTAACGCTGAATGGAAAGTCTTTTTTTTATTACTTTCGATTTCCATTCTTTGACAGAATTTTCCCACCCACTAGATTTGTTTGTGTTGAGGTTTTATGGCCCAGTCAACCCAATGGGGTCATGTCGAGCGCAGTCAGTTTACCTAACTAAAGAATGCTGCCAACCTCGGCGGGGATTGAACCCTCGACCTCCTAGTCTCCAGTCGGACGGCGCATCCAACTGAGCCACCAAGGCCAGCTTCCCCACCCACTAGAGATTAAATCTGTTTAGCATAAGTAATATTATCTTGAGAAGATGATACAATTTTATATGTTGTTTTAACATAAATATTTGTGAATCTATACTCACGATATTATGATTAGGCCCTAGCAAGCATCTTGCTTGCATCCCACCTCCCCACAATCTGTATTCTTCCTTGCAAAAAAAGGATGAGTAATGTTTTCACTTTGTGAAGAGCATGAGTAGTTGATTTCTCTGGGTTGCAAGTGGGTCTCCATGTATCCTCGATCCATTAACAGCTGGTAATTAAGTCGGCACATTCTGGTGAAATAGACGGTAGCATAAGTAATATTACAGTGAGTATAGATTCACAAATATTTATGTTAAAACAACATATAAAATTTGTAGTAAAAGCCATTCTATTTTTTTTTTTTTTCTGAGAAAATAGGTCTTGACATTTCATATGAATCATGTGCTTGGATGAACATGCCAATCACAACTGCAGCAGCAGACATTTTGATTTTTTTTTCAGAGAAATCAAGTCTTCACATTTTATATGATTTGTCTGCCTTGCGGTCAATTCACATGAAATGTCAACACTTGTTTTCTCACAGAAAAAAAAAAAAAAAAATAAAAGTAGTTGTCAGCTGCAGTTATGAGTGGCACTTTAAGGGCTATTGATTGATTTTTATCCCCACGCTTTTCAAAGAAAAAGCGGGGATATTGTAATAACCCCCGTCCGTCCATACGTACATCCGTTTGTAATGTCACATCATTGCTCCTAGACCATTTAAGCTAGATTCTCGAACTTTCACAGGCAATAGCCCAATGGATGAGGACTGGAGGAACACATTTGGAATTTTCATGTGACCCCTGGGGACAGGGCCAGGGGGTGTGGCCCCAAAGGGTCCAAAAAATTCATTTTGTACCAACATAGTCATGTTGCATACCAAATCGAAGGTTATGAAGAGTATTATACAGCGGTGCAAAAAGTTTGCCCTGGGGGCATGACTGGGGGTCTTTAGAGGTCAAAAAGTAGGATTTGGGGTCTGATTTTTTGATTGTCACCCAACTCCTCTTAGACTTTTTCAGCTAGAACCTTGAAACTGTGTCACAGGTAATAGCCCAATGGACGAGGACTGGAGGAAAGCATTCAGAATTTTGATGTGACCCCTGGGGGCAGGGCCAGGGGGGTGGGCCCCGAAGGGTCCAAAATTCATTTTGTACAAACATAGTCACGTTTCATATCAAATTGAAGGTAATTAAGAGTAGAATACAGTGATGCAAAAAGTTTGCCCCCTGGGGCATGTCTGGGGTCATTAGAGGTCAAAAAGTAGGATTTTGGGTCTGATTTTTTTATTGTCACCCAACTCCTCTTAGGCTTTTTAGCTAGAACCTTAAAACTATCACAGATAATAGCCCAATGGATGAGGACTGGAAGAACACATTTGGAATTTTGATGTGCAGGGAGATATGCGATGGCGCTGGCACGGGGATATGCGATGACACGCCATCAACTTGCTCTAGTTATTGGCTGTTAACCCTTTAAGTGCCAAGCAAAATTTGTAGCAGACGACATTCTAAAAAATTTTTTTTTTCATTTTTCAGAGAAAACAAATCTGCCAAGCAAATGATTCACATGAAATGTCAAGACTTGTTTTCTCTGAAAAATAAAAAAAAGAATGCTGTCATCTGCTGCAGTTGTGATTGGTGCTTTGAGGGTTAAAACTGCACCACTTACCCTATTAAAAGGTAAAAACTGTCTGAAAATTAATTGAACTGAAACAATTACTTGTTAATTTACAAATTACACCCAGTGATTATGCAGACAAACTGGTTCAATTATTCTACAAAGTAGATGCTCAAGATATTTTGAAAATTTTATTAAAACAAGAGTTATCATTTGATAGCATAGCTCACCTAATAAGTCATTGTCTGTCAATGGTACAATCATAGTTTATCAAAACAAAAATTTTAGATTACCATATTTACTGTATGTGTTCGGATAGACAGGCCTGAGTGTAGACCCAGATGAGATGCCACAGAATGCGACATTTCATCAGGGTCTACTCTATTTGCCACTCGTCCAGCAGTTTTCAGAGACAACATTGAGTGTTATATTGTACTTGTTCAAATTTTAGCACAAGTATGGTAAAGAGTTGCAGTGTCTGAATACTTAGGGCAAATATGGTAAAACCAGTCTCCAAGTCAGCAACAATTACCAAGTATATCTTTTAATGGGAATGGATATACTGTCAGGGGAGGCAAATCTGTCAAACTGATTTTGCCTTCCTTCCTAAAGGGATTAAGTCTGAAAGGGGTCTATTCTTGTTTTCATGGAAAAATAACACTTCTTTAAAAAAAAAATAAATAAGATAAAAAAAAAATCAAAATGTTTTCTGCTGCAGTTGTGACTGGCACTGTAAGGATGAACTCTTGCCTTGCTGAATAAATGAAGATGCCACGCCCACTTCTAATTTCCAGCCAATCAGATTACTTGATCCGGGTTTTGATAGAAATTCACGTATATAATGACAAACAGAGCAGATCCAGATTCAGAAGACAACTGATCTAGATCTACACCATTTGCTAAGACAGGGCATGTTGTGTTTAGCAAGTGAAGGGGTTAATATAATTTATTGTCAGCATTTTATTCCAAAATGAGCTTTCTCTGACCTTTTTTGTAACTATATTCTTTGTGAAATAATTAGAAATGGTATTCTGATGCCAAAAATAATTCCATGTACACTCGCAATATTCTGAAGAATCTAAAAACTCACCGTTGAAAATTTTTATCGTGATAATATATAGAAATATGAATATTGCACAAAAGTTTTAAAGCTTTTGCATCATAACCACTATTTCATTGAACATATAATTATCTCCCTTGACCTAACTTGGCTACACAATCTTGATATAAAACTAACTACTAGAACACCATTTTCTCACTAGTAAAGGGATATAGTACTTTAGCATTCATATTTAATTCAAAACATCTACTTTTCATTTAGAAATAGTATTTTCAGACAAGAAAAAAAATAAGGTTACAGTAAATTCCTAAAATTTCAAACATTTTATGCTTTTATGCCTACTATTTTTGCCTAAATCAAGTTGTGTTTTTTTTTTACACATTTATTCCACAAAATACTTGGTGGAAAGGAAAATAGTGTAGATCCTGATTAAACTGCTCTTTCAGACAAGTTGCTGTTCAAAATTTTAGGACCATTACGAAAACAAGCCTATTCAAATATACTAAAATTTTACCACCAAAAAAATTGAAAATTTTCAGATAAAAATTCTGATTTTTTTTTTCATATTTCTGCTCAAAACATAGATTGTGAGTACTCATTAGAACTGCCTCACTGCTCAAAACATAGATTATGGGTACTCATTGAGGCAGTTCTAACGCGTAACCACAATTTATGTTTTTGAGCAGAAATAAGAAAAATAATGTATACCCTATAAACCCGTTTTACTATATAAAAGTGGGGTTTAAGGAATCAACATTATATAAGCAATTTTTTGTGATGATTTATGAAATATCAAATGGAGCTCAGGTATCAACCTTAATGACCTTACAAAGGAGGAGATGAGCAGATTTTTGTATTTAGTTCATAGCTCATTGTATTTTCCAAGAAGTAAGACATCTCCATGAAGATAATAATACTTAAATTTCAAGCCATCAAATTATTTGCAAATCTTAATTTCCTAAGAGAAAAATTATTAACAAAAAATTTTAATGCAGTAATATTCTCAGCTTACTGCATCAGCCAGTCAAAAGGGTTCTGTATGCAATTCTGCCATAATGGTAATAGTACCATATATACCCAAAATACCAGTGGTGGTGGGGGGTGGGGGGGGGTGGGGGGAGGGGAGGTGGGGGGTGGACATTACTCTGAATTTTGTCTGCTATGTAGGATGGGCCCCAGCATCTAGTGTTTACCAAAAATCAGCCATACCCAATAAAATATCTGGGCCCAGTTGTTCAAAACTAACGATGTTGTTACTTAACATATTGTTAAAACTTTGATTGTTAAATATGGCATATACACTAATATTTTTGCTGAAAAAAAAATTCACATTTTTCACATACTCACATTTTTTCAGCAAAAATACCTGTAAATCAGATATTTTACTTACTAGAACAGTTAACATTTTGACTACTAACGAGCTCGTTAAGCTAACGATGCTTTGAACAACTGGGCCCTGGTATATCATCCATACCAAAAAATTATCTGCAGATATTAGCATACCCCAAAAAATATTCCCTTGGCTTTCTTTCAAAAAAAATGTGGTTTTCATTTATTTTTCCTGTATAGTGATTGTATTAGTATAAATATAAGTGATTTAAACAGTTTCCAAGAGTAGCTCCATTTTTTACTTTAATGGCATTGAACTGATGCACAGCAGAAATAGAGCAGTTAAAATTAAATTAAAACAATTAGCAGTTCAACAGGTAGAACAATCCCTATTATAACAATACCCCAAAAAATACCAAGAATTTTGACAGGCCCCCAAAAATAGTCAGGTTTAAAAGTGACCCCCAAAATATTCCTGCAAATGGCAAATACAAAACAGCCATTTCCCCCCGCCCCCACCCCCAAAAACAAAAAAACAAAAAAAACAAAAATAATAATAAAATTTAAAAATTCTTAACCCCAAAAAATAGTTCCAGCCTATGTAGCAGGCAAAATTCAGAGAACCTCTCCTGAGACCTTCACTTATTACCATGCTTCTAATTTTTACCCAGAATGCTAAATGTTAAACAAGGGCTGATGCACCAAGAAACTTCTGGATGTCTGACACAAAGCTCCAGGTAAGAGGAGTATCAAAAAAATTATTTTCCTTATTTCTCAGAGAAAATATATGTTTTGGGTACTCACTGGAAGAGGCACATATGTTTTCATTGAGAAATAAGAAAATATCAAGACTTTTTGCATAAAAAAGCACCTGGATATCTTATACGAAACTCCAGGGCCCAGTTGTTCAAAACAACTAACGCTGTTGCAAGTTAATGTATCGTTAAAACTTTGATCATTAAATACGGCATATACACTGTTATTTTTGCTGAAAAAATGTGAGTAGCTTTTGCATTTGCAAAAGCTACTCACATTTTTTTTTCAGCAAAAATATATGTGAATTAGATATTGTACTTACTAGAACAGTTAACATTTTGACCACTAACAAACTAGTTAAGCCAACAATGCTTTGAACAACTGGGCCCAGATAAGAGAAGTATCCAAAAAATGTTTTTTCTTATTTCTCCAGGAATACATATGTTGTGGATATTCATTAGAAGTGCCTAACCAAGTACCCACAACCTATGTTTTTGTGGAGTGTAAGAACTAATAACAGTGTTTTGGGAGAAAACGGATGTCCCTACCACCACGAATTTTCAGTTTTTTCTACTGAAAAACCATTAATTTTCAGTTTTTACCTTCAAAATTAGGTAAAGATCACCAAAATCTAATCAGTTCTTCATCATGTCCCAATTGTATATCCATGAAAGTTGGTAAGAATCCAACCAGTCTGTTTCACAAGATATTGTGCGGACAAGAAAGTGTCATGCAAATGTCAATGCCGGCACCAACGCCAATGGTATCCGCAACAAAATCAATATGTCCCCTTCCCTGTTTTAGTTGGAAAAAGTGCTCTAAATGGAAACTATAAGGACTTCAGATGTCTAAATATTTAGGGGTAGCTATGGTACAAACCCTGATCAGCTGTAGCAAATTTAAGTTCCAGTGCTAATTGCACATGAAATCATGGATGATGATGATGATGATGAAGCTGATGTGTTCAGGTTTGAGGCATGACCCCATGATGGCTGTTTGCGTCAAAAGGGTATAGTAATTTGATTTAGTATTGAGAAGGCTATAATAATAACAAGTCCAGTATGCATAGTATCATGAAATTTTGTACATTTTATTTGATTTGGAGTTTTACGGCCCAGTCAGCAGCACTATCAACTAACAACATTGAGATGGTGAATTAACATATTCACCTATTTCCAGGACATACTCAGTCCTCCGAGCCTTTATCAGAACTTGTTCACATACTTTAACCACCAACTGACAACTGCCCTTCTTGAATCAGTGGAAGGGGGAGAAATTATTTCATGATCAATGTCTATAAATTTTGTAGAATAATAATATATTAGGAAAACTCTGAAAGCTCTAATCTGACTGAAAGGGTGCACAGGCTGATATGTGCATTCTCCCAGCCTTGATATAAAATCAGGTGCTCTGTTGGAGACAGTTACCATATTTTTTCTAATGAATGGCTCAGGGAATGTCCTTTGCCAGAAAGGATAGCTACAAATTCAGCTTCTTCACAGCTACAACAAGAAGTGTCAATAAGCAGTGCTTATAAGATACCCCTCCACCCCCTTCCCTCTCCACCCCCCCCCCCCCCCCTCCCACCCCCCTCAACCCACCCAATTGCAGGGTAATGACTGCCTTCTGATAAATTATTTAGCGTTAAGAAGCAGAAACCAAACATTACACTGGGATGGATGGATGGATATACTGACAGATGTATACCCTACATAAACACAGTTTCTGAAGAAGCCAACTGATCTGGATCCGCACTGTTTGTCATTAAGAATATGAATTTGTACTAACAACCTGGATCAAGTACTCTGATTGGCTGACAATTAGAAGTAGGCATGACATCTTAATTTATTCAGCATAACACTGTTAAAGACTGAAAAACACTCATCTTCATCTGAAACTTCTGAGGATAGTATCTGAAAATTTGTGGCCTTGATCAGGTCTAGAGATTAATGCTTAGCACTCTGGGTAAAAATCTCAGCAGACAACATTTTAAAATTGTTTCCTTATTTTTCTCAGAAAACAGGTTTTGATATTCCATGCAAATTGTCTCCAATGGATTGACCAAGAATAGTCCTTATATGTGGGACTACTTGGACAGATGCATTGGTGTCTGAGACAAGCAAACATGCCATTAAGTATGTGAATTATGATCTGGATACTGTTTGCCATTAAGTATGTGAATTTATATCAACAATCTTGATCAAGTAATCTGATTGGCTGAAAATTAGAAATGGGGGTGGCAATTTATTTATTCAGCAAGACAAGGGTTAGAATATGGTAATTTTCATAATAATGGCAAATACCATAACTTTCAAGAATATTATAATTTTTACAGCATTTCATACCTTACTAACTGCTCCATGATGCTTCTTGAAGACTGAGAACATTCAACCTTGGCAGCAGTCTAAGTCGTACTCAAAGCACCTGAATCCATACATAGCACTCTGTCAAGGAAAACAATACTAGCTGAAAATGGTTAAAAAAATTGTCTTCTATCTATAAATAATTATTACTATTTTTTAACTGTCTCAAATGCAAGGACAGGTATTTCCAGACAACTTATCAAGGAATCATATTGCATTCTTTCCGATGATATTGTTAACCCTTTTAATCTGCATGAATGCGCTGGCTGATCTGAATCTTTGCTGGATACACATCTGACGGTACATTTTCTGACGTTGTGGCTCAAATGAAAAAAAAATTTTTTTTTTGAAATTCAATGTATACTTACTCTAAATATTGGGATACCTTAACAACTTACCATCCTTTTCCTACAATTTGAACAAGTCCATTTTATGAGTATGGTAAATGTCCTAAAAATTCGAACACTAAAGCGTCTGACAAAATGACATATACAAACAGTGTAGACCCTGATCAGACTGCTCCTGAAGGAGCAGTCTGATCAGCGTCTACACTGTTTGCCATTCCACTAAATATTTAAAGAAACTGCTGCATAAAAAGCAAAATTTAAGCCAAAAGAGTATGGAAGAAAGTGTTCGAAATTTTAGGAAATTTACTGTACTACATGCTGATGTGTCTAAAATACTGCTAGATGAGTGGTAAACAGATCACACATTCTGCAGCATATGATATGGGTCTGCACTGTTCGCTTAAGGTCTGTCCATCCAAATACTTTGAATTAACTCTTGCCTTGCTGAATAAATTAAGATGCCACGCCCACTTCTAATTTCCAGCCATTCAGATTGCTTGATCCGAGTTTTTGATAGAAATTCACATATGTAATGACAAACTGTGTAGATCCAGATCAGTTGGCTTCTTCAGAAGCCAACTGATCTGGATCTACACTGTTTGCTAAGACAGGGCATGTCTTGTTCAGCAAGAGAAGGGTTAATAGAGATTTATGACAAACAGATGAAATTTTATAAATATATGTTATAATTCCAGAGATACACATTCAGTATCTACTTATTAGATGACCCTTGTATCTTTGATCCACCTGAAGAATTATTATACTTTAGGATAACTTTTATTATTTTTATTTATTCATTCTCTATGATAATAAGGTAACATCCTCTAGCTAACAATAACATCACATGACAAATCACAGTAATCTGTACCATTTTTGGGGTTGATTATTTATCAACTGACCCAAAGTTACTACAGAATCTGAGTTATATTGCTGATTTCCATGTCACTATCGCTGACCAATAAAGTCAATCCACACAAAAAGCATTTGTACGAAATCCAGGTAAGAGTTATTTGTAGCGGAGTTATTCTTGTCACGGTGACATCAGAGTGCTGTGTATAGAGGGTTATTTGTCAAACTTGGACAAGGTTTAGTGCTGGGACATTGGCAAACAGGGTAGAATGCAGCATTTGATCAGGGTCAGCACTGTTTGTTTAAATTACAGGAAGTTAGGGATTAAATGAAACAGTCTTAAGTCCCTGTTCAAGACCATTTCCCTAGCCTACACTCAGTCCACCCACCAGTGCTGTCAGTACTTTGATTCTTACTATGTACAGCTTTAACCCTTGTCGTGCTGAACCCGGATATACCCTAGCAAACAGTGTAGATCCAGATCAGTTGGCTTCTGAAGAAGCCAAATGATCTGGACTTGCACTGTTTGCCATTAAGTATGTGAATTTATAGCAACAATCTGGAACAAGCAATCTGACTGGCTGAAAATTAGAAGTGGGCGTGGCATCTTAATATATTCAGCATGACAAGGATTAAATTGTACATTCTTTCTTTTATTCTGAAGAGGGTTGAGTAGTCCGAAACATGTTGATTCTCAATCGGTTAACCACCCTAGTTATTGATTCAGACAGGTTGTTCATTCTGTTTATTTTCAGCAGCAGCTGACGATATTCTAAATTTATTTAGTCTGGTCCAACAATAAGCAACATATTGTCTTTTTTCTTCTAAACACCCCCATGGCTGCCACATTTCACAAAAGCAGGGGCAACTGTTGTTATCATTAGATGAACTTTAGCACAAAAGACAGAGTTTATGTTCAAATTTTTATTTCAATATGACACTGAAGTTTAGGATGATATGCCAAACATTTCAGTAAGCTAAGATCTTGGATTCATACTCTTTCTTTTCAAGAAAAAGTGGGAGTGCATTTGTTAGAGAGTGGTTTTTGTTAGAATAAACATGGTACTAATGCACATTTTTTTTTATTAGTAAAGGTCTTTACTCCACGATGATGATTCAAAGCGTAGGCAAATTAGCATCCAAGATATATGATTCTGAACAAAAACCTTCTTGATTTTAATATTTTGCATATTGCTTCAACAATAAAATTTATAGCATATTGTTCTCATAATAAAATTTATATCTGGTGAATCATTTTGTTCCTTAGTTTGTAAATAATTCCTTGGCAATAAGACTAAGACTTGACATATCCAAGACAATTGGAATGAAATGTCAAGCATTACATACCTATGTGCAGAAATGTTAAGTCTCCCTACTTTTTAGTGAGAATCAGTAGTGTCCCTAATAATTCAAGGCCAGTCAGTGAAACAATTCTCTAAATTCACTGTCAAAATTCACTTTCTCTTTTTCCATATTTTTGGTCTCACTCCTATCTGATCAAGTAGGCTCTTGTGCCAACCCTGCTGACTCTACTTAATGCTTAGCAACTGAAGGCTACTCAATGCTTAGTAACATTTTGGAATATTTTTCTTATTTTTTACAGAAAACAGGTTTTCACATTTCAGGCAAATTATCTCATCTTTCCTAAAAAACATGTTTTGACATTTGTGCAAACGGTCTGCTATACAATTTACATGAAATATCAAAATGTTTCTGGACAGAAATAAGACAAAATGAGCCAGGACACAAGAAAACCAATAAGACATGTGCAACCAGTGAAGACTGATCAGCCTGCATATCGGCACCGTCTGATCAGAGTCTTTGCTGATCACAGATGCCATCTACAGCTTCCTGGCTATCCAAAGAGGGATGAACAGGAGCTTTTACCATACTGGGCAGATATACAGGCTGATCTGAGTCTCTGCTGGTCACACAGGTTTTATTATAGGATTTGTCATGGGCTTGCCCAAATATGTACCTTCAGTTTGTCATCTGATGAATTTGCCCAGAGATTGGTAAAGTTCAAACAACTTCTGGTGATAAATATACATAAATTGTAGACATATCAATACAAGCTGGCACTAGTCTCTTGCTTTTTTTTTTATTTTATAAGCAAGTTAAACAAATATTGGTTTGTTGTAATGAGGACTCACTATTACCTGATTATCCTGATTATCACATGATAATGACTGATACTCACTAATAGTAAGCCTGTTCATTAGTGCATCACATGTGCGATTCTGAAGAAAATTGCTGAAAAAACAAGGAAAATAACAGGTGCTCAGGCATGATGCTACATGCCAAGATTCAGCATCAAAACTTTCTATGTTCTAGAGAAGAGAATTTTTAGGGGTTTGTACCATATATTGGGCATGGTGGCCATCTTGGTTAATAGAGAATGACCATTTGAACAAAACTCACCATCCCCTTTCACAGAAAGCTCAACATGAAATTTGGAGAAAACTGGCCAAGTGGTTTCAGAGCAGAAGTCATTTAAAGAGTTCAAATAACCCTGAGGGATAAAATTTCGATTGATTCTAAAGGGCTTAAAATTTGAGACCGTATTTACCCTACATATTGGGACACCTTACTATACCTGTGCTACGATTGTTAACAAGTCTGTTTGACTATCTGAAGGCAGCCGGATGAGTGGCAAACAATGTAGACCCTGACCAGATGCCATGTTCTGCAGCATCTGATCTGGGTGTTATATATATAAGATGTTTAATTATTTTGAATATCGTTGTTTTCATGTTTACCGCAAGTCTCTATACAACATTCTGGAAAATCATGTTTACAATAACAAGTTATTTATAGTCCTTTTAGAACTTTCCAGAAGGAATATTCTGGATTGAGCTATTTTTGGTATGTTATAGAACATTTAGAATATTCTTGACTAAAACTAGAAAATGAGTGATGCCTCTAGCAAATTCTTTTTCTAGAATGTTCTTTCGTACTGTATAAGTGGAAAACATTTTCATAAGGGTATCTTTGTATACTTGGAAATTATTCTGTATTGGATTTCTTTAATTTTTTATTCATTCTGGAATTAAACACAAGGATTTTAAATTGTGGGATCAGAAACTGTTATTCAAGGGATTTGTTTTAAAATTCTTATGGAATGTTTCTGAGGGACTTTGTGACAATAAAACTTAAAAGGTACTGTTTCCTTACATTCTTTTGTTTTTAATCTTGTCTTATTTTTTGTGAATAAGTATTGTTAATAATAATTTAAAACTTGTTGCTGGTTTCACTTTCATTTCTTTCTCATTATGCCTGGCTCGTAACACTGGGTGTACACTGTTTGCTCAGGCCTGTATGCTCCAATACTTAGGTAAGCATCAACCATTAGTCTTTAATACTTTCTGCGAAAATGAAATTTTCAAAAATTACCCCATATAAATGTCTATGGAAGGAAATTTGACCTCACTGTAAAAATGTCAAAGATCAACTTGGGATCATCATTTGAATAAATCTGGTCGATCTCAAGTCCCTGATGCTATATACAATGTACCATGATTCAGCCCCAACCCTGTCTTGTTTCCAGAGAAAAAGGATTTAAAATGTTTTTACCATATATGGGTAAGGCAGCCATCTTGTTCAGTATATGAAGCTCAATCTTTTGTGCAAATTCTCGATAATTTCAAAAGAAGGTGCTACTTAAAATTTGGTGAAAACTGGCCAAGCAGTTTCAAAGAAGCAGTTACTTAAAGATAGCATCTTGGTTGACAGAGTGAGAACATTTGAAAAAAATTTTGTTTCCCCAACCCAAGGAGGCCCCATATGACATTTGAAAAAAACTGACCCTGTGGCATCTGATAAGTTGTTGTATAAAGAGATGGATGAAGTACACCAGACAGCAGACAAAATAAGACGATAAAATCTCATCCTGAACCTTTACCTCAGGTAAGCTAAAAATAGGGTGTTGAGGTTTAACATCACTATCAACAATCTTTCAGTCATTATCTATGCCCATGGGTGTAGACAATCTTAGATTTTGTCATTGCTCTGTAAAGGTTTTATGAAAGGTCATGGACTGGTCCAGTGTTATTTTCCTTGGACTGCTCAACCTTATTTATAACCAAGTATTAGCTTTCACCAACATGCTTGGTCTACACTCAGCACACATTGTGTGCTGAGTGTAGACAAAGCTTTTTTTATGAAAGCTAATGCTTGAGTCATGATAGTATCTGGATATGATGGTAGGAACTGATTCTGACTTATAGTGCCACATCACTAGAGTAATTTAACTTCACAGACATATTACACTGTCACTGGTTTGATGATGGTTTGGTGTTTTACTTCCCTGTAAACATTATTTGTCATATCAAGATGATGGAAGAATGTTAATGAAAGGCTCAATCTGTGCAGTGAAGCATTGAATTCGGCCTCTAGCGGGATTTGAATCCAGAACCTTGTGAAATGAACCAAGAGCACTAACCACTAAGCCACCCAGATGCCTGGACTGTCACTGGTGCGACCAGTCCTTGCTCTCCATCCTAATGTTGAGTGCTCTGTGAAAGGGCAGCTGGTATTAACCCTAGTCCTGCTGAACCCGGATATGTTCTGCCTTTGCAAACAGTGTAGATCCAGATCAGTTGGCTTCTGAAGAAGCCAACTGATCTGGATCTGCACTGTTTGCCATTAAGTATATGAATTTATAGCAACAATCTGGATCAAGTAATCTGATTGGCTGAAAATTAGAAGTGGGTGTGGCATCTTAATTTATTCAGCAGGATAAGGGTTAAGTTTTTGATTTGATAACACTTAAGGTTATCTCAAGCTAGTCACTTAACCTACACACACTTTTTCCTTAGTTCTGTAAGTGAGTTAACCAGTACTTTGTGCACCTTCTTTTGCCAGTATCTGACTACTGCCCATCTTGAATCAGCAGAAGGGGTAGAATGACCGTAGAAATTATCAGGAAATTTATGTGGCAGAGCTGGGATTCGAACATGCAACCCCTGGATCTGCAGTCAGGTATGCTTACAAAGGCTTTACATATTCCATGCCATGTACATCCTAATGCTTAGCATGCTGGGTAAAATTTCAGTAGATGACAATTTTGAAACATTTTTCTGATTTTTTACAGAAAAAAGGATTTGACATTTCATGCAAATTGTTTCCAATGGAGACAATTTGCATGAAATGTTAAATCCTATTTTCTGTGAAAATAACGAAAATATCAATTTGCTGTCTGCTGAATTTGCCCATAGCACTGTAAGTGTTAAGCTATAGCACTCTGTTTGCTAAATCATCGAATGAAAATGGATGAATTTTTTTTCATATAAGGTAAGGCTTGCTGTTCTGTTCAAATTGTCTCTTATTCATAGGTTCTAGTGAGACTGCATGGATGCACAGGCATGCCTGAATCTTTGCTGTTTAATATAATGGATCTTTCCCATGATGCAGCTCAAATGTTGTCTGCTTTAGTCATAATCAGAAGGTCAAAGTTTAAGCCTTTGGAACTGCTGGCACAAAATTAGGCTCCACTACTTTTTAGTGGGTGATTTTATACTAAGAAATTGGGCTATGATATTATAAGGACATTCACATGATGGTTGCTGGTTGGTTGAGTTGGAGTTTAATTGCCCAGTCAATATTATTAAGGTATTGAAGAGATGGTCTGTTTATATACTTGACCACACTTTTCTTGGGCAGGCCTACTTGTGCATAATTATTCTTTTGTCAGAAACTGACAACTGCTTTTCTTGAATCAACAGAAAGGAGAGAATGGTGGTAGAAAATACTTTATGATCAATATCCATGAAACCGGCGGGGACTGAACCCCTAACCCCCTGATTACAATTCAGAATGCACATCCGACTGAGCCACCAAAGCCAGCGGACATGATAGTACCAATGTAAAATGTTGGTGGGGATTGCCATCTGCAGTGTGATGGGGCTTAATACTTAGTATTGTGGGAAAAAATTCAGCAGCAGACATTTTGAAACATTATTCTTATTTTTCACAGAAAACAGGCTTTGACATTTCATTGCAAGTTGTATCCTTAGGAAACAATTACATGAAATGTCAAACTCTGTTTTCTGGGAAAAATAAGAAAGACTATTATCAGTTTGACGTCTGCTGAATCTGCCCAGAGAGTGGTGAAGGTTCAATATAGAAACAGTGTTGCCCTGTTGCCCTCTTGTATCACCACTTAAGTTGGCTTCAACATTAGGTGCTATATATTTCTTTAACCCTTAAAGTGCCAAGCAAAACTGTAGCAGAAGACAGTCAAATTTTTTTATTAATTATTTTTCAGAAAAAAAATGGGGTTTGACATTTCTTGTGAGCCATCTAGGCCAGGTAGATTCACATGAAA
Organism: Anodontia alba; assembly: GCA_964016985.1. Lineage (NCBI taxonomy): Eukaryota > Metazoa > Mollusca > Bivalvia > Lucinida > Lucinidae > Anodontia > Anodontia alba. The sequence goes on along the minus strand of OZ024836.1, from coordinate 53,450,054 downwards.
TATCAAGATTTATTTTCTCTGAAAATATTATCTGTTTCATATTTCTTTAAAAAATGCTTGGAACGGGAACAAAATGTGACCTACTTTTCAGGAGCACAGATTTAGAAAGTCTTCCCAGTAATGACATTTAAAAGCGCTGCATTACCATATTTGGTTATGAGTGAGAAACTAGAAACATCTATATAACTGCACTGCGAAAAAATCAATACTGCATTTTGTGAGAAAAAAAAATTCTGCAGCAGTTGCAGAAGTCTTTTTCTGCATTCCCATTTAACCTTTCGCACACTCTAAGCAAAACAAGCAGATGACAAACTGATGATATTTGTTATTATTTTTTCTGTAAAATAGGGTGTGATGTTTCATGTAAATGGACTAAGGAGACAAATTGTATGAACCATCGAGCCCTATGTTCTTGGAAAAAATGAAAAAAAAAAAAAGACAAGAATTTCAAGATGCCGTCTGCTGCTACTCAAATCCAGCAGGTTAAAGGTTAATCTTTAGCAAGCTCTAGGAGTATTTAGCAAACAATGACTGGTATCTCTCCACAAATTTCGCTCAATTTGTCTCTAAGGAATACAATTTCTACTTTGAGAAAAGTGGGAAAAAGTATTAGATGAGATATCCCGATATTTAAATTTGGCAAGTTTAAGGTTTAAAACATTTCAGTAGCGGCAAATTGATTAATAGATTTCTGCAACGGCTTTCAAAAAGAAAAACACGTTGCACAGTCTTCTATAAATATATTTTGCTTAACCTTTATCACTCTCAGGGCAAATTTAGCAGATGACAAACTGATGATATTTTTCTTATTTTTTTCCTGAAAACAGGATCTGAAATTTCATGTAAATTGTCGGAGACAATGAAATGAAACATGAATGTCAAATCCTGTTTTCTGGGAAAAATAAGAATAATTTTAAAAAATGTCGGCTGCTGAAGTGTTTTACCCAGCATGCAAAGTGTTAAAGAGTTTGGCAAAGACAAAATTTTTACAGTCAGGTGCTAAAAAGGCAAGAGAGAGCTTCAACAAGTATTAGCTTTACCAAACATTAAGTCCAGTTCAAATGAAATTCTTTGAACTTTGAAGATGGGCAGTCTTTTTTTTTTTTTATTTATTTCCTCAGAGTTTATGTCTCTGTTAACCCTTGTTGTGCTGAATAAATTAAGATGCCTTGCCAACTTCCAATTTTCAGCCAATCAGATTACTTAAATTAAAATTCACATAATTAATTGCAAACAGTGCAGATCTAGATCAGAAGCCAACTGATCTGGATCAACACTGTTTGCAAAGGCGGGACATATCCAGGTTCAGCAGGACGAGGGTTAGCAGAATAGTCTAACTTCAATGGCTCAAACATCCTTGGGACCATAGAAATTTCTTCTAGACATGGGCAGTTCAAGCCACAGAGGGTTAAACATAACGCCAGGTCAGGAAGCAAATACTGATAATTTTGGGATTTCTTTTTGATTTTCTATACAATAATAGTATGCTGAGTGTACTTATTAGAATTGCCTCCATGAGGCCAATTCTAATGAGTACATACAATATAATTATATATTCATGAAACAAGAGATTTTCCCTAAAATATCCCTAGAAAGAGGCCAGTTCTAATGAGTAATTACAATATAATTATATATTCATAAAATAAGAGATTTTCCCTAAAATATCCCTAGAGTTTCTTTTTCTTGAATTATTGAGGAATTTCCTAGGGTCTCAAAAACAAGTTTGAATCAGCTACAGAGAATGAACCATTGGTTTTTGAATCATTGAAGTTTTACTGTTTTTGATAATGAAAGGCTCTGTGCAATAGAGCACCACCTTCAAGTTTCAGTCATGATCTGAATTCTGCTTCCAGTGGGAGATGAACTCAGGACATTGTGGTCTGAAATTGGGATCTATGCAGAGTCACTGAACTTAGGACAACTACTTGACCTCTTAATGCTTTGCATGCTGAGTAACATTTAAGCACACAACATTTTGAAATATATTTTGTATTTTTTCCCAGGAAACAGGGTCTGACACTTTACACAAATTGTTTTCATTTGAAACAATTTGCTTGAAATATCAGACCATATTTTCTAGGAAAAATATGAAAAGCATCATCAATTTGTCATCTGCAATTAGTCCAGAGAGTGGTAAAAGTTAAGGTGTTAGTCTCAACAGCAGCAGACGTCATTCTTTATTGTTTTATTATTTTAATAAGATACTTCATGTGAATTATCTGCTGGGAAGACAACTGACATTAAATAACAAGCCTATAATTTTTTTCTGAAAAGTAGACAAAAAAAAATGTTTTAGAATTTTTGTCTGCTACAACTTTGAACAGCTCTTTATGAAGCAAAATGAATAGAGGACAAAATAAGTGGGTGACATTTCTCTCTCCACCCTCCCCATCACTTATGACATGACACCTCCCCCACCCCCCCCCCCCCCTCCACCACTGCCACACACCCCCTCACATGACCTTCCTCATAATTTCTAAGCCCCACCCAAACACCACTCACGATTCCATCTTTTTACTACAAAAAGTGGTAAGACTCATCCTCAGAACTAGTGACAGCAAAGGCTCCTAAAATTCAGCAGATGACAAATGACAAATGGATATATTTCCTAATTTCCGCAGAAAATAGGCTTTCACATTTCATATCAATTGTCTCTTTTTTAAAAGGAAATATCAAATCCCAGGACCTGGGAAAAAATTAGAAAAAAATATTTCAAAATGTTGTCTATTGAAATTTTTACCCACCATGCTCAGCATTAAAGGAAACCACTTTAATGTTTGTCTAAGGAAAACTTAACCATAATCCATAAAGGTGTAGCTAATTGCACTCTGCAGTGGAGTCATTTCTGGAAAATGAAGTATTTTGTTTCATGACTGTGTTGAAACCTCAGAAATAATTTAGTATACTAACTTTTTTTGTTTATTAAAGCACCCACTAACACCACAAAGCGGGGCAATATATATGCCCAATTAGCATTTTACAAGGGTACCCATCTATATAGCTGGACAATGGTGTAAAATATGTGAAATTTTACAAATGTACGCTTGTTATGTTGCCATATGGTTACCTTGTTATGGTGCAAAGAAGGATAGTCTGTCAAAAATTAGTCAAATGGAAGTAACTCAGAAACTGAGAAAGGGAGAGCAATCATTTTTGTAGGCCTACCTCATACATATTGATATAAAGTTTCATCAAGATATTCCATATGGTTACCTAGTTATGGCACACATAAGTATAGGTGAAAAAAAACAAACCCAAAACATGTCAAAGGGAAGTAACTCAGAAGCGGAGAAAGAGAGAGCAATCTTTTTTTTCAGTCTTGACCTACCTCATACACACTGCTACAAAGTTTCATCAGGATATTCCATATGGTACCTAGTTAAGGTACACATAAGGATAGTGTAAAAAAAAAATCGAAGGGAAGTATCTTAGAAACTAAAACAAGAGGCCCATGAGCCACAATTCGCTCACCTGATAAATACAGCTATTGCATATCTGCAAATGCCATACAATTTATTCTTCCAGTATTGCCACAACAACTGGGACACAAATTTGACCACACCATAAAAAGGTCAAAGGTCATCCTAGTAGCATCATCTGAACAATTTGAGACTAAGTAGACTTTGAGTCCTTGATGCTGTATACCAAGATTTAGCCTCAAAGCTCCCTTAGTTCTGGAGAAGAAGATTTTTATTTTTTTTACCATATATGGGCATGGAAGCCATCTTGTTCAATAGAGCAGAACCATTTGAGCAAATTATAAACATCCTTTTGACAGAAGGCCCCATGTGAGATCTAGTGAAAATTGTTGAAGCGTTTTCAGAGAAGACATTTAAAGGTGTCATGATTTTATATCTGTGCATAGCCCAGAGGCAAGGGCAGATAACCACCCAAAATTTTGACGGTAGCTAAACAGTTTTACTTCTCAAACCATATGTTGTAAGTTTCAGCCATTAGTCTTAAATACATTTTGAAAAAACAACTTTTCAATATTTTCCCCACACAAATGCATGGGGATGCAAATTTGACCTTACAGTAAAAAGGTCAAAGGTCAACCAATGATCATCATTTAAACAAACTTGGTAGACCTTGAGTACCTGATGCTTTATACCAAGAATCAGCTTTCTTGGTTCTGGAGAAAAAGATTTCTAAGTGTTTTTACCATATATGGGCATGGTGGCCATCTTGATCAACAGACCGAGACCATTTGTACAAATTTTCAATCCCTCCAAGTGAAATTTGAAATTTGAAGGCTCCAAGTGAAATTTGAAGAAAATTGGCCCAGAGGTTTCAGAGAAGTCTTTCAAAGGTGTTTACAAATGGACGAAGAATGGATGACGGACAGCAAGTGATCACAATAGCTCATCCTGAGCCTTCAGCTCAAGTGAGCTAAAAAGGAGAGCAATCATTTTTGCATGTGACACACCATCTAAACCTCATATACACGTATATCACTTTAAAGTTTCATCAAGATATTCCAAAAGGTTCTCTGCAACATCAGCTTCTTGTATGTGACATGAGGATTGATGTGCCTTCAAAATCCAAGCGCAAGTTCACCCCTCGCCGCAAAGTCTGGAAGCTTAAAGACCCTCAGACAAGCAATCATTTCCAGGAGGTCTTCAACTTGCATGTGAGCACATCTGCAGGTGTAGCTGATGGGGCCACTGAGGATATCTGGAACAACATCAAGACTGGACTGCTCAAGACAACTGAGGAGGTATGTGGCACAATTCGGCCTCACCATTGGCATCGTGAAACCTGGTGGTGGAAGGAACACATGGAAAAGGCCATTGCTGCCAAGCGGACAGCTTTCAAGGCCTGGAAGGCTGGTAAAGGCACTAGGGCATCATACGATGCAGCCAAACGAAATGCCAGACATGCAGTGCATCATGCTCGTCAAGAAGCCGACAAGAAGGTCTACGAGAATATTGACCCCATGTCTTCAGAAGTCTACCGCCTTGCTAACCAGTTTAGAAGAGAGAATGATGTTCTTGGTGACAAACCTGTGAAGAATGATGCAGGAGAGATGTCAATGAGCAAAGACTCAAAGCAGAAGGCCTGGCTGGAGCACTACCAAAGGCTTCTCAATGTTGAGTTTGACTGGGACCCAGACCACCTGTCATATCAATCACCAGTGGAAGGCCCGCCCATCCCAATCACCATTGACATGGTTAAGAAGGCTATCTCGCAGATGAAGGCAGGCAAAGCACCGGGCCCATCAGGCATAGTGGTGGCATAAGAGCGGCCGGTGACATGGGTGCCTCCATGATCCGTGACCTTGCAGTTGCAATCATTCGTGATGGCAAGGTACCCTCTGACTGGGAGCAGAGTTTCATTGTCTGCCTCTACAAGGGAAAAGGGGACGCATTGGAAAGGGGCAACTACCACGGTCTCAAGCTGACAGAGCAGGTTATGAAAATCCTGGAGAGGATTGTAGACGGCCTCATCAGACAGTTGGTGTCAATCGACGATTCCCAGGCAGAGGCACTACAGACGCAATCTTCGTTGTCAGGCAGCTAGAGAAGTATCTAGCTGCCAATAAGAGACTCTACATGGCTTTCGTAGACCTGGAGAAGGCGTTTGATCGAGTGCCTCGGAAGGTCATCTGGTGGGCACTGAGAAAACTTGGTGTGGAGGAGTGGATTGTGCCACTGCTGCAAAGGATGTATGCAAATGCACGGAGCCATGTCCGTGTTGGTGAGGGGTACAGTGAAGAGTTTGAAGTGACGGTTGGTGTTCACCAAGGATCAGTACTCAGCCCGCTGCTCTTCATCATTGTGCTTGAAGCCTTATCACGAGAGTTCCACTTTGGGATCCCCTGGGAGGACCTCTATGCCGATGACCTTGTTATCATCGCTGAATCACTCGAGGAATGTGTGAGGAGGCTCTTGACTTGGAAAGAAGCAATGGAGAAGAAAGGACTGAGAGTAAATGCAGGAAAGACAAAGATCATGATCTGCGGTACGGGACTGGACCTCCTGCAGAGTTCAGGCGAGTTTCCATGCGCTGTCTGTCGCACTGGTGTGGGCAGCAACAGCATCTTCTGCAATGACTGCAAGCACTGGGTGCACAAGAAATGCAGTGGGCTCAAGTGCTTGAAAAAGGACCCTGACTATAGATGTACACATTGCCAGGGAACTGCACGCCCCTTGGATGGCAGACCACAGAAGGAAGTCCAGGTCGGACCTGACAAGCTTGAGATGGTAGCTTCCTTTTGCTACCTAGGAGACATGCTCTCAGCAGCAGGTGGCTGTGAACTTTCAACCACAACACGTGTGAAAACCGCCTGGAAGAAGTTCAAGGATCTGCTACCAGTCCTCTCTTCACGCCCCCTCTCTTTCAAAACACGTGGCCATGTGTATAACTCTTGTGTGCGGAGCGCAATGCTCCATGCCAGCGAGACTTGGCCATTGACAAAGCCGAACCTCCAGCGTCTGCAGTGAAATGACAGGGCAATGATCAGACAGATCTGCAATGTCAGGCAGCAAGACATTGTCACCACCAGGTCCAATGAGCTACTTGTGCAGCTTGGCATTGAGGATCTGGACCTCATTCTGAAGGAGAGAAGACTTCGATGGTATGGACATGTGGAACGCTCCAGTGGTGCAATCAAGACAGCCTTTGACATACAGGTTGATGAAAATCATGGGCCTGGAAGGCCCAAAATGACATGGAAGCAGCTGACAGAGATGGATTGCAGAGAGTGGAAGCTCTTGGCTATCAACCCTCATGATAGACATACCTGGAGATCTGGTGTGAGATCTGCCATGCAAGCAGCAAGCCAGCTATCTGGAAGGGGGCCCACTGATGTGGATGTTGCCCCTGTACCTGCATGTTAATCAAAAATCCTATTATGATTATGATATTATATATATATCCCATATGGTGACCTAGTTATGGCAAGTACAAGGATAGTATGAAATCAAAGGGAAGTAACTCAGGAAGTAAGAAAGTGCGAGTGATCATTTTTGCACATGGCACACCTGCATAACCTAGTACACATTGCAATGAAGTTTCATCCAGATATTCCTTACAGTACTGACTTACAGTAAACACAAGTATAGTCTGAAAAAAAAAATCAAAGGGAAGTAACTCAGAAACTAAGAAAGGAAGATTAATCTTTTTTATACACGACATACAGTCTTGACCTCTCGCACATTGTTATAAAGTTTCATCAAGATACTCCATATGATTACCTAGTTATGCCATGCATAAGTATAGTGTGAAAAAGAAAAAAAAAACTAATCAAATGGAAGTAACTGGTATACTTAGACAGGGACAGCAACCTTTTGGTAGATGACACACCATCTAATCTCATACACATTGCTATAAAGTTTCATCAAGTTATTCCATAAGGTTACTTACTTATGGTATGCACAAGGTCAGTCAAAACTTTAATCAAAGGGAAGTTATTCAGAAATTGAGAAAGGGAGAGCAATCATTTTGTACCTGAAACACTGTCTTAACCTCATACACATTGCTATAAAGTATCATCAAGATATTTCATATTGTTACCTAGTTATAGGGTGCACAAGGATAGTATGAAAAAAAATCTAATCAAAGAGAAGTAACTCAGAAAGGAAGAAAGGGAGAACAATCATTTTTGCATGCAACATCTCGTCTTAACCTCATTCACCTTGCTACTAAGTTTCATGCAGATATTCATATGGTTACCGAGTTATGGTGAGCATAAGGATAGTCTGAAAAAAATAATCAAAGGGAAGTAACTCAGAAACTAAGAAAGGGAGAGCAATAATTTTTGTACTCAACATGCTGTCTTTACCTCATACGCCACCTTGACCTCATATATATCGCTATAATGTTTCATCAAAATATTCCTTACACAGTTACCTAGTTATGGCATGCACAAGAATTGTTTATGTTGGCCAGCCAGCTGGATGGACAGACAGGCTGATAGCCGGACAATAGCATAAAATAATAGGTCCTCCTTTTCAAAACGGGCGTATAAAAAGAGATGGCGCCTACATGAGACTGAAAGTTTTAATCATACTTTAACACATTTATTCAGGTGGACTCTTTGGGCTGGTCTATTTCCAGTAGCAGGGTATCTGGATAGTTTTATCATTACCGTATTCTACCTAATTACCGCACTGAGCGCTTCAGTTTTTCAAAATTACTTTGAAAACTTGTAGTAAAATATCCATTAAATAAGGCATACCTTAAAGAAAGATCAACAGATACTATATAAAGGGCGTAACGATACTTATGCATTATCATTTTCTGATTTTCTTTATAAAAGCGTATGTTGTGTGTACTCGTTTGAATTGCCTCGACTTGTCGAGGCAATTCAAATGAGTACCCACAACATATGTTTTTATTAAGTAGTAGATAAAAGTACACTGACTGTAATGTAAAGACTACTAAAGTGCTTGACTGTGCGCTTATAGGAGCATGTGCGGTAATTAGGGCGAATACGGTACTGCGTTTAATAGAAGTTCCTGTATTTAATTAATGCAGTTAGATGCTGGGTCTGCACTATTTGCCAATTACCCTTTTAGGGGTCTCCAGACTAAAGTGGGTTAAACCTGCTGACAATATAAACAGAGGCATTTTACAAATACATTTCTTATTGTTAGTAGAAAGTAAAATTTGAAATTGCATTCAAACTGTCTCTTTTTAATTTAAACAGAAAATAAGAAAATATCACTAATTTTCATCTGATGATTTAGTCTCTTTCATTTGGCATCAAAAATACTAAAAACAAACTACATGTATTTTATCAGCTGCAACACTGGCAAAATAACAGCATGGCCATGAAAAACTTAGCATATGGTTATTCTATAAAAGCAGGTCATGGTGACCTAGTTTTGCAGGAAGTAACCTGGCATGAAGGAACTTTGTTTCAACGTTGTGTGCTTGCTGGACTGAACCTTATATAAGGAACTATTTTTTTCATATTTCTTCAGAAATAAAAATGTTGTGGCGTTAGTAATCTGCTTCTATATACAGCTAATGAGTACCCACAATACAGGTTTTCATGGAGATATAGAAAAATATCAATACATTTTTGGTTGAAAAAAGGACCAAATGGATATTGAGAAAGTTTTGTCTGCATCAAAACACATCTTTGTTGCAAGAATTATAGTAAATTATCAGTTTCCTAAACAAATATACCGTATTTACCCTAAGTATTAGAACACCTCAACTCCTAACCACATTTGCTCTAAAATTTGAACAAGTACAATTTACTACCAGTCATTGTGTCTAAAAACTGCTGGATGAGTGGCAAACAGGGAAGACCCTGATGGGATGGCACAATCTGCAGCATCATTGGTCTACACTGTTTGCTCAGGCCTGTCTGTCTGAATACCAAATTAACCCTTGTAACATGCCATGCAAAACTGTCTAATTTTTCTTTTATTTTTAGAGGGAGGCTTGACAATGCATTCACATGAAATGTCAATTTTATTCTCTCCCCCCCCCCCCAACCCCACTTCACCCCTATGAAAAAAAAAAAAGAACAGAATGTCATCTGCTATAATTTTTAGGTTGCTTTAACCTTTACAACTTTCTAAAAAATGTTTTAAAATTTTGCGTGCTGAACATTATTTTACCTAGAGTTCTTAGCCAAGGATTAAACTCATTTCTTCAGCAGCAAACTCCAAAAACTAGGAAATTTGATATCAAAGAGTATTTCAGTGTAATAAATTATTAGAAAAAGAAATTAACAAGGATTTTAAATATTGCATTACAGTGTTTAAATCATGCACAAACTATCCCAGCTCCTGATTCTTTGCAAAAACTGCTCTTTAACATTTAGCAAACTGGATAAAATTTTCAGCAGACAACATTTTGATTTTTTTTTTCTATTCTCCCAGAAAACAGTTTTTGACATTTCATGCAAATTGTCTCCAGTTGGAGACAATTTGCATGAAAAGTCAAATCCTGTTTTCTGGATAATATATAAGAAAAATATCAATTCCTTGTCTGCAGAAATAGCGCAGAAAGTGGTAAAGGTTAACCCTTTAAGTGCTAAGCATAAGTGTAGCAGACAACATTTTTTATTTTTTCGTAGAAAATAAGACTTGGCATTTGATGTGAATTGTCTTCTAGGCAGACAATTCACATAAAATATCAAGCATAATTTTCCCTTAAAAAATCAAACTGCCATCTGCTGCTGTTATGATTAGTGCCTTTAACACTTAACCATGCTATGGGCAAATTCAGCAGACGGCAAACTGTGGATATTTTTCTTATTTTTCCTAGAAAATAGGATCTGACATTTCCTGCAAATTGTCTCCTTAGGAGACAATTTGCATGAAGTGTCAAATCCTGTTTTCTAAGAAAAATAAGAAAAAAAAATAATTTAAAATGTCATCTGCTGAAACTTTTACCCAGCATACTAAGTGTTACTGGTTAATGTAGGAAAAAAGTTCTTATATCACATGCCAACAGCAAAGCCCAGATCAGCTTGTGGAGTCATGCAGTCTGACAAAGAACACTTCTATTGATAAATTTTACAGTACCCAATGACTCTATAAGCAATGAATGAAGGACCTGATCAGACTGCATGAATCGGCAGGCTGATATGGGTGGGCCTTGGCAGACTGAAATATGGGAAACAGGCCCTTTTCCCATATTTTATATCAGTTATTATTACATCTTTATTTATGACTTTCTTCACTGTTTGTTTGTTTGTGTTGAGGTTTTACGGCCCAGTTACCTAACCACACGTTTACTGGGCAGGCTTAGTCCTCTAAGCGGTTAACCAGTATTGTGCACATTCTTTCGCCAGAAACTGACAACTGACCTTCTTGAATCAGCGGAAGGGAGAGAATGACCGTAGAAAATATTTCATGATCAATCTCTACAAAAGAATGTTGCCGACCTTGGTGGGGGTTGAACCCGCGACCTCCTGGTCTCCAGTCGGACGGCGCATCCAACTGAGCCACCGAGGCCGTTTCTTCACTGTAATGATACTGGTAAAAAAGAAACACACACACACACACATACACACACACACACACACACACACACTAAAAAAAAACCCAAAAAAAACAAGAGCTGCCCTATGACAGCATTGCTTGCCTGAACTGAGGCCGGTGGGGTCTAGGCTTGTTAAACTTTGGATGTGTATCTAAAATCAGACTGCTTAGCATGCGTGGTATAAGTTCCAGCAGATTACATTTTGAAATATTTTTGTTATTTTTTCCAGAAAACAGACTTTGACATTTAATGCATATTGTCTCCTTAGGAGAGAAGTTGCATGCAATGTCAATGTCTATTTTTGGGGGAAAAAAACAAAAATATCATCAACTGGTCATCAGCTGAATCTGCCCAGAGAGTGGTAAAGGTTAATACATCTGTACATGCATTCAGGAGACACAGACCCTTGGAAAACTTTCTTGGAAAGAATGTCTAATATAAGTTTTTTTTAATTTGTAACCTTGACCTCAAAGTCACAATGGAATATAGGCTGGTACATGATAAAAACTCTTTACCAGGGCCCAGTTGTTCAAAGCGTCGTTAGCTTAACGAGCTCGTTAAGGGACATTTCGTTAACTGTTCTAGCGGATTCAATACACAATATTCTGATATTTTTTGCTGAAAAAATGTGAGTAGCTTTTGCACTGCAAAAGCTACTCACATTTTTTCAGCAAAAAATTTCAGCATATTTGCGTATCACTCGATATAAATTTTAACGAATCGTTAACTAACGACGTCGTTAGTTTTGAACAACTGGGCCCAGATTTAACATCTACCGAAGTATTTTTTTTTTCAATACATCCAGGCATTCAGGTGAAGACACAGATCATTAGAAAAAATTACCCAAACCATCAATGTAAAATTTCTAAGTCCATGACCTTGACCTATAGGTCAAGGATGGGAACGAGACTTACAGACACTGAATAACATTTTGGATCTGTATCTAAATCAGACCAATTATCAATTAAATATATATCCAAGCATTCAGAAAACATTCAGAAAACTTTAACATAAAACTTTGATGTAAATTTTTTAAGTCTTGACCTGAAGGTCATTGAGCTTGTACTGGAAATAGCTTTGTACCAGTATCTAACAGCATTCTAAGTAGTGGTGTCAGTTTAATACTTCCATTCATTCAGGAGATATGATGCTTTAGAAAATTTTAGCCAAAAATTTAAATATCAAATTTCTAAATCTGAGCCCTTGACCTCAGTGTTACTGTGTCAGTGTGGAAAAGAGGATGACCCCTGTAAAACCAGTATCTTGTGGGTACATACTAGAACTGCCTTGTATCTTGTGTTACTCATTGGAAATGCCTTGCTAATGGTTTTAGCAACCCTGGAGAACCAAGGACAATAGATGCAACTTGTATTCTTGTGAAAAACTTAACAAAATAGGTGAAGTCACTGATGCATTCTGGTTGAGGTATGTTACGTGTACCAAGTTTTGTTATTTATCTTTAGCAGTCAATGGTAAAATTCAGTGATTTTTTTTCCAGAAAATAATATTTAACATTTCATGCAAACTATCTCCTCAGGAGACAATTTGCTGAATCCTGTTTTCTGGAAAAAATATTTTAAATTGTCATCTGCTGAAATTTTTATCCAGCATACAGAGCATTAACCAACCCTGTTCACTTCTTTGAATGAGTTAAATCTGAAAATTTAAGAGCCTAATATACAAAGTCAATCAACCATGGAAAATATGTCAAGGAGAAGTACCACCAAAGCAGTAAGCTCCCCCCATGTATGTTTGTACCAAGTTTCACTGACCTAGCCTGTGTAGTTCCTGAGAATGATCTAAACCTGAAAACGTAAAATACTGTCTAGATTTTAGCAGTGGCCATTTTCTTCCATTTATGCACTGAATAAAAATGTCTTACCAAATTTACTCTGAATATTTGGACACTTAACTCCTTACCATACTTGTCCTATAATTTGTAGAAGTCTGTTCCACTACCTGTTTACAATATTGCTGGATGAGTGGCAAACAGTGTAAACCCTGATCAGAAGCCATGTTTACTCAGGCCAGTCTGTCCCAATACTTAAGGTTATTACAATAACATTTTTCTTAATTTTAAATGAAAACATATGTTGTGGGTACTCATTGGAAATGCCTCTCTGAGAACATGTTTTTTTGTTGACAAATAAGATGATTATGATGATGATTTGGTGTTTTACATGTCCTTCAACATTACTTTAGTCATATCAAGAAGCTGGAGAGGTGATAATGAAAGGCTCTGTGCAATGAAGCACCGTGCAGTCATGAGAGAGGAATTCAATCCCCAGCCGGACACTGGATTAGTGATAATATTTATCTGCATTCTCTTCTTATCTGGAATTACGTGGAAGGGTGATCTTGGGTCAAGCACCCTAGAAACCAGAGCTTTTCCTTCTGATATTAAGCAAACATCGTAAGTATATAAGTTTTTTTTTTTTTGTTTTTTTTTGTTTCTTTTTATAAAGAATTTTTAGGAAGGCCTTAAAGAAGTCAGGGCCCAGTTGTTCAAAACTAACGATGTCGTTAGTTAACGATTCGTTAAAATTTTAAATGAGTGATACGCAAATATGCTGAAATTTTTTGCTGAAAAAATGTGAGTAGCTTTTAAAGTGCAAAAGCTACTCACATTTTTTCAGCAAAAAATATCGAAATATTGTGTATTGAATCCGCTAAAACAGTTAACGAAATGACCCTTAACGAGCTCGTTAAGCTAACGATGCTTTGAACAACTGGGCCCAGAAGTTTTAGAAATATTAGGGATGCCTGAAAGCCTGCACCTGCTTATTTTGCCTGAGGAGTATTATATGTCATCAACCTTTACTACTCTCTATGCTAATTCAGTAGACATCAAACTGATTATATTTACTTATATTTTTTTTTCCAAAAAACAGGATTTGATATTTCATGCAAATTGTCTCCAATAGAGACAAACTGTACGAAATATCAAACCCTGTTTGTTGAGATTTTATGGCCCAATCGGATGCGTATACGGCTGAGCCACCGAAGCCAGCTTCAAACTCTGTTTTTTGGGTAAAATAAGAAAAATATTTTAATATGTTGTCTGCTAAAAGTTTTACCCAGCATGCTAGGCATTAACCTTTGTTCTGCTGACTAAATTAAGATGCCACACCCACTTCTAATTTTCAGTCAGTCAGATTACTTGATCTGGACTGTTGCTATAAAATCACATACTTAATGGCAAACAGTGCAGATCCAGATCAGCTGGCTTCTTCAGAAGCCAACTGATCTGGATCTACACTGTTTGCAAAGGCAGGGTATATCTGGGTTCAGCGGGACAAGGATTAAGTAAGTTTATATCTCCTCATTTTATACTAAATAAAATCATTATATACCCAGTAGTGAAGTGTAGACATTTCTTGGTTAATTATTTTCCACAATTCTATAGTGACATCAGTCACTTGTGAATATTACTTTACAATGTCGCAACTTTTTCACAGACTGTTTCCTGTATATTATTACATGTTATTTTGATGAATTTTGGCCACAAATGAATACCAGTCTAGTTGATGGCTGCAGCATGATATTTAACCCTTAACCTTTACCACTCTCTGGGCTAATTCAGCAGACGACAAATTGATAATATTTTTCTTATTTTTGCCAGAATAGAAGAATTGACATTTCATACAAATTGTCTCAAATTTGCATAAAATATCAAATCCTGTTTTCTGGGAAAAACAGGAAAAATATTTCAATATGTCGTCTTTTGAAAACTTTACCAAGAGTACTAAGCCTTAATGCTTAGTATGCTGATAAAACTTTCAGCAGACAACATTCTGAAACATTTTTTTCTTATTTACTTCAGAAAATAGGCTTGACATTTAATGCAAATTGTCTCCTAATACCTGAGTTTTGAAGTCAAATTACTGAATAACCCTCTTGTTGCATAGAAGAATTTAAGGATGCACAATTCCACTTTCATATTTGGGGAAAAGTTGGTATCGTATTGGGACAGATAGGCCTGAGCAAACAGTGTAGTCCCAGATCAGATGCCACAGAATGTGGTGTCTGATCAGGGTCTACACTGTTTGCCACTCATCTAGCACTATTTCAAACAGGTAGAAGAATAGACATTTTAATAAAATTTTGGACAAATATAGTAAGGAGTTAAGTATACTGGCTCATCTCCAGTGACTAAATATTATTCTCATAAATCCTGTTTGATAATCCACTAAAATAAAACCAAAAAAATATCATGACTATAAAGGCTGGTCATTAGCCCAGTGGGCACACAATGTTAAAAGGACGTCGTATCAACGTCGATGCGACGTGATCACGTCGCATCAACGTTGATACGATGTCATTTTGATGTTGTGTGCCTGCTGGGAGTGACCAGCCTTTATAGTAATGATATTACTTTGGTTTTATTTTAGTGGATTAATAAAAAGGGTTATAAGAAGAAAATATTTAGTCACTGGAGACTGGAGCTAGTCTAGGAGTTAAGGTGTCACAATACTTAGGGTAAATATAGGGTAATATATATTATATTTTATCATATCCAAATGCAGATTTGACTATTTATGTGCAAATGATGTGTTAGTTATTCATTAGGCTTTTTCATGCTTTCTTTTGGCTTATTTTACAATTTAAATCCAAAACATTAACACTGACGAATGTTCTAAAATTCTAGTAAATACTATAAGAAAAATGCTGTATTTACCATAAATACTTCAACAGAAATGTCTGAGAAAATAGTGTAGAACTAAATTTGCAAAGATATAAAATATCTAGGATCAAACAGTCCATACAAATGTTAAAACTGACGGACAGGCAACATATACTTTCAAAGTTTCAAAAATCAACCGGCACTAAGATGCACCATCCTAATCTAGACTGGCTCCAGTCTTCAGTGACTAAATATTTTTCTCATATTCTTGTTTGATAATCCACTAAAAAAAAAACAAAAAAAAAAAAAAAAATACCATGACTATAAAGGCTGGTCACTAGAGCCTCTAGTGACCAGCCTTTATAGTCTTGACATTACTTTGGTTTTATTTTAGTGGATTATTAAACGGATTATAAGAAAAAAATATTAGTCACTGGAGACTGGAGCCAGTCTATGGCTAAACCATTAGGCTTAGCCACAGTCAACTGGCATTAATATGGAAGATCTCGTCATTATCTATCAGTATGCAAAAATTATCAAAATACTATATATACCCTAAGTACATGTATTGGGAAACCTTATCTGCTTACTATACTTGTCCTAAAATTTGAAATACATGTAGTTCATTCTACTACCTGTTGATGTCTCTAAAATATTGCTGTATTTACAGTAGATTTTCAATGGCTAGAACCCCGATGGTTAGTTTACCATGGATGAGTCGAACACGTTCTTGAGTCCGCAGGGATTTCCTCCAAATACGATATACATATAATTTAGGGAGATTTTCATCTTTTAGCTTGCAAATGTATGCTGTGTATATTCATTAGAATTGCCTTGATGAGGTGATTCTAATGAGTACACACAACATCCATTTCTAATATAGAACACTGAAAAGATATCCCACAATTATCTTCATTATGCCTCCTGGTATGGCACTAATCGTAACCCTCCATGGCTCGAACTACTGCTGTCTCGAACAAATTTTCATGGTCCCAAAAAGGTTTGAGCCATCGAAGTTCAACTGTATGTTAAACAGTGTAGACCATGATCCGATGCCACATTCTGCACAGGCTAATCTGGGTTTACACTGTTTGCAAAGGCAAATTCTGTCCTAATACTTATGTTTTTTATGGTATCCCTAATAGTTATAGCTTTGTTACTATTTTTGCTAACTGTCGACAGACAAGTTCACAAACTTTCCATGAACTGACGGACAGTTTGATCATAGAGCACTCTTCAAAAGTTGACCTTACAGTTTGTCAACTTTTCTGATGATGATGGTTAGGTGTTTTACATCCCTTTCAACATTAATCAAGTCATATTGAAACAATGGAAGGTTGATAATGAAAGGCTCTGTACCATGAAGCGCCATAAAGTCATGAGCTGAATTCAGGTTTAAGCAGGATTCAAACCCGGAAACTTGTGATCTGTCAACATTTCTGTGGATTGTTCAAAAGCTAGTCTGGCCTAATTGACACAAACTAAACTTACAAATAAATATAGCAACTGTCAGGCATCCTTTTCAGCAGCAAATGTTTGAAAACAGCTGATGTCATGAGGTCAATACCATATTTGACCTAATTACCGAACTGTGCGCTTAGGTTTTTCAAAATTACTGGGAAC
The DNA here is from genome assembly GCA_964016985.1 of Anodontia alba. Lineage (NCBI taxonomy): Eukaryota > Metazoa > Mollusca > Bivalvia > Lucinida > Lucinidae > Anodontia > Anodontia alba. The sequence goes on along the minus strand of OZ024836.1, from coordinate 53,432,860 downwards.
ACTCAGTTGTGGTAAAATATGTATCTACCTACTAAGGATTCACTATAAAAAAGATCAGAAAAAGACTTATTTGATGATGATTAAGCGATTTCTTCTGATTTTCTTTAACAAGTTGATGCAATTCAAATGGATACCAACAACATATGCCTTTATAAAGAAGTAGACAAAAAGTACACTGGCTGTAATCTGAAGACTATGGAATTGCTTGACTGTGTGCTTATAGGGGTATGTGCGGTAATTAGATCGAATATGGTACTTACATAAAACAGTCAGATATTTACACATTAACCCATCTATGCCTGGTGTCCCTTAAAATGTAGGATCTGAGCGGGCTATATAAAACATGCATTTAAGACAGAAATTTCTATAAAAATGGTTATAATAAAAACTTACCAGAGAACCCTTCCACTGGAAAGAGACAGTTTGCATGAAATATCAAAGCCTATTTCCTGAAAAAAAAAAAAAAAAAGAGAAAAATATTATTGGTTTGTCTTCTGCTGAAATAGCACAGAGAAGGGTTAGGGTTATATATCCTGAGATGTTGCATTTCCATGCAAATCATATACAAGGGGAAAACTTACATCATAAAAACAGTGAGAAAGACTATAGCTTTTTTTTTGAAAGGGGCCCATTCAAATCGGTTAGTCATTTTTAATGTTATTTTCATTGTTTTAATGAAAAAGAAAGAATAAGCTCAAAGTATATACCCAGGATTAAAGTACCGGTACTTATATTTGCAGATTTGATGTACTACCCTACAATATTTTGATAACCTTATAAGTAATTGTAGAGTGTTCTCAACAATGACAATATGGTTATGCGTCAAGTTTGCCAATATAAATGCCTTGTTACAACATATCCATGCAAATGATATACAGTGCAAAAGAGTTATGCATATTTTCCCAGTTCCTTGGCAATGGGACCTGAAGTTTGAATGCATACAACTTTTGTTCTGCTAGTGAGTGCTTTGATGTTTACCTCTTATTCTGCTCTTCTAGTGGTAAACGTCCTAAAATTTCGAACACCAAAGTGTCTGACAAAATGACATATGCAAACAGTGCAGACCCAGATCAGACTGCTCCTGAAGGAACAGTTTGATCAGGGTCTATACTATTTGCCATTCCACTAAGTATTTTAAGCAACAGGTGCATAAAAGCAAAATTTAGGCCAAAATAGTATGGAATAAGTGTTCAAAATTTTAGAACATTTACCGTACATATTTTATGTTTTCAGGTGACAGGTTTGGTAGGTTTGGAGTACACCACAATCTCTTTATAACACTGATGTAGGGGTCCATAGCATAAACCATGTTAGTTAAACAAACGTGTTATATCCAAACAAAAATGTATAGATTATATTAAAAAATGACCATTTATGGTAATTTTTCAATACAATCTATACATTTTTGGAATCCATCTTTGAACTGTGTTATATTAAAAACCGTGTTATAACGAACTGTGTTATCAAGAGGTTGTAGTGTATAAGGGCCCGGTCAATACTAATAAGGTCATGTTGTGCTGGTGAGTTTAAGAAACCACACTTATTTTCGGGGCAGACTTAGTCCTCCAGGCAGTCAACCAATACTTGTGCACATTCTTTTGCCAGAAAGTCTTGAATCAGCAAAAGGGAGAGAATGACCATAGAAAATACTTCAAGATCAATCTCCATGAAAGAATGTTGCCGGACATGGTGGGGACCTGCAACCTCCAGATCACTAGCCAGCATGTGTATCCATCTACCTTATTCAACCTAATTACCGCACATACCCCTATAAGCACACAGTCAAGCAATTTTGTAGTCTTCAGGTAACAGCCAATGTATTTGTATCTACTTTTTTATATAAAAGCATATGTTGTGGGTACTCAAGTCGAGGCAATTCAAATGAGTACCCACAGCATATGCTTTTATAAAGGCAATCAGAAGCAAATATTGCATAAGCATCATTAATAATCCTCTCATGAAGTGCTCTGCTACTCTTACTTTAAGTGTGCCCTTATTAGATGCATATTTTAGTAAAAGGTTTTCACAGTAATTTTGAAAAACGTAAGGGCACCGTGCGATAATTTGATTGAATACGGTACGTAACATCCCTGATGCCCCTATCAGCTTTGAGCAGAACTCTATCTTCAAAAATAATGTACGTCCAATAGGCCCAAAAGACAATCTTATCCTAGATATCGGCTTTCTACATTTCAAATCCATAGACATCCTGTTTCTCCAAGCATTTTCCAGATTTTGGGTAAAACAAACATTTCCGTTAAACACAATTTTTATGTGAACTTTATGCAAAATTCTTGCATCTCTTGTGGAAAATATGCTACTAAGTATTGAGACACCTTGTTAAAATACTGAAATTTGAAATATAAAATAGATTTTCTCCATGCGGTATAATTCTGTAGCTTCCCTAAGTACTAGACAGATCAGCCTGACCAAACAGTGTAGACCCAGAACAGATGCAGCAGAATGTTGCATCTTTTCAGGGTCAACACAGTTTGTCAATCATCTAGTAGTAAAATGGACCTGCTTCAAATTTCAAGAGAAGGGGATAAGTGTGCAAATATTTAGGATAAATATGGCAGAGAAAAAGGAGTGCAAAATGCAAATGTCCAGGCAAACTTTTTCCATGCTCAACTCAGCTGAGCATGAAATTTTCTCTGCTAATAAATATAAAAATGCCAACAATAGTTTTTATATTCATTAGCAGAGAAATTTTCAACAACAGGTATGTTTAGCAAGGAAGGATTTGCAACTTTTAGTAATTCGAGATTTATTAGCTAGGACAAATTTCATACTCAGCTGAATTGAGCACGAAAAAAGATTTATAACCTGAGGGCCTTATTTATTCAGTTGATCAGGACTTCCCTCTTAGCTTGAGTCTAGAATCCACTGCTGATCAGATTGTGCAAGGTGAAATACAATTTTTCTCCTAAATAAAATTTGAACAACTCCATCTGACTACCTTGATTTTGATGTGACTAAGAAACTGCTGGATGAGTTGCAAACAGTGTAGATGCTGAATTGACTGCTGCATTGTGTGGCATCTGATCTGTGTCTACACTAGCTGCTTGCTCAGACCTGTCTGTCCCAATACTTACAGTTATTGCTGTATGTTAACCATACACTCTCTGGGTAAATTCATCAGACAACACTTTGGTGATTTTGTTTTAAAAAATTCTCCCAGTAAACAGGGTTTGGCATTTATGCTATGCTGGGAAAAATATTGCAGAGTAATCTGCTGAAAGTTCTTACCAGCCTATAAAGTGTTTGACTGAACAGCAGTTTTTCAGCCCAGTAAACTCTAATTAAATTGTGTGGAGATGGTCAGTTCACCTACTCACACTTTCCCTGGGAAGGCTCAGTCCTCTATGCAGTTAACCAATAACTGACAACTGCCGTTCTTGAATCAGCCGAAGGGGGAGAATGACCATAGAAATGATTTCATGATCAATCTCAATGAAAGTTATGTGGCCAAGCTGAAGACTGAACTTGCGATTCCTCCATCGGCATTCAGATGCGCTACCGACAGCACTAAGAAGTCTTGCCTTGTAAAATGTTACTTAACAGCTAAATCCGTGGGCAGAATGGGTATCAGTCATCATTATCAGATTTTTTATTAACATGCAGGTACAGGGGCAACATCCATATCAGTGGGCCCCCTTAAAGATAGCTGGCTTTCTGCACGCATGGCAGATCTCACACCAGATCTCCAGATATGTCTATCATGAGGGTCGATAGCCAAGAGCTTCCACTCTCTGCAATTCTTCTCTGTCAGCTGCTTCAATGTCATCTTGAGCCTCCCAGGCCCACACTTTCCATCACCCTGTTGTTCAAAGGCTATCTTGACTGCAGCAATGGAGCGTTCCACATGTACATACCAGTGGAGCCTTCTCTCCTTCAGAATGAGGTCCAGATCCTCAATACCAAGCCACGCAAGATGCTCATTGGATCTGGTGGTGACAATGTTTGTGGCTTGACATTGCAGATTTGTCTGATCATTGCCCTGTCATTTTGCTGCGGACGTTGGAGGTTTGACTTTGTCAGTGGCCAAGTCTCACTGGCATGGAGCATTGTGCTCCGCACACAAGACCTGTACACATGGCCACGTGTCTTGAAAGAGAGGTGGCGGGAAGAGAGAACTGGTACCAGCTACTTGAACTTTTTCAGGCAGTTTTCACACTGTTGTGGTTGAAAGTTCATAGCCACCAGCTGCTGAGAGCATGTCTCCTAGGTAGCAAAAGGAAGCTACCATCTCAAGCTTGTCAGGTCCAACTTGGACTTCGCTCTGTGGTCTACCATCCAAGGGGTGTGCAGTTCCCTGGCATTGAGTACATCTGTAATCAGGGTCCTTTGTCAAGTGCTTGAGCCTTCTACATTTCTTGTGCACCCAGTGCTTGCAGCCATTGCAGAAGATACTGTTGCTGCCCACTCCAGTGTGACAGATGGACATGGAAACTCACTTGAACTCTGCATGAGGTCAAGGCCCATACCACAGATCATGATCGTCATCTTTCCTGCATTTACCCTCAGTCCTTTCTCCTCCATTAATTGCTTCTTTCCAAGTCAAAAGCCTCCTGACACATTCCTCAAGTGATTCAGTGATGATAACAATGTCAGTGGCATAGAGGTCCTCCCAGGCGACCCCAAAGTGGAACTCGTGTGGCAAGGCTTCAAGCACAAAGATGAAGAGCAGTGGGCTGAGTACCAAGCATTGGTGAACACTTACCTTCACTTCAAACTCTTCACTGTACCCATCTGTCATGTCCCTGTTTTATCTTGAATATATTTTTATATGTTCATAGTATAGAAAGAAGTTTGTTTTGATTTTTATTAACCAGGTTAGATTATTGCATTTGTAACTGGAGCGCTGATTATGATGATTGTTTTCCTTTTTAAGAGAGTAGGTACACTTCAGCTTTTAAGTTGCGGTATTACGGTAATCACGAGATATATATGCTGAGGGTGTATTTGATTATTTACATCTATATACTTGAACGGTTACCAGAACATTGTATATTCCAAGTGAACCTAGGTTCGGTGGTCAATATCTTCACTGTTCTGGGACTGATTTTTGTCTCAAGGCTATCTTTTAAATGGGGAGACAATTTTCTTTCCTAATTTTGCAGTTTTGTAGGGTTCTGAGAGAAAAATGTTTTTTGCTTCACAGTTTGAGCAGTTGCTGTGTAAGATTTTGCACCGTTCGGACAATCAAACAGGTTATTTTAAATCTTGACTATCACGGTATTCTTGTGAATATTATTTTTAGATCTTGAATATCACGGGTTTCTTGTGGACACATGTTTCAAAACGTGCCACATTACTATAAAAGTTCCCTGGTTAAATAGAACTACACACACTACAATATTTATCATTTGAAGACTGATCATTGCCTTCCTTTCTATTATGTTATGATGTTGTGCTGTATCTCAGAGATCTGACCATGGTAAGTCAATAATTTATTTAATTTTATTCTTGCAATAATCTTGCTCATCTTTACCACAGTTAAGATTCGAGTAGGTAAATTTATTACTTTTAAGCATTTACTACGTTGCAATTCATATATCGTTCGTACTTACAAACCCGGCATGATATGTAGATATTAATCAGACGGTGCATTAAGTGCAATTCAGTTGACCGTGATCAGGTGTGCAAGCCTGTATATAGACCCTGATCAGATGTGTACACTTTGGTTATATGTGTAGACCCTGATCAGACCAATAAGCTGTGTCGGGTGTGTAGACCCTAACCAGATATGGAAATTAAATTTGGTCTATTCTATAGATCCTGGTCAGTCAGGTGAGTCTGATCAGTTCTGCAGACCCTGATCAGAATGCAAACATTAATATTCTTACTTGAGTAGAGAGATAAATGGATCAGAGCAATGATAGCACTAGTATATTTTAACATAACATATTCTGATCAGACATGTATATAATTTTAGTATTTATGATTACCAGACATATACGCTTGAATGTACGACACAGTTAGGCGTTATGTTAACTGCACACACCAGACATAATTATACGCTTGAATGTATGACACAGTTAGGCGTTATGTTAACTGCATACACATTCAGTAATTAACACAAGTGTGTTTGTATGTATTCAAAATACTCTCGAGATAATACTTACACAGTTGTATTTATATGTATTTGTATCACAAATGACACATATGATAATTATCTTTAACACATGTACAGAGGTTCTTTTTATTTGATTATATGCAAGTCTGTTTTCTCAAATATTGTACTGTAAAATGGCTCAAGCAGCAAGGAGTCATGTTTGAGGCTATGACAATGGCACGTTGATATTGTACCCAATGATTACATGGGGATATGTGATCGTATAATCATTGTGGTGTAATGGCAGTTATAATTTATTGTAGCCTTTAGCCTTCTAAAGGATTCTTACAGTGGAAGATGCATGGGTTCTTCCTGTAAGAATGTGTAATTGTCGAGATGCCATTCCTCTGATTAATGTAGAATTTGGTGCATTAGTCAGATATGTTCTGACTGTGTGTCTGCCTGTGTTTGATATATGTGCAATATTATATGTCATTAACAGCGTCCCTGTGGTTTTAGGAGCTGATTTTGCTATATAATAATCAATTGCAATGGACTTGTTGAATTACAACATTTGGCGTACACACTCTGTATACCTAGTGGAAATTAATAAGGCAACATCTTGTAATGTTTGATATCGAGATTTCTAGGACATGATACTTATTGTCAGGTCCCATATACGTATCTGTTTTCGTCACTGTTATCATCGTCACTCTATAAACATGATTTGACATCTACAAGTTTTTCCGGGAAGTTGTATCCAAAGTTGTATCCAATCAAGTACAAGTGGTACCCGGTAGATGACATGGAGTATACATCCGTTTACATCACCAGTGAATGATAAGTTATGTCATTATTTTCAATTTTAACATGTTGTAAATTATGAAGCGGCCAGCATTTTCCAGAAATATCTCATACATTCAATTTATGAAATTTTGAAGATTGCTTTATACTTTTTTTTTAACTTTCTAAATACATGCTTGTTCTTATTTATAAAGTGTTGTGTTTATCCTCTGACTGCTTGTGATCGCGTCTAGTCCATCGTCACCGGCCCAACGCTTGTCCGTTTACGTGACACCATCACCAACACAGACATGGCTCCACACATTGGCATACATCCCCTGCACCAGTCGCACAATTAATCCACTACTCCACACCAAATTTTTTCTCAGCGTCCACCAGATAACCTTCAGAGGCACTTGATCAAATGCCTTCTCCACCGTCTACAAAGCCAAGTAGAGTCTCTTGTTGGCAGCTAGATACTTCTCTTGCAGCTGCCTGACAACAAAGATTGTGTCTCTTGTGCCTCTGCCTGGGACGAAGCCAAACTGGGAATCGTTGATTGATACCAACTGGCTGATGAGGTCATCCATATTCCTCTCCAGGACTTTCATGACCTGCTCTGTCAGCTTGAGACCACATTAGTTTCCCCTTTCCAATGCACCCCACTTATCCTTGTAGAGGCAGACAATGAAACTCTGCTCCCAGTCAGAGGGTACCTTGCCATTACGAATGACTGCAGCTGTGAGGTCACAGATCATGGAGGCGCCTGTGTCACCATCTGCTCATATCATCTCCACCACGATGCCTGGTGCTTTGCCTGCCTTTATCTGAGAGATAGCTTTCTTAACCATATCAGTGGTGACTGGGATGGGAGGGGCTTCCATTGGCAGTTCATAAGACAGGTGGTCTGGGTCCCAGTCAAACTCAATGTTGAGAAGTCTTTGGGCCTGCTCTAACCAAGCCTTCTGCTTTGAATATTCACTCCTTGACATCTCCCCTCATCATTCTTCACTGGTTTGTCACCAACAACATCAGCGTTCTCTCTTCTAAACTGGTTAGCAAGGCAGTAGACTTCTGAAGACTTGGGGTCAATATTCTCGTAGACCTTCTTGTCAGCTGCTTGACGAGAATGCTCATTCCATCATCAGGTTTCACAATGCCAATGGTGGGGCCAAGTTGTGCCACACACCTCCTCAGTTATCTTGAGCAGGCCAGTCTTGATCCTCAGTGGCAGCATCAGCTACATCTGCAGACGCACTCACGTGCGAGTTGAAGACCTCCTGGAAATGATTGCTGGTCTGAGTCTTAATGCTTCCAAATTTTAAGGCGTGGGGTGAACTTGCACTTGGATTTTGGTGGCAGATCAATCCTCATGTCGCATATGAGCTGATATTGCTGGGCTACATCCTCACCAGGGATCACTTTTACATCTTTGACAAGTCTGCCCATGGTCCTACGGAAAAGGATGAAGTCTATTTGCATGGCTACATTTCCCGACTTGCACGTGATGAGACGGCTGTCACGTTTCTTGAAACGTGTTCCCAAGAAGCAGGCTGAATGCTAGGGCATACTCTAGGATTCTTACACCCTCAATATCTGGTTCCGGCCTGCCATACCCATCTCACTATGCACTTTCCTGTATCAAGTGCCTGCTTGGCCTACATGGCCGTTCCAATCTACACATGAGATCAGAAATTAGGATCATGGGATCCTGGCAGTCACAGCATGCGGCTGATCAAAGAACAGGTCCTTAACCTCATCACTTAGACTATTCTGTGGGGTAAACACAGACAGAATGGTAACTACAAGCTGGCTGACTATAAGCTTCACTAAGAAGATTCTGTCAGAGACTCTCTTCACCTCAAAAACTTTCTCTCTCCACTCTTCCACCACAAACACTCCTACACCAGCAGTGCCTTTGTCGTTTCCTGACCAGTAGAGCTTGTACCTGGTGTCCTTGCCCTTGATTGTGCGGCAGCTGCCACCACAGTATCTGGCCTCCTGAATGCAGCAGACATCCACTTTCCTGCGGGATAGTGTTTCAACTACCTCACAAACTCTTCCTCTCAGAGTGTTCACATTCAATGTTCCCACCCAGAATTTCCTCAGGTGCTTGCTTGATTCACCACAATGGCCTGACCCTGCCTTCTACACCTGACAGGAGGCCAAGCTGGAGATGTTACCAACAGAACTTTGATGTCTGTTGGCACCGCCTAACTCAGATTCTATTGTTGTGATCGCCATAAAGATTTTGGAACATTTGTTTTTATGGGATCGCCTGTCCTAGCTGACATCCAAACTCAGTTCTTTAACGGCATCTAAGCATGCACGCCGTTCCTGCACTCGGGCAGTGTGCTTTGCCATTGTCCTTATAAAGAAAGGATCGGCCACCAAACCATAATAGCTAGAACACCAAGGCATCGGTCTGTAGATGTTTGCCACCTAGCTCTGCTACCCAGGATGTGGCAGCCTCGTAACCCTGAAGGTGGGGAGGCAACTGTGATAGAGGGCAGCCTCACATTCTCACACTCATATTGAGTGTAACGGCTGGATGCTGTTTTACGTCATACCCAGGTTAACTATCAGTATTATGTAGCCTGTTTTGAACTGATGTATATTTGGTGTTTTACATTCCTTTCAACATTATTTTAATCATATTGAGCCAATCGAAGGGTGATAATGAAAGGTTCTTTGCAATAAAGCACCGTAAGTCATGAGCAGAATTCCACTTCCAGGGGATTCAAATCTGGGACCTTGTCACCTGTTGTAAGAAGCGCTAACCACACTGCCACCAGGTCACTTTATCCTGGTCAGTGTCTGATATTTTAAAAGATTGTGATTGATTTTGCCCAACACATATTGTATTCAACCTAATTACCACACTGTGCACTTATTTTTTCAAAATTATTGGGAAAACTTGTGGTAAAATATGTATCCACATACTAAGGGTACACTTTAAAATGATCACAAAGGACTTATTTGATGATGTTTATGTGATTTTTATTCTGATTTTCTTTATATAAGCATATGTTGTGGGTACTCATTTGAATTGCATTGACAAGTCAATGCAATTCAAATGAGTACCCACAACAAAAGCCTGTATAAAAAAGTAGACAAAAAGTACCTTGGCTATAATCTGAAAACTAAGGAATTGGGCTATGTGCAAAAATTATGTTGAATACAGTATTTTAAGAGTACTCACTAGAATCAGCTCAGGAAAGCAATTCCAATGTCTCATACCCAAAAGAAAAAATATCCTAAACTATCATCTCAATTATCATCCATATGGAACTATCAAATTTACCTTAACCCTTGTCATGCTGAATAAATTAAGATGCCTCGCCCACTTCTAATTTTAAACCAATCAGATTACTTGATCCAGATTGTTGATGTAAATTCACATATTTAATGACAAACAGTGCAGATCCAGATCAGTTGGCTTCTTCAGAAACCAACTGATCTGGATCTACACGGTTTGTAAAGGCAGGGTATATCCGGGTTCAGCAGGACAAGGGTTAAGTATTGGGACACCTCAACTACTTACCATACTTGTTCTAAAACTTGAAATGGTCCATTCTAATACTCTTGATGTGTCTGAAATATTGCTGTATGTATGGCAAACAGTGTAGACCCTGATCAGATGCTACATTCTGTGACGTCTGATCTGGGTCTCCATTGTTTGCAAAGGCCTATCTGTCCCAATACTTAGGGTTTTTAAGGTACCATGTTAACTGGTTAGTTGGTTTGGAGTTTAATAGCCCAATCAACCCTGTTAAGGTCATGTCAAGCTGATCAGTTTACCAAATGGTGACCACACTTTTTCTAAGCAGGTTTAGTCCTCTAAGTGGTTAACTAGTACTTGTGCACATTCTTTCACCAGAAACTGATAACTGAATCAGCGGAAGGGAGAGAATGACTGTAAAAAATATTTCATGATCAATCTCTAATCAGTCTCCATGAAAGAATATTGCCGGACCTGGCAGCAGGGATCAAACTTGCGACCTCCTGATCACCAGTTGGGCACATATCGGGATAAGCCACCAAGGCTGACCTAAGTGTTTGGACAGACAGACCTGAGCAAAAGGAGGACCCAGATCAGAAGCCACAAAATGCTGTATCAGATCAAGGTCTACCCTGTTTTCTGCTCATCTGGCAATTTTTAAACACAAAAAGAGATAGTGAAATGTACTTGTTCAAATCTTTAACATTACGAAAACATGCCTATTCAAATATACTGAAAATTTTGCCACCAAAAAATGAAAATTTTCAGATAAAAATTCTGGTATTTTTCATATTTCTACTCAAAACATAGATTGTGGATACTCGTTAGAACTGCCTTGATGAGGCAGTTCTAACGAGTACCCACAATCTATATTTTTGAGCAGAAATAAGAAAAACAATGTATACCCCTGAAACCCCAGTTTTACTATATAAAAGTGAGGTTTAAGGGGGTCAAAATAATATAGACATGTTTTCTTGATAGCAAGTACTGTAAGAGGTGTTCCAATATTTCGAGAAAAGATGGCATCTGATCAGGGTGTACACAGTTTTCCACTCATCCAGCAGTTTTTAGACACATCAAGACATAAGTAAAGTGTACTTGTTCAAATTTTAGGACAAGTATGGTAAGGAGTTATGGTGTCCCAATATTTCCAGTAAAGACAGTATGTAGATATATATAAACCATCATCTCAAGACAGAGTTTCTTAAAAGTGTAATACAAAACAACAACAAAAAAAAAATCAATCTCTTACAAGCAAGCCAATACATCAGTAGTGCATCTGCATATGCAATGAATCAAGCTATTTTTATACTGAATTCTTTTTTTTTCGTCTGCACACTGCAGAAAAAAACTAGGTTATTATGCACAATTGCCACTGCATAAAAGGGCTGATTATAAAACAAAACTCCTAGTAACAGCAGGGGATCTGGGTGCAAATTGCAGCCTTTTTGCAAAACCATTGATTAGAGTGGATTTTTTTTCTCCTTATTCTCAGCACACAATGCAGTAATTTATCAAAAAATATGCAAAAAAGCAGCTGCAAAAATAGTTACAGTGCCTAACCATAATCAGTGCTTATCACAACTGCAGCAGATGACTTTTTTGACTTTTTGTACCTTTCAGAGAAAGTAAAGCTTGACATTTCATGTGAATTGATGCACATGAATTGTTAAGTCTTATTTTCTCTGTAAAATAATAATAATAATAAAAAAAAATAAAAAATGTCGTCTGCTACAATTTTTTTTAGTGCTTTAAGGGTAAGCTTTGGTCAAATGAGTACCATAATAAGTATGCAGACAGACAGGCTTGAGCAAACAGTGTAGACTGATTAAATAGAGCAAATGCAGCATATGTCTTGATAAGATGCTTTTTTCAATCCCAAAGTATTGAGTTTTTCTTGTTTCTCCACAAAAACACTTGTTATGGGTACTCATTAGAAGTGCCTCACCAAGGCACTTCTGATAGGTACCCACAACATATGTTTTCATGGAGAAAGAAGAAAAAAAATTACCTGATACTCACTCTTATCTAGATCTATGTGCTGTCTGATCAGGGCCTACATTTTTACTACTCATCCAACAAGTTTATACACACATCTTATGAATGGTACTTGCCCTAAATTTTCAGACACCTTATCTTTTTACCAGTATTGGGACAGATAGTCCTTTGCTTACTGTGTAGATCCAAGTCAGATGCCACAGAATGCGGTATCTGATCAAGGTCAACACTTTCCTCTAGATACAGTAATATTTCAGACATATCAACAGGTAGTAAAATGAAATATTTCAAATTTTAGGACAAGCATGGTTAGTATAGATAAGTGTCCCAATACACAGGGTTATTACGGTACCTGCTGATGCCAATAAAATGTTGCCAGATGAACGAAAAACAGTGTAGACCATGGTCAGATATCATGCTATGCAGCATATGGTCTGGGCCTCCTCTGTCTGAATACTTAAGGTAAATATGGTCAAAACTAGACAAATATCAGGGCTCTTAAGGAGTTTTTATGACCCTTTCAACAATATTTCAGTCATTTAAAGCCATCTCCCAGAGTGGGAAAATATGGGAGGGGGGGTAGGGGGAGGGGGGAGAGGGGGGGGGGAGCGGTGACATAATAATTCCGAAAGTAAGCAAACAAGAGTTATGGTTCATGAGTTCTGCACGTCGCCTCATGGACCTTTAATTTTGAGTAACTGGTAAACAGTGCAGACCCAGATCAGACACCACAGAATGCAGCACCTCTGTTTGCAAATAGTTTAACCATTTTTCTCTAGGCATATCTAAAACACATAGCCTGACATACCTAAAATTGAAATTAGAATCTTCTAATGTATAGTGTGGGGGAGTTCATTCAGTCTACAATGGGTTAATGCTAAGCACCAAAACAAAGAGCCTTTGGTATGACTTGGCTGGGGATCAAACTTACAACCTTCTGGTCACAAAGTGGGTGCTCTATCTGCTGAGCCACTGTGCCAGCAGAGAGATGTAGAAAAAAAGAAGAATGGGATAGATGAATTAAAGGCCCAAACCCCTGAACTTGCTTCAATTGAAGTAAGAAACTTTCAACCAAAAGCTAAAAACACAATTATATTTAGTACTTATTAGAAGCTGGTCAGTGAGGCCCTTCTAATGAGTACCATATCATGTTTTTAACCCAAAAGGCCTTCATTCTATTTTTTTAAACTTTACCATGCTTCGTGCAAATTCAGTAGAGGACAAACTGATATTTTTTTTTCCAGAAAATAGGCTTTCACATGTCAAAGCCTGTTTTTTGATATGTCAAAGCCTGTTGTCTGGGAAAAATAAGAAAACTATTTCAAAATGTTGTCTGCTGTAATTATTATCCAGCATGCTAATTAAGTGTTAATTAGGAAATGCACTGTCAAGAAAAAGAAAACTGCTTTGGGCTAAATGGAATCTACCATATTTTCCATATGATTTGGTCAGACAGGCCTGAGCAAACAGTGTAGACCCAGACGAGATGCCGCAGAATGCGGCATCTCATCAGGGTCTTCACTATTTGCCACTCATCCAGCAATTTTAGACATAACCTTAGGTAGTAAATTGTACGTGTTCAAATATTAGAACAAGTATTGTAAGGAAACGAAGTGTCCGAATATTTAGGGTTAATATGATACATGGATTAGAGCTCTAGCCAAGTTGCTTATTTCACCATGAAAACATATTGTGAAGACCCTGATGAGAGGCTGCATTCTTTGGCATCTCATCTAGGACTACACTGTTTGCTCATATAGTAGTGATAGGTATATGAAACACTTGTACTGCCTTGCATTACAAGCCGGCTTTTATAGGGACGTGGTAGAGTGTTGGCCTGTCACAGAGGTGGCATAGGTTCGATCCCCAACTGCAGCATTGGTGATTAGAATTATTTCACTTGTTACATCTGGTACCCAATGTAAATTACCCCATGTGATGGGCTTGGTGGCCCAATAGACTTGGTGACCTGGTATTGAGTGGTTAGTAGTATAGAGTGCCACAGTGGCACCCTATACTACTGTGGTTGCTAAAATTGAGACTTGCGGGCCAATCTAAAAATGGAGGGGAAATACACTTGATACACTTGTACTGTCTTGCGGTACAAGCCGGCTTTTATAGCGACATGGTAGAGTGTTGGCCTGTCACGCAGATGGCCCAGGTTCGATCCCCATCTGCAGCTTTGGTGATTAAATTTTTTTTTTTCACCTGTTCCACTCAGGCCAGTCCGAATACATATGGTAAATATGGTACACTTTAGAAGTGGTACACTCATTAGAAGTGCCTCAGCAAGATCTTAATACATTAGAAATGTCTCTGGAAAGCACCTCAAATGCGTCCCCACAACATATATTTCTGTTGAAAAATAAGAAAAATATTTACCTGATACTCCCTTATTTAGAGCTTTGGGGATCCATATTCATTTGCCTTTTATTTTTATTCTAAATACTGTATTTGCCCTAATTGCCATACTGTGCACTTAATTTTTTTTTTCAAAAATCACAACAAAAACTTATAGTAAATTGTTCTTCTAATATGGGTACACTTTAACCCATTGTAGACTGAATAGACTCTCCCACACTATATATTAGAAGACTCCAATTTCAATTTTAGGTATGTCTGGCTAAGAGATTTACATATTACTTGAGAAAAATAGCTGAACTATTTTATTTGCAAACAGTGGAGACCCTGATCAGATGCCGCATTCTGCGGCATCTGATCTGGGTCTGCACTGTTTACCAATTACCCTTTTACGGGTCTCCCGACTACAATGGGTTAAAGCCAGATCAGCAGAGCGTATCTAACAATACATATGCAATATTTTTCCTTATTTATCGGAGCTCCAGATAAAGGGAGTCAACAATATTCAATTCACGACAGGCTGTTGCCTCCAAATTTATCACCGTCAGGAAACTTCATAATCGGAGCCAGTGGCTCCAATAAGCAAATGTTGTGTGCGTCTTCGGAGCACGTGCGGCTCTGAATATAGTGGCTGAAAAAAAGTAAACAAAAGAGGTAGGTCAGTCACTCGTTGAAAGAATCTGTTTTTGTGGAGTAGTTTTTCTCAAAAAGGAGAATTATATGCTGCTCTCAAGTCTTTTAACAGTTTTCTCACTAATAGTAAATGTGTACAATCTTGTCTGAATTACTTGTGGCGTGGGCTGATCAATGCTGAATAAACTGATCGTCGAAGGTTCAGCGACACTATTCCCGGTTATTTTTTCATAAAATTCATATGCGCCTGGACTGTTTGGCATTATGTGTGAAATGATTGTTTGACTTGTCTCACTTACCGAAAAATAAAAATTGACAACAAACTTATGGAAATGGAGGGCAAATAAACAATGGCTCCGATGGTGTAGGGCGGCTCTGAATATATCGGTCGCTCTGATAGCTCAGGGCTAATGTTTGCAGAACTATTATTATAAAAGACAGCCTCTGTCCAGTTGCGAGTATTGAAGCCTTGCAGCAACATCTGAAGTATAGATGTGCAAAGATCAGAAGAGACAAACGTTGCTGCAAGGCTTCAATACTCGCAGCTGGACAGAGGCTATCTTTTATAATAATTGGCTGAAAATTAGAAATGGGTGTGGCATCTTAATTTATTCAGCAGGACAAGGGTTAAATTAAGTTTTACCATAGCTCCAGCTAAGAGAGGGTATACATGTATATAGCAAAGGGGAGGCAACAGGACAGGGACAGAGGCAGACCACCCCTGGGAAACAAAATTTGAATTGTAAATGACGGCTTTTACTACTTCCATAAGTCTTTTATACTTCCAAACTTTTTTTTTTTTTTTTTTTTGAGTTTTACAGCCCAGTCAACACTGTTAAGGTCATGTTGAGTTGGTCAGTTAGCCTACTCACACTTTTCCTGAGTATGCTTCAACTCTATTTTTCATATTTTTTTGCTTAATTTTTAGCAATAACTTTTTTATTTTTTATTTCAGCAAAAGATGTTCAGCGATAAAGTTGTAGAGGGCAACCTCCGCAAACTTCTCCAAAAGGTTCCAGCATCAAATTAATTACAGATTTTCTGCTAATTAGATGAAGAAATCTTAATTTTACAAGATCCCATCATTTTTTTAAAGTCCACATCTGTCAATCTTGCCACTGTGATGTAAAGAAAGCAGGTGAAAAGCATGCTTGACACGGGTATCAGTAGAGTCATTGTACCGTATTATTAGAGGGTTGTTAAAAACTTACCAAGAGAACAATAACTAGGATTTTTAAATATTTTTCCACTCGATGTTTCTGGGATAAAGTTTTTTTAATTTTTTTACTTAGCAAAATATGTCCAGCATCAAAGTTGTAGAGATAATCTACGCTGACTTCTCCAAAATGTCCCAGCCTGCAGAATCTTGCAGTGTTTGTTCAACAAGGATGAAAAAATTTCAATTTACTACTTCAAAACAGAAGGCAGGCATTTTCTTTTCATCATCGGGAAGTGATCCCCAGACCGGTTACTGACATTTGGTTGGATGGAGTGGGGTGGGGTGTGGTGGGATGGTTGGCAGGGATGGTGTGGAGTGGGATGGGGTGGATAGAAAAGGATACCTACTCACTTCTATTTCCTGTTCTTTCACTAGTTCATGTACATTTTAAATCATATCAAATTGCGTAAAATGAGACAATAGCTCAATAGCATTAAAAATACGTAAATGAGTCACACTATGTGAAATTGTGCCTTTG
Source organism: Anodontia alba (assembly GCA_964016985.1). Taxonomy (NCBI): domain Eukaryota; kingdom Metazoa; phylum Mollusca; class Bivalvia; order Lucinida; family Lucinidae; genus Anodontia; species Anodontia alba. Next base: position 53,415,828 of record OZ024836.1, on the reverse strand, counting down.
GGACCTTTGGGGCATATGCGGATAGCAAAGACCCATGACCAGTCCAGTGGCCTAGCTGGTAGAGCGCCCGCCTTTGGATCTGGAGGTTATAGGGTCAGTCTCCAGCTGGGTCATACCTAAAACTTTATACAATTGGTACTAGTAATTCTGTCTCTTGGCGCTCAGCATTGGATAGAAGGGCTAGGAATGGTCACACGGATTCAGTATAATGCAACAGATGATAGTATCCTGTCATAATGTCTTAAACATGATACTGCTTTTAGGTGACACACAAAGAAGGTATATAATTTTCCGTCATCACATCCAGACGTTATGACATGACTTGAGGGACTGTTGACAGTGGTGAACCTCAGCTCAAAAAAATAAAGCGAATACCCAACCACACAGTCTGATCTGGGACCGCTGTCCGTTTACAGAATTCCTAGAACTTATGGATTTACATCTGTATACCAGTCACTTATCAGATTCGCTGGCTGATCTGGAGCTCTACTGTTAGCATATGTCGAGAGAGCACCTTCTCTTTGTCCTATATAAATAAATAAAAATCAAGGTCTTAGAGATACATGGATGAATGCTAATAACAGGCTATTCACATTTTTGTCTTTTTTATCTACCCTCTTATAATTGCTTGATTGAACAAGTCAAACATTAAGAGGTAACACCTAAAGGCGGATCTTATTATTTTTCTGGACGAATCTTGCAAAATGAAAAATGCTAATCTAATTGGAGCAAAACTTGTGAAATGTAGGAAGCTGGGATCTATTGGAGAAGTTTGTGGAGGTTGCGAGCTTCAACTTTATCACTGATCATGTTTCGCTAAAATCAAAAGTAAAAAAGTTATTGTGAAAAATTAAGCAAGAAAATATAAAAAATAGAGTTTAGTCCTGTAAGCAATAAGTCATTAGGGAGGTGCTTCTAATGAGTACCAACAAATTAATGTATTTTTTCATGGAGACATAAGAAAAATATTTATATGATATCCCCTCTTATCTAGAGCTATGTATATATATGTACATAAAAAAGACCTTAGGCCTGATTTTCTAAAATTCAGCTTATTACATATACACATGTACCAATCTTTTTTTCTTTTTTTTTTATCACTTCCTCAATCCTCGGCTATGTATCATAATTAATTAAATGCAAAACAACAACTGAATAGGTTTTCATGTAAAATAAATGAAGTTGCCATTGTGGAATGTCTGATACATTAAATATGAATATGCATGAGAAATCACCAAAAAAGCGGACAGTATTCCTCACAAAGCATCTTACACATCATTCAGCATAAGGGAAATAACTCAAAAAAGGAGGACAAAATAACCGTGATGGATTACTCTACTTTAATTAGCAGATTTTTTTTAAACCAAGGGAAATAACCCAAATGATTAAACTGCTGCGTTTATACCTGATTTTTTTTTTCTCCAGAAAATAGGGCATAAAACGTCAGGAAAAAGAAAGAGAAGAATGATTAGAACTAAACCTGCTGGTTTTGCTAGCAAGTGTTATAGTCATTGCCATATTTTTTTTCAGCCAAAAAGTGTTGATATCTTTCTTATTGCTCCACAAAAATATGTTATGGGTACCTCAGTGAGGTGCTTCTAATGAGTACCCACAACATATGTTTTCATGGAGAAATAAGAAAAATATAGGCAGATACTCATTATCTGGAGCTATTGCCATGGCCTATATAGTAAAGATACACTGGCATATAAAGGCGGGCCTATGATTAAGATATATCCCAGCAAACACACAACGTTCTAACAACGTTCTAACAACGTTGTTACAACGTCGCTGCAACGTCCTGACGTTGCAGCGACATTGTTGCAACGTGTACTGACACAAGGTGGACCTATAGCAAAGATATACTGGCATAAGGTGGGCCTATAGTAAAGATATACTGACATATGGTGGATCTATAGAAAATACCTACTGACATAAGGTGGGTCTATAGTAAAGTCATACTGATATAAGGTTGGCCTATAGTAAAGATATGCTAACATAAGGTGGGCCTATAGTAAAGATACACTGACAATACGTGGGCCTATAGTAAAGATACGCTGACAATAGGTGGGCCTATAGTAAAGATATACTAACATAAGGTGGGCCTATAGTAAATATAACAGTAAGTGAGCAAATACCCCCGCCCATAGCTATCAGAGGTATGTTAAACCAATTTTGTAGTGGTAAATTTCCCTTACTTTTTCTCTCACACAGTATACTTCAGCATTGTCAGGCTGTATACAAAATTTGAAGACTCTGGCTCTAATAGCAGGTGAGAAATCTGTGATGGACTTTTTTATGAGAAAGAGACAGAAAAATGCACAAATAAAGGGAATGATAAGCATGAGAATGCTGATTCTCTCTGACACTATACAACAAGTGTGTACAAACTTTCAAAATCCTAGGTCTTCAGTTCCTGAGAAAACTTGGACTTGCTTATGTCTTACTTTGAGTGACAGATGGAAAAAGGAAAAATGAAAAAAAAAAGCAAAGTAAATCACATTATCTTGTTTTTCTTTTACACAATAGGCTTCAACTCCTCTGTATTAGTATACAAAATTTGAAGACTCTAACTCTCATAGGACATGAGAAATCTGTGACGAAAATGTTTAGTACAGAGAAAGAAAAAATGGATAAATAAAGGATGATAGGCATGAGTATGCTGATTCTCTCTTACACAATACTAGTCGTACCCAATTTTTGTACCAAATTTCAAAATCCTAGGTGCAGTAGTTGCTGGGAAATCTTTGACACAAATTTCCCAGTGCATTACATTGAGTAAGAGATGAAAAAAGGAGGAAAAATAAATTTCAGCATCATGGTTTTCTTTAATACAATAAACTTCAACCCTCTGTAGGTATATACAAAATTTGAAGACCCTGGCTCATATAAGAGGTGGGAAATCTGTGAATAAAAAATATTGGAGAAAAAGAAAAGTGGACAAATAAAGGGAGTGATAAGCATGAGGGTGATGATTGTCTCTTACACAATACAACAAATCATACCCAATGTTTGTACCAAATTTCAAAAGTCCTAGGTGCAGTAGTTCTTGAGAAATCTTTCCCTAAGCATTACATTGGAGTGATAGATGGAAAAATGAAAAAAAGGCAAATAAATTCAGCAGCATAGTTTGCTTTTACACAATATATTTCAACCCTCTGCAGGTGTATACAAAATTTGAAGACTGGCTCTCATAGGAGCTGAGAAGTCTGTGACGAAAACTTTTATTCAAGAAAAAGAAAAAATGGACAAATAATGGGAATGATAAGCATGAGGATGCTGATTGTCTCTTATACAATACAAGAAGTCATACTCAATATTTGCACCAAATTTCAAAATCCTAGGTGCAGTAGTTTCTGAGAAATCTTTGACGGTAAAAAAGTTTACATACACACATACAAACATTGTTACGGAAAAGACAAAAACTATATACCCCCTACATTCTTCGTATGCCTGGGGTATAAAGATATACTAACGTATGGTCGGCCTATAGTCAAAATATACTGACATAAGATGGGCCTATAGTAAAGATACACTGACATAAGGATGACCTATAGTAAAGATATACTGACATAAGGTGGGCCTGTAGTAATGATATACTGACATAAGGTGAGCATATAGTAAATATATACTGACATAAGAATGGCGTATAGTAAATAGAAAGGAGGCAATGATCAGGAATCGATACAATTACCTAACATCTTCCGTCCAAGACACCGAAGAGAAAGAAGGACGCACTTAAAGCAACGGCACCACATTCAAAGCACTACAAGCAGAAAGCCAAAAGGAGTTTCTTTCCCCCGAAGAAAATGGCCAAATGGCTATCAAAAAAAAAAAAAAAAAAAAAAAAAAATCACCAGGACATACATGCAAAGACATACAATGACAGAAACAGTAAACCACAGCAGAAGCACCATCTTCAAATGGTCATTAAAAACCTTACTGGGAGCCTTAAATCGATTTTTACGTGACCACAACCCTCGCGTTTAGTTCTGTCGTGGTATACACAAGACATTCGTTCAGTCCGTGTGAAGGGTTTCTAACTCATCAGTGCAACATCTCCGAGAATATACAAATCAAACGAATACAAACAGATGAAACAGCGATGAGGACTCGACAGCAAGAAATAACTGAACTGCTGGAGCAAAAGAAAACCAACAGTTGGACTCCGTTGGGCCCGACCAGAGATAGAGCATCAGGCACCAACCGACTTATTTAAAGTTCTTTAGGCCGGAGCCGTCAAAGAGTCCGAGGCCTACCCGCCGGCGTGCAACCAAAGACAGAAACAAAGTTATTAACTGTGATTGGGTTAACTACAATGCATGCAGTCTGTCATATTACATTTATGTTGTAGCCAACCTATCGAAAAATGATTTTACGAAATTGAGTGCTAAAGTCTTTGCGAGCATACATTTTTCTGAATGTATATACTAAGTCACCATAAAATTCAGGTTCCTATAGACCTTGTTGCAGAAGAGATTTAAATCCAACATTGACTTTTGAAACTAAATCGAAATGACGTCTATAAAATTCAGGATAAAGGTTTTTGCGGAGTTAATCATTACGAAAACACGCATATTCAAATACATTTGTATATTGGAAATTTCACAATCAAAAAAGTAAAATTTTCAGATAAAAATTCTAATAATTTTCATATTTCTTCTCAAAACATAGTACCCACAATCTACAGTATGTATTTTTAGCAAAATAAGAAAAATAATATATATACCCCTGTAAAGCCCAGTTTTACTGTATAAAAGTGGGGTTTAAGGGGGCCAAAATTATATAGGTGTGTTTTCGCGATGGTAACGATTAAAAAAAGTAATAGAAAAGTCCAGGGAGTGCTAAAATTACAAAAAAAAAAAAAAAAAAAAAAAGGTAAGAGAAAAGTCCAGGGAGTGCCACAATCACAAACCGCAGCCCTTCCAAGACCCCAAGAGGAAGAGGAAATCGACAAATCCAAACAAGCACAAATCGAACAAACGTACGAAAAGCACTAAGATTAGCTCTCTCTTCCCCAAGCGAGGTAATCGCAATGCTAAAAGGACTGAAAAACACAATAACAAAATGACACAAGGTAAGACAAAACAAATCGCCTCGTAGAATAAACCACAAAGCAACAAAGAGTAAGACTAATACCGGGACCACCGCCTTAGAACGGTCAGTAGAGTAAACCACCGGGAGATTTAAAGCACTTTTACAGCTAGCCAACTTCACCCTGGGTTCCGATGCTACTCTTAATACAGAAATACATAAAAAAAAATTTGGTTCGCATAAAGGCTCTCAAGTCAGTGAATGCATCAAAGCGAAACCATAAAAATCAAATTAATCACTAAAACAAAGACGAGTAATGGCTAAATCTGTATGCCAGAGTAACTGAAAACCAATAGTCCAAGCCAAAGACATATCGTCAAGCCCCAACACACTGGTTAAAGTTTTTACGAAGAGGCCGTCATTGAGTCTGAGGCCCGAACCGCCGCCGTGCAATTAAAGAGTGAAGCATAGCCATCAACAATGATTGAGATGACAACTAGGCATTAGAGCACTAATAAACCTGATTTAGAAGTTTAGCAGTTAATAATTTATTTCGAGTGTTTAAGTCAGCAACATGACTATACACTCTGGCGAACCGAATTAGTTGCGATATATACTCGACGAGGAACATCCCCGGGGCGGGGGGGGAGGGGGGGGGGGTAACTTCCTATATATGGCATAGTATGGATGTGCGTGCCGAATAGCCCCCTTTTTCAGTGCTGCCAGGTATATGATTGGCCCCCTTTTTTCAACAAAAAGTATATGAATGGCCCGATTTTTTTGGATTCCTATGTGAAAGGCCCCATTTTTTCTGACATCCTGGTATATGCACATATTTTTCGCTCAGAGATTTTTTGAGGCTGCTTATCCTCTTGGTATTACATGAATTGACTGTGATATTTGTGTAACAACCAGCAAAAAATGGGTACAAAAAGTCAAAGAGCAGTATATGAATAGGTCAGTATTTTGGATGACCAAGTATATGAATGGGTCTGTTTTTTTCAAAGGCCAGGTATATGAATGGGGTAGGTTTTGAAATACTGGCTCGCTCACCCGTACCAAAATTACACCTAAGTTACACACCCCCCCCCCCTCCCCACCCCGAGTCCCCATCCAAGTAAGGAAAGTTAACAATCTCAAATTAAAATCAGCGCGTTTATCATAAATTTTGTATGAAATAAACCCAACTAAAATAGACAAATGCAAATCCAAAAACGAGGCTTCAGTTTCAGAAGAATTTGTTTTATTTAATTGAAGCTCTGAAGGATAAATTTGACTGATCAAACCATCGAAGTAGTCATTGTCAATATATAATAAAGCATCCAAATATCTAGACGTTGAGCTGAAAGCATCAATAACCAGATTGCTTTTCTTCAGAATATTGGCCCAATGCCCAATTTATTTCAGCCCACAAAATAGCTGGGCTGCCTGTAGCCTCTGCTGCAGAGCTACTAGTGACTAAAGGCAGGATTTGAATTTTTCATTCGACTAGGTCAGCTAGAAATCGTGCAATTTGGAGGTAATGTCACAACACGGTTTAGATATTGTTGAATGGGATTTTAAATCGTATCATCTGTGACAACTTGTCAGAAGAAAATGCATAAATACAATATCATTTATTATAATTTAACAAAATTTGTAATTTTGATATGACAAATTTACATTTTAACTGGCAATATTGCACAATATACTGTGTTTACCCTGTGTATTCCGAGAGACTGGCCTTAGCAAACAGTGTAGACCTAGATCAGATCATTACGAAAATATGCCTACTCAATTATATTTAAAATTTCCTCTGGGGGTAACTTAGGGGTAATTTTGGTACGGGTGTGCGAGCCAGTATTTCAAAACCTACCCCATTCATATACCTGGCCTTCGAAAAAACGGACCCATTCATATACTTGATCATCCAAAATGTTGACCTATTCATATACTGTTCTTAGATTTTTGTACCCATTTTTTGCTGGTTATTACACAAATATCACAGTCAATTCATGTAATACCAAGAGGATAAACAGCCTCGAAAAATCATCGAGCGAAAAATATGTGCATATACCAGGATGTCAGAAAAATGGGGCCCTTCACATAGGAATCCAGAAAAATCGGGCCATTCATATACCTTTGGTTGAAAAAAGGGGGCCAATCATATACCTGGCAGTGCTGAAAAAGGGGGCTATTCGGCACGCACATCCATACTATGCCATATATAGGAAGTTACCCCCCACACCCCCCGAGAAAATTTCACCTGTAAAAACTGAGTTTTCAGATAAAAATTCTGATATTTTTCATATTTCTGCTCAAAACATAGTTCTCGAGGCGGTTCTAACGAGTATCACAATCTATGTTTTTGAGCAAAAATAAGAAAAATAATGTATACCCCTGCAAACCCCAGTTTCGCTATATAAAAGCGAGGTTTTAGGGGTCGAAATTATATAGGTATGTTTTCGTAATGGATGCTACAGAATATAGCATCTAATCAGACTCTGCACTACTTGCCTCTCATCCAGCATTTTTCTAAGACACAAAAACACCAGACTTGCTGAAGATTTTAAGTATAAGCATGGCAAGGAACTGTGTCCGAAAACTTAAAAAAAAATAAATTTTGTCGTCTTGATTTCCCATGAAAGAAGTCATCTTGATCTCAGAGTCAAATACACATTTGACCTGGCTTAAAACAGATAGTTGAATGTGAGAGACCAGGGAACACATAATGTGTCACTAGTACAATGAAAAAAGGTCAATAAACAATGCTTATTAGATAACCACCGCATAGTAATGATCAGTAAAGAAAACTGACTTAAGACAAATTGTTTATCAAAATGGCTGACATTTATTTGTAAGATTTGTAGTTCGCCCAAACAGCATAATGAGAACCAATGTTAGTAAAATTCCAGCCGTTGGTTCAAGAGACAGTGTTCACAAAAGTTTCTTTTTTTCCTGTACAAATTTGAGTTTTAAATTGCCGATGTGACCTTGAAAACGAGATAAAGGTCACATAAATCTAATCAATTCTTTACCCAATGCGAGTGATGTATCTGTGCTAGTTTGGTCAAATTCGATCTATTGATTCATGAGATATGGTGCACACAATGTTCAATTTTAGTTTTCATAATGTAATGACCTTAACAACAAGATCAAGGTCACCAAATCTAATCACTTCTTGTCCCTGTCCTAATGATGTATCTGTGCTAGTTGGTCAAATTCCAGCCATTGGTTAAAGAGATAGTGTGTACACAAGCTTTTTGCCTCATCAATAAATTTTACAAAGGGCAATAAGTCTAGAGAACTGGCCCCTAGACCTTGCTTTTTCTTATGTAGGTACATCTTATTGATCACTTCTTTTGCTAATCCTAACAATTGTCTGTGTTAGTTTGGTCAAATTCTATCTATTGATTCATGAGACTGAGTGCACACAAGGCTCACTTTTAGATTTTTTATAATGTAGTGACCTTGAAAATAGGGTCAATGTCACCAAATATAATCTTTTTTTCCCCAACGTAATGATGTATAATTAATAAAATGGTCAAATTCCAGCCACTAATGCATTAAGATTTTTTACAAAGGGCAATAACCCATTTTTAGAGTCTTTATAATGTAGGTGAAGGTCCCCAAAATCTAATTCTTTACCCTGTCGTAATGGTGTATCTGTCTGGTTTCTTTAGTTAGATCAAATTCCAGATACTGGTTAAAGAGATTATGCGCACGCAAGCTTTTTTTTTTTTTACTGCATCAATTCTTTACCCTGTCGTAATGATGTATCTATATTAGTTTAGTCAAATTCCAGCCATTGGTTAAAGAGATGATGTGCACACAAGCTTTTTTTACCGTAATAAAAAATTTACAAAGGGTAATAACTAGCCCTTAGTTTTTCTTATGTATATAGGTACACCTTATTGTCAATGTGTCTGCATAAACTGATGACTACCCATCACTGTGTTTTCAAGATATTTGGAAAAAGAGTGCACACAAGGCTCACTTTTAAAGTCTTTCTAATGTAGTGGCCTTGAAAATAAGGTCAAGGTCACCAAAATCTAATCTCTTCTTTACTCCCGTAATGATGTATCTGTATTAGTTTGTCAACTTCTAGCCAATGGATAAAGCGATGATGTGCACACAAGCTTTTTATTGCATTAAGAAATTTTACAAATGACAATATAACTCGACTTGGCTCCTAGCCCTTACTTTTTCTTATGTAGATGCACCTTATTGATATCAATGTGTCTGCATAAATTAATGAATATCCATCATTGCAGTTTCAAGACATTAGGAAACAAGAGGTCCATGGGTCATGATTCGTTCACCTGACAAAAAACAGCTATTGCACATTTGCAAATGCCATGCAGCTCCTTCCAATATTGCAATAGAAACTAACTCACAAATTTGATTATACTGTAAAAAGGTCAAAAATCATCCTAGTATCATCATTTGAACAAACTTAGTAGACTTTGAGTCCCGATACCAAGATGCAGCCTCAAAGCTTTCTTAGTTCTGGAGAAGAAGATTCTTGAGTGTTTTACCATGGGCATGGCAGTCACCTTGTTGAATAGTGCGGAACCATTTGAACAAATTGTCAACATTCTTTTGACAGAATGCCCCATGTGAAATCTGGGAACAACATTCTTTTGGCAGAAGGCCCATGTGAAATCTGGGGACAATTGTTCAAGCGGTTTCAGAGAAAAAGTCGTTTAAAGATTTTACGATTTTATACATGTACATAGCCCAGGGGCAAAGGCAGTTAACCACCAAAATTTTGACGGTACCTAAACAGTTTTACTTCTTTAATCAGACGTTGTAATTTGCAGCCATTGGCCTTTAATGCATATTGAGAAAATGACTTTCAACATTTTGCCTTATACAAATGTACGGGCTTGCAAATTTGACCTCGCAGTAAAAAGGTCAAAGGTCAACCTACGACCATCATTTTAACAAATTTGAAGACCTTCAGTCTCAGATGCTACCAAGATTCAGCCTCATAGCTTTCTTGGTTCTAAAGAAGGCGATCTTTAAATGTTTTACCATATATGGGCATGGCGGCCATCTTGTTCAATGGTGCGGAATCATTTGAGCAAATTGTCAATACCCTTTTCACTAGAAAGCCCCATGTGATTCTGGTGAAAATTGCTCAAGCAGTTTCAGAGAAGAAATTTAAAAATTACACAATTTTATACCTGTATATAGCCCAGGGAAATGGGCAGATAACCCCATGGGGACAAAATTTTGATTGTGGCTAAAAAGTTTTACTACTTTGATCATACATTGTAAGTTTCAGCCAGTAGTCTTTAACATGTTGAGAAAATGGCATTTCAACATTTTCCCCATACAACTGTATGGATGCGCAAATTTGGCCTTGGCATAAAACGGCCAAAGGACAACCTACAACCATCATTTGAACAAACTTGACAGACCTTGAGTTCCATATGCTATATCCCAAGATTGAGCCACAACGCTTTCTTGGTTCTGGAGAAGATTTTTAAGTGTTTTTACCATATATGGGCATGGCGGCCATTAGTCTTTTAATACATTTTGCGAAAATGACTTTTCAACATTTTCCCCATACAAATGCATAGGGACGCAAATTGACCTTGCCGTAAAAAGGTCAAATGTTAACTAAGGTCATCATTTGAACAAACTTGGTAGACCTTGAGTCTCAGATCCAGAGTCCCAGATTCTGTATAGCAAGATTCAGCCTCAGAGCTTTCTTGGTTCTGGAGCAGAAGATTTTTAGTGTTTTTTTGTTTTTTTTACCATAAATGGATATGGCGGTCATCTTACTTAACGGACCGTGACCATTGGTATAAATTTTAACTCACCCCTTTGACAGAAAGCTCCACATAAGGTTAAATAAAGAAAATTGGCCCAGAAGTTTCAGAGGAGAAGTCGTTCAAAGGTGGGCGGACGACTGGCGGGGTGTGATCACAATAGCTCATTTTGAGCTTTCGGCTCAGGTGACCAAAAAATCCTAAGTGTCACAGACGGAACAAAAATTAAAGTTTGGGTGGAGAATATATATTTGTAATTGATGTGATATGATTTTATAGCTGAGCCACTTAGTGACTGGAGGAAGGAGATGTAAAATGTGCCTTAATTGAGGCTTTCTCAGGGTTTTGTGGAACAGGGGAACATTCCCAAGTATTTTCAGGGAACAGCTAGGGAACACTGGCAATTTTTTAAGGGAACAAAACTGATTTTGGGGGACAGGGAACATGGATTTTTTTTTAATCACTTTTAGGGAACATAGCCGATTATTTATAGGGAACAAGGAGGACCTAACAGATTCCCTCATTCATTGTCGTTTCGTTTCCGTAAAAAAAATTGTCCGATTGAGTTACAAACGGAAACAGCCGAAGTTCAACGGAAGTTAAACATACAAATTGTATTTAGCCTTACAGGAGTAGCGTCATTTAGCTTCCGGTAGACTGACAGTTGGAAACAGGAAGCTAGGATTCTGTTGCAGAAAAAGTAAACAAGAGTGAAATTTTGATCTTCTTTTGCAATCGAAAGAAGACAAAATGTCGATGACCAGAGAAGAGAAGGTGCAATATGCAAAGCTAGCTGAGCAAGCTGAAAGATTCGATGACATGGCGAAATGCATGAAAGATGTCACTGAAAGTTTAGAGAGCGAAGAAAATAAAGAACTGAACAACGAGGAAAGGAACCTCTTGTCAGTTGCTTATAAAAATGTTGTTGGTGAGTATTATCTGTCCAAATGAATCAGTGTACTGGCTGCACAAAATCGTGCAAAAGGGTATAAAGGATTTGTCAATCGTCCCCTGTCGGGCCAGTGCAAGTCTATGGAAAACGAAAGTTACTGCATAAACCCTTGAGGTCAGTAGAGCGTGTATGGGCCGAATTTAATCTCTTGCATTTTTATACTCTGCCACACAGTGGTGAGGTATTATGTATACCAGGGTTTGCACTAGGATTTTTTTTCTTTCGCCACCATTTTCGCCAATTCGATTTTTTTTTTGTGCCATTTTCCACAGATACTTGGGGTCAGTAGGGCAGTGCAGGCCTAAAAAAATATCTTGTAAATATTTTTTCTCTAGTTATTTTTGTATTTTAGTACAACAGAAACACTGCTGATAAAATACAAATGCATTCTGTGACTTCTGAAAAGGTTCTAAAAAACATCATTTTTCTCGCAAATGGTATCGTCCTGTCATGTATTTTGACGCACATCTAATTTGACGCGCTTACATGTTTCTTCCTATTCTTGGAGTTGTAGAAACTTTTTTGTAATGCCTCATCGTTATTGGGGTAGAGCAACATAAAAAGGTCACATCCAGGTGTTTAAGTAGAAATTCTAGGATCTTCTTGGAAAATTACAACCACGTAACCTTGAATGGTCAACATTTTGAAAGAAATGTTTAAAGCACTTTTTTCCTTTGTATTGAAGCTCAAAACTTTAAAGATGCATCAGCTACATCTGAATCAAACATGCTTGTCTGTTACAGTGTCACCTGATGCATTTATTCACAAGTATGGTATATGGTTTAAATGCTATTGCATACACAATATTACTTTTCAAAAAAATGTAAGGTCTTATATAAAAATATTTTGCAACTGGAAAAAGAGAAATTCATAAAGTAATTCTCTGTATGTTTGTTTGATGCTAAGCATAAATAATTTGAAGAAAAATATTTTTGCTGACAATAAATAATCTATTTAGAACATATTTTATTAAGACATGTAGCGAATTTGTACAGCAAGCAGGAGAAACAAGCATTTCAGCTGCCCAACCCCTTAAAACTGAGACATAAAATGGTGGCAATTCGCAAAATGAGGTCAGATTTTTAAAATATATACAGTTGTCATTCAACAGTGATTCTTGTCATTTTATTTTGTTCTAACAGACAAATGATGCTCCCTGAAAGTGGTCCTGGTTTTATTGTAAAACTTTATATTTCTATCTTGCAAGAAAAATAGCAGCCTATTAGATGCGTCATTTCATATGAGTGTAAACCAAAATGACAATCACCATGGTGGTCCTATTTCACTTGGAATTTTTATGAAGGCAGTTGATGCAAACTTATTTTAATGATACTAAATAATGTTCTTGAAGTCCATAATTGTCTTACACAAAACAAATGTACTGGGAGTTGTCTGTGAAATTAATGACATGTCAAATAATGCTTAAGTGCGTCAAAACCCATGAGTCTAGGCTAATATATGGACAAGATAACAATCAATGGCCAACACAGATCTGGGGGGTCCCCGCATGTTTACACTGCTACGCTAACTAAAACAAATGCAACGTGCAATTAACTTGCATTCGCTAATTTAGCAATCCTTAGTCTTTGCTGCCATATGGGTGTCATAACCATATCTTGTTGCATCGTTTCATTTTGGGCTGAAATATTATCACCAAATGTCCATAAATTCTTCTACTACATCTACAAACCGTGGATCGGAAATCGGTCACATTCTGGATACTGGCTTCCATTTATTAAATTATAGATACATCGCAACTGAGCCGAGAGCCAGAATTGGATGGGTTTGAAATCGTTGTCGTGTGATTTCAATAAATCGTGATGCAATTTCAAACCCGTCTAATTCTGGTTCTCGGCTCATTTGCGCTGTATATATGATTTAAGTAACGGACGCTGACGTCCAGAACATGACCCATTTCGGATCTACAGCTCGTAGATGTAGTAGAAGAATTTATTGACATTTGCTGATAATATTTCAGCCAAAAATGAAGCGATGCAACAAGATATGGTTATGACACCCATTTGGCAGCAAAGACTAATGATTGCTAAATTAGCGAATGCAAGTTAATTGCATGTTGCATTTGTTTTAGTTAGCGTAGCAGTGTAAACATGCGGGGAACCCCCAGATCTGTGCTGGCCATTGATTGTTATCTTGTCCATATATTACCATTAGCGAGAAATATGATGTTTTTTAGAACCTTTTCAGAAGTCACAGAATGTGATTATATTTTATCAGCAGTGTTTCTGTTGTACTAAAATACAAAAATAACTAGAGAAAAAATATTTACAAGATATTTTTTTAGGCCTGCACTGCCCTACTAACCCCAAGTATCTGTGCCAATATCTTGAACTTTGAGCCAAATTTTGGCCATTTTTCGCCAAAGAATTATTTTGTCAGAAAAAAGGTGTTCATTTACTGATTCCTTTAATTGCAGCTGTAGATTCAAGAATCGGTATAGTGTGAAATGTGTGGCAGACTTGAAATTAATTCTCACACTGATTTTTAAAACTTCTGCTGTAATTAATTAATTAATGTTATGAATTAATAATAAGTCTTTGTTTTGCATATCGAATGTTGAACACAAAAATAGGACACTTTACATGGAAACGAGTTCTGAAAAGTGCTGTATAAGCCAATAAATATAATGTTACTAATGTGTTATACTGAAATATTAATGTATTATACTGTAAGAGAATAATGTAACAATATTCATTTGTACCCTGATAAATGCGGGGTAAGTTTCTTACACAGCAGGTTTTACTGTTTAAATGCTGGCAAAGTGGTCTGAAGCACACCAGACACCTGCACATACGGGGGTTGAAATAAGGTTTCTGAAAGTACTTGCCCAGAGGGGCAAGTTGGATTTTATTTCGGCTTGCCCCCAGGATTTTGAACTTGCCCAAGTATTTTGCTTCCTTTTCATGTTTTCTGTCATTTTCTCTGTAAAACTTTATACCTTTGCATCCCATATGCACGCTGGATCCATACAGCCTTCAACCAACATATGATAGTAATTATTGGCCATAATTATTATCCGTTCTTGTTACATTTGCAGTAATAAGATTGTTTTTGAATCAGATTTTTAAGGTATGGGCTATAAACAGTAAAGGAGTACTTTTGGGGAAAAGTTAATGCCAAATTTAATTAACAGCTATAAACAGCAGTCGCGAACCTAATCAGATGCATTACACAAGTGTTTAAGATCATTGCTTTGAAGCTACTAACCTCACTAGGACTACAAAGCAGCTATAGTGATGTTTGTAAACTTCAAAGCCATGTTCTTACTGATTAGGTTGTGTGAAACTAACTTCTTTGTAGTGCCACTGAGGTTAGTAGCCTCAAAGCCATTCCCTCAAACACTTGTGTAATGCTAGTGAAATTCCTCTGAGGTAGAAACAAAATTACTGACATGTAGCTCACTGCAGAAAAAAATTATGCTGAATTTTATGCATCTGAATAATTTCATAATGAATTTGTTTTTAGCTCGCCTGTACGAAGTACAAGGAGAGCTATTGTAGTCACCCCAGTCGTCCACGTTTGCGTTTGCATTTGCGTTCCCGTTCCCGTCACACTGCGTTAAAGTTTTTCAAATGCTTATATCTCAACAGTCACTCCTCACAGAGGCATCAAATTTGGAACTTAGGTACCTTGGAGGGTCTTCTGAGATTCCAAGAGAATAAACCACTGGGTTCATGCCCCTGGGTGGGGCTAGGGGTCAGAATCTAGGACACCTTTGTAATAATGTGTTAAAGTTTTTCAAATTCTTATATCTTGACTTTCACCCCTCATAGAGCATTCATATTTAGAATTTGAGTACCTGGACGGGTCTTCTGAGATTCCAAAAGAACATACCCCTGGGTTCATACCTGAGGGTGGGCCTTGGGGTGGGGCTAAGGGTCAAAATCAAGGACACATTTGTAAAATCTTATATGCCTACAGGTTATAGACACAACTGGTTATACATCAGCTAACTATGTGACATCGGTTTAAGTGTAAGAGAGTGAAGGTCATGGTGACCTAGATTTCACGGTCCAGGTCACCTAGATTTCACGGTCCAGTGATTTTGCCTTATATCTTGAATACTATTTGTTGGATAAATGTCACACCTGGGATATTACTTCCATGTGACCCAATGAATGACCACTTACTATATCTAGGTCATTGTGACCTATATTTCATGGTTCAGTGATTTTGCCATTTCTTGAATACTATTTGTTGGTTAAATGTCACACCTGGGATATTACTTCCATGTGACCCAATGAATGACCACTTACTATATCTAGGCCATTGTGACCTATATTTCATGGTTCAGTGATTTTTGTTTGTTTGTGTTGAGGTTTTACGGCCCAGTCAACCCAATGGGGTCATGTCGAGCGCGGTCAGTTTACCTAACCACACGTTTACTGGGCAGGCTTAGTCCTCTAAGCGGTTAACCAGTATTGTGCACATTCTTTCGCCAGAAACTGACAACAACCCTTCTTGAATCAGCGGAAGGGAGAGAATGACCGTAGAAAAGATTTCATGATCAATCTCCACGAAAGAAAGTTGCCGACTTCGGCGGGGGTTGAACCCGCGACCTCCTGGTCTCCAGTCGGACGGCGCATCCAACTGAGCCACCGAGGCCGGTCTTCAGTGATTTTGCCTTATATCTTGAATACTATTTGTTGGATAAATGTCACACCTGGGATATTACTTCCATGTGACCCAATGAATGACCACTTACTATATCTAGGTCATTGTGACCTATATTTCATGGTTCAGTGATTTTGCCTTATATCTTGAATACTATTTGTTGGATAAATGTCACACCTGGGATATTAGTTCCTTGTGACCCGATTATTGACGTCAAAATATATCTCTGTTGGTGTGACCTATATTTCATGGTTCAGTGATTTTGCCTTATATCTTGAATACTATTTGTTGGATAAATGTCACACCTGGGATATTAGTTCCATGTGACCCAATAAATGACCACTTACTATATCTAGGTCATTATGCCTATATTTCATGCTTCAGTGATTTTGCCTTTTATTTTTATTACTATTTCATGGAGAATTGTCATACCTGGATTATTATATCTATGTGACAAAATGATTTACATACAAATACATCTAGGTCAGTGTGACCTATATTATATGGTTGAATGATTTCGCCATATAACTAAAATTATTTCATAGATTATTTCATTTTGATTTTCTTAATGATAAAAATGTTACAATATAAAATGTACCCAGCAGGCGAGCTACGCTGTCCTACGACAGCTCTTGTTAGTAATTATCTGCATTCCTGCTCTAGCTTGAAAGAACAAAATTCAGCTTAGGCTTTTTCAGCATTGGTCATTAGATAGTTTTTTCTTGTGATACTGTAACCTGGCAAATTCCTTAAGCCATTTCTGCTGAAACGATCTTTTTCGCAATTCTTCGTACTTTCGCTTTTGTTCTTTTTTTTTTTTTTTTTTTTGCCTCGTCAGATTTTCTTCTTTTCGGGTCGCTTGCCCAATAAAGAGGCACTTGGTCCGATTTTGTAATGTCAAAAATCGAAACATCCCTTTTGCAGCCATCTTGTTTGAATGGTCAAACTTATTATGTATCGCATCATTTGATTGGATAAATGAAACATCACAGGGAGAGAAATTGCAAAATCAACCAATCAGAGAAACCGTTCTAAAATATAAAAAAAAAACGCAGTGTGAAAAACTATCGAAATCAATGAAGATGAACCGGAATTGTGACTTGCCCGGTGGGCCTACCACCAGCAGAGTCTGCTTGCCCGACGCTGAAACGGCACAGGTCAGGCAATCGGGCATCTGCTTATTTCAACCCCTGACATAATGCCCATGAGGGGTGATGCAGTATCAGTAGATAGATTGATTAAATTGAACCCCCTTCAGCAAAGTTGAGCATCCTTTTTAAATTCCTGGATTCGCCACATGCAGGATGAGTGATTTGGGATCAGGTGAACTCTGTTTATCACCATCAATTCTTGACATTTATCTACCAGCCACTTCCATATTTTTGTTTCAGGACCATTACTTTAGTGATCACAGTAAATATCAGTTGATTTTACCAAACTAGGCCTAAAATAAAATGTGTATGTCTCCCCTGACCTGACCTGCTGACCGACTCGCGAAAAATGCGCCAACTTAAAAACTTTCTTTTGCCGTTTTTTAGCTCACCTGAGCTCTGCTCAGGATGAGCTATTGTGATCACTTTTCGTCCGTCGTCCGTCCGTCCGTGCGTCCATCCGTCCGTGCGTCCGTCCGTTAACATTTTCAAACGACTTCTCCTCTGAAACCGCTGAGCCAATTTTGCTCAAATTTCATATGGAGCCTCCTTAGGGTGGGGGAACGAAAAATTGCTAAAATGGTCGCGGTCCGTTGACCAAGATGGCCGCCACGCCCATATATGGTAAAAACCTTTAAAAATCTTCTTCTCCAGAACCGAGAATGCCTTGGGGCTGAACCTTTACAGGAATCATCGGGGATGGGAGGTCTACCAAAATTGCTAAAAGAATTGTCGTACGTTGACGTTTGACCTTTTTACGGCAAGGTCAAGTTTGCTTCCCTATGCATTTGTATGGGAAAAACCTTTAAAAATCTTCTTCTCCAAAACCGAGCATGCCTTATGGCTGAATCTTTGCATATATCTTTGGGAACAGGAGAGCTACCAAAATTGCTAAAATAATGGTCGTACATTGACATTTGACCTTTTTACGTTAAGGTCAATTTTGCTTCCTTATGCATTTGTATGGGAAAAATGACCAGAATTTCAAACAACTTCTCCTCTGGAGCGTCTGGGCCAATTTTGCTCAAATTTCATATGGAGCCTCCTTAGGGTGGGGGAACAAAAAATTGCTAAAATGGTCACGGTCCGTTGACCAAGATGGCCGCCACGCCCATATATGGTAAAAACCTTTAAAAATCTTCTCCTTCAGAACCGAGAATGCCTTTGGGCTGAACCTTGGCAGGAATCATCGAGGACGGGAGGTCTACCAACATTGCAAAAAGAATTGTCGTACGTTGACGTTTGACCTTTTTACGGCAAGGTCAAGTTTGCTTCCCTGTGCATTTGTATGGGAAAAACCTTTAAAAATCTTCTTCTCCAAAACTGAGCATGCCTTATGGCTGAATCTTTGCATATATCTTCGGGAACAAGAGGGCTACCATAATTGCTAAAATAATGGTCGTACATTGACATTTGACCTTTTTACGTTAAGGTCAATTTTGCTTCCTTATGCATTTGTATGGGAAAAATGTTCAGAATTTCAAACAACTACTTCTCTGGAGCCTCTGGGCCAATTTTGCTCAAATTTCATATGGAGCCTCCTTAGGTAGGGGGAACAAAAGATTGCTAAAATGGTCACGGTTCATTGACCAAGATGGGCGCCATGCCCAAATATGGTAAAAACCTTTATAAATCTTCTTCTCAACAGAGGATGCTTTGGGGCTGAATATTTGCATAAATCATCGGGGACAGGGGGTCTACCAAAGTTGCTAAAATAATGGTCATACATTGACATTTGACCTTTTTACGGCAAGGTCAAGTTGCTTCCTTATGCATTTGCATGGGAAAAAACATTTAAAAATCTTATTCTCCAAAACCGAGGATGGCTTGTGGCTGAATCTTTGCATATATCATCTGGAACGGGCGGTCTACCAAAGTTGCTAAAATAATTGTCATACATTGACATTTAACCTTTTTAGGGCGAGGTCAAGTTTGCTTCTGTATGCATTTGTATGGGCGCCATACATTTGTATGGAAAAAATGTTGATAATTTCAAATGGCTTTTCCTCTGAAGCCTCCGGGCCAGTGTTGCTCAAATTTCATGCGGACCCTCCGTGGGCAGGAGAATGAAAGATTGCTAAAATGGGTATGGTCCATTGATCAAAATTGCTGCCATGCCAATATATGGTAAAAACCTTTAAAAATCTTCTTCTCCATAACCAAATAAGCCCTGGGTCCTAATCTTTGCACAAATTATAGGGGACAGGAGATCTACCAAAATTGCTCAAATGATGGTTTATGTTGACATTTGACCTTTGTGTGGGCCATATACATTTATATTGAAAGTATCGAAGTGACTTGTAGATCAACAGTAGTTAAAATTGTTCTGATTGGAAATCTAAGATGGCCATCATCTGATTTATATTTATAATATGTCCCTGCCACTGTGCTGTTTACATGTATAAAATCAAGATTCTTCAGAAACCACTTAGCTAATTTCCACCAAATTTCACATTGATCCTTCTGTTGAAATGTGATTGATAGTTTATTCATGATCATGCTCCATTGACTGTCAGGCCCATATATTCTTCTTCAAAACTAAGAACTGCTCAAATGATGATATTTTCATTAGTTGCGATGATAGGATTGGATAAATGTTGCATAACATCTGCATGTCTGCAGTGGCTATGTCACTCAGGTGAGCGAATCGTGGCCCGTGGGCCTCTTGTTTTATTATTATTTTATTTTTATCTGATTTCCGTAAAAAATTCTATCAGGGAAGACGTTTGCAGGCGACTTGAGCACCTTTTTTTCTGCAGACATCACTCTGTTCATGCAGGAAAACTATGTTCACATCACCTTCATTTTTCAGTGTGTATTGCCTTCTCTCAGGGTTCTCACTAGGATTTTGAAAATTGGAGTAAAATGCTGTTGTCCAGAAAAAGTTGGAATTTTACCATACTTTTGTATTGGGACTTTCCAAAAAGTTGGAGTCAGAAATGAAAAGTTGGAGTAACTTACTCCAAATCTGGAGTTAATGAGAACTCTGCTTCTCTGAAAGCAGACATCGCTCTGTTCATGCAGGTAAACTATATTCATGTCACCATTTTTCAGTGTGTATTGCCCACTCTGACTGATTAATTCAGGTGTCATGATCCCTTGACGGGTACAGACTACCCCTCCTCATCTAAAGTGTCAGATTTTTTTTTTTTTTTTGAAAGTTTTTCGGACACTGGATTTTAATTGACATGATCACAAATGCACGATTATAATATAGGCTTAAAATGTTGACCTTTCCGTTTGAAGGAAGACATGCGGTGACAAGCAAAAAAGTAGCTTATCATTTACGGGAGTCGTGCATTCTGCACATTAAAAATTGTTATTTCTGTTGGTCAAAAGCAGTTCCTAAGTCCTCAGAATGTGTCCAGTAAACCTTGTGTAGATTCTCATGTGATTGCTCATATATGCACCGGGCGTGATACGTAATTTTGGGATGTTGAAGTTATCGCTTGCTTCCAGATAAGGAAACTGCATGCTCATAACGGTTACGTCACATGAACTCGTGGTGGAAAACCATTCTGTGAGAAACACAAACTTATTGCCATGTAAAATTACATGATGAGAATGTAGCGTATATTATTTGCGGTAACATGTAAGGGAGCATTAATTGCTTGATTGATAAATGTTTTACTTCACAAACAAAAATCCTCGTTTGAATAACACTGAAGATTAAAAGATCTGCGTACAGCAACAAACATTTTGGGTGCAATAGGGTACGGAATTTAAATGAAAGGCAGTGGAGGAGGGTGCCACTGTGAGGATTATTTCAATATTTCTTGAGAAATGCCCATTGAATCATTTGCCTTAAGAAACTACAAAATATAGATATCTGTTCTACATGCAAAAAATAATGAACTGCTTCAAGTATTACTACCACTGAAATAATAATACAAAATAAAAGAAACAAACAAATAGAATGCTAAATTCTTTTAATAAGTTTAAAGTTTGGTGGCTTTCACCCCGTGTTAAATAGACTGGGATTGTCACGCCTCCCTGATCTTGGAACACATCTCCCTAATTTCCCATGAAGGAGACGTCTGTCCGGATAAAAATCCAATGTTCTAACCATTGAGCCAAAGAGTTGACTCCCTGTCGCAGTTGTCAGAAATTGAATATATACCTACAAGCTAGGTGAAATCTGCCAAGGCAGATTATCGAAGGAAGGAGTGCTAGGTTGTAGCAAGCTTAAGAAGGTTAATATCTGTTCAATAATGCCTGCCCCGGTGGTTCAGTTGGATGCGCCGTTCGACTGGAGACCAGAAGGTCGCTGGTTCAACCCCCGCCGAGGTCGGCAACATTCTTTCGTGGAGATTGATCATGAAATATTTTCTATGGTCATTCTCTCCCTTCCGCTGATTCAAGAAGGGCAGTTGTCAGTTTCTGGCAAAAGAATGTGCACAATACTGGTTAACCGCTTAGAGGACTAAGCCTGCCTAGTAGCTAGGTAAACTGACCATGCTCGACATGACCCTAATCTTGAAGCAGTGGTTGACTGGGCCGTAAAATCTCAACACAAACAAACAAATCTGTTCAATAAATAATTTTAATAATTTATAGAGTTAAATTGGTTAACTACATCCAGAGCTTTTGTTTATTCAGTTCGGCCAGATTATAGTTTCCAGACTACCAGTGTTGAAAATCACCTCAAAGTGAAAGTAAATCAGTATGACCTATATTTCATGGTCTAGTGATTTTGCTTAATATCTTAGATGATGCATAAGCAAAGTAAAGGTTCTGAGCTCTTCCCCTTGCAAACTCGGAAAATTCGGAGCTGTCAATCATTCTGACGTCACTAATCTTTAATCGCGAGCTCGCCAGGATAAACTTTTGCCCACTGCGGAGTTCTACAGGTAAGTGGGTGGTTTTGCAGCGGGAACGCGTTAGGCGAAAAATCAGTCGCGGAGGGAATTGGAGTGGGGTATTGGGTATTGGGGTATTGGGAGGATCCGGGGTGGGATAAAAAATCAACCCTGCCGGTTCGGGGATTTTGAAAAAAACACTCGAGCTGTACTGTTTGTGTACTTCCAATAAAGTATGGGTTGAAATGATGTACTTTCAATGAAGTACAGCGTGCACTTTGTGAAAAGTATTCCGCAGAAAATAATTGGCTGTTATGGAGGTATTAATGGATTTCTTAGGACTAAGTAGATACTGACAGTTGACCGAAAAAAATAATGTGACCGTCTGTCAAAGGTTATACTTATTATACCCTGAAGTATGCCTTTGTATGCCAATGGTATATAGTTTTTAGTTCCCCTGAACAATGTTCACAAAGAGCTATTGTACTACCCTGGCGTCCGCGTTGGTGTCGGCATCCACAAATGTTAAAGTTTTTGTTAAAGTTTTTAAGACCTCTTTATTGCCTAACCTTACCACCGATTTGCTTCCTCTTTGGTATGATACATATTGGTCCAAAATTTTGCGCAGTACCATCCCCGCCACTCTAGGTCATGTCAAGGTCACAGACTTAGAATTTTCATGTTAAATTTTTATGTCCAAGTTTTTAGGATCTCATTACTTCTACACTAACTGATGGAATTTGTTCCTATTTGGTATTATGATAGACACTAGTCAAAAGTTTTTATCAGCACCATCAGCACTCATGGTCGTGGCCATGACTTAGAAATTTAAATGTTTATGTTTTTGTTAAAGTTTTTAAGACCTCATTATTTTCTAACATTATCACCGATTTGATTCATCTTTGATATGGTACTACATATTGGTCCAAAATTTTGTGCAATACCATCCCCACCACCCAAGGTCATGTCAAGGTCAAGGTCACAGACTTGAATTTTCATGTTAAAATTTTATGTTGAAGTTTTTAGCATCTCATTACTTCTAAACTGCATGATGGATTTAGTTCTATTTGGTATCATGATAGATACTGGTAAAAAGTTCTTATCAGCACCATCAGCACTCATGACTGTGACCTTGAGGTCAACGTCACAGACTTAGAATTTAAATGTTAAAGTTTTCGTTAAGTTTTTAAGACCTCATTATTTCCTAACCGTATCACAGATTTCAGGCATCTTTGGTTTGATGATACATATTTGTCAAAAATTTTAAGCAGTACCATCCCCACCAACGTATGTCATGTCAAGGTCAAGGTCACAGACTTAGAATTTTTATGTTAGAATTTTACGTTGAAGTTTTTAGGATCTCATTACTTCTAAACTACATGATCGATTTAATTCTTATTTGGTATCATGATAGATACTGGTCAAAAGTTTTTATCAGCAAAATCAGCACCCATGACTGTGACTTTGAGGTCGAGGTCACAGACTTAGAATTTATATGTTACAGTTAAAGTTTTTGTTAAAGTTTTTAGACCTCTTTATTTCCTAACCTTATCACAGATTTGATTCATCTTTGGTATGATGATACATATTGGTCCAAAATTTTGCCCAGTTCCATCCTCACCACCTTAGTTCATGTTAAGGTCAAGGTCACAGTCATGCAAAAAATTTCCTGTTAAAATTTTATGTCAGAGTTTTTAGGACCTCATTACTTCTAAACCAAATGATGGATTTAATTTATATTTGGTATCATGATATATATTGGTCGAGGTCACACACTTAGAATTTTAAAAATGTTTAAGTTTTCGTTTACATTTTTAAGACAATATTTCTCAACCTTATCACAGAATTGATTCATCTTTGGATTGATGAATATTTTGCACATTGCAATCCCCCCACATCAAACCTCCCCACCACCCTATCCCAGGTCATGTCAAGGTCAAGGACTTAGAATTTTCCAGAAACAAAATGTGCAATATCCGGAGAGCTATTCTGTCTGGCGACAGGTCTTGCCCGTAGAGGTAAAAATCTACAGGGTTCATACACATCAGGGAAATGTCAAGGAAATTTAATTTTTTCAGGGTTAGGGAATTGTCAGGTAATTCTGTGATGTGTCAGGGAAAAATGAAATTTTGCAAAAATGTCAGGGAAATGTCAGGGAGTTTTACATTTTAACCTGATGAAGCCGGAATGTTTGGTCCTGGTGTATCTTTTTTGCTAAATTCATAAGATTTTGGTCCAATAATGTCAGGGAAATTTGAATTTGTGTCCGGGAAATGTCGGGGAATTGTCAGGGAATTTTGGTCAATCCTAAATGTATGAACCCTGAAGATGGACACCCCAATAAAGTAGTATATTGCAGCTTGATTATACAAACGTCCTCTTATAAAAGAAGGATGGGCATCTGACATGTTTATCACATCAACATTAAGTGTAATAAGGTCAAGGTCATTGTGACCTTACTTTCATGCTTCAGTGATTTTGGCATATTTTGAAGCATATTTCATGGATTAATGCCTCAGGAAAGTAGTATGTTGCAGTTTGTTTGTACAAACATCTTCTTAAAGAAGGATGGGCATCAGACATATTTATCACATGAACATTCAGTGTAATAAGGTCAGGGTCATTGTTATCATATTTTCATGCTCCAACGATTTTGCCTTAATATCTTGAAGACTATTTCATGGATTTTGTGACTTGTGATACTTGGAATATTGGATCTGTGTGATACCACAATTGACAGCATAACAAATGTAGGTCACATTGACCTTTATTTCATGGTCCAGTAATTTTGCCGCATATCTAGAATGATAATTGATGTATGAACGTCATTATTTGGGATTATGAATTTATATGATCCAACAGTCGACGTAAAAGTAAATGTAGGTCACTGTGACTTATATTTCATAGTCCAGTGACTGATTTTATGTTACATCTTGAAGACAATTTGATGTACTACAATCATATTTTGGGATTATATGACCTATATTTCATAGCCCTGTGATTTTGTCTTATATGGGTCTATTTCAGGTAAATGGAAAAAATAACCTCCATCACACTGAATTATTAAAAATCTAATTTGAGCCATTTTTTTGTATTATACTGATAAAATGATAATTAAAGTTTCAAAAATTGGCAGAAAAAAGATAGTTTATGATTTTCTTTAAAAAATATGAACAATAATTTATGACCTAGTAAATGTGATGGATGTTACCTGGTCAATGTATATGTGAATATATGACATAGTATGTTTTGTTATTTATATAAATAAATTTTTCATTAAAGAGTTAAAAGTGTAGTATATCTTTTAAACAAATATTTGGGAAAAGAGGGATTTCTGTTTCTCCTTTTTGTGAGTTGTTTTAAAGTGACGGACGTTACTTCTTTTTCCAACGCATTTTACATTTGCGTCAAGTCAGCTTTGTGGAAAGGGCATTAATTATCACTCTGGTAAAAGTCTGGTTTATACTATTCGAGCTTGACTGCCTGATAGAGTGTAATAATTGTAATACATTATGCAATTTATACTATTATTGATGTAAATGTGTTTGGACGTTACACTTGACCGATTGACTAATAAAGAAAAGTGACGGATGTTAAACATGACTTGATATTCCATTTATATCTACTTATCTTGTCTTTCATCAAATTTTGAGAGACTGATGGACTCCGCATCTGATCTGAGATGCAAACTATTAAGTACTAATACCACTCTTACACTCCAGTCAAAGTTAAAAAGCAGAAAAAAAAAAAAAAAAAAAAAAAGCTGGAACAAGTGAAATGTTGGACATAATGTAAACTTTAGACGCTAGAAACTTAATCATTGCAGCAAATTTCTACTGTTCAAATCAATAATGTTATTGGCATACTTATCACATCAAGTAAAACCAGAAGATGATAAATTAACAAACTCTGATACTGGGGCAAAACATACTGTGATACTGGGCCAAAACATACCAGAACAACTGTATAGTTCTAATTGAAAACATTAAGTAAGAATTCAAAGTAAGTTTTAAAAGTATTATAGACTTTATGATTTTAAGAACAGACTATCAGAGTTGTCTGGTATGACTTGCTTTTCAGTAATAAAGAAGGCAAGATGAAACATTTAATAAATGTATTTATTTCTTTCCCGCCACTTCACAGAACAAAACAAAAAATCAGACTTCCGGAACTTTGGTGTCCACTTCTTTTAAAAGTTTGCATCAGCTGAAAAGATAAAGTGGAAATGTATAGAATTAAAGCAGCAGGGGGGGAATGGACTTTATTTTTTGGGGGCCCAAAGGGGCTCCCGCATAGACAACAATTTGTATCAACGTCGAGATGCTCCCACGTAGACAAACAATTCTGTATGTACGTCAAGACGACCTCCTCGGGCGTGCGGCCGCGCATCGGCTCTTCCTGAGGCCCATGCCCCCCGCGGCCCCCAAGTGAGCATAGTGAGAGCCCCTGGGGACGGCCCCTACCCTCGCCGGCCTTTGGGCTCATCTATTAAAGAAGTGGATGACTGCTGATATACCACTACAAGTGACATGCCCAAGGGACACAACACATGCAAATGGCTGACCGTGAGCTCAATGGAGCTCTGTGGTAAAAGCTGTCTTACGGACTTTTGTAAAGTTCATCTGGTGAGACTTTGTAAAGGCTCACTCACTCAGCCCTGCAGGGGTTGTGGGGTAGGGGATACTAACAAGCAACAGCTCTGTTGTCAGTGCGGGTATAGGAGTGAGTGGCGTTGTGCAACAAGAGCGATGCGAAAGGAATTTGCACGTCTGGCCGCCATCAAGATTTCCATTTAGAGGAAGGTGATACAAGGTATATACCCATCTGGCGCCATGGCTACAATTGATGACCTGATCGAAGAAATACTCGCAAAGGCCCATCCTCGATGTGCCCATTCCAGACCACAGTGGCCATTTACCGACCTGTTCGTGTCCCCAACCCAGTAAGACTCCCGGCTTACGAGCCTTGGGTCGAGATACTTAACGACAAATTCTAGATCGATGGCGCCGCCCCTGTCTTCTCTACATGGAGGGTTGAATGAGAAGACCCTCTGGACATTGGTGATGTCGAGATCGCGATGGCATGCATGCCAGAGTTGACAGGCTGGCACTGGATGCCCGACGTTAGGGTTACACAACTTCTGGCGGCTCTCCCAGGGGGGCACGGTTTCTCCTGTGAATCAAGTTTCTCCAGGAGAAAGCTAAAGATGATTGGGTCCTTAAAGACAAGTTTGATCCAGTCCGGGATGAGCGAAAGAAGGGCCGGGGGGGGGGGGGGTGGCGTCGAGGTCGCTCGGAACACAAGCCCTGGGGTATTGATTGGAATCAACAGTGTGTTCTATCAGAACGCCTACCCATTCACCGCAGTTTTCTACGGCCTCTACCCTATCAGGGATCCAGCGTCGAGGGGGCAGCGGCAAAACCATGCGAGCGATCGAGCTCTTCCATACCAGAAGCCCCCCTCGTCTTCACCCCGACCCATCGTCTGGCCAAAGAAATGCGGGCCAGGGGCGTCCAGGCCCAGACCTATCACAGCTTCTTCCGCTGGAGCGGCCAAACGGACTGGACGCCTGAAAAGATGGGACAGAAATTTGTTCCCCGTGAGATCATCTGAGACGAGGTCTGCACAGTGCCCTGCCCCACTCTGCAAACCTTCCTCGACTGGCTCGAGGGACGGGGAGTCCAGGGCATCTGCTGTGGCAATCAGGGGCAGCCGCCCCTCATCGCCGGAGAAATGCCACACGACTGGCTCTGCAGGCATGCTGACTATTAAGAAGAGGTCGAGGTAGACCACAGAGCCAAAAAGAAATGCGGGCCAGGGGGCGTCCAGGCCCAGACCTATCACAGCTTCTTCCGATGGAGCGGCCAAACGGACTGGACGCCTGAAAGGATGGGACAGAAATTCGTTCCCCGTGTGATCATCTGGGACGAGGTCTGCACAGTGCCCTGCCCCACTCTGTAAACCTTCCTCGACTGGCTCGAGGGATGGGGCGTCCAGGACATCTGCTGTGGCAATCAGGGCAGCCGCCCCCAATCACCGGAGAAATGCCACACGACTGGCTCCGCGGGCATGCCGCCTATTAAGAAGGGGTCGAGGTAGACCACAGAGCCAAAAGCCCTCAAGAAGCGAATCCGCTTCAGCTCGACAGGGTCCAGTGCCGAGAGGTGCGAAAGGCGCTTCCTGGTTGCCTCGGTTGGGAACTCTTCTTGGAGGCCTGGAAGCCATGTGATCTCAGACCTCAAGGCAGAAGGTTCGCGACAGGGCCCAGAGGCTGCTGTTCGAGCGCCATGAGGAGTATTTCCCGGACACCTCCGTGCCTCTGTTATATCGTCCCAAGGATACTCGATGGCAAAACATCATGGTCACCATCGCTGGGCCCTTGCTGGATGGCAGGCGAGACCAGCAAGAGCTTGATGTGCCCTTGAAATATGCCCGCGAGGTCCTCGACGGCAAGTGGGGCCAGGACTGGGCTCTTGGCTATGCCCTCACCGTTCACTCGAGTCAGGGTCTCATGCAGTCTCATGGGTGGAGTATCTCAGCCAGCTCGAGCGGGTAGTATCCCCCCCACCCCCCTCTCTGAGGGTGCACGCACACTTACCGAGCAGCAGCTCCGCAAAGTCATCCAGAGGAAGCTGGTGGCCTATAAGCGACAGGACCAAGCCAAGGGGCTCAGGTTTAGCCTGAAGGTTGATCACATCCTAGCACTGAAGTAGGCCCTGAACAATCGCAGAGCCACGTGCTTACCAGCCAAAGGAAAACCTTATCAGCAGTTACTATTGACCCAGGTGTTTTGAGAATGTTTGTCAAATTTAACATAAAAAAAAAAATAATAGTTATGTCAAAATGTAACGGAATACTCTTACATTGCACAGTTGAACTTGATTTTGCTCCAAAGAAAAAACTTCAAAAACAAAATCCTGATAATTTTTCAATTATGATGGATATTAGCTCATGAGAACTTGTGCTGTTGATGAAAACAAACTTTGATCGGACATTACTATGGACAACTTTTTCATGTCAATTGTTACTTCCAGTCACTGAAAAAGCTGTCAAAATGTTACGGGCATGCGAAAATTTTATAAGTAGAGAATGATTCAGAGAGATACCAATTAATTTGATTTAAACCAAACAACTAACTTTAAAAATCACAAACTGGGATAATTATCATAAACTGTATTGATATTTTATTGCTAGAACCAACTGCTATCTGTTCGGCAGTTACCTCTGACATTCCGGGGTAATACAATCGTGTCAAACAAAACGCTGCATCAGACAGATTCTGTCAAATGTAACAGCCGTTTGTGCTCGTCGAAAGTTTGCCATCTCTAAACAAAATTTCAGCCTTTGTTGAGTAATATTATTAAAAAAATACACACTAGAAACCATTGAACATCAAGTAACAACCAGAACTTAATATTTCATCCACTGGTTGTTATGTGACGGACGTTACAACGTAAAAAATATTTGACCGACAAATTATTTTTCTTGCTATCGTTCATATTGAAGCGGTCTCACAAAAATTGATGACGTAGATCACTAGACGGTGTTAATACAACTTAGTCCTGCGTGAAAATCACCCGAGCATTCTTCCACATTACGCGGTATGACGATATGATCGGATGTTATGAAGTTGACCGACAGATACCGTTGTTGTAAAATTTCGGTCTTTTCAAGAACGAATGATCTTTCATCAAGTAAAAATTATAAACTAACAGTATAACAACTGCTCTTGAAATGGATATAATGAATCTGTCCAGTTTTGAGACGAGTTCCCTGTCTCAGATCAAATAAAAAATTCGTTATTTTGACCGACAGCATAACTGGCAAAACGGGTCTTTGTGTAACGGATTTTTTATTTGATAAATTGCGTAAAAACGTCAAATAAACACAAAGCAATCCAGAAAAATCATTTTGGTATTAAAATATTATAAAAATGTTATGTAGAAGTTCAAGAGGATGCCAATTTTGTTTGTTTTGACATGTCATACTCAAGGCATCGTTATTAGGGTGCGGAAAAATAATGACTTTGTTGATCAAAAATAAAATCTTGTAATACTGACAAACAATTTTAATTTGATATTTTTTTTAATATCTGTCTATCATAGGAACTTAATCAATATGCATTAAATGTCCGTTATTTTCTGTCAGATTTGTACTTTTGGGAAAAAAAAGTGACGGAGGTTATTTTTTCCATTTACCTGATAAAGGCCCATATCTCCCACTATTTGATACCTAAATGTCATATTTACATATAATGACACTGTGACCCAAACTTTCACCTCAAAGTAAATACAAATCAGTATGACCTATATTTCATGGTCTAGTGATTTTGCTTAATATCTTTAAGATTATTTAATAGATTAACATCATAGTTGGTATAATGCATCAGTGTGACCATCAGATTAATTTCTCAGGTATATGTAGGTCAGTATATTTTATGGCCCAGCAAATTTGCTTCATGTCTTGAAGACTATTTTCTCCAAGAAAGTTGTACTTCGGATGATAGACCAGTGTCACTTAGCGACTGACATTGTAAACTATATCTTGCCTTATGTCATTGTCATTAACTTAAAAATATTTCATAATTAAGAAATGGCGCCAGCCGTGAGTATTCGTGACCCTCTGCCCACTTGCTCCAGTATATGTAGGAAATCAAGTCTTGGGAAATTAACCCTTGTCCTGCTGAATAAATTAAGATGCCACAACAATTACTAATTTTCAGCTAGTCAGATTACTTGATCCAGATTGTTGATAAATATTCATATACTTGATGGTAAACCATGCAGATCCAGGTTAGTTGGCTTCTCCAGAAGCCAACTGATCTGGATCTACAGTGTTTGCAAAGACAGGGTATATCTGGGTTCAGCAGGACAAGGGTTAAAATGTTCATTATTTAGAGGTGACTTCTGAATGTGTAATTTTTATACCCGGCCACATGATAGTGGCGGGGTATTATGGACTTTATGGTATCAGGTTGGTTGTCCGTCTGTTGTCCCTTTGCTCTTATTTTCGTTTCTGGACGATAACTTGAGTAAATGAAATGGATTTTAACCAAACTTGGTATGTGCATTGCTGTTGTAGAGATCAATTTGGGATTGCTAATGGACAAATTTCGTCAATTTTTGACTGAAGGATTTGCCCATAACTGTTACTATTTACACATTTGTATTTTGGTTTCAGGATAACAACTAGTAAATCTCAGTGGATTTTCACCAAATCTGATATATGCTTTGATATTTTGGAGGCCTGGTTTGGGATTGCACATTGGGAAATTCCATCATCTTTTGACAGAGTTGTCTGCCCATGACTTGTATATTTTTATTTCCGGATGATAACTTCAGTAAATAATATCAATGGATTTTCACCAAACTTGGTACGTGTGTGCATTGATATTGTGGAGATCTGGTTTGGGATTGCTAATAGACAAATTTCGTCAATTTTTGACAGAGTTGTCTGCCTGTAACACATCCATAATACAGTATTTTTGTTTCAGGACATTAAGTAAATCTCATGGATTTTCACCAATTTGATGTAGGTCGATATTGTGGAGATACAGTTTGGGATTGCTGATTGACAAATTCAGTCAATTTTTGTCAGAGTTGTCTGCAGTGACATGATAATGGCAGGGTATTATCGTTTTACGTTTTTTATTAATTTATATTATTTACAAAATGAAAGGGGCATTTTTATGGCCCCACTATTTTCAATGGGGGAGGGGCATATAGTATCACAGCTGTCCTTCTGTCCACATGTCCCGTCCATACGAAAAATGGTTTCAGTTCGATATCTTTTGAAAAGATAGTGTATTGGATTCATCTTTTTTTTTTTACACAGATATATAATATTAAAATAAAAAAAAAAAAAAGTTGGAATTATCAAAAAAAATAATAATAATAAAAAAAAAAATGGAATTTCTTCATTCAGCAAATTTGAAGTTTACCTCAGTTTTCTTCTCCAGTTACTAATTTTTACAAATGGATCCAAAGGGCAGTTAGAGCAGACAAGTGGATTCAATAGAATTTTGTCTGTTTTGTGGTGAAATTGTAATGTAGTATTGGCCAATCTTTTTTTTTTTTTACTTCTTGCAGGTGCCAAGAGATCATCTTGGAGAATGTTGTCAATGATCGAATCAAAAGAAAAAGATAAGGAATCCACGAAGGCTATGCTAGCTCAGCGATTTAGGAAATGTATAGAGGAAGAGTTGGACAAAGTTTGTAATGAAGTGCTTGGTTTACTTGAAACATATCTAATTCCACATGCTAAAAGCGATGAAAGTAAAGTATTCTATCAGAAAATGTGTGGTGATTATTTTAGATACCGAGCCGAATATACGGATGAGGCCATGAAAGAATCTGTTCAAAAGCATGCAGAAGAAGCATACGAGCAAGCCATGAAAACTGCAGAGGATAAAATGGCTCCTACTCATCCCAACAGACTAGGTTTAGCTTTGAATTTCTCTGTGTTCTATTATGAAATTCAAAATGCACCTGATAAAGCTTGTCATTTAGCTAAACAAGCATTTGATGATGCTATAGCAGAGTTGGATAGTTTAGATTCAGACGCTTATAAAGACAGCACTTTAATAATGCAGCTGCTGCGTGACAACTTAACACTCTGGACCTCAGATGCCCAACAAGACGAGCAAGTTGAAAATTGATTTTACCTAAATTTGTTGTTGATATATGTACTATATGACTCTGCTTTGGACTAAGATGTGTATTTTGTGACTTTACCAATCATGAAGAATATGGTAGTGTCTCTTCTTCATACATAGCTCTAGGTGAGGTGCTTTCTTTAACCAAAAGTTATTGATAATTTTATTATTTCTCCAGGAAAACATATATTGTGGGTACTGTATTCACTAGAAAAACTTCAGTGAGGCACTTCTAATGAGTTCTTACAACATGAATTTTCCTGGAGAAATAAATACTTACCTGGCTACCCTCTTATCTAGAGCTTTGATCATAGCAGGTCTAATGAAGTGACAAGATCATGATAGTGTAGAGACTGTGAGAGAAACAAAGTTTTTACCGCTTTCTTTAACTAGTATAGTTTTTAAGGAAACAGTTTTGGCATCTTGCTTTATATGTGCGTCTAGCTGTTGGAAAATCAACTTTTCCAAATGCAAACAGTGTTTATAGTCTGCATTGTTATATATACAGTCGAACTTCAATGGCTCAACATCTTTGGGGCCATGGAAATTTGTTCGAGACCTGGGTAGTTCAAGCCAATGAGAGTTAATCATGGCACCAGGTCAGGAAGCAAATGGCATAAATGAGGGAAGTTTTCAATCTTCTATATAATAATGGTATGTTGAGTTTACTCATTAGAATTTACACTCATAAGAATTAGATGAGGTGATTCTAATAAGTACATACAACGCATTTTCATGATAACATAAGAAAGTTTCCCTAAAATATCCCTAAATTTTGTTTTCTTAAGGTACACTTATCGGAAGAACTTCCTAGGGACTCAAAAACAAGTTGGAATCGTCCACAGTAGACAAGCCATTTGTGTTTGAGCCATTTAAGTTTGACTGTAGTGTAATTAACTTGAGATGAGTATCCAGATAAATGTTCTATCTCCTCTAAAACCCGTAGCTCCAGATAAGGTGCTTTTTTTTTTCTACCAAAAGAATTGATATTTTTTTTTTATTTCTCCACAGAAACACAAGTTTTGGGTACTCATTAGAAAAGCCACAATAAGGACTTACAATGAATACCCACTGCGTATATTTACGAGAAATAAAAAGTATCGAAAGTATCTTTTTGGTAGGAAAAGATTTATCTTTGCTGGAGCCTGTGTTCTGCCAAGGACTGTTACAGGTGGGGACATGTGTCCTATGTCCTAAGATAATTGTAGAACAGTGCCATAAAACAAGGGACAATTGATGAAACATTTAGAAATGGACATAAATTTTGGGAAATTCTTGTCACACAGGAGCTACATTTTAAATAAAGTGGGACGCTTTGAAATTTTGCTGGCCTCGGTGGCTCAGTTGGATGCGCATCCAATTGGTGATCAGAAGTTGAGGGTTCAACCCCCGCCGGGTCGGCAACTTACTTTAGTGGAAATTGATCATGAAATAATTTTCTAGTCATTTTCTCCCTTCTACTGATTCAAGAAGGGCAGTTGTCAGAAAGAAATTGCACACCGCTTAGAGGACTAAGCCTGTCCAGTAAAGGTGTAGTTAGGTAAACTGACAGCGCTCGACATGACCCCATTGGGTTGACTGAGCCGTAAAAAAAACACAACACAAACAAAAAAAAATAACTTTGAAATTTTATGTTTTTCTTATTTCTTTTCAATTGGGGGTAGTCATTAGTAGAAGTGTTCTCTAATAAATACTCACAATGTACATTTTCATGGAAAAATAAGAAAATATCAATACCTTTTGGTTGGAAAAAAGATCTTGTATAGACTTGGATGCATTGATGTGATCAGAATCTAGGCTAAGTATTCACCAAACCCATTCAGTAAGATTTTACTGTTTGCATATGGGTAACATTGGTTTCCCTACTGTGGACCTCAAATGCGTTTACAAGTAAAGCTTTTATTACAACAAACATTGTGATACAATTTTATCTCTTGTTCTACAGTTCAGCTTTTCATAATTGCTAATGCCTACCAAATATATTGGAACCTCTTCATACGGTAAGGCGGTTTTGGATATGAGACGGTTTAATGGTGGACCCCAGATGAGTTGTATCCAGGGTTAGATTATATAGAAAAATTACCATTTATGGTCATTTTTCTATATAAACTATACATTTTTTGTTTGGATACATCATCATATGTATATTTGGCGTTTTATATCTTTCTCAACATTAAGTCATTTCAAGATGATGGAAGTATGATAATAAAAGGCTCTATGCAATGAAGTGCCATACAAACATGAGCTGAAATTAGAATCCTGTGTCAAGCGAGACTAACCAGGGACCTCTTGAGGTTTAAATACAACACAGTTGTTAAGCTAACGAGACTTTTACTTTGGATCCCTGCAAGATTGTTATAAAGAGGTGTAGTATTTCTTGAAAGGTGCATAGGCACTGGTCTATCAAAGCTAACTAACAGGAAACAAAAAAAGAGAGCATTAGAGCAAATAAACCTTCACTACTTTTCACTTAAACCTCTCCAGTTTTTGCAGATAGGATCATGAATTTTAAAATCGTTGCTGTTTACTACTGAATTTCTGTACCAACTCCATGTGAAAAAAACAAAACAAAACAAACATTTAAACATTTAACAAACAAAAAAAAGACCTGAAGTGAATCATAACATTCATCCTAATGAAACCTTTAAAATCTGTAAAGCCTGTTTTTTTTCTTTTTATGGACAACCAACTGTATTTGAAACTAATATTTTGCTTTAAACAAAAAGACAAAAAAAAATTTCAAAAACTGGTATTTTCTTCAGAAAAGCAGTTTGAAAATAATTTGTCAATATGAGTTTGACAGGTATGTACCTTCACTGTTGTGACACCTTTGAATACCCACTGCAAATTGTGTTTGTTGGGGAATATATTATTAACTGTTTTCACATCTAACCGTATGTGATAATGTCTGTCCGTCTGATATGTTTTGGTTTATGCTTCTTACCTAGCTAAATAATATGAAGAATCTCTGTATTTTGCATAAATGTTGATATTGACGAGATGTTGCTATTAGAGAAAAATAAGAGCCTAGTGGTAAGAGATATTTCGCTTTGTTATTCTTGGAAGGGCATTTTGGTTTCTGCTGCTTGTTCTGCTATAAGACAATTTAAAGAATCTTTTTCATTTTTTTGTATAACAGTTCATATGAATGAGATGTTCTTGTTAAAGGAAAGTAAGGGAATAGTGCCTAGTTATTTCCCTTCCTTATTCTTGAGGCATTGTGCTTTCTGCTTCTTATCCTGCTAAATGATTTAAGGAATCTGATCATATTTTGCATAAAGTTGGTATTCATGAGATGCTATTTGAGAAAAATAAGGCCTTTTAGGGGCCTAGGGGTTACATGTAATTTCTTTAGAGTTACTGTCAAAGCATACTCTTGGAAAAAATATCAGTTTGTCATCTGCTGAATTGGCTCAGGGAGTGGTGAAGGTTAAGACTCACTGGCATGGGCCCAGTTTAAAGGTAGCGCTTATTTGTCAATATGATATAGCTGGGCCCATGATATAATTTAAAAATAAATGACTTCTGTTAACCTGCTTCTCCGATCAGTTTCAAAACTAAATTTGTGATGGCTTTATACTGACTTTTTGTTTGAAAATGGAAATTACTTGTCGATTCTGACTTAAATCACAATCAGTTTGATACGGTTATTTGAATTCTTTTTGAATCACAGTTTTTTAGTGCCTTTATGACATGTAAACATAATTACAGTATGAAAATGATGTTATATGTCAGTGCTGACTTATACATTTTGTAGCCTGAAAATACTGTGTACTCTTTTGAGGGGCAAGGGAATTAATCCTTTGGGATACTTTGGTAAAACAGTGTAGACACAGATGAGGTGACTCATCTGGATTCACACAACCATTCTGTTCTGGATTTATTACCGATATCCCTGCTTGTTTCAAAGAAAGAGGAGTCTACATGTACTTCTGAAGTTGTATGTGTGTGTGGGGTGGGGGGGGGGGGGGGTGGGTTTACAACACCTTGACTTGAAGTACAGCATGTGATACAAGTATCATCCTACTAGTCTGACGTAGTCTTACACACAGCGTCAAGGTTATGCTCCATTTTCACTACATTGTACATTGTGTTTGTTATTTCTAAATTAAAATGTAGGTACTCTCTAGGAGCATCCCAGTGATGCGTTTCAAATGAGACATTATTGTGAAGAAAGAAAATATCTTGATATCCCTCATGACATTCACAACATAACAGAGGAAATGAGGAAGCTTTTGTTCTAAAGTGCATTATGATGACACATTTATGCATCAAAAAGGTTGTCTCAAAGTACAGTAATAACTGCAAATAGTGTAGACCCAAATCACATGCCGCAGAACACAGTATCTGATCAGAATCTACATTGATGTACATACAACAAAAAATGGACACATTGAGGTAGTAGAATGGACTATTTCAAATTTTAGGGCAGGTATATTAAGTAGATAAGGTGTCCTAATACTTGAGGTACATACGGTAACCAGCAAATTGATGAAAAGTGCTGAAACTACAGTTTTAATGCAGATGCTTACATACTGTTTTTATATGCCAGATAACTCCTACAGTTTACATCCGATCAAGTTGAAACTTGATATATAGTTAGACCATGATGTGGAGCAGCGCATATTATTTTGAGGTTATAGTCTACCAAATATAAACAGAGTTATACCACTTCGAAAATTTTCGTAAACAATTCGTTTCAGGCAGACTCTTCCTAGTTTACATCCAATCAAGCTGAAACTTGATATTGATGTGGAGCAGCACATGTTGTTTTGAGGTTTTTGTAAACATTTTGTTTCTGGTTAACTGTTCCTACAGTTTACATCCAATCAAGCTGAAACGATATATAGTTAGATCATGATGTGGAGCAGCGTATATTGTCTCAAGGTTACAGTCCTCCAAATATTAACAGTGATGCCCCTTCGAAAGTTTTCGTAAACATTTCTTTCTGGCAGACTCTTCCTACAGTTTACAACCAATCAAGCTGAAACTTGATACAGATGTGGAGCAGTGCATAATGTTTTGAGGTTACCATCCACCCAACAATAACAAAATTATGCCTCTTTGAAAATTTTTGTAACATTTTGTTTCCGGCCAAACCCTCCTATAGATTACATTTGATCAATCTGAAACTTGATTTATAGTTAGAACATGATGTGGAACAGGGCATATTGTTCTGACATTGCAGTCCACCACATATTAACAGAGTTGTGCCTGAAGGCTGGCTAATCAGGGCTGAAAAGATAAAATGATTATCAGTCGTGCCATTTTGATTATTAATGGATGAGTAATCACTGAAGATTTGGTCATAATTATTTACCTGTCTACCTAAGCATGTTATACTTGACTGTATTTGGTCAGACTGACCTGAGCAAATAGTGAAGGCCCAGATGAGATGCAAATGCAGCGTCTCATCTGGGTATATACTGTTTGCCACTCAACCAGCTATTTTTAGATGCAACATTGGGTAGTAAATTGTACTTATTCAAATTTTAGATAAAGTATGGTTAGGAATTGAGGTGTCTGAATACTAAGTGTAAATACAGTAAAATTACACACGAATGAGAAAAAAATATTTCAAATCATTGTCTAAAGAAAATATGCATCTCATGTATTATATTAACAGTTCTACCCCATTCTCTGATTCCTATGGGTCAGGCAAGGCCTGCTATCCTTGTAGTGGGTAAGGGTAGAGGGGGAATGTTTTTATTTCTTCTGTTTCTTCACTTTCATTCCTGTTCCTCTTTCTTCCCTGTCCCTCTCTTTCATCTCCTCTACTCTCTCTTCTATCTCTTTTCTCCCTTTCTCTGGGAGACGACACAAAATGACCCTCAAGGGTTGACGTGTCGTTAAACCCCAACACAATCAAAAAAAACACACGAAAAGTAAAGAAACGAAATGATTGATTGATTATTAGCAAATCTGTAATCATTTTTGTGGTTATTTATCGATCAATTTATTGATTATTTGATTACTTGTGGCGGCCTTTTTATGCCCCCCTTTGAAAATATCTGTAAACTTTTTCCGGCTAACTCCTCCTACAGTTTATATCAGATTGACCTGAAACTTATTTTATAGATAGACCGTGATGTGGAGCAGCGCGCATTTTATTTTAAGGTCACAGTCCATCAAATATTAAGAGTTATTCCCCTTTGAAAAGTTTTTATTTCGTTTCGACTAACTCCTGTGGAATACCTTGTATTAAGCTTAAAATTTATAAATAGTTGCACCATGATGTGGAGCAGTGCATATTATTTCGAGGTAACAGTCCACCAGATAGTATTAGAGTCGTGTCCCTTTGAAAATTTCTGTAAATGTATTGTTTTTGGCTAACTCCTCCTGCAGTTTACATTCGATCAAGCTGAAACTTGATTTATAGACTGATGTGGAGCAGCACATATTGTTTTGAGGTTACAGTCCATGAAATATTGGCAGTATTACCTCTTTGACTATCTCTTTGAAAATTTCTTTAGCTAACTTATTCTATAGATTATATTAGATCACATTGTAAAAAGTTACACCATGATGTGGAGCAGCGCATACCATTTTGAGATTACAGTCCACCAGTATTCTTCCTACATTTTACATCCCATCAAGCTTGAGGATGATTTATAGTTAGACCATGATGTGAAGCAGCACATTTTGTTTTGAGGTTGCAGTCCACCAAATATTAATAGAGATGTCTGTCTATCCATCCATATAAACTTTTCTTTTCCACAGTGTATAACCAGATAGTGATTCAGATCAGAAGCGCCATGATCTGTGCTCCCAAAAACTCACTAGTGGCATATAAACAGTAGTGGATCGCTGTAGTTAATTTTAGGTTAGTAAGCAATGAAGTATCCGTTTACAATGTGGTTTTTTACATTCGGAAGAGAAAATAAAGTAGTTTATCGTTACAATTCTCCTTTCCCATCCAAAGATTCACTATTTGTGTATAAATGATCAGGTGCTGCTGAATTGGTGATTTTCTTCTGTCGCCCTCCAGAAAGTGAATCTGGGTCAATATAGCCCAAATTATTGAAATATTTCAGCTAATACCATGAAAATCTTCTAACAAAGTCTTTCTTTGTTATATAATGGCTGCCAGAGTTCAAATGTTTGGAATCTTCAAACCAAGACCTGTTGAAATGCTCCCATCAGTTTCGACTACTGCGCCAACTGTACTGCATCATTAGCGAAATGAGCTGAACTAGAAATTGTGTTTGTAAAACACTATGTCCCCAACCATATGCTAATGATGCTACAAGGTAAAAATGGCCCAATCTAGAAAGGGCCATAACTCCTTAACTATTTTTCAGAATTTATTCAAAAGTTAATTGGGTCATCTTCTCATCACTTCCAATCTATTTATCAAGTTATGAGGCTTTAGCTCCCAACAGTTTTTGAGATACTTTGCTGACAAGGGGAAAATGCCCAAATTTACAAAGGAACATAACATGCCCAGTAGCAATAGTCTCCTCCAACTTCCATCTCCCCTATTTTTCATGAGAAATTCACATATGAAATTTTAAAAGGTTGGCATGCATGGTCCTTAAGTTATGATTTGCACAAGAAAGCAAAATTAAATGGCCAGAAATTTCAAAGGGCCATAATTTAAATAACAATTTCATGAAATTGAAAAATTAAGCAGGTGATATCGTCCTCGGTCCCAATCAGTATACCAAATATCAATTCTCTAGCTCAAATACTTTTTGAGATACCTTGCTAACGTGATTTCCATATTATTTTATTAAATGGGAAATAACTAAAATGGGAGATAATTTGGATAAGAAAAAAAATATAGGTAACCTATTTTTTCATGAGGAATCCATATACATGTATGAAATTTTAAAACATTAGCATACCTGGTTCTAT
This sequence comes from Anodontia alba, assembly GCA_964016985.1. NCBI lineage: Eukaryota > Metazoa > Mollusca > Bivalvia > Lucinida > Lucinidae > Anodontia > Anodontia alba. Next base: position 53,374,990 of record OZ024836.1, on the reverse strand, counting down.
CCCCACCACCCAAGGTCATGTCAAGGTCAAGGTCACAGATTTAAAATTTTCATGTTAAAGATTTTACGTTGAAGTTTTTAGGATCTCATTACTTCTAAACTATATGATGGATTTATTTCCTTTTTGGTATCATGATAGATACTGGTCAAAACATATTATCAGCACTCATGATCGTGACCTTGCGGTTAACATCACAGACTTAGAATTTAAATGTTGAAGTTTTCGTTAAAGTTTTTAAGACCTCATTATTTCCTAACCTTATCACCGATTTCATTCATCTTTGATTTGATGATACATTATTGTCCAAAATTTTACGCACTACCACCACCCTTGGTCATGTCAAGGTCAAGGTCACAGACTTAGAATTTTCATTTTAAAAATTTAAGTCGAGGTTTTTAGGATCTCTTTACTTCTAAACTACATGATAGATTTAGTTTCTATTTGGTATCATGATAGATACAGGTCAGAAGTCTTTATCAGTACCATTAGCACTCATGACCGTGACCTTGAGGTCGAGGTCACAGACTTAGAATTTAAATGTTAAAGTTTTTGTTAAAGTTTTTAAGACCTCATTATTTCCTTACCTTATCACTGATTTCATTCATCTTTGGTATGATGATACATATTGGTCCAAACTTTTTGCCCAGTTCCATCCTCACCACCCTAGTTCATGTTAAGGTCAAGGTCACAGTCATGCAAAAAACAAAAAAAAAAAAATTCTGTTAAAATTTTATGTCAGTTTTTAGGACCTAATTACTTCTAAACCAAATGATGGATTTAATTTATATTTGGTATCATGATATATATTGGTCCAAAGTTTTTATCAGCACTATCAGCACTCATGACAGTGACTTTGGGGTCAAGGTCACACACTTAGAATTTTAAAAAATGTTAAAGTTTTCGTTTATGTATTTAAGACCTTATTTTTTTCCTAACCTTCGGTATGATGATACATATTGGTCCAAAATTTTGCCCAGTTCCATCCTCACCACCCTAGTTCATGTTAAGGTCAAGGTCACAGTCATGCAAAAATTTTCCTGTCAAAGTTTTAAGGACCTCATTACTTCTAAACCAAATGATGGATTTAATTTATATTTGGTATCATGATATATATTGGTCCAAAGTTTTTATCAGCACCATCAGCACTCATGACAGTGACCTTGGGGTCGAGGTCACACGCTTAGAATTTTAAAAATGTTTAAGTTTTCGTTTACATTTTTAAGACCTCGATACTTCCTAACCTTATCACCGAATTGATTCATCTTTGGATTGATGAATATTTTGAACATTGCAATCCCCCCACCCAAGGTCATGTCAAAATCAAGGTCACGGACTTAGAATTTTCCAGAAATAAAAAAAAAAATGTGTAATATCAGGCGAGCTATTCTGTCTGGCGACAGGTCTTGGTTTCATGAGGAACCCATTTATGAAATTTCCAAACATCGGCATACATGGTTTTTAAGTGATGCTGTGCACTGTGCACACTAAAGCAAAACGATTAAATGGCCAGAAATTGCAAAGGACCAGAACTCCAACAACATTTCATTTATTTGGTTGAAAAATTAATCAGGTGATCTCCTCAGTCCCAATCAGTATTCCAAATATAAAGTCTTTAGCTCAAATACTTTTTGAGATACTGCTATTGAGATTTCAACGTTATTTTATTTAAAGGGAAATAACTAAAATGGGAGATAATTCAGATAAGATATGGGTCACCTATTTTTTCATGAGAAATCCATATATGAAATTTCAAAACGGCATACGTGATTCTAAACTTATGCTATGCACAATAAAGCAACAGTAATCCATATATGAAATTTCAAAACGGCATACGTGATTCTAAACTTATGCTATGCACAATAAAGCAACAGCATTAAATGGCCAAAAATTGCAAAGGGCCATTACTCCAACATTTCATTTAGCTGGTTGAAAATTTTATCAGGTGATCTCCTCCTCAGTCGCCGAATCAGTATACCAAATATCAAGGCTCTAGCTCAAATGCTTTTTGAGATATCTTGCTAATGAGATTTCAATGTTATTTTATTAAAAAAGGAAATAACTTAAGTAAAAAGGCTGAGGGTTTGTTTTCACTACTTCATTCCGTACCATACATGTAGCGTTCTTATCTAATATTCACGTGTGCATATTTCAATAATGCCGCTCATGAATACAAAGCTCCGCCTCTAGTTCTGCCGCATTGGCAGTAAGCCTGTTAGTGTATTATCATAAACACTACAATGGTCATCTTGGATACAGAACGGAACTGAACCATTTTAAGTAATTCTAAATCTCCATGCTGCCCGGATGCCTTCCACCAAGTTTCCGCTCCATCCGACATACAGTTCGGGAGCAGATAACAGTTTAGACTTTCAAGATGGCCGCCATGGCACCATCATGGATACGATTCTGATGGATATGTCTAAAATGTCAGAAGTTACTGACTGACACATGCATAAGGGACGGACCATGGTCAACAGATTGATTGTTGGCATTTAACGACACGCAAGGTCAACAGACCACAGCAAAAGCTCCAGATGAACTAACAATAGAAGATCTTCAAAATGGCTGTTGCGGCCATCATGGATATCGTAACAAAATGTTTTTAGCAATTTTGAATGTCAATGTCGCCCATGCCGGCCTCGGTGGCTCAGTTGGATGCGCCGTCCGACTGGAGACCAGGAGGTCGCGGGTTCAACCCCCGCTGAGGTCGGCAACATTCTTTTCTGAAGATTGATCATGAAATATTTTCTACGATCATTATCTCCCTTCCGCTGGTTCAAGAAGGGCAGTTGTCAGTTTCTGGCGAAAGAATGTGCACAATACTGGTTAACCGCATAGAGGACTAAGCCTGCCCAGTAAACGTGTGGTTAGGTAAACTTACCGCGCTCGACATGACCCCATTGGGTTGACTGGGCCGTAAAACCTCGACACAAACAAACATTGTAGCCCAAATGCCTTCAACCAAGTTTTAGCTCAATCTGATTTACCATTAAGGAGCAGATGAGGTTTGAAGATTTTCAAGATGATCGCCTGGGGGGCAGTCTCAGAAATTGGACCAGAACAATTACAGTAATTCGAATCTCTCTGTCTCTCCGATACCACCTATCAAGTTTGGGCTCAATCCGACTTACCGTTCGGGAGCAGATGTCATTTCAAGAGTTTAAAGATATTGGAACGGAACGGATTTAACAATTCTAAATCTCCAAGTCACCCCAGTGCCTCCCAAGTTCAGGCTCAGTCCGATTTACCGTTCGGGAACATACATGACTTGAAGATTTTTAAGATGGCCACCGTGGCGGCCATCTTGGATATTGGAACGGAATGATTTTAGCCATTCTGTATCTCGATGTTGCTCCGATGCATCCCATCAATTTTCAGCTCAATCCGACTTACGGTTTGGGAGAAGATGTCGTTTGAAGCTTTTAAAGATGGCCGACATGGCGACAATCTTCGATATCGGAACAGAACGAATATAGCAATTCTAAATCTCCAAGTCACCAAGGTTGGGCTCAGTCTGACTTTGGGTTCCGGAGCAGATGTGGTTTCAAGGTTTTTAAGATGGCCGCCCTCGGATAGCCAAATTTTAGCAAATCTGAATCTCTATGTCGGTCCGATGCTTCCCATGAAGTTGCGGCTCAATCCGACTTTACAATTTGGGAGGAGATGTTGTTCGAAGAATTTCAAGATGGCCGCCATAGGTTATCTTGGATATCGGAACGGAATAATTTTAGCAATTCTGAATCTCTGTATGTCGCTCAAATGCCTCGCATCAAGTTTCGGCTCATTCCAACTTACGGTTTGGGAGGAGGTGTCGTTTGAAAAATTTCAAGATGGCCGTCTTAGATATCGGAATTAAACGATTTTAGCAATTCTGAATCTGTATGTCACTCCGATGCCTCCCATCAAGTTTCGGCTCAATCTGACTAATGTTTTGGGAGATGTCGTTTGAAGAAATTCAAGATGGCTGCCGTGGCGCCCATCTTGGATCTCGGAATGGAACGATTTCTGAATCGCTATGTCATTGTAATGCCTCCCATTATGTTTCGGCTCAATCCGACTTACGGTTTGGGAGGAGATGTCGTTTGAAAAATTTCAAGATGGCCGCCTATTTTAGCAATTTTGAATCTTCCTGTTGCCACAATGCCTCCCACTAAGTTTTAGCTCAATCCAACTTATGGTTCGGGAGGAGATGTCGAAAATGTGAAAAGCTAACGACGGACAACAGGCCATGGCATAAGCTAACCTGGAGGTGAGCTAAAAAAAAAAAAAAAAAAAAAGCGCAAAAATAAAATCGTTAACAGTACATCTGTTATTGTTTTCACTTGTTATTTTAGTCACATTTACTTCGCTCTGTTTCTATATTTTCATGATTTCGATTGAAATGCACTAAATTTAGAAATGGCGGTTTGGTCGGGGGATTTGCCATCTTCTGATGACTATTTTTCTAAGAGGTGTAATGCGCGTTTATTGTTGCATTTGTGTTTATGAAATCCAATGTAAGTTCATCAAATGCAGTTCCAGGCTTGTAAAAAACCTTTTACAACAAATGTGTATTCTTTTTTTCTAAATTGATATGAAATGACCCGGTTACTTGCCCTGTCCAGGAATTTGAACTAATTTAATCAGTTGAAAAATATATTTGGAAAGACGACGGAGACGTGTTGGACTGTGCGAGGAACACCACCTGTCCTAATTCGTTATATGCTTATAATGACACAGGCTCTGATGGCATGGTGTTTCTTCCTTTTTTTAGCTCACCTGAGCTATGCTCAGTATAATGATCACTTTTTGTCCATCCGTCCTGTCGTCCATCCGTTAACACTTTCAGACAACAACTCCAAACCAATTGAAGTGATTTGTCCCAAACTTGAATAGACTGTTGCATGGGTAAGGGCAATTCAAAGTAGCAGAAAGCTCCCATAGACTTATAATGAACCGTATTTGGCACTTGTGATCATTTGATGACTGTATGCCCGTGATGGTGTTATATGACCATCTATACCCAGTGTAAGTGTTATATGACCAGTGGCCATCTTATTTGGTTCCCATGGCAACATAAGAATAAGAAAAAAGGATTTTTTTTAAACGACAACTTATAAACCACTGATGCAGTGGGACTCTAATTTCGTACAAATATTACTTGGGTAAGGGCAATTCAAAGTAGCTAAAATTATGGTGATCTGCCTCTTTATTTGGTTGCCATGGCAACAGAAAGCTCCCATAGACTCAAATGGGAAAATGGTTAAATTGCAGTTTCCCCATAACCATGAAGTGATGTGAACCATATTTGGCAGTTATGATCATTTGATGATTGCCAATGCAGTGTATGTGTTTTATGACCAGTGGCCGTTTTGATTTCTATGGCAACTTTAAATTTTTGAAAAGGGATTGTTTTAAATGACAACTCCTTCAACACTACTGATACAATATGACTCTTAATTTAGTACAAATGTTGCCTGTATATGGGCAATGCAAAATTGCTAACATTGCTGTGATCTGTCTTTTGGTTTGGTTGCCATGGCAACAGAAAGCTCCCATAGACTTATAATGGGGAAATGGTTAAATTGCATTTTTTATTTCCATAACCAGTGAAGTGATGTGAACCATATTTGGCAGTTATGATCGTTTGATGGTTGCCCACCCAGAATATGTGTTTCATGACTAGTGGTCATTTTTTAGCTCACGGGAATATGTCCCTGGAGAGCTTATGTTGTCACCCAGTCGTTGGCGTCCGCGTTAGCACAATGTTTAAGTTTTTAAAGGTGTCCATATAATAGGTTTTTAATTGTTTAAGGTACTGCTTTTATATTTGGCTTACACCTACCCAAATCGCCGGGACTAAGTCCCTGGAGAGTTTATGTAGTCGCCCAGTCGTTGGCGTCGGCGTCGGCGTCCGCTTTAGCATAATGTTTAAGTTTTCAAAGGTGTCCATAGTTTTTTTTAATTCTTTAAGGTACTGCTTTCATATTTGGCCTACACCTACCTTAGGGTAATAACATATACTCTCATCCCCAAGGTACCTTTTATGTAGGTCAAGGTTAGTTCTTACTTTGTCATTTACACCCATGTTTTAGCTTTGCGTTTAAGTTTTGAAAAGTGTACATAACTGCTGAAGTATTCTAGAGCTTAAATAGTTGGCCCACACTTGCCTTAGGATTAGACCTTTCAATAGCACACACCTCTTCTTCAGTTTGACCTTCTGCCCAGGTCAAGGTCAGGTCATACTTTGTTATTTAAACCCAAGTTCGAATACAGCGTTTAAGTTTTGAAAAGTGTTTGTAACTGCTGAAGTATTCAAGATACCGCTTTAATATTTGGCCCACACTTAGGGTAAGATCTTTCAATAGCACACACCCCTTCCTCAGATTGTTCTTCTGCCTAGGTCAAGGTCAGGTCATACTTTGTCATTTAAACCCATGTTTGAGTTCCTCGTTTAAGTTTTGAAAAGTGTTCGTAACTGCTGAATTATTCAAGGTACCGCTTTAATGTTTGGCCAACACCTACCTTATGATAAGACCCTTCAATAGTACACACTCCTTCCTCAATTTGACCTTCTGCCTAGGTCAAGGTCAGGTCATACTTTGTCATTTACAACTGTGTTTAAGATTTGAAAAGTGTACATGACTGTTGAAGCATGTAAGATATAGCTTTCATATTTCCACACCAACCTAAGGGATTCAGCATGTAATAGCTTTCATATTTTGTCCACACCAGCCTAAGGGAAGACGTTACAATGGCATATACCCCAGCCCTCAGTTTGACATTCTTCTGACATCAAAGTCCGGTCATACTGTGTCATTTACAGCTATGTTTAAGTTCTGCATTTAATCTGTTTTCTCCGGTCAGCCTTTTCCGGCGAGCTGCGTTGTCTTCTGACAACTCTTACTTTTTTGGGGGGGTTGGGGTGGTGGTTTGCCATGGCAAGTAGGAGATTTGTGAAGCAACTGTAGGGAAAGAAGACACAGTTAAGATCCACACGGGAAAGAAGCTCCATTTGCACACCAGGCGGCAGGCGGAAAGCTAATATCTCGCATAGTCGATGCGCTTTTCGAGTCATCGAATCATGGTCTGCCTGTTGAAATAGATAAATAAACAAGACAAACGTGTATAACTTAACCTGATCCCTATTTGTTTTCATTCTCGTATACATTTGATCCATTGAACAGCATTTTAAACTACAGTTCTGATTGCAGAAATCGTAGCTAGGCGTTCAGTAGATTTTTTTTTTTTTAGATTTGTCGCTACTCTGACAGTCAGTGGAAACTAATGGGAGCTCTTCAACAGATCATGGTTTGAAGATTCCAAACATTTGACACCAGCAGCTAGTATATAACAAAGAATAAAAATTGTTTGAAGATTTTACATCGGTATTAGCAGAAATATTTCAATAAATTTGGCTGTATTGACCTAGATTCACATTACTGACGGACAACAGAAGAAAGAAAATCACTGATTCAGTAGCACATGATTGTTTATACACAAATACTGGAGCATATGATGAGACTACTGTATTGTTTCTTCCAAATGCCGAAAACCGTGTTGTAAACGGACACGCCTTAGCTTACTTACCCGAGACTAACTTCAGCGCTCGGTCGGCGTTTATATGCTAGTGAGTTTTTGGGTGTACAGATCATGGCGCTTCCGATTTGAATCACTGTTCGGTTATACACTGTCTTTTCGGGCTTACCTATCCTGCTCTATGTCAGTATAGGTGCTATATCTCATTACTTGCCACGGACATATGATGCCCCGCATGCGAAGCTCTTCTTTCTTATAATCCTGTTTGATATCATGGTTCGTGCGCATGTACGATGCGATAATGCACGAGCGTGAGCGAGTGCATTATCGCACGTACATGCGCAGAACCATGGTATAACTGATTTATCACATTTGCATGCATGTAGATAATCTACATCGCGAGATATTTTATGCTGAATGTTGGGAATTCAGGCTACTATGTGATAAATTACTAAAAACCAAAATGATGTCATGACTATCCAGTCTCCAGTTACTAATTTTTTCTTTCTCTTATAATGCTGTTTGAAAATCCACAAAAATAAAACCAAAATAATATCATGAGTAAAAGCTATTCACTATAGTGACCAGTCTTTATGTCTTAGTTATACCATGGGTCGTGCGCTTGTACGATTGCGATAATGCACGAGCGTGAGCGAGAGCATTATCGCACGTACATGCGCAGAACCATGATAAATTTTGGTTTTATTTTAGTAGATTATCAAACACGATTATAAAAAAAAAAAAGGTCACTGGAGACTGGAGCCAGTCTACAACAATCATAGAACATAGCTCACCAATGACACCGAGAGCAGAAATAAACATATCCGAAGAAGCAAACGCATTGCGTATAAATATAGCCTATTTACTATTATTATTTCATAACAAAACAAATCGCATATATTGTTTTTCAGCAAGTCGATTTTAAAGCGCTGTGCTTTTGAAATTGAGAGTAGACTCCTTTTCAGAAATGTTTGACATGGAGAAAAGGAAGTGTATCAGTTTCCCTTAATTGACCCATGCCAGGTTCATTATGCCATATGCCAACACGAATGCCGAGATCAAACTGTAGCTTCTGCCTGAGATCTTCGTTCTCGACACACTCAATACAACTATGATGAAAGGATACTCCGGAAGAGGCTTGATACCACTTTTTTTTTTTTTCCGCGGAGAGGAATTTCCTTCCCTAGTATTCGATTCCTCTAAACGCGCGTCTAGGAGAGCGAGAGCCTGGTATTTTATGAAATTCGCCCTAGTCAGGCTTATAGACCTTTAAAGTCACTTTCTGATCCACGTATACACACTAAAAACAACACCAACAAAAAAAAAAAAAAAAAAAAAAAAACAACAAAAAACAAAAAAACAACACGAAAATCCACTAAGATTTGCTCAGTTATAATGGAGAAATATTTAGTCAGTCCTAATTGCGTTTTAAATGAGAACTTGTACCTCGTGGGGGTGTGGGTAACTTGGGGGGGGGGGGGGGGGGGGGGGGGCGGTAATTTTGGTACGGGAGTGCGAGCCAGTATTTCGAAACCTACCCCATTTATATACCTGGCCTTTGAAAAAATAGAAGCAGCCTCGAAAAATCTGAGCGAAAAATATACGCATATACCGGATTGTCAGAAAAGTGGGGCCTTTCATATACAAATCAAGAAAAATCGGGTCAGTCATATACTTTTTTTGTTGAAAAAAGGGGGCTAATCATATACCTGGCAGCGCTGAAAAAGGAGGCTATTCGGCACGCACATCCGTACTATGCAATATATAGGAAGTTCCCCCCCCCCCCCTCCCCCTCCCCCCACCCCGCCTCACCGGGACTTGTACACTTTCATGGGAAATGGGAAGATAACTCTTCTTCTTTTTGTATCCCTTCTGAAAAGGGTGTACTCTAAAAGGAATTTCCCACGGGGAGCAAATTCCTTCCTTTTAGGATAGACACAGCTCCCGAAGGGCATTGTTGTTCCGGAAATCAAACAAACTGGAAGTCACAAGATTTATCCTCCATGTGAAATGGCGGAAAACCCAGCAAGTGGATCAGGTCCCCTTGTTATCGAACTTTAAGTTTTTGAAACTTTTTTAATACAGGTTTCATTCAAAAGCCAAAACGACTGTCTCTTGAAATTGACTTTCTGTCATGCATGCCTTCTGTTTGTTTTGTTACGACAGACTACCGAATTTCAAAGACCAAAAGCTTAAGAAGCTCGAGAAAAAAAAAATATTTTTGTATGTTTATGAGGGGTGAAAACATGGTCTTTATGCATAAAGCATTGTCCTCTGATTGCTTTGTTAAGTAAACTCCTTGCATGCTAGGTAATTTTGCATTTTTTATTGTCTGTGGATTTTTTTTAAATTAACTTTTTCAAAAAAAAAAAAAAAAAAAAAAAAAATCTTTCAGAAATACCATCAGAGTGTCAAAAAATTTGGACCCAGCTCAGGTCCGACGTTTTGTCTGGCCTGATCTGGGTCCAAACTGTTTGCAAAGGTTATCAGCAGACGACAAAAGTCGCCACGAGCGGGGAAAGAGTTAAAGAACAGCTCTCCGCCTATCAAATGAGAACAGGCTTAAGATATTAAGGGGACTTCCATTTTTATGTTTAGGAGGGGCAAACACGTGGACTTAACCTTTACCCTTCTCTGGGCAAACTCAGCAGACGACAAATTGATGACTTTTTTCCCAGAAAATCGGCTTTTACATTTCATGCAAATGGTCGCATTAAATGTCAAAACCCTATTTTCTGGAGAAAAAAAAGGAATACATATTTCAAGATGTCGTCTGCTGAATTTTTTTTCCAACATTCAGCTTTAATGCGCAGAGCACTTTTTAAACTAAATCCGCGCCTTATCCCTCTGATTATTGTTACTGGTAATTATCATCAAAGGAGTCGTCAAAAATGTTTGTGCCAACCCAGAGATTTTCATTTTTCTGTTTAGGAGGGACACACCTCTGGCCTTAATACTTAGACTTGAAGTTACAGTATTTTAAAAACTAAACCCGCGTCTTTCCCCTCTAATTATTGTACAGGTAACTTTCGTCAAACGAGTCGTCAAAAATGTCCATCTTTTTGTCGGGACTGCTGATCACGATGCGTGGCGTTGTTCTCAGACTGCAATAGCCAGAACTCATTCCAGAGCAGTTGTGTAGAAACATCGGAGAGAACGGTCGCATGTACAAGTCCGTGTTTATTCCTTCTGTTCTGCTGATAAAAATCACCATCTTTCGGTGGCTCGTGATCTTCAGATCGGAACAATAGTATCCCATTATAGACCAGGGGAGAATAGTAGATGTGACTTCATGCCGCAGCTGTGGGGACGCACAGCCAATAAGCTTTTCAAGCAGAAACAGTACACTCTCCAGTACTTGGGATGAGTCTAAGGTCTTGAGAGAAACGAGCGCACAATCTTCATCGCATCTGTGTAAAGCCATGAAAATGTTGAACATTTCCTTCAGTTCGCTTTCAGTTTCACATTTAGCAATAAAGGACGCCAGCTGGGCGTAGGTGTCAAACATTTCAGGGCAGACGAGAGGACAGTCTGTCAGAATAACGTCCCTAATTTCTACGTGTCTGATTGCTATTTCAAACGCCTGTTTCACGTGGTCATGAAGTCTTTCAAACACAAGCCAAACCAAATGTGTCCTCAACGCCCAAACGAACAGACCTGCTAACGTTTCACGCCATGATGCTCCAACGTAACGTAATGGAATGCTCAGTCCTATGTCACGTGACACTGTCATGTATGGGCGTCTAATTGACCGATTATTGACTGGAATTATTTTACACAAAGGCCATGGATCTTCTTCCAACATAAATTCAACCTCATGACGCCATCTTATTCCGCGATAGTTGTTGCTCATGCGCAAAAATTGAATCTCAACTTCTCCTTGAAGGGGACCAACTTTAGGAATCACTTGTATTGGTCCACCTGGCAGTTCAATATCGTATTTTTCAAATTTGTCGTGTTTCATTTTAGTAAGCAACAGTCTAGAAACCGATTTATCTTCTGCTGGGTAGTCTACGACCTCTAAAAAGTAGACATGCATTTGTTTAAATAAGCTCTCCTTTTCTGACTTGGACAAAGAAATACTGAGTTTCATATTTCCCACAGTAGTTTCCTCTTCCGGTCCTAATCTTTCTTCAAAGTCGGGTTTAAACCACAATCCCTGAATAAGAGGATAGTCTCGAAGGATTGTATAATCATCTGTGGGTTTAAGAGTAGTTTGTTGTTCTTCAATGATCGGTATCGCATCATCAAATGTCAGAATACTTGTGATGCAATCAAATTTTGTGTAGTACGTTTGCAGAATTGGTGTAAGGTCGCCGGAAGGAAGCTTCATTGGTATGAGCTTGTATTGTTGTTTGTCGTGGGATGGTCGCCATAATGTAAGCGTGTCCTCTTCTAGAAAAACGTCGGTAATTTTCACCCGCTCACTGTCATGATCAGTCTGCAAAAGAAGACAAACTGACTAAATACAGTCGACTTTTGTTATCTCGGAAGTCCAAGGGACTCCCCTGAAATACTTAGGGATATCCGTACCTCGACATATCAGATTTGCAGAATTGAGTGAAAAATAAATCGAAGAACCACATTTCACAAGAGAATATGTAATTTGACTCCTGATGCTAGAGATGTATTGAAAATATTGTGGAAAAGAGCATTTCTCCTCTTTTCCGCAATATTTTGTTACCTGTGTTAGATTTTCATGTTAAAACAGGGACCAGATTTTCACTTCGAGATAAGCGGTTATTCGGAATAAGTGAAGTGGAGATAACGAGAGTCGACTGTATCTAAAACTGCAGCATCGGATCGGGCCTTCATTATTTGCCACTTATATGGCAATGTGTAAACACATCAGCAGTTAGTAAAATGGACTTGTCTGATTGCTATTTCTAACAGCTGTTTCATATGTTCATGTAGTCTTTCAAACAAGAGAATTGTATCAGAATTAAGGGCGAGGTTTTGCAAAAGTAAAACTGGTTTAAGCACCCAAGTAGTTTTCTTACTGACGCCTCTGTTGCAATTCTTCTTTGTGCGTCTGTGGTTCCATGTGTGGCGTTTGTTTTGTCCTTATTTGTTCTTCATTTCTCCTTATTTGGTGCCTCAGGAGTGTTGTGCTTCGTGATTGTGGCATTTCCTGGGTATCTTCACTTACATTTTTGTTCAAAATTTAGGACTAGAATGGTAATGGGCTAAGGTCCCGATATTTATGAGAAATACAGATAGAGTCTAAATCGAGAGGAAACCAACAAGGCATTCAAAGGCAGATCACTCCAGAAAAAAAATCGAATTTGGTTATATAAAATATGCCTCGTAGCCTAGGCGATTAGTGTCATTGGTCTAGATTATTATGTTGCTTAGGTAAACTGTTCTTTTCTTTAACCCATCTAGTGGACCCTTCTACCTTAACTCCTTGGACCGGTTCATTTCTAATAGAAGGTGGTCTGGTTAGTTTTTTATTATTACCATGTTTTCTAGAAATTACTGTATTTAATACAAACAGTGTAGGTCCTAATCAAACGTCGCATCTGTGCCGTCTGATCTCGGTCTTCACTGTTTCCCAATGTCCCTTTTATGGTACGCCAGGCATAAAAATGTTAAATGTTACACTTTGAGAAGAGAGGTAAATAATTTCAGATCGGAATGATCTCCTTAAACCTTGTCATGCGGAATAAATTAAGATGCCAAGCCCACTTCTAATTTCCAGCCAATCAGATTACTTGATCTGGATTTTTGATAAAAATTCACATATTTAATGACACACAGTGCAGATCAGATCAGTTGGCTTCTGAAGAAGCCAACTGATCTGGATCTACACTGTTTGCTAAGACAGGGCATGTCGTGTTCAGCATGGGAAGGGTTAAAAGGTGTATAGAGATTTTACATCAAATAGTTTCTTCTGGAGTGGTATGCCTTTGAAAAAGTGAGCAAAGACTTTCAACCTGAAGTGCTCTTTATTTGAGATGTATTGTTCAGATTAAAAAGAAAACTTGTAGCAGGCGACAGTCTAATTTATTATTATTTTTCAGAGAAAATTATGCTTGACATTTCATTAGAATCTTGAAATGTCAGAATGTTGTCTACAGAACCTATGATTGACGTTTAAACCAATTTTAATCTTGAGGTCCCCAAAAGGGTAACTGGCAAACAGTGCAGACCCAGATCAGACGCCATAGATTGAGTCGTCTGATCAGGGTCCCCTATATAGAGTGGAACCTCTATGAACGGTCACCACCCTATAACAGCCACTTTTCTAAATCCCCAAAGAGCTGCTTTGCTATATATTTAGTCTCTACAACAATTAGCTACAAAAGCCATTTTATGAGTTTCAAAGGGTGGCTGTTGTAGGGAGGTAACACTGTATTGTGTAGAGGAGTTTGTTCAGTTTAAAATGGGTTAATATATTTTTCTTATTTCTCCACGAAATGTGTAATGTGGGTACTTATTCGAAGCGCCTCGTCTGGAATGAGTACCCACAACATATGCTTTCGTGGAGAAATAAGAAAAATATTAGTACTTTTTGGTTGAAAAATCGCCCGAGAGGAGCTATACAGTGTATGTAACTACAATGTCTATTTTATTAAAGGTAAAAATCCAAGATCATTTCAAACGCAGCTAGCCTCTAAATGTTGCTATAAAGCAACCGTGTCCCCATTTAATTAATTATTTTGTGAATGCAGGCTGCAACTAGATATTTTGGCTGTGAATGCCAATGCTATGGCACCATTGGGGCTATACAGTTGTGTCTCTTCTACTTTCGTACATGTCTAGAAAAGCGTATACAGTTGACCCTCGTTGTCTCAAACACTGATAACTCAAAACAACTACAGTTAAACCTGTGTAAGAGAGCCACCTTCGAGACTGACTTTAAACAGTTGTTAATGTGGAATAAAGTTGTCTGTCTTATAAAGGTACATGTCATATAATTTTGCTAGCAAAATTACATGACATGTACCTTTATAAGACAATCACCTTTCCACATCAACCACTAAAGTCAATTCCAAAGGTGACTGTCTTACACAGGTTTTACTGTACCTAAATTAAATTTTGGATAATGTGGGTTTAGTTTTGCATTTTTTTCAGCTTCTGTTTTTTCAAACTATTGATATCACAAACTGAAAATTCTGCTCCACTGAGTGAGACAACAAGAGTCCACTGTAGTATGAATAGTGTAGAGGTCAAAATTTGTTCGATTTATGTATTGTGTTTGTTACATTTGTTTGGTTTAAGCAATAATCATTTCTTATTTTGACCAAATAATAAGAAAACTTCATATAACAAGCGCTATAAATCTTATTATTATGTTAGGTTTCTTTGTCAAGTTATTTCCCATATATTTTCTGACAAAGCTGGGTAACTAAATATAAACAAGAAACTGTATGTATTGTATTAAATGGTAGTTTATTGGATCAAAACTGTCGACTTCAAGCCATTTATCCCTTAAAGTGCAAATGGTTGCGCAACTGCAGCAATGACATTTTTTTTTTTCAGAGAAAATGAAGCTTGGCGTGTGATTCACAAGAAACGCTGTCTTATTTTCTCTGAAAATAATAATAAAAGGACGCCATCTGCTACAATTTTGCTTGACACTTTTAGGGTTATCAGTCCAATGAAATTACAGAAAGAACATCACAGAAATAGTCACAAGTTGCTGGCACATCCAAATATACATGCCATTCTGGACTAGACCGAACTGGCGACCTTCTGATCACCTGTCAGACGCGCATCCGACTGAGCCACCGAGGCCGGCTAAGGCTCATCAGGAACTTCAAAGTTTATATACTTGCATATGCCCAAAACATTCGAAAATTATTACTTTATGAGCCAGGGCAGAGTATTTCCTACAAGATTGCATATGTTCCCAGCAAAGATTCTGATCAGCCTGCGTATCCACGTAGTCTGATCAGAGTCTTCGCAGGTCTCTCTGTGGGTAGTCAATCATCCAAAGCGTCCTCAGGCGGACAGGAAAACTCTGTTCAGCTTGCACGGATATGCAGGCTGATCTGAGACTTCGCTGTCCGCACATGCAATATTGTAGTAAATGCTTTGCCCCAGTTCATACATTTGGAGGTACTTCGCAAACACTACAGACCCAGATCAGACACCGCAAAATGTGACAAAATCTGATCAGGGTCTCCACTGTTGCAAATTGATTTAGTTATTTTCCCTGGTAATATCTAAATTACATAGCTTGACATACCTAAGATTGAAACTGGACTCTCCCAATATATAATGTGGCGGAGTTTATGAAAAGTAGAAATTCTGAGACAGGTGAATATACCTGAGTTATATATAAGAACACAGTAAGGTAACTCGTGACAATCTGTTTACTGGAGCTAGGTACATGTAGAGTTTCCGCCATTCACTTTTCACCAGGGTGATAACTTTTGTGACTTCCGGTTTGCCTTCCTTTTCTCAAGTTGAGGTTCGAGATTTGCAAAGCACATTTAGCGCTTTCATATAAAAGCTGATTTTCAACGATGAGACTTATAAGTGCGGTTATCGTCTACTAAACTTACATAAAACTCTTCATTTTAACTGACTTTAAATATGTTATTTCGTATCTTTAATTTCCGGACCTTAAGTTAAGGTAGACCTTAACTCTGAGGAATGACTGTAAACCTGGGCCCAGGTCCCTTTTGAAAAGGAGTCTATTCTAAAAGGAAAGATTTGTTCTCAGGGGTAGATGGGTTGGGAGGGATGGGGGCAAATTAGTTCCTTTGAGAGTAGATCTCTATTCAGGAGGGAGGAAAACAAATCTGATAAGCGTTGCCTCCCCTGAAAGTGAATTCATTCCCCTTAAACAGTGGGCTAGAGGTTATTATTCTGCAAACATACACGAGACAATCCGTCAAAAACGTTTCAAAATTCTAAAATAAGTGTCATCAAACAAAACTTGAATATAGGAATCACCCATGGTTTTTCATGAATTAACATTTTCCGGGTCCCGAGGAAGCTGTTTGAACACGAGGCCGTTAGGCCGAGTGTTCAAATATCTTCTGAGGGACCCGGCAAATGTTTTTGCAATGAAATAACCATGGATGTTCGTTGTTCTTGCATAAATTACGATTCCAACGACAAATTGTGACAAAAACGCCCCAAAGCTCCATATAAACTCCATATGAACTCTTCAAATGCGACTGCAAACCAACATGGCGGCTGGTTCAGAATGTTGTTTACAATGACGTCAGTTGCGCATTGACCCTCTGACGTCATCATAAAGTTCTAAAATGCTACGTTCAGAGCGATAACGTTACGTCGCTCAAATTAACATAAACAAAGCAAGGCCTATCCTGAGATATCAAAAGTTCAAAATCCATGTTCAAAAGCACGTGAATTTTATGATTTGACCATGGGTTTTGTTGTTTGAACAGGCTTCCGGTCCTTCAAGAATAGCTTCAAACAGCTATGTTCATAGGATTTTATGCAAGAATGAGGATTTAATACAAACGCAAACAATAAAGGCATTTGGGCAGTCTGATCATGGCACTGACTGAGCATTCAGAATAACTGTCGCCAGTAGCTTCTTCTAGAGAAAAATAATAACTCTAATCAGAATGGGAAATGGTAGGCAGATCTCTTCGCTATTTGTACAAGTGTACACGTTGTACGAGACAGATAAATTGTAGAGATGAATACATACATCACTAACAATTGCTGAGTTGGAAATGCGGCTTGATATGTGCTAATATATCAATAGGTGTTTGCTTTTCGCACATGCAGTGTTGTTTTACTGGGCAGGCTTAGTCCTCATAACAATTAACTTTCGCCAGGAACTGACAACTGCCCTTCTTGAATCAGAGGAAGAGGGAGAATGACCGTACAAACATTTCATGATTAATTTCCACGAAAGACTGTAGCACATGCCGTGTTAAAACGAAAGAAATTACATTTGAGATGAGGTGGGTACAACAAACTAGACTGTGTAATAGGGTTTTCAGTGGCCTGCCGATGTCACACAAGGCGTAAGAAAATTCAGTCACTTTGAGAACTAAGTGTTTCAGAGTACTCCCCAAACAGTACTTTATTTACTTCCTCGTCTTCAAACTCTTTCACTGTCAGCTTAGTTCTTGATTGAAGGAACCTGAGCCTGTTATGAGCATGTTCAGTAAACTCGAGCAGTTTCAGCTCACTTGCAAGCTGATATGCTGTCTCCGCATTCTCTAAGGCCCTCGTGTTATTTTCACGTCGAAAATAGTAGTCACACTTTGCCAATCTCAAATGCATTTCTAAAATTTTTGCCAGCGCTATTTCAGAGTCTTCAAGATTTTTTATATACTGTTCAGCGGCATCAATGTCTTCTGGTAATGGATTTAACGTATTCATTGTCTGTCCATTGTCACCACACCGCAAAAGTAAAATTACTAATCTGCAGAGTGCATATCCAAATCCGAATGGACCGTCTTTTCCTCCGTCATTCTTGAAATTGGTCATTGCGCGCTTAAAGCTTGTTTTAGCTCTTTCATAAAGCTGCTCATATACTTTGAGGGCATTAGACTTGCTGAGATTCAACACACTAAGTTTAGCTGTTTGATTACGTGCGTCATTAATGTAAAGCCATCCAGCAGCTCTTCCGCTACACCCAACGGGATCAGTTTCTAAAATCATCATAGCATCATCAAGAGCTGTCTGTAGTTTCTCTAACTTCTTTTGAGTGATATACATTCTCGTCTTGGCAGTATATAGTTCTAAGGTAAAATATCGCGGATTGCTCGTTTTGGGGACAATTTCCATCGTGGAGTTCAAGTTTTGCTTAGCTGAGTCAAAGTTGGTTTCAAACAAGTCACGACTAGTTTTCAGGTAGCCGACAATACATAGCATGTCGTAGTCTGTATGATATCTCTTCTGAAGTCGTTGAGATAAGACTTCAAATTTGTCAAATTTTCCTTCATTAATCAATGTACTGAGATAGTTGAAAGCAAAAGATAGCCTTTTACTTGGTTCGTTTGGTGACACCGAGCCAAGTTTAGTCATTGGTAAGACACTTTTGACCATGTTCAGTTTATACTCTTCTGTTCTATTTGACCGCATGGATATTTGTGGGTTGTGAGTGGCATTTTCTATCATATCGTTTTGAAACGGCATGTCGAGGTTACTTTTAGTAGTTAGCATTTTATTTCTATTTCTAAACACACGTTTCGTAACAGGTTTAGATGTCTTTTCATTGTTCTCATCTAGTTTTTCTTCTATGAGTGGTTCTCTTGTACGACTATTCACTGGAGTATTTTTGCTTTGATTGAGCATATACCCACCATCTTGTTCGTCGAAACACTTAGAAATATTTGAAATTGTATTCAACCCATTTGAACAGCAATTAGTTACTGGTAACCTTTCATGCATATCTTTCAAAATTTCATTGGTTTTCGAACCCCGTTGTTTGTCACAAAAGTCAGTTGAGACACAATAAGTTTTATTTCCTCGTTCCTTTAAAGTTTTAGCGTTTCTTGTATATTTGGTGCATGTACACCTAGCTTCAAATTTACGGTCATTACTCGTTTCTAGTGAAGAATAGTCAAAAGTTTCTCCTTTTCCTGCCATGCTTTCTACTCTGTTATCTACATCAACGGTTTGGAATAGGTGGTCTGGCTTTAACTCGCCGTGCTCACCAATGGAATCAGCAGGAAACATGTTATTCTTATCAGTTGCTTCCTTTATATACGAGTCTTGGACACTGTCAGTCTCAATTGCTCCATTTATAGCTGTGTATTGATCGCTCCGAGTCTCAACTGTTTTCTTTACACTTTTGTATTCGTCAGTCTCATCCTCAGCTGTTACCTTTAAATATGTGTCTTGGTCTTTGTCTGCCTCTCTTAATTGGTGAGGTAGCTGTACCTGTTTGTCCAATAGAGTATAATTAGTAGCATAAAACCTTTGACTATCAAGTTTCTTAATGGAACCATGACCTTCAATTACCTTAAGTTTAGTTAGTGTTTGTAGCTGCTCGTGTTTAGAATGTTTAGAATCTGTTTCATTCCTACTAGACGTTTGCTTAACTGATATTATATTTTCGATGTCACTGACGATGTATGCGTATTTCTTTCTCAGGCTGTTCACTAAAACTGTAAGCACGTCATCTGAATTTTCTTTCACAAGTTCCTTAAAGAAAGTTTCACATCTGTCTCTTCTTGTAACAGCCACCCTAACTCTTTCACACTGATCATCACTCAGCAGTACGTTTTGGAAAAAGTCATCTATGAGCTCTCTTGGTTCAATATTATGTATGAATATACAACACAAGTTTTGCAGGACTTTCAGAAAGTTTGAATCTTTGGAAACTGTCCTTATTGTCGACTGCAAATATTTCTCGCAGCGCTCACAAATGCCCATGTTTGGAGATTGTTCATCATTTGAAATATGGTTTCTGTTCTCCAATGGTGTGCTATTAAAAGCATTATTTCTGTGTTTTGGCGCGGATACTTTAATAACATTACCATCTTCTGTTTCTTTCATTCTTTCAAGAATATCCCCCAGATGTGTATAATTTGTCTTGCGCAAAGCGCGCTGGAATGATCCATAAGCTGATGGCCCACGGGTGGGAAGTATCGACAGTAAAAGTTGACATCGTCCTCTGGCAGACTTTTCAGCTTTTATTAATTCAAGATCGTTGTCGGTGAGAATTTCATCTTCATATAAGACGTCAAGAACGTACTTAGGTTCAAGATCCCTAACCAAGTTTACGTGACAAAGACGTAAAGCGTTCCGTTGATTTTCATTCATCGTTTCGCATCTGAAATAGAACCAAGCAGAAATTCAAGACAGCAGTTCTGCAAATAATATTACTACATTCTCAGTTGTCGCTTAGGGTAGGATATTCTTACACCAAATTTAAACAAAAACATGATATACAATCCAACTTCAGTGGCTCGAACATCCAACTTCAGTGGCTCGAACATCTTTGTGACCATGAAAATTTATTCTAGATATGAGTAGTTCGAGCCACTGAGGGTTAATCCATAGCACCATCTCAGGAGGTAAATGGGTATAACTTATGGACAGCTTTTCGACCTTAATAAATTCATGGTATTAGTCTACTCATTAAAATCGCCTTTATGAGGCGATTCTAATGAGTACACGCAACATACATTTTCATCATACAATAAGAAAATTTCCATAAAATATCCCAAGGTATTAGCCAAGCAAACACACAACGTGGTTACAACGTCGTTACAACGTCGCTGCAACGTCACGACGTTGCAGCTACGTTGTAACGACATTGATGCGACGTTGTGTGTTTGCTGGGAGGTTCCTTGAGCTGTTGTCAGAATTCCTTAGGGCTCAAAAGGAGTTCGAATCCGCCATGGTAACGAGCTATCGGTATTAGAGTCAATGAACTTTTATTGTAGTGTAAATTTCTGATAATGTGTTTGCTCAGGTAAACGACATACCATTTGACCGACATGGGGCGGGGTGGGGTGGGGGCGAGGGGCCGAGGGGTGCGACCGGTTCTTCAGTACTGTGCCTGTCCATTGTATAATTCCGTGTGTTTCTCAGCCCCGACAGAAGTATACATGACTGTTTCCTACATGCTTGAAGCCAAATCTATATCACATATGCTTTAGTCCCAATCTTCTCCCCAAATATAACAGTAAATTCACTCACTCAGGCCTCAGTTGTAATCCTCCAGTCTGATCTAAGCTGAGTTCCAACATAAAGAATTTTTCACGGTGTATAGCAGAACAGCAAAACCAACAAAGTAGCATTTGGGAAAAAAACTTGTATCAATGCAAACTTAAGGCAAATTTTACAGGAAATATCGGCTTAGTGACGTCAAACAGCCCAAATTAAATATGCAAAACCAAATTATAAAGGGGTTTTAAGAATAATTTTGCTACATTCCTTGAGTTGTGTGTTGGTGCAACCAAAATGGCGCCTGGTGCGAATAAAAATCATCTAAAGCTTAAAGTTATATCCGGTATTTATTATCTAAAAATATCTAAAAAAAAAAATTATACTACTTATCTATGTTTACTTGTAACAAACAAAAGTTATTACGTTGATATGATTTATTCGATCATATATAAAACTGATAAATTGATATGTTTTCGAAGTAACATCAAGTCTCGTCAAAGAGAATAACGGATAGTCTCCAGTTTGAGGTCACATGAGATGAGTATGAAAAACGTTAAAAAATGAAAATAATAATAGTTTGTGAAAACGTTCCCGAAAAGTCTCGTTATTGGAACACAGCCCTGAACTGAATTACACAAAACGGACATAGTGATCCAAAAGGACCCAAAATAAATCTAAACTATGATGATAAACCATTGTATTTTATGGATGTTTATACCATATATCATTAAACTATAGCATTTTAAGGAAAGCAATATAAACGTTTAAAGCGCTAAGCAAATTTGTAGTCGACAATGATTCGCTTCTACCAGACGTCTGGCAGCAGACCCAGTGGGCACACAACGTTAAAATGACGTCGTATCAACGTCGATGCGACGTGATAACGTCGCATCGACGTTGATATGACGTCAATTTGATGTTGTGTGCCTACTGGGGGGATATTCCTTTTTTTTTTTTTTTTAGTTTTTAGGGTAAACGGGACTCGACAATGCCGTCTGTTACAGTTTCGCTTTAAACATTTCTTCTTGCTGTTTTTGAACTGTGATGTTGAAACTGGTGTCTCTTTATATAAAATTATTTAAACGCTATTCAAGGAAAAGCCCATATCTGATGCCCTCGGTGGAAGCAAAATTCTAGAAGTCTACCATATATTTCTTACTGAAGCATTGTATCGTTTTTCTTAGAACACTTTTCATACAATGTATTACACAAAAGGTGTTTTAATATTCCACGTATACGTATCTACTGCAACCTCAGCCGATGGAGTAAAAATTTCGGATCATGGCATAAAATGTTATTCCCCTTCCCCACCCGCACACACCTCACACGCTGACCGGCCTTCTATAATAGAAAACACCACCTCCCAGAAATGAGGACGGTAAAAAGTGATTAGTCCCTAAAATCATTTTTTTTTTTTTTTTTGTTTTTTTTTTTTTTTTTTTTGTTTAAACATATTTTACGAATATTAATCTCATAACAATAATTATATGCAAATATGCAATACAATGATTTGATAACACTTGCCATACTATGGGGGCAAATTCAGAAGACGATAAACTGATGATATTTTTCTTATTTTTCCTAGAGGAGACAATTTGCATGAAATGTCAAATCCTATTTTCCAGGAAAAAAATAAGGTAAATGTTTCAAAATGTCGTCTGCTGAATTTTTACTCAGCATGCAAAATGTTAGCATATAAATGGGTTTCAGAAGAAAGTCATCGGACTTATATATAGCTCTCTGTATATTCAGTTTCCTTTTAACTCTTTCGGTGCCAAATTTCAGACGACATTTGTCGTCTGTCTTTTTTTTTAAACTATCGCTTGGAAAGAAGTTTATATGTAAAGTTGAAAGACTGAATGTCAAACAGCATAGATCCAGATGAGACGGCCGTCTTATCTAGATCTCTGCTGTTTGCAAAAACCTATTATTATCGCCTATGGCAGTGAAAGAGTTAAACAAAAACTTGAACAAACCAAGAAGTGACAAAACAAACTACCATAAATAAATAAACAATTAATCAACAAAAAAAAAAAAAAAAAAAAAAAAAACAAAAAAAACCTACACTATTTGTATGCTATACTGTTTACATTAGTGGTCTCTCAGAATTTCTGTAAAAAAGAAAGAAAGAAAAAACATAGTTTTACTTACCATAAAATGTAGCTTGATAAGTAGAAGTCTAAATATACAATGACTCTTCAAAGCAAACGTCTTTTCATATGTGAAAGGTCGACCATTCCCTTCATATGAATAAAAATAACCACTTGTTTCGGCCAGATATATAGCGGTCATAAATAAAACAGGAAAAACCGGCATACACTTTGTGATTTATGGTGTGTTTGATAACGGACCGTGACAGACCGTGAAATTATCGTTGAGTATATGGACGACATACTGATTCTGTGCAGCAGCGCAGCCGAGTCAAAACTACGATAATAACCTACGTATTGGGACAGACAATATAGACCCAGATCAGACGCCGCGGTCTCATCTGAAGTGTTAGCCACTCATTCAGCAGTGTAGTGAAATATGCGTGTTCTGGGGCCACACTGTTTACCACTTAGTTGGACAAGTACGAGTAGTAGGGGTACGAGTTTAAATAAGTCCGCACAATTTGATCAGAAATACCGCTATTCACATAAGTAATCTGGAGATGATGAGTAATCTCCTAGAGAGGCTAGTGAAGACTTTGTTCAACATGCGTGGATTCAGTGGCTGGCCTCATTTTTTCGCTGTTTGAGATGTTTTAGTGTTGTTTTTATTGTGGTACGGCCCTTTTGCCCTTTTCCATTCACAAAAATGAGTCTCAACGTGAGAAAAAGTACCTTCTGACGTGCGCCCAAAGAATACTCAATTCAGCCTGCGCATCCCGCAGTCTGATTAGAGTCTTCGTTGTCCGCATGATGAAACTGCATCCTTGGCAATCCAAAATGCGCCCAGCGAACATTCAGATCAGACTGCGCGAATGCGCAGTCTGATCTGAATCTTCGCTGTGCGCACATGTCCGAAGGTACGTTTTCTCGTTACAACTCTAATGAGGAAGTGAAATGAGTTACAACGTGAAATATTAATGTACATGAGACAATCGGACATGTGCGCCTAGCCAAGACTCAAAACAGTCTGCACACCCGCGCAGTCTGATCAGTCTTTACTGTCTGTCATAAAAAGCTATCTACAAAGCGCGAACCGAAGGATCTGATCAGACTGCGCAAACGCGCAGACTGATCTGAGTCTTCGTTTGACGCACATGCTCGACGGTACATTTTTTCACGCTGAGCTCATATGCAGCCACGTAATAAGCAAACAAGAAAATATAGAACAAGAAAATAAATGGAGAAATTAACATAAAATTAACAAATGTGTGAGTGGGGAGGGTGAGGGGAGGGGAGACGGGGGTTTATACACAGTTTCTGCGATTTGAGATTGTAACTGTCTTTTTGTATAAAATCAAGAAAGTTCAAAGAAACATTAACAACAAGAACAACAAGAATAATAATAATAATAATAATAATAATAATAATAATAATAATAATAATAATAAACATCAAAAGACAAGCTCATTAACTTTTTATTAAAAACATAATCTATGAAAGATTATTTATTAGGCGTCTGCTGACTGGTCGTCATTTGTGAATGCGTCATAGGTTTTTCCAACAATCCAAGTGAACAAAACATACAGGTAAAACCGCAATCAGTCACAATACAACACGGCTCTAGATAAACAACTGAATATCTTTCATTTGTCCGTGAATTTGACTGCCTGCTTGGCTGGCTGGCTGGCTGGCTGGCTGACTGACTGACCGACGGACCGACTGTTTGATTGATTAATTGATTGATTGATCAATTGATTGATTGAAAGAACAACTTTGAACCAGCCTCGTCTCTCGAGGAACAGCCAGGTGATCGGGAATGTTCGAGATGGAAGTAGAAATACTTTATAGTAAATTATTAGATAATAAATGCATTTTAGAATTTCAGCAAGGGTGAATTTTGAAGTCATAAATAAAACAAAATTCGATAATCTCAAATAGTCTAGATAATATATTTACTGAATTTAAAACAGGAAACCAGGTCCCTCACAGCCCCCACTCCCCCGCCACTCGACATACAAACACACGCACGCACGCATGCATGCACATTCCACCGGTCCACAAACATCAGTTAATATAGAGCATTTACCCAATCATATGTATTAGGACAGGCAAGTCTGAGCTAAGAGTGATCCAGATCAGACGCTGCAGAACGAAGAACGCGGCATCTGATCAGTGCTTACATTATTTGCCACTCATTCGTTCAGTTTTCGCGTATCAATCAGTATAAAGTTACCGCATGTCAACGATCAGCAGTAAAAGTACCGCGGGGTGGGGGTAGTGGGTGGGGTTGAATCAATTTTACTGGCACCAAATCTCCACCTTAGGTTCAAAAGTTGTAAAAAATACAAAATAATTGTTCTGCTCACATAAAGGCTCCCCATAAATCCAATTCAATCTGCGCCGTTTCACCTGAATCTATCTATCAGAATGCGGCGCCTGAACTGGGTTTATACTATTTGCCAATCACCATTTTTGGCATCACCAGACTAAAATGGGTTAATATTTCATAGTAATTAAAGTTTTGCCCGCAGACTTCGAATAAAGCGGTAGATAAAAGTTTCAAAAAAAAAAAAAAAAAAAAACAAGAGAAAAAGAAAAAAAATCAGATACTGTATTCAAATGATCTCATCTGGGGAGGGTTTGAATTAAAAGTAAAAACCCGTTTCCAGAGAAGTAGAAAAAATAGAAAAAAAAAAGACAAACTTGTATTTGTCATTCGCTAAATTCGCCTGGAGAGCGTCAAAGATTAAAATATTTCATAATTCATGTCAAAAGACTAAGTAATTTGATCAGCGGTTCGTCTGTAACCCTGAAATATTATGTTGACCACTCCAAAAATTCTTTTCCATACTATTGATAACATTCCAAGTCTGATGTTATCACCCAGTTCTAACTATCTGGAAGAACGCCATCGTTTTAAACTGCTTAAAAGGCATAATTGAACCACAACTTGAGAAAACGTGCCTTCTGATATGTGCGCCCAACGAAGACTCAAATCAGCCTGCGCGTCCGCGCAGTCTGACCAGAGTTTTCGTTGTCTGAATGAAGACACCTTTCACCTTTGGCTATCCAAAATGCGCCCAGGGATGATTCAGATCAGACTGCGCATTCGCGCAGTCTGATCTGAATCTTCGCTGAGCGCACGTCTGAAGGTACGTTTTCTGACGTAGAGGCTCATACTATAGCCACTGACTGGGGTTGATTAAGGACAAGATAGCCTACAAAGACTATAAACATATACTGTACTCGATAGATAGCATGAAGTTATATTAGCTGTTGCAATAGGTAAACAAATACATCAGAAATAAATATAGAAAACATAAACAATCAAATCAGTTATTTGTATGTTAGAGCTTTCAATCTTTTCTTCCTTTTTTATTACTATAGATAGATAGATAGATAGATAGATAGATAGATAGATAGATAGATAGATAGATAGATAGATAGATAGATAGACAGATGGACAGACGGACGGACGGACGGGTGGGCGGGTGATTGGCAATGGGTGGCCTGGTGGGTGGGTTGGTGGATTGGTGGGCGGGCGGACGGACGGACAAACAGACAGAGAGAGAGAGAGAGAGAGAGAGAGAGAGAGAGAGCGGCCGATCGATCCATTGATCAATGGATAGTATAAAGTAAAACACTATTGTCAGGGCGTCAAGGTGAAAGTGTAGACTGACATAACCAAGTTAAGTCGATGAGAAAGATATTTGCATTATCTGTTAAAGAGTGACTTAATAATAATAATAAAAAAAAAAAAAAGCTTTATAACCCTTGTTACATACATTCTTAATGATTATCAAGTACATTTATATCTCAGTAAGTGTGCAGAGTGTTCAGACACTCATTGTGACTACATATTATGTTCTTGAACTTTGAATAGCAGAACACTTTTTGTAATTAACTCTACCGTCGCAAAATTAATTTAGAAGAAAAGTGATCTTCTTGTGATTTTTGTTTCATCTGCAGAAAATCAGGTATAAACCTTTAAGGTTTTGCACTTTACCCCTCCTCCCATCCTCCATGTCGTTTCTTGAGAGGGACATCGAACTAACAAATCAAACATACTTGAATTAATTTTAGCAAAATTGCATGAACCGGATCAGTCACAGAAAGACCATTAAGAAAACACGCCTATTCAAATATATAGACAATTTCACCTCCAAAAACTGAAAAATTTCAGACAAAAAACTCAGAAATTTTTCATATTTCTGCTCAAAA
This sequence comes from Anodontia alba, assembly GCA_964016985.1. Lineage (NCBI taxonomy): Eukaryota > Metazoa > Mollusca > Bivalvia > Lucinida > Lucinidae > Anodontia > Anodontia alba. The sequence goes on along the minus strand of OZ024836.1, from coordinate 53,347,595 downwards.
CACAGATTGTGGGTACTCGTTAGAACCGCCTCAGCGAGGCGGTTCTAACGAGTACCCACAATCTATGTTTTCAAGCAAAAATAAGACAAATAATGTATACCCCTGTAAACCCCAGTTTTACTATACAAAAGTGGGGTTTTAGGGGGTCAAAATTATATAGGCATGTTTTCTTGATGCGTACGAAAAAATCGCCTGAACTTTTTTTATTTTTTATTTTTTTTTTTTTTTTTTTTTTTGGTCGCCTACCTGATAAGAACCCTTTTCTCATGTGCTGGCTAAAATGTTTGTGGGTACAGCGAAGGCGAGGATCAGTATGTGCGAATGCGCACACTGTCTAGACAGTCATCGCTGTTCACAAACTGGTATAAACCAAGCTCTGAGAAACCAAGCTTTCGTGTGCCCGGCTCAAATCCATTTAAACACCAATTAATGCCAAATATTGACTTGTAAATTGAATATCAGATATGTAATCAGAATGTATTTGCATAAATTTTCAGTAAATTTAGCCAAATCCATTGACTTACACGGTCGGCATAATTATATTGCCCACGATAATAGGAATCACTGGCTAAATCTTTGATCAAAGCCAATTTCCATTAAATAGGTACTGGCGCGGGAGAAAATCTACCTTATACAATATGCAAACTGCAAAGGCCCAGACCAGCCTGCGCATTCGCCCAGGCTGGTCTGGGAAACTGTTTGCATGCGTCGGTCCTGATCAAATTGAGATGCCCGGATTAGTCTGAGCCTTCGCTATTTGTAATTGACCTTTTACAGATTTTATCAATGCCCAGCAGGCACTCTGGACGAATTCGGCAGATCATATTTTTTTGTTCTTTTTCAGAAGTTAGGGTTTGACACTTCGTACGAACTGTCTCCTGAGAAGACAATTAGCAGGAATTGTCTAATCCTGTTTTCTGGGAAAAATAAGAACTACTGTTTCAAAATGTCGTCTACTGAATTTTTGTACCCTGCATGCTAATCAATAACACTGTCATTGCCAAGTCAGTAGCCGTGGTGGTATAACTATAAAACTGTGCCCTGCAGAGAATTCGAATATCTCAGTATATCACCTTTTAAAAAATTCTGCGGGGATCAAGTCAGGTCAAGGACAAATATATAATTGTTTCCTATATGCTGTGCCAATAGCCAATACCATGCCAGTCTGGGTATCGTGGCATTACGTAAACATGCCTATTCAAATATACTGAAATTTTTACCATCAAAAAAAGAAAATTTTCAGATAAAAAGTCTGATATTTTTTTCATATTTCTGCTCAAAACATAGATTGTGGGTACTCGTTAGAACCGCCTCTAACGAGTACATACAATCTATTTTTTGAGTAGAAATAAGAAAAATAATGTATACCCCTGTAAACCCCAGTTTTACTATACAAAAGTGGGGTTTAAGGGGGTCAACATTATATAGGCGTGTTTTCGTGATGGGATGTGTAGGGGGTGGGGTGAGGTGAGGTGAGAGATGGGATCACACCGTGTGTATTCGAAAGACAGCCTTTAGCAAAGACCCAGATCAGGAGCCGCTTTCTGCGGCATCTGATCAGGGTCTACACTGTTGCCACCCATCCAGCAATATTACACACATTCATAGGTAGTAAAACGGATTTATTTGAAGATAAGTATAAAGTAGAGAGTAATGGATGTGAATAAGTAGGGTAGATACGGTATCCCAAATTCATCACATTTATCTAAAATCTAAAATTCCCCATGAAAATGAAATTTTGAGTCAAATGAGGGTTCAGCTGAACACCCACCCCCTCCCCGTCCCACCCATAAACCCCCTTCTGAATCCGCTATGAAAAAAAAAAATGTGCATGAATCCGCAGAAAAATGCTGAAATCGGCGTTTCATACACACTTGGCCGGCTTCAGTGGCTCAGTCGGATGCGCGTCCGACTGGCCGCGGGTTCAATCCCCGCCGGGTCCGGCAACATTCTTTCGTGGAAATTGATCATATATTAATTTCTACGGTCATTCTCTCCCTTCCGCTGAGAAGGACAGTTGTCAGTTTCTGGCGTAAGAAGGTGCACAAGTACTGGTGATCAGGAGGTCGCGGGTTCGATCCCAGCCGTCTTTCATGGAAATTGATCATGAAATATTTTGAACAAATGGGTCCTGATTTTCTAATGTACAGTTATCCATTTGTTGAATTTGAGCAAGTCGCTGTTTAACTTATAGGCATATCAGATAATAATAATAATGTTTATAATAACAGAATGAAGTACAGTGTAGATCCAGATGAGATGATTCTTTACAAGCTCTTTCATCTGTTTCTACACCATCTATACAACGTCGCATTAACGTAGATGCAACGTCATGACGTTTATACAACGTCGAATTAACTTCGATGCTATGTCATGACGTTAATGCGACCGTCATGTGCTAGTTGGGTACGTAATACCGCTAAAAACGCAAGAATTCACCAAGCCGCATATTTGACGGTTAAACCACTTTTATCCTTAAGATGCCAGACACAACAATCGTCGTCTGCTTTGTCTTCTGCCGGTTACTTTAAAAGTCATTGTTGCAACCAGTGTGGCCTAAGATCAGACTACTCCTCTAGGAGCAGTCTGATCTGGGTCCACACTGTTTGCCTATATCCAAAAAGTATTTTTGAAAAGTTTGCAAGAAGATGCAGCAGACGACATAAACAGACGACATTTTCAGATGCAGGTTTTCTTGGCATTTTAAGGGTCAATAGATTTTCGCCATTTTGCACAAGACAGACAATTTTTACGGCTTCCTGCTTGTTTTTCTAGTCCTTCTGAAAATTGGTCTACTCTTAAAGGAAAGAATTTTGCCCCCCCCCCCCCCCCCCCACCCTATATCCACCCCCTACCTCAACAACCCACCATTGTGGGGTAAAGATTTTTTTTTTTTCCAATTAGAGTAAGCTCTTTTTCAGACTAGGGGACAAATGCTTTAACAGAGTTGTTTCCTTCGAAAGTGCATTCATTCCACTCTGGCGACAATATTTCCCACTGGCAACATTAGTAATAGTAATGTTATTATAATATTCAGCACAAATATTTTTATTCTTATGCGCACCAAGAGAAAAGTTGTCCTCAAACAAAACAACTCGTCTTGTCTTAATACTGGGTAAAAATTATCCTCAAACAAAATAACTCGTCATATCCTAATACATGGTAAAAATTTCAGCAGACGACATTTGCAATATTTTATTTTATTTTTGCTTCAGAAAATAATCCTGTTTTCAGGAATAATAATTAATTTTATCATTTATTTGTCGTCTTTTGATTTGCAAAGAGCATACTAGATATTAAAAGCCCAATTAAAATTTCCGATTAATTACTTGAGTATTCTACAGGCCACTTTACTTAACGTTTTATATCATTTTTCTTCCATAGATTTTCACACAATAAACTTTTGTTAGGAAAAGTTGACAACCCTGAAAGATATTCCATTGAAAAGGATGTATAAAACTTCCCCATATTCTAAAATAATGTTCAATATATATAAAAAGAAATGTTTAAAAATATATTTTACACACCAGATCAGATGAGTGATAATTTTCTACCCACCTCCTTTGCTTCCATTCTGCTTCTATACAATTCATAAAATTGTCATCAAATATCCATAATTTATGAGTAGTCCAGTGTACTACCGACAGCCCAAAGGTGCACCCAGCTATATCGATTAACACAGACGATTGACACTCAACTATATCGTCGCTCGATCAAGCGCATTGTTTTTCATCGAAAAAGTGGTGCCAGGGCAGCTTGCCATGGGCTGTTCAACGGTGTTTGACATCTAAAAATGGATGTGTGTTTTAATTGCTTCCTTATGACGGTAGATAAGCTGATAAGTTGGTCTGTAGCAAAACTCTAAGGATTAACCCTAGTCCTGCTGAACCCAGATATTGCAAACAGTGTAGATCAAGATCAGTTGGCTTCTGAAGCCAACTGACCTGGGTCTCCACTGTTTGTCATTTAGTATGTGAATTTGTATCCCGTGGGGGTGGGAGGCACTTACTGTAAAAAAGGGTAGGGCTGTGCTGCCAGGAGCCCTGGACTCATATCCCTTTCCAGACACGATTGAAACCCCTTTCGACAAAGGTAAGACGAACACACCCCATTGTAGACAAACAATATATGCTCATTTGCTCAGTCAGTTAACGTAACAAGAATTTACTTACATATTATCAGTATTAAGTACAAGAAGAATCACACAATGTCAAGTTTAACTATGGTATTTTCAAACAACAGTTTCCTTTAAAATATGCCCCGAATTCGCCTCATAAGAGTCCCTTAACTGCTTTCTGTTTGCATGGCTTTTTTTTTCATTAACAGTCTCACCTTTCAGTTTATTCCTGTTTACTCTCTTTTTTTTCTTTGTTTATGGGGCATTTTTAGACATCCTCCATATAATCGGAAGTAAAAACTCCAGGCTAAGGTAGTTTTCCACCCCCTTTCCAGACAGACATCTCGGCAGACATGAACCCTTTCCAGACAGGTATATTTGAATCCCCTCCCAGATTTTTTACAATGAAACACACACCCTTCCATACAGACTCTGAAAATAAGACTCCGATCAAATAATCCGATTGGCTGGAAATTAGAAGTGGGCGTGGCATCTTAATTCATTCAGCATGGCAAGATTTAAAGTCATTATATAAGAAGAGCAAAAACTGAGACTACCATGTGATGCGCCTTATGGGCTTGATCCGTTAGACGATGGTAGACCCGTCATATAATTGGAACAAACAATTATTTGCTTCCTTGGATTTATTTATTTTAATTGAAAATAAAACATTGTCACTCCTGAGTTTCTGGAATAGACCCATCTGGCATTGAATTTGGACGCGTTCAAACAACAAATAGAGATTTCAGTCAAACAACTGACATTGTCGAAGTTTCTTAAAATCCCGTACAGTGATTTTTTTTTTTCTTCTTCCCTAAAGTAAGCCGTCCATATAACATTGATTTTGTTGCAATTTCTGAATTTCTGTATTTTGTTATTTCAGCAAGATTCAGAACACATACTTCTGTCTGAAAAATATTTATTCTTATAATTGGCCGGCGCGCGAACCGCGCCGGTCTCTTAATATAGCTTTGGAGAAGTGTTTGATTAGCGCAGAGCGCAGTTTGATAAGTTTGAATATGACCTGCAGTCCATCTTTGGTAAGTTTGACTATGACCTGTGGTCCATACTTGAAAAGTCCAAACATTCATATCTGACGCATGCTAACATAAGCTTCTAGATAAGACCTGGTAACTTATTTAAGTTCTGACATGTTTTTTTTTTTTTTTTTTTTTTTTTTTAAATAATAATGTACAAACTAAATCTCGTGGAGATCCCAATATGACTAGGATTCGCATATTACTTGATCAAGAAAATTCATAAAACTTAATAAAAACATACATTAAAGAATCACATTTTTGTTCTTTTTTACCTATTACATTAAAATTTATTCAACTTTAGTATACCCGTGTCCCATATTTCTAAGTAAACATGAACAAAATTTGCGCCGGTACTTAGACGTTTACGTCTAAATATTTTGTCTTGTTCTGTTTGATACATCCACTAAAATAAAACCTGTGTAATATTATGATTATAAAGGCTGATGATCATTATTCACCATCAGAAGAGAAATTAGAAGAGAAACGGTTTAGTTTCATTTGATTCTATAGATACAGATAAATCGTTTAATTCAATATCTATGTATCTTTTCAATATCCGGAACATGAAACTAAATCAATAAAGCCGTTTAGTTTTGAACGACCCCCACTATATAACCATAATAAGTCGATACATAGATGGCATTTAGTTCTGGCTTTTCTGAGGAAAGTGAGCCCAATGCATTCCATCAGTATCTTTTCCAATGTTTGACTGAAAATGTCAAAACCTGATTTCATTAGCAATTACTTTAAAATGTCTGCTGCTAAAAGTTTAAATCCAACTTTTAACCTGTTAGCGGTACAAGCGGCAGGCGACATTTTTTTCTAGAAATAAGTCTTGACATTTCATTCAAAGTGTCTCCAAAGAGGAGACAATTTGAATGAAATGTCAAGAATTATTTTCCATATAAAAAAGTGAGAAAGAATCAGTATTTTGTCGTCTGTTTTAAGGCGATAGAATGGTAAAGATTATACGCAAGACTTGCTTAGATTAGATTACAAAACAATGACACGGATCATGACAAGTGAAAAGGTACCATATCCCCAATAATTGATCTGCCAAGATCTAGATTAGCATGCGGATGCATGCAACCCTGTCAAGGTATGTGTTTTTATTACCTGATACTCGTGCCTAAGATGATGTATATACAATGTACGCTCGGATGCGCAGGTCATTTTTATGTCGAACTCTTTTGAATACGCGGTGGGGTATTTTTGAATTGTACACAGAATATTATCTAAACATCAAATAATTATTTTTATCGACTTCATGAATAATACAATAAGTTTCAATATTTAGATTAATAACAAAATTAAATATATAGACCCCTCCTAATAGAGATTGGCCTTATGATATAAGCGACAAGAGAAGACCCAGATCAGACCGCGCCTCCGCCCGCACAGTCTGATCAGGGTCTACGCTGTTCGCTAATAAATGTTTAATGTCCATACATTATGTTATCGATCGGTGTATAGTCTGATCAAACTGTGCAGATGCGCAGGCGGCTGAGCTGAGTGCACGCTGGTCGCATATGTTCTAAGGTCGTTTTCTATATTGAGAGACTAAAATTATTAACTTTGGTCGTGCGAGTAGGCACGACAAATGAACAAATGAACTCAAATGAACACGTGCAAATGAACACAAAAAAAAATAAATAAATAAATAAATAAATAAATAAAAAAAATAAAATAAAATAAAAAATAAATAAATGAATAAATGAATAAATAAAATAAAAAAATAAAAATAAATAAATAAATAAAAAAAAATGAACCAAAAAAAAAAAAAAAAAAGAAAAAAAGCTCCTGGAATCAGAACGAAAATGTTGATGACCTTGAACTCACTGCTCTAACGCCTAGTACCCTGGGAGAGCTTTTAGCAGACGACATGTTGAAATATTTTTCTTATTTTTTTTTTCAGAAAACAGGATTTGACGTTTTATGCAAATTGTGTCTAATGAAAAGCCTCCAGAAATACTAACATTTCATGCGAAAACCCTTTTTATTCTTACAAAGTACTGCTGTACATATTTTAAAACTTGAAAGGGACAATTGTGTCACTAAAAGTTGCCGTCCTGTCATCTCAACAAGGGCTTTTATCGGCATTCTATCTGCATGGAGCCGCCTTATAAGCGAACGACAGATACTGTTCTGCTCTGGTCAGATTGCAGGGAGGTGATGGAAGGGCACCCAGTCACATTCTACTTAAATCTATACAGGACCGTTATCGGCCCGACAGGATTCCTGTCGGGCCGATAACGGTCCGATATAAATTTAAGTAGAATGCTAAAGCTTGGGGAATGCGTGATGTGATGAAAAAAAAAAAACAAAAACAAAAAAAAAAAAAACGACTTCACTTTCTTCACGTTTGTCTTATCGACTAATGTAGCACCAACCACCTGGATAAAGGAGAGAGGGAATAGCAAGTAACTTAAAGCGCCTTGGAGGATTCCATGCTCACCGCGGCGGCCGGGGTTCGATCTTCCGCTTGAGAACCAATGTGACAGTAGCTCCCGGATAGCTTAGTCTGTAAAGCACTGGAACGATTATCCGAGGGCCACGGTTTCGAACCCCGGTACGGTCGTACGTTTTTCTAACCCTGTGACATTTGGTGGCCAGTGTAGCTCCAGGACTCCGTCTGTTTGTATGAAAGAGTATGAAAATAAGTCTCTTAGCCGCCCTGAAGAGGACTTAGATATTCGGGACGGATCTCAGTTAAGCAGGGGAAAGTGTGCTGTGGCGACCGGATGCGTAATAATGTGAACGTAAACCCGATAGTCAGTGGGCTATAGGGGCAAAAATAAGCCCCTGTGCTAAAAAGGCAAATGTAAGCCCATCGCAATCATCATAATCCTCATCACGCATATTTCTCTATCATAGCTACCGTACTTATACTCAGAACGCTTATTGTACTAGGATTGTTGGTTAGTATAATCATCATCATCATCATCTTCATCTCGTCGCTCCGAGAAGTACCTCCGGTACGAGAACTAGACTGGCTCCAGCCTCCAATGACTAAATATCTATTCTTATTATCCTGTTTGATGGGCGACTGAAATAAAACCAGTGACCAGCCTTTATAGTCTTGGTATTATTTTGGTTTTCACATGATTATGAGAATAACCATTTAGTCACTGGAGACTGGAGCCAGTCTAGTCAAAGTACCTGCTATACCTCACATTATTATTATATTTTCTGCGGTACATGTTACTCTTCATTTCGCTATCTTCTCGCTCAAATCTCATTATCCGCGGTCTTTCGTATTCTTCTTGTCTTGTTTCTTGCTCTTTCTCCCATCCACTTTCTGCACTTCATTTCGTCCGGCCTACATTTACACTTTCAGCGCAGCAGGAATATTCATTTTTGCTGAGACACTATATCGATGATAAAACAGTTTGACCTAAGTTACCGAAACTCCTTTAGTTAAAAAAAAAAACAAAACAAAAAACTTTAAGAATCCAGAATAAGTTGACCTTTCTTATTGTCACTAGTCGGATTTTTTGGGCATGTACGGCTTGCGATACATTAGTCTCTGCAGAACACTGTAAGGCAATTAGTATATGAAGATTTATCTCCCTTAGACCGTGTGGTGATTAAAGTATCGGCCGCCGGACGCGTAATAATTTTACAGGTCTCAATGCAAAGATTGACATTACCCTTTTGTGAGTTTGTCTGGTAAAGAATTTATGGCGCTGGCGCAGTCGGATGAGAGTCCTCGCTGATTGCAGGTTCGCCAGTAATATGATCTTTAAATGCAGACTTCCAAGGTGGTGCTTCTGCTGTGGTTTACTATTTCTGTCACTGTATGTCTTTGCATGTATGTCCTGGTTTGGCCAGTTTTTTGGGAAAGAAACTGGCTTTCTGTTTGTAGTGTTTTGATTGTGAGGCCGTTGCTTTAAGTGCGTACTTCTTTCTCTTTGGTGTATTGGACGGAAAGTTGGGTAATTGCGTAAATTCCTGATCATTGCCTTCCTTCCTATTTAAACCTAAATTTGAACAAAAATTTAAATTATACTTTCTTGATTTAAACAATATTTATTGAATTCTGATTTGATTCACATGAATATCACATATTATCATAAGGTACAGGATTTCATAAAAAGCTTAAAGCTTATATAAATCATCTCCTGAACAATGCTAAGTAGTACGTATGGCATACATGAATGATAGATGGAAAATGTTATATACACAAATTACCAACAGTAGAAGTATATGTAGACATATTATAGAAAATAATAATAATAATAATAATAATAAAAATAATAATAATAACTGACGGACAGTTGCACAACACGATGAAAATGAAGATGATGATGATGGTGATAATGGCCCATCTTATATATACAAAAAAAAAAAAAAAAAAAAAAAAAATTAAATGCCCGTCGTTGATCGACTCCGCAAGTTTTTTTTTTTTTTTTTTTTTTTTCCGCTTCTTCTTCTTCTTATTCTTCTTCTCCATCCAGATTTTTAGTGTCAGATAATTCTTGGTGCCTTAAATAAGTTTAAGTGAACCTTCTAGATCGAATTATGAATTCCTGCACTTGACAGAACAGAGTTTCATTGTCTGTTACAGTTGCATTCGGTATGCCACAGAGGAACTGGTTAGTAATAAGGTCTTTGAGATTGTTTGGAAGATAGCTTGTTCTTGTGTCTGCGTAATTGGGATATTCGAAAAAGAAGTGGTATACACTTTTGAAGCCGCCACAAGAACATGATGGACTAGGAACAATATTTTTTTCTGTAGAGATGGGCATTAAGAGAACTGCACTCCATTCGAAGTCTAACATACATAATCTGACCAATGCGAGAGCCGCAGTTGAAGTATTTGTGGGGTTTGAGTAAGTCCCTATTTAGACGATATTTGAAAGATGCAACAGATGGAACGGTCTTGGTTTCTTCTGGAAGTTCGTTCCATGCTCTAATTGTTGAAGGAAGGAATGAGTTGTAGAAGATGTTCGTGCGGGCCTGAATGTTACGGAGATCGCTGGAGTTTCTCAGATTGTATGAGGTAGTGTTTTGAACCATTGGTGGTATCAGGGATTGTAAGTATTCGGGTGTAAAACCATTGATAATTTTGTAGAAGATTATTAGCTTGTGTTTGGTACGCCTTGCATGGAGAGATTCCCATCCGAGATCAGAAAGAAGATTGCTTATGCTACAGAGATTAGTTGCTCCTATGATTATCCTCGCTGCCTCGTTATGAACAGCTTCCAACTGCTTTTTACTTTCAGTAGAGGCATTGTCCCAGACAGCATCGCTGTATTCAAGAAGAGGTCTAACGAAGGATATGTACATCTTTTCGAGTGCTAGCCGGTTGACTTTAAATTTAAAAGACCTTAATAAATTTAGTCTGGTCCATGCAGCTGCTGTTATGTTGCTTATATGCTCAGTCCAGCTACAGGTGGTGTTAATCCTAAATGCTTGTGTGATATTGTGTTTGCTATAAGTTTTCCATTATACTTTCTTATTTTATTTAAATTAAAAGAACCAATGGCATTATAGAATAGCACACTGTGTGATAGCTGTTTATACCCGCCACACGATAGTGGCGGGGTATTATGGTTTCACATTGGTCGTCCGTGTGTCCGTCAGTCTGTCACATGCCCATATGTCTCACGGTCGTACGTCCGTCCGCCCGTATTTTTGTTTCCGGACGATAACGTGAGTAAATATCAATGGGTTTTCACCACACTAGGTATGTGCATTAATATTGTGAAGGTCTGGTTTGGGATTGCTAATGGGCAAATTTCGCCGTTTTTTTACAGAGTTATCTTCCCGCCACACGATATTAGCAGGGTATTTTGTTTACTATTCTATAAATACGAGGAGTAACAAAGGTTACTTGGACGATTGCTGTGTGTAACTTTAGAATCAAAAGGAGGTTTTACATACGCATTTCAACTTTTTATTTATCATTACAACAATATCTTTAATTTGAAATATGATACAATCAGGTGATTCTTCATCTTTAAATCGGTCTATAAAGGAAAGAATTGGCTCCTTCTCTTCCTGCCAAGTTATCTATAAAGGTCACTGCCCTGTCCTAGATCCTTTATAGCAAATTCTTTCCTTTCAAGAACTGTCCCGTCTAAGAGATGCCACTTTAAGAAAGTATCCGTGCTAAGAAAACAAACGCGTTCTAACCGTGGTCAAAAGTGGTCTTATTTTGAAAAGGGAAGCCAGTACTTTCAGCTGTCTGTTAAGGGTTTTCATTCACCTTAAGTATATGTCTGTCCTTGTGCTAAATGTTTGTTTATAGAATACTGTTAACCCAGCTAGCATTCTACGTAAATCTACATCGGGCCGTCATCGGCCCGTCAGCTACCCTGACGGGCCGATGACGGCCCGATATAGATTTACGTAGAATGCTGACTGGGAATGAGCTTCGTTTATGTAAGATATACAATTTCATTATACTGAGGGGAAAAATGCGAAAGGCCCCGTGTAGCTCCTCATCACACTTGAACTCTGTTAAACATTATTTAACGCTCTGTATGCTGAGTAAATATTTCAGTAGACATTTTGAAATACATGTATGTTTCTTAATCCTCCCAGAAAATAGGCTTTGGTTATCTCTTTAATCATTTGTCGTCCGCTGAATTAGCCCATGAAGTGGTAAAAGGAAATATCAAACCAACATTTACCTTGAAATGCTAACTACAGCTCCGCTGAGCGGGGCAATATACGGCCATGGAGGTTTTTCAGTAACAGCAATATTTTCATCATATTAGCAAACAAGAGGACCAAAATGGTCCTGTATGTTCTATTTTATCTATATAGTAGGCTTCTAATCTTATGTTAAAATTAACATATATTGTGAATGCATTCACGTATTTACAACCTTATGTCGTTATCAGCTACATTTGACCCAGCTAGCATTCTTTATAAATAGCTATAGCGGGCCGTAATCGGCCCGTCAGCTACCCTAATGGGCCGATAACGGCCTGCTGTAGATTTATAAAGAATGCTTACTGGGAATTGCGCGTTTGAGCAGAGACACGTTTTAAGCAATTTGCTTTAGTTCCAATCCTGGTATTCTGTATGTTGTTACATGTGTTGTATGTGTCGTTAACTCTGAATAAAATATGTTTAAATTAACTAAATGTAAGTGTAAGCTGCCCTTAGAATCCATGCAAAATAAAGCATGTTGCCTCTGACAACGTAAGTCGGCTAACTTGGTTTTGTACTTGTTAGTAAGTAAATATTCACAAACAAATCCAGGAATATCAGTAGCTTAAGTGCTTCTTGGCAAAGAAGTGTACCATTCCTCTTTCGATGACTTCGGACAAAGGTCAATGGTTATCCTTGTTATGGAGATATATCACCATATGAAATATACAAAGGGATATAATTACGTTAAAATTAGAAAAAAATTTTACTGTTTCTTTTCTCTGCACATCATCAAATGATGCTTTGTATCTGTACATAGTTTCATAAAGTAATCGAAGTGAAGCTCTTTCAAGGGCGACAGCTTTTGTCATTTTTGTTCCCTTCTGAAAGGGGTCTACTTTAAAAGGAAAGAATTTGCCACCCCATCCCACCAAACCCCTTCTAAAATAGAGGAAATTCAACCAGGTGTAGTCATTCACCTTAGTGCTTCACCAAGCGGGCATACAACGTTGAAACAACGTCGATTCAACATTGATTCAACGTCGACGTTGAATCAACGTTGAATCGACGTTGTTTTATGTAATGTGTCTGCTTGGTTATACTTTTATCATCCTCAGCACGACTTCGGGTCGGGCTCTAAATTGCAGTCGGTAGCATGTCTGACGACAGCAAGGGTCGCAAGTTCAAATCACAGCTCAGCCACTTAATTTCATGAAGATTGATCATGAAATAATTCCTACTGCCTTTCTATCCTTTCTGCTGATCCAAGAAGGGCAGAAACTGTGTCAGTTACTGGTGAAAGTATATATGCTCAAGTACTGTTTAACCGCTTAGAGGACTAAGCCCTGTCCAAGAAAAGTGTAAGTAGGATTGACCGGCTCGAAATGACCTTAATAGGTTTGACTGGGCAGTAAAACTCCAAACACTGACTGTACGACTTCTGATCACAAGGTCGCGCTTTCGAATCTCGCTGTAGACGGAATTCACCTCATGACTGTATGGCACTTCATTGCACAGAGCCTTTCATTATCATCCTTCCATCGCCTAGATCGGACTTAAATAATGTTGAAAGGGACGTAAAACACAAACCCGTCATCATCATCATATCGAAAGCCGCTAGAGGCGGAATTCAGCGCATGACATTGCACAGAGCCTTTCATTATCATCCTTCCATCGCCTAGATATGACTTAAATAATACTGACAGGGACGTAAAACACTCAGTCATCATCGTTATCACCACCAGCAGCAGCAGCAGCTTTATAATCAGGTACTTAGGGTAAATACAATGATAACGGATTTGTGTGTCCTTGGAGCATGTAATTAATCAGCAGAAAACTGTAAAAAAATAGGTACCCGTGTTAATAAATAAATAAATAAAGAAATAAATAAAGAAAGAAAGAAAGAAAGATAAATAAATAAATAAATAAATAATTATCCATCTCTACAAACATGCTCCGTTTTTCAAAATATAATTTACTCAATGAGCCGGGATACATCATTTCTATAACTGGTTTGCATGGGAGCCAGCGAAGACTCATACCAGTCTGTGGAACCGCGCAGTCAGATCAGAGTATTCGCAGGGCACTCTGAGATATCCGAGGATCCAAAGCGTCTTCAGGCGGACAGAGAAGACACAGATAATCGTGCGCGCGGATGCGCAGGCTGATCTGTGTCTTCGCTGAGCGCACATGCAGTCTTGAAGGTAATGCTGTGCCCCGGCTCAACTGGAAATGAACAGCTTTGAAATGTCGCGTGATTGGTGGGCGTGTCCTAATTTGCCGCCGCTGTTTCTGTCGTCTGCAGAATGCAGGAAGTTACTTCCAAGAAGGAGCGAGTCGTGTCGCAGTGCAGTGAATTGTTTTGTTTTTGTTTTGTTAATTAAAGAAAAGAAAACAAAAAGAATATTTTTTTTTCTAAGAAGATGCGAAAATTACCCACTGTACCAGTCACTTGTAATTGTTTGTTTGGAAGACAGGTAAGACATTTATTTACAAATTACTTTCGCTCAAACACAGTTGGTCACACAATGTTGTTGTTGTTTATTTATTTATTTATTTATTTATTTTCATGACGTATAATGATTATACTGATTTAAGTAAGCATTCTCTGGACAAAACAAGTCAAGTTCTTGTAGTTTTTTTTTTTTGTTTTGTTTTTTTCTTTTTTTTTTCCTTGAAAAGAGAAATAAGCATTTCTTGCAAACTGAATTGACAAACGCTATTTTATGTGATAAATGAAAATATAAATGAAGCTGCCGTCTGCTGATTTTTCCCCATAACAGTAGCAGACGATATTTTGAAAAAGTTATTATTATTTTTCCAAAGAAAATAAATCTTGACACTTCATGTGAATCGACTCCTAAATTAAAAAAAAATATTTGGAATGTCGTCTGCTAAACATTCAATTTGGCGCTTTAATGGTTGAGAGAAAAAAATGAAATGCATTTAAATCTTAAAGCGCAAGTCAAAACTGCAGCAGACGACACTTTTGTTGTTTATTTATTTTCAGAGAAAATAAGTCTTGACTTTGGAAGACGATTCACATGACGGTAAGGGACGACATTTTGAAATAGTTATTATTATTTTTCCATAGAAAGTAAATCTTGACATTTCATGTGAATCGTCTTTCAATTTAAAAAAAATGTATTTAGAATGTCGTTTGCTAAACATTTGATTTGGTGCTATAATGGTTAAGAGAAAAAAAACTGGAATGTATTTAAGTCTTTAAGCGCAAGTCAAAACTGCGGCAGACGACACATTTTTTTTTTCTTTTTTCATTTATATTCAGAGAAAATAATAAGTATTGACATTGGCAGGCGATTCACATGCCTTTAGGAGACGACATTTTGAAATAGTTATTATTATTTTTCCACAGAAAATAAGTTGACATTTCATGTGAATCGTCTCCTAAATAAAAAAGTATTTAGAATGTCGTCTGCTAAACATACAATTTGGTGCTTTAATGATTAAGAGAAAAAAATGAAATGTGTTTAACTCTTAAGGCGCAAACCTTAACTGCAGTAGAGGACACTTTATTTTATTTATTTTCAGAGAAAATAAGTCTTGAAATTGGCAGACGATTCACATAACTGTAGGAGACGACATTTTGAAAACGTTATTATTTTTTTTTCCACAGAAAAAAAGGACTTTGACATTTCCTGTGAATCATCTCATAATTAAAAAAAATATTTAAACTGTCATCTGCTAAACATTCAATTTGGCGCTTTAATGGTTAAGAGAAAAAAATGAAATGTATTTAAACCTTAAAAGTCAAGACTGCAGCAGATGACTTGTTTTGTTTTTTTTATTAATTTTCAGAGAAAATAAGTCTTGACATTGGCAGACAATTCACATGACTGTATGAGACGAAATTTTGAAATAGTTACCATTATTTTTCCAAAGAAAATAAGTGTTGACATTTCATGTGAATCGTTTCCGTAATTAAAAAAAGTATTTAGAATGTCGTCTGCTAATTATACAATTTGGCGTTCTGATGGTTAAGAGAAAAAAAAATGAAATTTATTTAAACCTTAAAACGCAAGTCAAATCTGCAGCAGGCGACATTTTTTTAAATTTATTTTCAGAGAAAATAGTCTTGACATTGGCAGACGACTCACTTGACTGTAGGAGACGACATTTTGAAACAGTTATTATTATTCAACAAAAAATAAGTCTTGACATTTCAAGTGAATCGTCTCCTGAAATAAAAAAAAGTATTTAGAATGTCATCTGCTAAACATTCAGTTTGGCGCTTTAATGGCTTAACCTTAAAGCGCAAATCAAAACTGCAACAGACAACACTTTTTTTTTTATTTATTTTCAGAAAAAAAAGTAAGCCTTAACATTTGCAGATGATTCACATGACTGTAGCAGACGTCATTTTGAAATAGTTATTATTATTTTTCCAGAGAAATTTAGTCTTAACATTTCATTGGAATCGTCTCCTAAATAAAAAAAATGTATTTAGAATGTTGTCTGCTAAACATTCAATTTGGCGCTATAATGGTTAAGAGAGAGAGAAATAAAAAAGAAATGTATTTAAACCTTAAAGCTCAGGTCAAAACTGCAGCAGACGACACTATCTTTTTTTATTTATTTTCAGAGAAAATAAGTCTTGACATTGGCAGACGATTCACATGACTGAAGGAGACGACATGTTGAAGTAGATATCATTATTTTTCCAGAGAAAATTAGTCTTGACATTTCATGTGAATCGTCTCCTAAATAAAACCAAATGTAATTAGAACGTTGTCTGATAAACATTCAATTTGGCGCTTTAATGGTTAAGAGAAAAAAAATGAAATGTATTTAAACCTCAAACGCCAGTCAAAACTGCAGCAGACGACACTTTTTTTATTTTTAGAGAAAATAAGTCTTGACATTGGCAGACGAGTCACATGACTGTAGGAGGCGACATTTTGAAATAGTTATTATCATTTTCCAAGAGAAAATAAGTCTTGACATTTCATTTGAATCGTCTTAAAATCAAAAAAAAAAAAGTATTTTGAATGTCGTCTGCTAAACATTCAATTTGGCGCTATAACTGTTAAGAGAAAAAAAATATGAAATGTATTTTAACCTTAGAGCGCAGGTCAAAACTGCAGCAGACGACACTTTTTTATTCATATTCAGAGAAAATAAGTCTTGACATTGGCAGACGATTCACATGACTAGAAGACTACATTTGGAAATAGTTATTATTACTTTTCAACAGAAAATAGTCTTTACATTTCATGTGAATCGTCTCCTAAATTAAAAAAAAAAGTATTTTGAATGTCGTCTGCTAAACATTCAATTTGGCGCTTTAATAGTTTAAGCGAAAAAAAAGAGAAAAGTATTTAAACCTTAAATGCCAGTCAAAACTGCAGCAGACGACATTTTGTTTTATTTATTTATTTTCATAGAAAATAAGTCTTGACATTGGCAGACAATTCACATGACTGTAGGAGACGACATTTTGAAATAGTTATTATTATTTTTCCAGAGAAAATGTCTTGACATTTGATATGAATCGTCTTTAAACTAAAAAAAACGTACTTAGAATGTCGTCTGCTAAACATTCAATTTGGCGCCTTAACTGTTAAGAGGAAAAATGAAATGCATTTTAACCTTAAAGCGCAGGTCAAAACTGCAGCAGACGACACTTTTTTATTTATATTCAAAGAAAATGATTCTTGACATTGGCAGACGATTCACATGACTGTAGGAGACGACATTTTGAAATAGTTATTATTATTTTTTAGAGAAATAAGTCTTGACATTTGATGAGAATCGTCTTTAAATTAAAACATGTATTTTGAATGTCGTCTGCTAAACATTCAATTTGGCGCTTTAATGGTTAAGAGAAAAAAATGAAATGTAAATCTTAAAATGCGAATCAAAACTGCAGCAGACGACACTTTTTTATTTATATTCAGAGAAAATAAGTCTTGACATTGGTAGACAATTCACATGAAATGTCAAGACTGTTTACGTAAAACATAATATAAAAACTAACTTGTCGCCTGTTATTTTTTTTTTTTTTTATTTTGGACTCTAAGGGTTAAGAGATAAAAGGATGTTTGCGGCCCTTCAAATTTTTTTCAGTCAGATCGAAAGAATGTAATGGTGATGGTGACAGGCTCGGTACTATAGTCGCTAAGAATCAGGACTTATATTCTGCCTTTTGTGGGATTCCAACCTGGGACCGTTATTCGAAGTCGGGTACGTGGAGGCGAGGGGCCGTGGTGTTATTAAAGATAACCCCACACCCTACCTACCCAACTAAATAGAGCCATGCCGAAAAACTACTGTCCGGTATGATTTTTAAACCATTTTTTTTATCTCACAAGGTCAAAGGACTCAGTAACTAACAGAAATTTCAGATCACAGAATGAACAGGGTTTTTTTTTTCTTTTTTTTCTTTCCCCGAAAATAGCATTTTGCATTTTACACAAATTATTTTCATAGGAGACAATTTGCACTGAATGTCAAACACTGTTTTCTGGAAGAAACACACAAACGTCTTAAATATCGTCCGCTGAAATTTCACCAGCTTGAGTTAACAGATGATGATGATGATGATGATGATGTCTTTTACAGCCTTTTCAACAATATTACAGCCATATCGTGACAAAGGAAAGTGACAATGAAGGTTCTGTGCAATGAAGTTGATCGACTATGATAATATTGCATTTATACAGCCAAAAACAGCCTGCTTCATACTCGTACAGATGGCAAACAGGGCCAAAACAAAATAAACAGAACCAATGCGGAAAAATCCTGTATTGGCCCTGTTTTTCTCGTATTGGCCCTGTTGGTCACCCGCTTGAGTTTTGAAGTTATTACATAAAATCATTGATAGTACATAGTTCGATGGTACATGGACCGTGTTCAAAAGTACAAGCTCCATGTATGAATGGTCCATGTGCGATGGTACATGGTCCATATTAAATGGTACATTGTCCATGTTAGCGAATACACAGTCCAACTGCCTGAAACGAAACAGAACTTCTAGTTTTGAAGTTATTACATAAAATCTTAGATAGTACATAGTTCGATGGTACATGGACCGTGTTCAAAAGTACAAGCTCCATGTATGAACAGTCCAACTGCCTGAAACGAAACAGAACTTCTAGTTTTGCCTACCTTAATGTAAAACTCAGAAAATAATATCCCTTTCCTACATTTAAATCAATTTTAGCACAATTTAAAGAGAAGACATTTTGGTGCAATGTTGTCTTTTGCTCTTTGAGTTATTTAAGAAAAAACATGCCCATTTCACTACAACTGATGATGTCAATTTCAGTGTCAGTTGGCACTCCGGCTGTCAATCAGATGGGTAGTTTTGTGTCACAAATGTAGTAAATTTTCTAAATATTTGGACACAGTTATGTTTCCAATTAACACTATTAGTTATTGGTTATCTATCATCACATTAGTGACATCAATAATAATTAACAAAATTGTCACGAATCAAGTGATATGCCCTTGCCTTTCCCTAAGTTTTTATTATTATTATTATTGCAGAAGTTTATTAATAAAATTGTCATTAGCCAAGTAATCTCATATTGGCCCAAATAAGCAACAAACTAACGCTACGCAATATAAACTAATCTGGGCCCAGTTGTTTACAAAACTAACAATGTCGTTAGTTAATGTATCGTTAAAACTTTGATCATTAAATATGGCATATACGCCAAAATTTTTGCTGACAAAATGTGAGCAGCTTTTGCATTTGCAAAAGCTTCTCACATTTTTTCAGCAAAAATACATGTGAATTAAATATTGTACTTACTATAATAGTTAACTTTTTTTACCACTAGCAAGTTTATTAAGCTAACGATGCTTTGAACAACTGGGCCCAGACTTTTAAGCCTTTTGAAGTCTTTGATGCAAGATTTCTACAGGTACGGGTTATTATTCCTACCATGCAAATATTGCATCAGTGGTATGGAAGATTTTATTACATGGGTCTTCAAGATAATGGTTTTCAAAATAATGAAATGTTCATTTAGCCTCAGAAATAGTGGAATGATCCAGTCACGCATCACAAATTTGTTTAAAATTCGGGAAAGACCCATAGTAACAAATAATTTTGTAATCGGATGGAGAAGGCCCTGAGTGGGCTGCACTGGTGCGCAGACCCGCTCTGTCCGCATAACCCGAAAGTCACCTTTTCGCTTGGCAGCCAAATTATGCACGCGCATTCAGTGACCACGCCTTTATTTATTGTTGAGTAGGAACGCTTAGCTGACAACTGAGTGGCCAATTATGACTGAAAGCATGCTTTGTACGTTTTATTTCACCAAAAAGGCGGCCATTGTTACAATTTCCAAAATTCTGCATTTTTGTCTGGTGAAAATAGGGCAATAAGAGGTAATTTTCGTAAAGATTAACTTTTTTTTTAATATATAATTTCTGTACCCCTATGTTTTTAGAACACATGTATGTTAGGAAATTGTCTTCGGTGTTGGGGTTGAACAAGTCTAAGCATCCACATGGTCGAGCGCTTGGCAGGACCGACCACGAGTTCCCAGGTTCGGCAGATTCTAACTCATGATTGAAGCATACATAGCGTCAGATAAGGGGCGGGGAGGGGGCGGGGGGGGGGAGGGGCGTATGCAAATTGATTTCT
This sequence comes from Anodontia alba, assembly GCA_964016985.1. Classification (NCBI taxonomy): domain Eukaryota; kingdom Metazoa; phylum Mollusca; class Bivalvia; order Lucinida; family Lucinidae; genus Anodontia; species Anodontia alba. Next base: position 53,327,218 of record OZ024836.1, on the reverse strand, counting down.
TACTTTTCCTCGAAAAATATGTTGTGGTACTCATTAGCAGCGCCTCGGCGAGGCGCTTCTTATGATTACCCACAATACGTTTTCGTGGAGAAATAGGTAAAAATATCAAAATTTTTCGGTTGAAACAAAAACAAAAAAAAAAAAACTTATCTGGAGTTATGTGCATGATTTTCGTTAGCCTAAATATATACCAAATGGTTAGAGTTCCTGACAAGGAATCCGGGCTGCAGTCTGAGGGGCTGCAGTTCTACAATAAACACATATGTGCATACTAATTTGTGTCGGTACTGATTTGCAGGGCCTTTAGCATGCTTACCATGATTGGTAGAGCACGTCATTTTCAACCAGAGGTTCGCTTAGGGGTTGTCTGATTGTTTTTATTATTATCCTGTTTTTAGAAATTCCAATATTTAATGCAAACGGTGTAGACCGTGAACAGACACCGCGTTTGTGAGCTTATTGGAAACAATGAGCGTTTTACCTGATTAACTTTTGAAACAAACAAAACAAAAAAAAAAAAAAAAACGGATTAATTTTGTCAGAGTTATGCCCCTTTCCAACTTTGGCATTTTGTATCATCAACCTTATAGTTTGAGCCCAGTGTTATAAAAAACCAACTCATTTCTAATGGTACTTTTTAGTAGTGCCTCGTTGAGAGTCAACATACATACGGGAGGTTGTAGGTTCGAACCCCGGCCGAGTCATACCAAACACTTTAAAAATGCTTTATTGCTTGGCGCTCCACAGAAAGAAGAGCTAGAACTTGTCAGCCTGCCAGGTGTTAGTATAATGAGACTGGGTGAATATCATCTAATCTGTATGGGGCATGATGAGAATTGAACTGCCTGCCACGTGAGTAGTTTAGGGTGCCACTATGGGCACCCTATACTACTCACCTGATATGACTGAAAAAAATGTTGAAAGCGACGTGAAACCCGAATAAAACAAAACAAATAACTTAATTGGGACTTAATTGGAATAAGCCGGCCTCGGTGGCGGAGTTGGATGCGCGTCCGACTGGTGACCAGGAAGTTGCGGGTTCGACCCCCGCGCCCCGCCGCGTCGGAAATAATTCTTTCGTGGAGATTTGATCATGAAATATTTTCTACGGTCATTATCTCCCTTCCGCTGATTCAAGGTCAGTTATCAGTTTATGGGGAAAGAATGTGCACTGGTTAACCGCTTAGAGGACTGAGCCAGCCCAGTAAAAGTGTGGTTAGGTACACTGACATGACCCCATCGGGTTAAACCTCAACACAAACAATAATTGGAATTATGAGGTTATTCTAAAAATACAAGTGGATGAGAACCCCTAAATAAATAGTTTTCCTTTATTTTTCCTCCAAAATAACGTTTAACATTTCGTGCAGATCGAATTTACATGAAATATGGAATACTATTTTCTGGGAAAATTTAAAAAAAAAAAATAAAAAAAAAATAAATAATAATAATAGTATCAGTTTGTTGCCTGCTTATGTTGCGCAGAGAGTGCTAAAGGTTAAATAGCATCATGGCTGAAATTATGAATTTTGTTTATTGACAAGGTGGTTTAACTCTTTCACTCCTGCAGATCATACAGACGCCTTTGCAAACAGTGCAGATCCAGATGAGACGTCTCATCAGGATAAACTGTTTGCTATTCTGCTAATGGTTTTTGACTGAAGCCCCTATTTGCAGCAATGGATGTGTCCAAATTCAGAGTTGGAAGAGTCCATGTCAGAAACTCGGGGTGAAAGGGTTAATGGGAACAGTTGCCGATGTTGAGTTTGCCTTTTGTTTTTCAGTACCCATACAATGCACGAAGATTCTACATAGAGTCTTGAACTTGTTCAACATACTGTTCTGTACTGATCCAGAATCTGGCCAGATCGTGTCGAAGGTGAACAGTCACCTCCTCTTCATATCAGGTAAAATTCTTGCTCCAATTGTATATTAACAAAGTCTTAAAAAATAATAGGACATTTAATACATTAATACTCTAGAAGTGTCCGGGTGGGCGAATTCGGATAAAAAAAATCTGATATTTTTCATATTTCTACTCAAAACGTAGATTGTGGGTACTCGTTAGAACCGTTCTAACGAGTACCCACAATCTATGTTTTTCAGCGGAAATAAGAAAAACACGTTTACCCCTGTAAACCCCAGTTTTACTATATAAAAGTGGGGTTTAAGGGGGTCAAAATTAGGTATGTTTTCGTGATGTACCATAGGTAGTGTTTATCGCACAGAGGTACGTCCATAGTCCTTGAGCAATTTCTCTTTAGCGCATCTACTGCGAGACCACTGGTCAGATTTTTAGCTCACCTTTACGAAAGTAAGGGGAGCTATTGTCATACCCACGGCATCCGTCGTCGGCGTCCGCATTTGATAAAAGTTTACCTTCTAGCTCTTATTTTGAAAATATTATTCAACATGTTCTTCGTTACTAATTCGTTTAAGCTCTCGAGTTTCAAACTTTGTCTCGGTAACTACTGGATGGATTGTTCTGAAATTTTGGGATATGAAGTTTTGCAAAGGGTGCCCTGCGGGATGCTCCACCCACCTCATTACATAAAAGGCCATCTATCTCAGAATCTGATCAGCTCCCCACCTCTAAACCATATATATTCTTGTTCCTTATGATAGGACACATGCCTCACGTACGTATAGCTCACCCACTTCATTTCATAAAATGTCATGGACCCCTTAACCATATATATTCTTGTTCCTTGTGATAAGACGCATACAATGACACTGACAGGCGGTCAACTCTGGGTCCCCCGGGGGCATGCCCACCACTTCACTTCATAAAGGCCGTATATCACAGAAACCGTGTCGACCTTCATCCGTAAACAATAAATATTGTTGTTTCTTATTATAAGACGCATCCAATGACATAGACTGGGTATTCCTAAGGGGGTGGGGGTATGCCCTCCATAAGAGCTCTTATATCTCAGAAACCGTTTAGTTTCCCAACGCTAAACCATATATATTGTTGTTCCTTATGATAAGAGGCATCCAATGACATAGATCTGGGACCCCTAAATCATATATATTGTAGAGGCATCCAATGGCATACACCGGGGATCCCCTGGGGGTATGTCCAACCCTTCCAGTTAATAAAAGGCTTACATCTCAGAAATCTTTCAGATCCCAGCAATAAACCATATACATTGTTGTTCGTATAATAAGACGCACCCAATGACTTAGACTGGGGATCCCCAGGGGTATGCCTACCCCCGCTATTTAATAAAAGGCCTTATATCTCTATACTAGTTATATATATGTTGTTGTAGGCTATAAGCAACTTTGTATTTGCTTGATGCTGAATAAAATATTGTATTCTATTGTATATCAGAAACCGTGCAGATCCCCAACCCTAAAACATATAATCGTATATATTGTTGTTCCTTAAGATAAGACGCATCCAATGACATAGACGGGATCCCCGGGGATATGCCCCCACCTCCTCTAGTTAATAAAACGCCTTCTAAGAAACCGTTCAGACACCCATCCCTAAACCATATATATATTATTGTTCCTGATAATAAGACGCATCCAGTGACATAGACCGGGGATCTCTCAGGGGTATGCCCAACCGCCTCCAGTTAATAAAGAGCTTATATTTCAGAAACCGTGCGGTTCCCCAGCCCTGAACCGTATAAGCATATATATTATTGTTCCTTATGATAAGACGCATCCAGTGACATAGACTGGGGATTCTGGCATATGTTCAGTCAGCTGGGATGGCTGTCAATTCCGGACAGACTTAAATATAATAAGGCTGTCTTGGCATACCGAGCAATAAATAATTTATCCCCTGAATATATAACACAACTTCTAAAACCAGTATCCGAGGTACACACTCTTAACCTCAGGTCATCAGAAAATGGCTCACTTTATGTGCCGAAAGCACGGACAGCAGTTTTTGATGGCTCTTTTTCGTGTTCCGCACCAAGACTATGGAATGCTCTACCTCAAACAGTAAAAACATCGGGGTCACTCTCTACCTTTAAGCAGTCTCTTAAAGCAACATTTTAACCCTTATAAAATGTCTTTAACTATGATTTTAAATGATATACCATGTGTAAAATTATCGCTGAAACCGTTATTGTAACTGAATTGAGAGCTTTTATGACCTAGCATAATTGTTTTAGATATTGGTTTTATGCGCTAGTCAAATCTTAAAGCACTTACAAAAACTGTGATAACATACAGATTTGTCTTTGATATAATTAAGTGCCATGTTTGGTTTTAAATCACTTGCACATACCTGTTAGCACTCTTTATTTGATAAAAACTTTATACAAGCATTCACTTCGCTGCAAGCTACTTTTATCCCATGAATTTCTTAGCTGTTAGTTAAGTCTTGTTGTATATATGTATATAAATTTTAGTTAGAGGACCACAAGGTAGAATAGTTATTTATCCCCCCCCCCCCACGGAGCTATGCCCCACACCCTCTAGTTAATAAAATACCTTGTATCGCATAAACCGTTCAGATTCCCACCCTAAGCCATATATATTGTTGTTCCTTATGATAAGACGCATCCAGTGACATAGACCGGGGATCCTCCAGGGGTATGCCCCACCCCCTTCAATTAATGAAAGGCTTACTCAGAAACTGTGCAGATCCCCAGCCCCCAACCATATATATTGTTTTTTGTTATACGACACATCCAGTGACACTGCCTGCAGGGTCCCCGGGGGGCATGTTCCATCCCTTTACTTCATAAAAGGGGGTGGTCGGGTGGTGCGAAGGTGTCATGTATCTTATGTCACCGGGGCGTTCAACTGATATTGGCTTACAGTTGGGCAAGGCCTGCTATCCTTGTAGCAGGTAAGGGTTGAGGGGGAATGTTTTTATTTCTTCTGTTTATTCACTTTCATTCCTGTTCCTCTTTCTTCCCTGTTCCTCTCTTTCATCTCTTCGACTATCTCTTCTATCACTCTTCTCCCTTTCTCTGGGAGACGACACAAAATGACCCACAAGGGTTGACGTGTCGTTAAACCCCAACACAATCAATCAAAACTTCATAAAAGGCCTTAATTGCAGTAACTGCTTTTTAAGGTAAAGTGTCCTTGCATTTTGCCCTCCTCCAACATGCCCCCATAAGCGAGCTATATTATCTGCTGACAACTCTTGTTCGAAACTTGTCTGGTATGTTCTCCCGGTAGTCTAGTTGTGCACGCTCAAATTTGGTTCCGTCGTCGGCCACTTTGGATTTTTACCGTTATCGTATCTCCTCCGTAACCAGTGGAGGAATTTCATCGAGATTTTGCATATGGATTCCTCTCAAACCCCAGATGTATCTGCGAAAAGATTCCGGTCCGTTGACTTCCCCTTTACTTAACACTGTTACAATCTCGTTATCTCATCTCATCTGACACCACTGGTCGGACTTTTTCGAAACTTGTCCGTAATGTTACCTTAGTGATCTAGTTGTGCACGCCCGACTTTTCAGGTCCATCAACAAATATAGCCGTGGTTGCCCATCTTGGATTTTTCCCGTTATTGCATCTCCTCTGTAACAAGTTGAGGAATTTCGTTGAAATGTCGCATACAAACTGCTCTCAACCCCTAGACGTGTCTCCGCGAAAATGATTCTTGTCCGTTGACAAATATGGCCGCCAAACGGCCATCTTAGAAACCGCGACTTTCCCTTTACTTAACACTGTTATCTCGTTATCGCATCGCTTCCGAGACTGCTAGTTGGATTTTTTTTTCGAAACTGAGATGCTTCCCTTGTGACCCGAATTTGGTGCCGGTCCATCGACAAATATGGCCGCCGTCGGCCATCTTAGATTTTTCCCATTAGCGCATCTCCTCCGTAACCAGCAGAGGAATTTCGTCGAAATTTTGCATATAAATTCTCTAACTCCTAAATATGGGTCTCCGCGAAAACGGTTCCTGTCCGTCGACTAATATGGCCGCCAGACGGCCATCTTAGAAATCGCAGCTTCCCCTTTACTTAACACTGTAACAATTTTGTTGTCGCCTCTCCTCCGAGACAACTCTTCAGATATTTTTTTTTACAAACTTGTCTGAGATGGTTTCAAAATGGTCCAGTTGTGCCCGCTCGAGTTTGGCTCCGATCCGTCGAGAAATATGACCGCCGTTGGCCATCTTGGATTTTTTCCGTTATTGTATCTCCCTGTTACCAGTAGAAAATTTTTATCGAAACTTTACACATGGATTTTTCTCAGCCCCTTGATTTGTCTCCTCCAAAAAGCTTCTAGTCTGTCAACTAATATGGCCATAGGACGGTCTTCTTAGAAATCGCAACTTCCCCTTTACTTTACACTGTATCAATGCCCTGTACTGCCCTGCCCTGCCCTGCCCTGCCCCGTCCTGCCCGCCCCACCCCGCCAAGCCCCATCGAGCCCCGCCCCGCCGCCGAGCCCCATACTGCACTCGCCTTCGCCTTCGCCCCCGCCCCATCTACATCCAACCCCCACTATGTGACCGGGAGGTTGTAGGTTCGAACCCCGGCCGAGACATACCAAAGACTGACAAAAGATCCTACCTAGCCTACCCTAGCCTACCCTGCCGGACCCTACCCTAACCACGGTTAGGTAAATACGGAATATGTTGTTTTTTTTTTCAGTATTATTGAAAGGCCTTAGTACTCAATGTGGTAAAAAGTCCATACTGATACTTTCTGATGAAAAAAAAAAAAAAAAAAAAAAAAAAAAGAAAATGAGCCGCTATACTCTATTTTTTTTCACAAAATAATTTGATTAGCCTCTCCTGCTCTAGACTTCTCTAGCCTACCCTAGCCTACCACAGCCCAGCCCAGCCCAGCCCAGCCCAGACCAGACCCCCACCCCACCCTACCCTATCCGACCCGACCCCACCAACCCCGCCCACCCCACCATCCTACTCCATCCCCGATCCGACCCCCAACCCATCCCACCCCACCCCAGCCCACCCCAACCCAGACACCACCCCATCCCACCCCACCCCCGACACCACCCTATCCCCGATTCGACCCCACCCCACCCCACTCTGACACCACCCCATCCCCGATCCGACCCCATCCCACCCAAGTGTATTATTTTAAATACCGTATTCACAATTTTGACATCACATACCCCCTATACGAGCACAGTCAAACAATTTCTGAGTCTTCAGGTTTCTACCATGGTACCTTTATCCAGTTCTTTAATGCTTAATATGCTGGGTAAAAATCAGCAGACGAGATTTGGAAATATTTTCTTATTTTTCACAGAACATAGGCTTATGCAAATTGTATCCTGAGGAGAAAATTTGCATGAAATGTCAAAGCCCATTTTCTGAGGACCAGAGAGTAGTAAAGGTTAATTAAGCATATGTTTCGAATATCAATAGAATCACCTCAAAAGGATGAGACAATTCTAATGAGTACCCACAATATTTGCATTAAATGGCAAGGCCTTTTTATCGTAAACAAGAAAAATATCAATTTTTCGGCTGCTGAATGAGCCAAGAGAGTGGTAAAGGTTAAAGAAAGCATATGTTGTGACCAGTCAATAAAATTCCCCAAAAAGTCGAGAAGATTTGAATGGGTTCCCGCAGCACACGCTTTTATAAAGAAAATTAGAAGAAAAAATACTGCATAAGCTTCATTTGACACCGTCATGAAGCCCTCTGCAGATCGGTCTTTTAACACTTATCCTGCTGTACACGACAACCCTTCTCGCAACCCCTACCTTTGCAAACAGTGTTGATCCAGATCAGATGGCTTCTGAAGAAGCCATCTGATCAGGATGTACACTGTTTGTCATTCAGTTTGTGAATTTGAACGAAATTGTATGATACAATCTGATTGACTGATAGTCAGAAATGGGTGTGGCTAATTAAATTATTCAGCAGGACAAGGGTTAAATTCGCTATTTTACTGCCGTATTTACCATAAGTATTCGGACACCATACCATACTTATTCTTAAGTTTGAACAAGTACAATTTACTACCCGATGTTGTATCTAAAAATTGCTGGATGAGTGGCAAACGGGTAACCCTGATGAGACATACGGCATCTTACCTGGGTCTGCAATGTTTGCTCAGGCCTGTCTGAATACTTGCGGTAAATACGGTACATGTTTTCCAGTATTATTGAAAGTCCTCAGTACTCAGTGTGGTAAAAGGTTAATACTGATACTTTCTGATGAAAAAAAAAAAAAAAAAATGAGCCGCTATACTCTATTTTTTTTTTTTTTTTTTTTTTTCTTTTTCATAAAATAATTTGAGTAGCCGCTCTTTTTTCATATAGATGATGTACAGTGAACCCTCGTTACAACGACAGAATTTGTTACCAAAGATGTTGGCCGAGATCGGCAACATTCTTTCGTGAAGATTGATCATGAAATATTTTGTACGGTCATTCTCTCCCTTCCGCTGATTCAAGAAGGGCAGTTGTAAGTTTCTGGCGGAAGAATGTGCACAATACTGGTTAACCGCTTAGAGGACTAAGCCTGCCCGGTAAACGTGTGGGTAGGTAAACTGACCGCGCAGGACATGACCCCATTAGGTTGACTAGGCCGTAAAATCTCAACACAAACAAACAAACCAAAGATGTTGCCATTTTAATGAATTTGCTGTTGTAAAGAATCCTTAATGGACAGAATGATATGTAAGAAAGGTATTGTTTTGTTCTTATTTCCTCACAGAACATATGTTTTGGATATTTGTTAGCTGAGGCGATTCTAACAAATACAAACGTATGTTTCTTTAAAGTATTAAATGCACTGTTCTTGCATGATTTGTTACCTCTTAAGCGACGGCCTCTTAAGCGACGGTTTTGTGACAGTGAAATTGTCATTATAACGAATTTTGTCGTTGTATCGGGTTTCGGTATAAAAAAGGTTGTCTGTATTTAAAATACATTTTACATGAGTTTTTTTAACACTATCCTTATGCATGCCATAACTAGGTAACCATATGGATAATCTTGATGAAACTTTATAGCAATGTGTATGAGGTCAAGACGGCGTATCGCATGCAAAAAATGACCGCTCTCCCTTTCTTACTTTCTTTGATTAAATTTTTGACCGACCTTGTGCCTACCATAAGTAGGTTATTATATGGAATATCTTGATGGATCATTAGAGAAATACCTATGAGATTAAGAGGGAGTGTCGCATACAAAAAAGGATTGCTCTCTCTATCTCAGTTTCTGACTTACTTCCGTTTGATGAAATTTTTGAATGCCAATGTGGGTACCATAAATAGGAAACTGTACGGAATATCGATGAAACTTTAAGGCAATGTGTATGAGGCTAAGACCGTGTGTCGCGTACAAAAATGATTGCTCTCCCTTTCTTAGTTCCTGAGTTACTTTCATTTGATTTTTTTTCAGACTACCCTTATGGCTTGTGCACACCATAACTCGGTAACCGTATGCAGTATCTTGATGAAACTTTATAGCAATTTATTTGAGGTCAAGACGGCGTGCCGCCTGCAAAAATAATTGCTCTCCCTTTCTTACTCTCTGAGTTACTTCCCTTTGATTAAATTTTTGACTGACCTTATGAGTTCTATCAGTAGGTCACCGTATAGAATATCTTGATGAAACTTTATAGCAATATGTTTAAGGTTAAGAGAGTGTGTTGTGTAAAAAAAAAAAAAGATTGCTCCCCCTTTCTCAGTTTCTGAGTTACTTCCTTTTTTTGACTGACCTTGTGGGTACCATAAGTAGGTAACCGTATGGAATATCTTGATGAAAATTATAGCAGTGTGCACGAGGTTACGACAGATTGCCTAGACTCCCTTTCTCAGGTTTTGAGTTACTTCCCTTTGACCATTTTTTTCTGACCATCCTTCTTCACGCCATAAATGGTAACAATGGCAACATAACAAGCGTACATTTGTAAAAGTCCACATATTATACGCCTTTGTCCAGCTCTGTAGATGGGGTACCCTTGTAAAATGGTAAACGGGCGTATATTGTCCCAACTGGCGGTGCTCTTGTTACTTAAAAATAGTACCTAATGTAGAGCTACATGTATGGCTACGTTTGTGTATATGTCATAAGGCATTATCATTATTGTTGTTGTTGTTGTTTTCTGTTGGGAGGAGCTCATGTGGCTGATGCAAAAGAGCTCCAGATAAACTCAGAGCTCTAGATAAGAAGAGGTATCAGGCAAATATTTTTTTTCTCCACGAAAGAATACGTTGTGAGTACTCATTAGAAGCGCCTCGACGAGGCGCTTCTAATGCGTACCCACAACATGTTTGTGGAGAAATCAGAAAAATATCGATATTTTTAGTTGAAAAAAATACCTTATCTGGAGCTATGTCTAAGCTTGTATATGCAAGGCATTTTTGTTTTTGTTGTTGTTATCTGTTTGGGGCTCATGCAAAAGAGCTCTTCATAAGTTGATAATTTTGAGCTACTAAAATGAGATGTGAGCCACAATATGAGAAACTGTACCTTATGACATGAATTAGGAAATTAATTCTTATTTAACCTGTTGATTGTCTATTACAGTTGACAATTCCTGCAAGAGATGTTGGCACTCTATTCAAGCAGTCGCCGACAACTCCAGTATACACCGTTTTTGTCCTCCGCTCTCCCTGTCGACACTACTGACGCCGATGTTCCATTCCTAACAGAAGGTGTTGCAAGGTACAACTTTAATTACCCTTAACTCTTCATACCCGAGTTTCTGAAATGCAGGGGCGGATTCAGAGGGGTTCGGGGCTCAGTCGAACCCTCTTTGACTTGAAATTTTATTTTCATTGGAAATTTTGGATATATTTGATAACTTTGGGTTACCGTTATTACACTTAATATTCACGGCCTTTATCTTTACCTTATACTTCTCTTCAACAAGTCCAGTTTACTGCCTATGAATGAATGTCATCTGATATGGGTCACATCTTTTGCTCGGGTCTGTCTTTCCGAATACGTAGAGTAAATACCGTAATTTTTATCAAATCGAACCCCTCAGAAATCATCCTGGATCCGCCCCTGAAATGGACTTTTCCATCTTTGAATTTGAACACATCCACTGTTATGATATGACTGAAAGATTTTTGAAACCAACAAAAAAACAAACAAATAGTGGTGTCCATGAAACCATGAAAAATCAGCTTTAGACATCAAATAGTGTTGATCCAGATATCTCATTTGGAGCTACACTGTTTGCATCTGTTTCGGTCTGCAGGAGAAGTTTCCGGTGGCCGACTGGTTAGCGCTCCTGATCTCGGATTATGAGGCCCAGCTTCGAATCCAGCTGGAGGTGGAATTCTGCTCATTATTACGAAAGCATGCCTATTCAAATATACTGAAAATTTTACCACCCAAAAATGAAAATTTTCACTGCAGATAAAAATTCTGATATTTTTCATATTTCTGCTCAAAACATAGATTGTGGGTACTCGTTAGAACCGCCTCGGCGAGGCGGTTCTAACGAGTACCCACAATCTATATTTTTGAGCAGAAATAAGAAAAATAATGTATACCCCTGTAAACCCCAGTTTTACTCTATAAAAGTGGGATTTAAGGGGGTCAACATTATATAGGCATATTTTCGTGATGTGACTGTACAGCACTTCATTGCACAGAGCTTTTCATAATCACCTTTCCATCGTCTTGATATGGCTTAAATAATATTGAAAGGGACGTTAAACACCAAATCATGCACGGATGGAAGGGTTAATACTCAGACACAGTTCCTTCTTGCTGTACTTGCTATAATTTCAACCCATTTACATCGAGTGGACTCTTCCACCACATCTCTTTGGACCGATCTATTTCCAGTAAGGAAGTGTCTGGCTAGTTTTTATATTATTATTATGCTTTTAGACAGAAGTTTCTGTATTTAAAGCAAACTGTGTAGACCCTGATCAGACGTCGCATTGTGCAGGGTCTGATCTGGGTCTGCACTGTTTGTCAATTACCCCTTCGGGGGTTTCAGACTAAAATGGGTTAAAAAGTTCATAGGACTACAGTCGAACCTCGTTATCTCGAACTCGCTTATTTCGAATTATCGCTTATCTCGAAGTGAAAATCTGGTCCCTGTTTTAACATGAAACTATGACAACTGGGACGAGTTGCGTAAGGCGAACGTTACAGAGCGCTTTGTAGCGCTTCGCAATGCAACGGTACGTTACCAAAAAGCGCTTCGTAGCGCTTTGTAACTGAGTTCGGAGCTGACTCGCTATCTGAAACAGACTGTTGCATGGCAACAAGACAAAACAAAATGGCGGCGCTCGACGTAGTCAGTGTCCGTTTTAAGAGATGAAATGTTTCTAATTTATTTTATTGTCCTTAGACGACGTGCATTGTGCAGAAATGACCATAGAACACAAAACCAATCGTTGAAGCAAGTTTTTTACGAGAAATTCCTAGTTTGAAAATTGTGTCATTTTGGCAGATATTTTAAAAAGCGCTCCAAACAAACAGACCGTTGCATAGCAAGGACAAATCGCTACAGAGCGCTACATGAAAGCGCTTTCCTTATGCAACTCACTCCAGGTAACAAAATAATGTTGAAAAGAGGAGAAATTGCTCCTAAGGAGCAATTTCTCCTCTTTTCCATATTATATATATATATATATATATATATATATATATATATATATATATATATATATATATATATATATAACTTCAGGAATCAAATTACATATTCATTTGTTAAATGTGGTTGTTCAATTTATTGTTTTCCTCACCCTCTAATCTCTGATATGTCGAAGTACGGATATCTCGAACTGTTTCAGTGAGTCCCTTGGAATTCGAGATAACGAGAGTCGAATGTATTTGGGGGTGTGTCTAACTATTGCCAGCTGAATGGCAAGATTGTTCTCAGTCTGGTGCCAGAAAACAGTCTACTATTTTAAAAATCCAATTCAAAAGTTAAAAAAAAAATATGCACAAGTACAGGGTCCAGTTGTTCAAAGCTAACGACATCGTTAGTTAACGATTCGTTAAAATTTAAATCGAGTGATACGCAAATATGCTGAAATTTTTTGCTGAAAAAAATGTGAGTAGCTTTTGCAGTACAAAAATATCAGAATATTGTATATTGAATCTGCTAAAACAGTTAACGAAATGACCCTTAACGAGCTCGTTAAGCTAACGACGCTTTGAACACCTGGGCCCAGGTTAGCTGCTTAGAGGACAAAACATGTCCAGGAAAAAAGTGTGGTTATAGGTAAACTGACCGGCTCAACATTTATTTATGTATTTTTCAGATTTGAGTCCTGTTTTAGATATTTAGTCATATAAAGATTGATAAGACAGTGAACTTAATATAGTTTTGTTATTAGGTGTACAACAAAACTATATTAAGTTCATTGCTGCAATTTCTTGGATAATTGATTTGTTATTTCATTGACAATTAATTGACAGTGTCCAGGTGTAGGGTACCGTATATACCCTACTTAGCCAGATACCTACTTGGCAGACTTGTCCTAAATTTTGAACAAGTATATTTTGCTTCCTGCTGAGCAGGCCCTCGTTGGTTCAGCTGGCTTTGCGTCTGACTGGAGATCAGGAGGTTGCGGGTCGACCCTCGCCGGGTCTGCAACATTCTTTCGTGGACATTGATCATGAACTATTTTCTACTTAAATAATTTTGAAGGGGAACTTCAACACCAAATGATCATCACTACCGTCTTGACAGACTTCCCAGACACACAACGTCGTAACACCGCCGCTCCGACGTCGCCGCGACGTCATGACGTCGGAACGACGGTTTGTCCTTAATTTTGAACTTCCATTTTACATTAGTATGATCCGATGCAGTGATTTGTGGCAGCTGGTCTGGGTCTACGCCAATTGCTAAACCCTCTCTGTCCAAATACTTAGTTAGAAGCGTCCGGGTGTCCGAGTGGTTAGCGCTCCCGACTTCGGAACTCGAGGTTCCCGAGTTCGAATCCGGCTACAGGCGGAATTCAGCTTATGACTGTACGGCGCTTCATTGCACAGAGCCTTTCATTATCATCTTTCTGTCATCTCGATATGGCTAAAACGATGTTGAAAGAGGGGTGTGGGCGAGGTGGTGGTGGTGGTGGTAACTTTCTATATATGGCATAGTACGGATGTGCGTGCCGAATGGCCCCTTTTTCAGCGCTGACAGGTACATGATTAGCCCCCCTTTTGTCAACAAAAAATATATGACTGACCCGATTTTTTTCTGGATGCGTGTATGAAAGTCTTCGCTTTTCTGACATCCTTGTATATGCGTATATTTTTTCGATCATAGATTTTTTGAGACTGCTGGTTTTCTCGGTATTCAATGAATTGACTTTATACCAGCAATAAATGGGTATAAAATGAAAGGGCAGTATATGAAAGGTCAACATTTCTGACAATCAAGAATAACGTTATTAATGGGTCCGTTTTTTCAAAGGCCAAGTATATGAATGGCAAGGTTCCGAAATACTGGCTCATACACCCGTACTACATTTACCCCTAAGTTACACCCTGACCACCCCCCACCCCCCCCCCCCCTCACCATCATCATCATCATCATCAATTAAGGTAGATATGATTTACAGCATAGCTCCAGATAAGGCGTTTTCTTTTTAGTCAAAAGTTTGTGTTATTCATCAGAAGAGCCTCACGGAGAAATAAGATAAATATTTTCCTGATACCCCCTTCATCTGAAGCTATGGTACTGGATTTGCCCTTTTCTCGATTTCCTTGTTCCCAATGCATAGGTTGGTTTGGATTTTAACGGTCCAGTCAACACTATAAAGGTAATATTGAGCCGGTCAGTTTACCAGCGCACTTATCCTGGGCAGGTTCAGTCCTCTGAGTGATTAACCAGTACTTATGCATATTCTTTCGCCAGAAACTGACAACTGCCTTTCTTGACCACCGGTCGGATGCGTATCCGACTGAGCCTTCGAGGCCAGCTTCCCTTGTTCCAGCATCCCGGGATTATGCCACCAGTTTCGACTGTTGGAGGAACACATTACATTTGGTTCTTAATCCGTCCGCCCACATGTTCGTCAGTTTGTAACGCTTTTCTTGTGAGCTAGATATCTTGACAACATTTCTATTTGAGCTGGGGCTTTGAAACTTGAGCCTGTTGGGACTAAGGAGTAGATCACATGATTAAACTTTGACAAAAATTGATTTAATTTTGTCAGTTATGCCTCTTTTTCAATTTCGACATTTTGTATAAACAAGAAGATATTTGGGGGCATAGTGTTTTACAAACACATTTCAGGGGTGGATTCAGAGGGGTTCGAGGGGTTTAGTCGAACCCCCTTTGACGCAAAAATTTCATTTTCATGGAAATTTGAATACATTTGATAAAGTAGAGACATTTCCTTATACTTCTATTCAAGTCAATTTTACAATCTCTGAATATGTGTAAAATTGCTGGGGAGTGGCAAACAGTGTAAACGCTGATCAGGCGTCTGATCTGGGTCTACACAGTTTGCTCAGGCCTGTCTGTCCGAATACGGAAATATGATTAAATCGACCCCCTCAGAAATCCCCTGGATCCCCCCACCCCCCTGCATTTCTAGTTTATTTAAATATTCGGACACCTGAGCTCCTTGTCATACCTCTCCTAAAACATTTACGTGTCCACTTTATTACCTGTTGTTTGTGTGTGTGTGTGTGTGTGTGTGTATATGTGTGTGTGTGTGTGTGTGTGTCCACTTTATTACCTCTTGTTTTTGTGTGTTTTTTTTTTCCTTTCTCTCTCTTAACATTGCTGGATGAGTGGACCCCATCACGAAAACATGCCTATATAATTTTGACCCCCTTAAACCCCACTTTTATATAGTAAAACTGGGGTTTACAGGGGTATATATTATTTTTCTTATTTCTGCTCAAAACATACATTGTGGGTACTCGTTAGAACCGCCTCGGCGGGGCGGTTCTAACGAGTTCCCACAATCTATGTTTTGAGCAGAAATATGAAAAATATCAGAGTTTTTTTTATCTGAAAAATTTCAGTCTTTGGAGGTGAAATTTTCAATATATATATGAATAGGCGTGTTTTCATAATGCGATCCAAATCAAATTCCTTTCAATGTATGAGAAAAGGTGTCTTTTGACTTTCCGTCGAAACAATCTTTCAATGCGCATGCCCGGTCCCCTAGCGAGGCCACATGTCCAGTTGTTCGGCTGAAGTTTCCCTTGGCTTACCGCTTACGTGAAGAACAACATTAGTTCTGGTGAGACTTTCTCCTGAACCTTTGCTGTTCACATATGCTATTCTGGCTCGTTTCCTATATTTTTACCATCACGAAAACATGCCTATATAATTTTGACCCCCTTAAACCCCACTTTTATATAGTAAAACTGGGGTTTACAGGGGTATACATTATTTTTCTTAGTTTTGCTCGAAAACATAGATTGTGTGTACTCGTTAGAACCGCCTCGCCAAGGCGGTTCTATAGAGTACCCACAATCTACGTTTTGAATAGAAGTATGAAAAAATATCAGAGATTTTTATCTGAAAACTTTCAGTTTTTGGAGGTGAAATTTTCTATATATTTAAATAGGCGTGTTTTCGTGATGTCTTTCAGTATTTCTGCGACACTATCAAACTAAAATGACATTGAACGATTAGGAGTTCAGGTTCCCTCACCATTGTCTTTATATTTTCAGTGTCGAGCTAGACGTGACATGGAATTTTGAGAAAATCAGGCTCCCATAAAGAATCAAGCAGATGCGCCTCGTGGTTACATCCACCTTTTTCCGTTACGCTTGTGTGACTTGAACAAACTATTTTACAATAATTTACGTGACTGAACTAAAGTTAAGTGAAATCATAGCTCCAGACAAGGTACCTCAGTTTTAGCTGAACATTACTGGTGTTTTCTTATTTTTTCAATGAAAAACATTATGTTGTGGGTTCTCATTAGAAGCGCTTCGACGAGGCGCTTCTAATGAGTACCCACAACAAATGTTTTCTTGGAGAAATAAGAAAAACATGTAAATATCCCTTTTGCTGGAGTTATGGAGAAGAAGTGGTGTTAGTATCGTGATTCGCGTCCAATGAAAGAGTGGAGAGCAGGATGCTACAAAATTCTGTGAGTAACGATAGTATTTATGAAGGATCACTTTATATGATACCAAGATCTGCTTGCAATATCAATTAACCTTTACCACTTCATGGGCAAATTCAGCAGACTACAAATTGATGTTATTTTACTCAATTTTTTCCCAGAAATTGACTTTGACATTTCCTGCAAACTGTCTCCGAAGGAGAGGAGGAGACAGTTTGCATGAAATGCCAAAACCTATTTTTAGGGGAAAAAATATTTCAAAATGCCTTCTGAGCCTGCTGAGCGTTAAGCATGTAGAGGGGCACGATGTAAAGATATCCTTCACCGTTAAGTTGTTGTACTAATACTGTAACACACCAACCAGACTTGTTCATTTGAGTGTCGGGAATAGCCCTTGTAATTGCCGCCGGAGTCCTACTAACCGGAAGCTAGTCTTGATATACATTTGCTATTCACACAGCAACCGTGTATACTGGTGAGGGAAAAAATACGGTTATAACGGTCAAACGAACAAGTCAAGTCCAAAAGTTTTGATTCCCCTTTGCTGTGTATCGACCCCGTTGGTTGATACACAAACATGCGTACAGTTCATTTTTCGCTACACGACGTTACTTTTTAGGAATTATAATACAATCATATGAAATATAGCTATTTTAATTACCCTGATTCCATTATTTTTTTTCTAAAATATCAAAAATGTGTTACTCCTCAATAATGGATGATTTTTTGTCAGATATTGGTATTGTTTTGTGTTTTGAGTCGCTTCGTGGGAAAAAAAGGTCTTCAGATCATATACAAATATACAGACAGCAAATGTCTAGATTAGCCTGTATTTCTGTGCAGTCTGATAAAGATCTGCGCTGTCTGGTTACTGTCATTAAATACTGAAGAATTACATCGACACAGCCTGATCAGACTCCGCTGATGCGCAGACTGCTGTAGACTTTGCCTGTTTGAATTTTCTACAAAGACCTTTTTTCGCATAATGCGATCCATTTTACCTGCCATTTCTCACGGGAGACAACTTTTGTATCTTCCTATTTATGCTTTGCTGCACGCCAATCCCCTTCTATTAAGGGGTCTACCTAAACGAAAGCATTTGCTCCCTTTTCAGAATGGATGCAAAAAGAACATTGATAAGAATTGGCTCCCATGAAAGCCTGTGCTTCCACATGAACCGTGTCATGAGGAAATAGTCTTATCCAGTATGCGGGCAGCCTGTACATCAAATCTGGTATATTCTTTCAAAGTTCGGCTAAAGAATCATTAAAAACGGATTATATAATAAATGGACAGAAAGACCCTGATCAGACTGCGCGAGAAAGACAGTTTTATCTGGGTCTATGCTGTCTGCAGATGTGATATATGACTGTCCTCATGCTTTGAACTTTCCCAACCGCTGCTCAACCTGCATCAATCGTAAAAGTGTCCAGTTAAGCATATTTAGGAGACTTGATCCCCGCCATTTTTGTCAAGGGAGATAACTTTTGTGACTTCTTGTTTTCTTTTTTTTGTTTTTTTTTTCTTTGTTTTTTTTTTTTTTTTTTTTTTGTTGTTGTTTTTTATTATTATTATTTTCTGCACACCAGACCCGTTCTGAAAATGGATCTGCTCTTAAAGGAAAGCATTTGCTCGCACGACGGAGTAAATTCTTTCATTTTCAGGAGTTTGACAGAGTTGCATCCACCTGAATGCGATCAGGGCAGTCATTGTCCGCATATGCCTGAAGGACACCTTTACGCTTGGGACAGTTATTGGTAACATACGAGTCGGGGCACAGCATTTCCTACAAGACTGCATGTTCGCCCAGCGAAGACTCAGATCAGCCTGTGTGGTCGCACAGGCTGATCTGAGTCTTCGCTGTCCGCCTGAAGATGAGTTGGATCCTTGGCTACATGCAGACTGCCCTACGAAGACTTTGATCAGACTGCGCGCATGCGCAGGCTGGCCCGAGTTTTTTGCTGGGTCTGTTGTAATCGTGTAGGATATACTGCGTCCCGGCTCATATCGCCTATATTCCATATTAACCGTATTTACCCATTGTTACGAATTGTGCGGCGTCTGATCTGGGTCTGCACTGTTTGCCCAGGCCTGTCTGTCCAATTTCTTAGGGTAAGTACGGTGTGAATTGCAATAGTATGTGTTTGTTTCTCATGTATTGTTGATAATCAGAGGAAGAGATAAGAGGGGATATATCTGAGTAAAATACCCAACAACAATTATTTTCAAAAATTTGGGTATTGATACCCAATATATTTGACAGTACCCTATTATTTCCAATTTTCGCGATAAAAATTAAATGCTTCAGTGCCAGAAAAGCACATGCTCACTATTTATATTATGAGTTTTGCACATAAAAGGTGTTTTTATACCACAAATGACACAAGTACTGTCCTAATTTTAGACTGTATATAATGAAAGGATGTTTTTAATTTTAGTACCCTTTCTTTCCATTTTCTAAGTTTTAACGATTTACTTCTAATTTTGGTGGTATCTTAATCAAATCCTTAAATGAAAATAGAATTTTAACCAGTTACATTTTGAGGGGTCAAATACCTAAATGCCCACTTATCTGTTACGCTGGTTAAAGGCCCCAAACGTAATGTAGTACTAGTAGTAGTAGTAGTAGTAGTAGTAGTAGAAGTAGTTATGAACATGAACAGCCATTATCGGGAATCGAACCAAGGAAACATGAACAGCAGAAGACCTATAAAACTTGGCCCGTCAACTTTATTTGAAATTTGTCCTGAAAGTAGCATTAACCCATTCATCCCTGAGTTTCTGATGTGGACTCTTCCATCTTCGAATTTGGACGGAACCATTGTTCTAAACATGGATCTTGGTCAAAAATTAAACAAATAAATAAATAAATAAAAACTGCAAATAGTGTAGATCCTGATGAGATGGCTGATTATGAATCATCTCATCTGGATCTATACTATTCGCAAACAAATATGCTTTTGTCTTCAGGGGTGAAAGGGTTAAAGTTCCAATGTTGTTAATAACAATGAGATAAAACGATATAAGCTCAGAGTAAAAAAAAAACATACACGAGGCGAATTCCTCCCAAATGGGGAATCGGGCCCAGGGCAACATGAACAGCAAATGACTTATAAAATAAAAAAAAAAAGACAGAAAGAAAAATCAAAAAAAGAAAAAAAGAAAAAAAGAGAGAAAAAATGAAAAAAAAAAATAAAAAAAAAAAAAAATAAAAATAACGTGAAAAAAAAATAAATAAAAAAATAAAATAAATAAATAAAAAATGATAAAAAAACTAGTTCGTCGTCTTTATTCTAAATATGCCTTGAAAGTAAGAATAAAGTTCAAATGTTGATGATTACAATCCGATAACGAGTAGTAGTAGTAGTAGTAGTAGCAGCAGAACAAGAAGACGACAAAGACAGAGGAATGAAGATCATCCGGAGGACGAGGAAGCCATAGGTAACCCCCTACACACATGCACGCACACAC
Organism: Anodontia alba; assembly: GCA_964016985.1. Classification (NCBI taxonomy): domain Eukaryota; kingdom Metazoa; phylum Mollusca; class Bivalvia; order Lucinida; family Lucinidae; genus Anodontia; species Anodontia alba. The sequence goes on along the minus strand of OZ024836.1, from coordinate 53,306,804 downwards.
GCCACACCACGCCAAGAACAGCATAAACAGCTAAGGACCTACAAAATCCAACAACCTGGGCCGTCGTTTTTATTTTAAACTTGCCCGAAAGTACCACTAAAGCAAAAATTCTTATCGGGAATCGAACCAAGGACAGCACGAACAGCAAACGACCTACAAAATCCAACAACCTGGGCCGTCGTCTTTATTTTAAACTTGCCCTGAAAGTACCACTAAAGCAAAAATTCTTGTCGAGAATCGAACCAAGGACAGCATGAACAGCAACAGACCTACAAAATCCAACAACCTGGCCCGTCGTCTTTATTTTAAACTTGTCCTGAAAGTACCACCAAAGCAAAAATTCTTATCGGGAATCGAACCAAGGACAGCATGAACAGCAAAAGGCCTGTAAGTCCAAAAGACTAGCCCATCTTGTTTATTCTAAACAAGAACCAAAGACGTGAAGAACAGCAAACGACCTAGAAAATCAACTTACATATATACTAGCCTGTTTTTATAGGCGATGCCCTGCACAAAAAAGCAAAGTCCAAATCTGCAGAGAAACTGTGATGATAACAACGAGATGGCTCAAGTTGAGGTAAGAGATATAGTGGTAGCAGTAGGTGTAGTAGACCATGATGGTGAAGATCAAATTAAGGGGACTGGATACACTTGGTAGATTTTCTGCCATCTTTTACAAGGGAGATAATTTTTGCAACTTCTTGTTTGATTTCCTACATAACAAATCCTTCCTGAAAAGGACCCTACTCTAAAGGGGAAAACGCTCATGCGGGGAGAACAAATATTTCCTTTTAAATTTGTCACCTTTTCAGAAGAGAGGCAAAACAATTTTGATAGATTTGTCTCCCTTGAAAGTGTATTAGTACCTCTTAAACTGGTAAAAAGCAGATAAGCCCGTTCACATATTCTGTATATATATATATAATGCACAACTGATTCAAATTTTGTCAGTGTTCATGAGCTGAGACAAAAAAGCGAGGTCTTTTTCTTCTATCATTTTGGTAATAGAAAACGATACTTTCAGATATTTAACTGCGATCAAATAATTTCAAAATTTCAACCTGTTTATTCCTGGCTTCCCCAAATTATGTAGTATCTGATCAGGGTTAACAATATTTACAGTAATTACAGTAATTCTGGGCAAAATATACATGTAAATGTTGGAATTGATATTTATAGTTTCAGCTCAAAAAATGGTTATTCTTACAACTACGTTATCCACAGTGTTGACTGGTCGTAAAACTCCGAATCAAAATCAAAACACCTGGTACATGTACATGTGCATAGCTCCAGATAAGAGGTATTTTTTTCTTATTTCTCCATAAAAAAAAAACAACATATTTTGTGGGAACATATTAGAAAGCAAGACGCTTCTAATGTGTACTCTTATGTTTTCATGGAGAAATAAACAATAATATCAGCATATTTTGGTTGAAAAAAGGTGCCAACACGAAAACATGCCTATATAATTTTGACCCCCTGAAACCCCACTTTTATATAATAAAACTGGGATTTACAGGGGTATACATTATTTTTCTTATTTCTGCTCAAAAACATAGATTGTGGGTACTCGTTAGAACCGCCTCGTCGAGGCAGTTCTAACAGTTACCCACAATCTATGTTTTGAGCAGAAATATGAAAAAAATATCAGATTTTTTATCTCATTTTTTTTTATTTTGTGGTGGTAAAATTTTCAGTATATTTAAATAGGCATGTTTTCATAATGCTTATCTGAAGCTGTGACCGTCGGATTGGAATAGAACAGTATAACGTAAGACGTGCGCACGGGTTTAACTTCTTTTACTCAGATTTTTGTTTACCTGTCTTACATACTGACAAGAAGAAATTGTGTTATAAATAAAACCTAAGTTGTCTTTTGATATCTTGCATGTATTAGTCAATATCTGACCACAATTTAGCAATCAGAACATCAGATAGGAAAGCAATATTTTGCAGTTTCAAAACTCAAAACTCAGCCGACACTAATAATAAAAATGTCGTGTATCATGGCGGAAAATGACATGTATGTTGTTATATCGATGTTGTAGAGAAATGGTTTCTTGAAATATTACTGTACCAGTTCTGTGAACAAGGATTTTATTCGTTTAAGTCACCGCTAAAAGCGACTTTCTTGTTTTAAATTTATGTCCCCAACATCGGAGAAGTTGAGGGATCGTGTTGCTTTTGTCATGTACGTCCGTATGTCCCCAACTTCGCTGCATGTTGCTTTGGTCACAATTTAACGTTCGTCCACCTGTAACATTTTAGGTTGTTCATACTCGACTGTTTTCAAGCGCTCACTGCGCTGTTTTTTCACTGAACGCTGGTTTTCTACAACACTGGTGTTTTACAACACTTTGATGATATAGAAGTAGTAAGTGCTTACTTGTCAGTAAATATCACTGCGCTGTTTTGTCTCTTTACGCTGGTTTTTACAACACGGGGAGAGGTCGCTGATGTTACAGAAGTAGTAAGCATTTGGTTCGAATCGTCAGATGTGTAAATATCATCGCGTTATTTTTTTTTTTTTTTTATCTCTTTACGCTGGTTTTTACAACACGGGGAGAGATCGCTGATGTTGCAGTAGTACTAAGTATATATATTTGGTCCGGGTCGTCAGGTGCGTAAATATCATTGCGTTATTCTATCTCTTTTACAACACAGGGAGAGATCGCTGATGTTACAGAAGTATGTAGTAAGTATTCGGTTCGGGTCGTCAACTGCGTAAATATCATCGCGTTTTTTTTGACTCTTCGCGCTGTTTTTTTACAACACGGGGAGAGATCGTTGATGTTGCAGAAGTAGTAATTATTCGGTCGGGGTCCTCAGATGTGTAAATATCATCGCGTTGTTTTCCCTCTTTACGCTGGTTTTTACAACACAGGGAGAGATCGCTGATGTTGCAGAAGTAGTAAGTATTCGGTCTGGGTCGTCAGATGCGTAAATATCATCGCGTTGTTTTATCTCTTACGCTGGCTTTTACAACACGGGGAGAGATCGCTGATGTTACAGAAGTAGTAAGTATTCTGTTCAGCAGCAGGGTGGGTGAGCATACCAATTTCCTAAGTCGCGTTTTTCCCCAATTCGACCCCCTCAGCCCAATTTTGATCCCTATTTGCGTTTTCCCCTGATTCGGGGGCCCCAGCTGGTCCTTTGTCGTGCCCCAGGGGACGACCCACCACCCTCGCCGGCCGAGGGCACGCCTACTACAAGCGAACTCCCCATTTAGATACATCCGTGCATATGGTATACCTTGGGTATTCAATCCGCAAGTATGACAAAGGGCTATAATAAATGCGCATGGTTAAGGCGGATGAGTTGGAGGTCTGTGGAAAGAGCTGTTGCAAAACCTACTGCAAAGCTCATCTTGCTAAGATTCGCAAAGGATGTACGTTCTCTGCTGTGGAAAAGGGGTTTGAAGCGAACTTGGGGTCTGTCTGGGCTGTGGACGAGAAAGAATTCGCCACTGGCTCATAGCCCTGGAGCAGAAAACTCGTAGACAGTTCGATTTGGTGTTGGGGCAGCTCCTTGCAAACCCAACTCTCATGCATACCCATTACCGTCAGCCAACATGACACTTGGATGGCTACGTCGATGAAATTTTGCAAGGCATGCCCGACCCTCTCGATGCCTACATCGATGGAATCCTGCAAGAAATGCCTGACCCAGGGGGTCGAAAGGGCCCCTCACTCAGTGAGACTTCCAGTCGACCAGTGGGTTGAGCTTCTGACCGACGGCAAAGACGAGTTAGAGGCTGACGGCGCCGCGGCGGTCTTCTCAACGTGGAGGGTGGAAGAAGAGGGTGACATCAACGGAGCGGCCCGGCTGGATCTGGACGCCCGCATGACAGACGGGAGGGCGGCTAGGCTGCTTGCAATCCTCCCCGAGGACGCGTTCCTTCTTCGGATCAAGTTCTTACGGGGACGTGACGAAGGCGATTGGGTCCTCGAAGACAAGTTTGACCCCGTCCGTGTGGAGGGGAAGAAGGGTGGGACCGTCCTTGAAATCGCTCGGGACACGAAGCCTGGAGTGTTGACAGGGATCGACAAGTTCTTTTACCAAAACGCCTACCACGTTACCGCGGCCGTATACGGCCTCTATGTACCCCATCAGGGATCCAGATCCTACCAATATGGCAGCGTTGAGGCACGGCGACCTCAACTGTGTCGCCCAACGGGTTCAGGAGTATTTCCAGGGCGCTTTGAGGGGCGAGGGGCTAACGTCCGCACGGCGTCAGAAAATTCATGAGTGGGAGGAGAGGGCTTACGAGACTGCCGCGTCCGTAGACGATGTGGCGGGGCTGGAAAGGATCCACAAACGATCGATCATTCTGAGGGACGTCGCCGGCGGGGACATCTACAACAGCGGCAAATATCAGCACAGCAGATGGAAAACGGTCGAACTTATCTGCCACAACGGCCACGCTTGGTCAAAAGTTCTCCACCCCACAAAGCAGGGAAGTCCACTTCTTCGAGGGCAATATTTGGCAGGCGATCCGGGAGGCGACCAGTGGCGAGCCTGTGGCCGTCTGGCTCTTCGGCGGCGAAGACCGACGTCTCACGGCCGACCAGTTCGTGCTGTGTCGGACCTTCAGAACGCGAGAGACGCACAAGCGGCTCCAAGCAGCCTGCGCTAAACTCGGCAACCCTGAGCTCGCTGACAAAGCCTTCGGCGAAAACCACGCGGCCAGCATTATGGCAAAGGAAAAGAAGGGCTGGAAGCCAACCCCAGCCAATCTCATCCAAGATATCCAGAAGGCTTGCGTCGAACATGGTCGCGGGGGGCTGTGGAACGCGATGGGCTATGACCCGAGGGAGGTAATCAGTATCGACATGCGATCGTGCTACCCGGCGTCCTTCCAAGTCAAGGGTGGAGCGAAACCCTATTTTCAGAGATTCGGGCATTCATCACAACGCATGACCCGCGTGACCATCAATGGCCCTCTCCCCGAAGATATTGGCATCGGCTTTGCCGAAGTCGTGGAATGGGAGTTCGCCGCTGACTGTCATCCGGTGGTCCCTGCATGGTACGGAAGGCATTTCGCGGTTGGGCCCCGACGCCGCTCTTGGCGTTCCTCGTTGAGTCTGGCCTGCTGAGGTCTCTCAAGGTCCGGGAGGCGATGATCGCCTTCGAGAAGCAAACCGAGGTCTGGCTCCCCGAGGACTTCAATGTCGCTCGGGCCGTTGTCGGCAAGTTTATCCAGGGTAGCAAGGCTGACGGAAAACGGCTGACAAGGAGGCTGATCTTTGACCTCGGTGAACTCCGACTTCCTCGTGCGCGACACCCGCCAAAGCGGGACCCTCGTCGGCGCCCCTGAACGATGTCCTCTTGGTCATATCCTCACATATTATTACGGCTCCCAGCCCCAGTACACTCACCTTCGGGCAAGCGCGCTCGGTTACGCCCATATCAATCTCATCTCGATGCTTTCGAGATTCACACAAGACGAGGCTGTCAGGTTGCAATGGACATATCTATGTCCAGAAAACGGCGCTCAATAAACTCGAGGGAGTCGAAGCGTATGTGGCTCCCAGGAAGTGCAGTTGCGGGGAGCCCTTTTGCTTCGCCTGCGCGTTCGATGTGTCGTGCCACGCCCGGTCGCCCCTGGCCAGTGGCGTGACAAAGGCGAGCTGACCTTCTTGCCCAAGGAGCATGCGGCCTATCTCCCCGGGCCGGGATTCAAACCAACAAAAAAAGGACCTCACTCTCAGCGCCGCGCCGCGCTACGACGATCCGCTGTCGAGGTATCGGCTTTCATACCTCAATGGCGGCGGGGCTTCGGCAAGACCACGCGAGCGATCGAGCTCTTGCGCCAGAGGAATCCCCTCGTCTTCACTCCGACCCATCGCCTGGCGAAAGAAATGCGGACCCGGGGCGTCCAGGCCCAGACTATCACAGCTTCGTCCGCTGGAGTGGCAAGAGAATGGACGCCCGAAAGGATGGGGCAGGTTCGTTCCCCGGGTGATCATCTGGGACGAGGTATACACGGTACCCCGTCCCACGCTGGAGATCTTCCTTGACTGGCTGGAGGGTCGCGGCGTCCAGGTCATCTGCTGTGGTGACCACGGGCAGCCACCGCCAATCGCCGGAGAAATGCCACACGAGTGGCTCCGCGACACCGCCGATTATTACGAGGAGGTCGAGGTGGATCATCGGGCAAAGGACCCCCTTTTCAAGGACCTCAAAAAGCAGATCTGCCTGCAGCCCGACAAGGTCCAGTGCCAAGAGATACGAAAGGCGCTTCCTGGTTGCCTCGGGTGGGAACGCTTCGTGGAGGCCTGGAGGCCATGTGATCTCATCTTGACCCCGAGACTGAAGGTCCGTGACCGGGCCCAGAAGCTGCTGTTCGAGCGCCATGGGAAATATTTCCCGGACACTTCCGTACCTCTACTATACCGCCCCAAAGACACTCGGCGGCAAAACATCATGGTCACCATCCCTGGCCCCTTGCTAGGTCACATATGCCTCGACGTCCTCGACGGCAAGTGGGGCTCGGACTGGGCTCTTGGCTATGCCCTCACAGTCCACTCGAGCCAAGGTCTCACCATCTCAGATCCCCAAAAAAGTCTTGATCATAGACGACTTCCTCCAGTGGTCTAACCTGGCTTATCTTACAGTCTCACGGGTGGAGCGCCCGCATCAGCTCGAAAGGGTAGTCTGTCCACCAGAGGAGGGCTCTGAGGTTGGGCCACTCACAGAGCTTGATGAGCCATCGCTCCGCAAGACCACCATAAAAAAGCTGGTGGCTTATAAGCGACAGGATCAAGACAAAGGGCTCATGTTCAACCTGAAAGTCAACCACATCTTGCGACTTAAGGAGGCCCAAAACAACAACTGTGTCGCATGTGACATTCAGCTGCTCTGGGCCTATCAGCCCAAGGATACCCAGCAGTTTAGCGTTGACCGCCTGGACAATTCCAAACGCCACGTCCGCGATAACATCAGGCTGACCTGCCTCGAGTGCAACCGAAAAAGGGGAGCCGCTGCGCTCAGCGCTTGAGAACCCCATCCGGCGGTTGTTAGGTGTCTGGGAGCACAACGAGGAGCTCCTCACGCACGAAGCCCCGCTGAGGACTATCTTCCAAATAGTAGACCACCGGCTCACCGGGCTTGGTCACCGAGCGTCCGAGCCGATACACCTCAAGAGACCACACTGTCTGTGGCGCCTCGACGGCCACCTTCCAGCTCGCCAGGTTGGTACAGATAGCGAACGCCAACACCTGAAGGGAGCTTTTGCTCCTGTAATCCAACAGGTCGGTTAGCAGGTAGGAAGGGCTTTTGTGCAACCCTCCCGGCCCTTATCGCATCCCGGGGCTTTTTGCCCGTCAACGGGTGACCTCACCATTCACAGCTGCGACAACTGCGGGCAATCGCTTAACCCACTCTGTGGACCTCGCATCCTCAGGAAGCTGCATCTCCTGGGCATACTGGTGCCCGAAGAGGCGTTCAGCCAGCGTCCGGTTGAAGCGTTCTACAATGCCCTGGTCCCGATGGATATCAACACAACCACGTCGAACAGAAACCTTGTTTTGCCAGCACCTGACTGACCGCGCCAATGAGCTCTCGCCCCGGGTCAACCTGGAGAAGCTTGGGCCACTTCAATGTTCCCGTCTGTAGATCCGAGACAGGGCATCAGCGGCCTCTGCTGCGGTCTTGCTAGTGAGAGGTTTAGCCTCTTTGTAGCTGATGGCGACATCAACGACCGTGAGAGCATAGCGAAAGGTCTTCCGCCCCACGCGGTCGTGTGTCAAAAAGAACATATCCGCTTGATGGACCTCGTTTGGCGTGGCGATGTCGAATTTTGGTCGTGGAATGTGCCGTGGAGCAGGCAGATAGATCTGCCAGATAGCCTGCTTCTTGAGCCAGTCCTTGGCCTGCTGCTCAGTCTGCTGTGGCTGAGAGTTTTTTGATCGCCGCTAATCCTTCCAGTAGCCTCGGGGGCTGTAGTAAATGCTAGCAAGCTTCCTCCATCGAGGTCCGCGAGATATTCCAGCAAATTGATCAGTCTCCAACAGGCTTCCGCGACCGGCCAAGGGAGTTTCGCGACGCCTTTCTGGATCATGCTTGGTCATGACATCACAAGGCGATCGAAGCGAAAGGCTGCCTACTCGTCCCGCCGCCAGAGATCGAGAGACTTTTGTGCTACATCGATCATAGTGCGGGCTAGAGTGCCGGGGATTTTGTGTCGTTTGGCCTGCCATCCAACCCCAAGCATTGCGAAGTGAAGTTCTTAGGCCCATGACTATCAAGACCGCAGTAAATTGTTGCGAAGAAAACAAAGCTTGCCTCACTACTTTGGTCGTGTTGGTCGTTGCTTCGCAATAACAAACACCAAACGCCGCACGGTCATTTCGGATTACTTGGCGAGCTTGTGGGCGACTAAACTGGTCGCGGCCATTCCGATGAGGACGAAAGCAATCTCGCTGTCTTTTTGGCCGTCGCTCAGGGTGTAAAAGTCAGAGAGCTGGGGCTCATGACCCAGGTCATCAAAGCTGACCTTTTTCCCGATGACCTCGGCATAGAGAATCATGGCCGCGCTGACACCCCGGTACTTTTTCACGGCGTGGCCTTGTCGGCGAAGGTCCTCGGCGATCCAATCCATGCGCTCTGTCCGCCGATTAGTCCATGCTTCATGCATGGCTTGTAACTGCTCAATCGCTTTATCGTGTCGGTTTCGCTCCTTATCAGCGTCAGAGCTCTTGAGCATTGTAAACAGGACGTTCGATCCCGAGAACGCCAAGGCACCTCCAGTGAGCATCGCGATAGATGCCATCCTTACTGCATGATATCAGCTGGGATCAGTTTTTGTTTAACAAAGTCCTTGGTTGCCATTGCGAGAGCGATGTCTGCAACAACCATTCCCACGTCACGGGGAGTAAAGTCAAGATTCGGGGTGCTACTCCCATCGCCATCTTGCCAAGTCGGGCGTAACCCATAGCGATACCAGAGACGACTGTGCTATGATAGAACGCATTCACAAACATTTTACCGTCGGTTGCCGGAGGTCGTCATGGTTCTTACTCTGTAACTGCTTCACACTGTCACTCCATGGAGAATGGGCGGCTTGGCTCTAAAAGCACGTTCGGTTTTGGGGTTTGAACGGGCACGTCTGTTGTTTGCGTGAGTTTTTTCGCTGGAAGTACACGCAATGCAGCAACGGCAAGCGCGGCACCGCCCGTAAGACCGATGATCCATAGGGTCCAGTTGTTGTGTTGCCGTTTATCCGCGTGTTCCTGTTGTTCCCGTTCCTGTTCCCGTGGTTGCCAAGCAACAGGAACAGCGGCAACATGTTCGCGTGTCACACCGTCAGGAGCACGAAATGATTAGTTGGCTGCCCGAAGCTCTCCGAGGAGCAGTTCGTGCTTTGCCATTCGGGCGGCGGCGCCAGCTCTCCCGGCTGCCACTTTCTTCGGATCCTTCAATGTGACACGCGAAGCGACAGTAACCCATTCTACTGGGGTGTTAGTCGCTGGTGCCGGCAACTCTTCCACGTTGTGGCTGCTGCTCGATGCCTGTTCGTTTTTCTCAATCGTCTTCGTCTGTGACCATCGGAGGGCACTCATGTCAAAATTGACAGTGCTTCAATGTGGTGAGCACGGCGTTAGCGGTGCTAAGATCATGCAGTAACAATGGTATAACTCGCAGACAGCCGTGGTATGGGGTTGTAGGTATTCCGACCGCAGCCAAGGTCCCACTCGGCCTCACACTGCCTCCCCGCCCAGTCAGTCGACAGATGCAGTGTCTCACCCAAAGGGATTTGCGCCTTCTTCTTTTATTTTAAGAGATTCATAGCGGTCTGTCTAAGAGGAATAGACACGTACTTAATTGTGTGTTAGCAAGTATTATAAGCCGCTTTCAGCATGTGTTTTCACATTTTTTCTACACGTAACTAACGTGGATAATGTGAGTAGGACTGTCATATTCTTACAGGCAGATCCTAACACACCATTTTGAATCTGTATAAATTCGTTTCTTTCTTTATTTCAGAAGACAATATCTGAATGCAATAGATCTTTCGGGAACCAGTCCCTTCTTCAGTTGCATAAAGATGAAACGATCTGTGTGTACCGTGATAAGGTTGCAGGGAACTCAGTACACATTTGGTGCGGTGGTATTTTTATAGAGAGCGTCCGGTTTTTCTCCTGAGGGTACAATGTGTCTTGGGATAGTTTTTCAGTATTGTGTATTGCTACAGCGCGTATTCTGCGAATTACTGGGTTGGTACTAAGTATATTTCGTTTTATTGTATAGAATACGCATAAGGAACATAGCCAGGTTGGTACTGGACAATTTTCAATGTTCCCAGAAGCAAGGCATGGTTGATACCGGACATAAGATTGCTTCATATTTTGGTCAGATTTTAGGAATAAAAAATACCACACGTACTGGTTTATTGAAGAAACCAGTGTTGAGTCGTCAAAGGTTTACCTCTGACTGACCGAATGCAATTTGCTATCATCTTAATAACCGTCTGCCCAAATGTGTATCGAATTAACACAATTAACGGTTCTTTTAACCAGTTGTTCATTTTCTACTCTTGATTTACAACCGCTCAATATATTATTGAGACTTGATTCAACAACCATGTAGACGCCTTTGGAGACCGTCTACGATTATTTAGCGTAGCGACGCGGCTACCGTTTGAGGACAGTTTTGAGAGTTTTAATAAATGTTCGAGAAAGCCGCACAGAGCCTGATTTAGCTGCGCGGATGAGCATCAAACTGCGCCGATGCACAATGTATAATATATGTTAGAAACAGTTTAAACACTGATCAGGCAGCACCTATGTACATTGTATATGAAAGTGGCAGCACGTAGCTTAGGTCCCGATCAGGCTGCGCAAATGCACAGTAAATAACACGTGGCATACAAATAAGACCTTGATTGGACCGCGTGGATGCGAACAAACAGCACATGTAAAAGTGTTCAAGTTCTGAATAAAATGTGCGGGTGCACAGTAATAGTCCACGGTGCATTATGCTAGCCATCTCTACAGATATCAATCACACTGCGCGAATGGCGTGTTACAAACGCCATCTGCTAGCAAGTGATTCAGCTATCGGTTAGACTGTGCTGATGAACGTAACATCAATATCCATTTTGTATCTCTATTTTCTTTTGACAAAGTGAGTATTGTTTTTGGACATTCAAATACGTGTCTTCAAAAGGTATCAAATTTCAATAGCCCTAGCTGAGCGTCTTATGTCGTAATGTTGGTATTTCCGAAATGTTCACGAGAACTTGCTAACGCCCTTTGCGTTTTTAAAAATCTCTAATGACCATTGCCAAATTAGAGTCTGTTCTCTTGTTTGATTGGAACGTTTTATTTGTTTTTTGAAATAATGTATTTCAGCCACTTTGAGAAAATGTCTCCGTGTAACAGAGGGCGTTTTTTTCTTGGTAGACGTTTTCATGAAGTAGTTAAAGTACTGAGTCGCTACTGCTTGCTTCAAATTTAGTATTTTCTGCAGTATGTATAGAATTCAAACGCAATGTCATGTCTCACATGGTTGTTTGAATCAGCAGAGTGAGGATCCTTAACCCCAACAATTCTGTTGGTTAGGGGTCCCTACCTGGGGCTTAGACTGGGTGCCTAAATCTCAGTAGTATGGGGGATGTAGGTTTTCCGACCGCAGTCAAGGTCCCACTCGGCCTCACACTGCTCCCCGCCCAGTCAGGTCGACAGATGCGATGTCTCACCCAAAGGGGTTTGCGCCTTTCTCTTTTATTTTAAGAGAGTTTCACAGCGGTCTGTCTAAGAGGAATAGACACGTACTTAATTGTGTGTTAGCAAGTATTATTAGGCGCTTCCAGCATGTGTTTTCACATTTTTTTCTACACGTAACTAACGTGGATAATGTGAGTAGGACTGTCATATTCTTACTGGCGGATCCTAACACACCATTTTGAATCTGTATAAATTCGTTTCTTTCTTTATTTCAGAAGACAATATCTGAATGCAATACATCTTTCGGGAACCAGTCCCTTCTTCAGTTGCATAAAGATGAAACGATCTGTGTGTACCGTGATAAGGTTGCGGGGAACTCAGTATACATTTGGTGCGGTGGTATTTTTATAGAGAGCGTCCTGTTCTTCTCCCGAGGGTGCAATGTGTCGGGATAGTTTTTCAGTATTGTGCATTGCTACAGCGCGTATTCTGCGAATTACTGGGTTGGTACTAAGTATATTTCGTTTTATTGTATAGAATACGCATAAGGAACATAGCCAGGTTGGTACTGGACAATTTTCAATGCTCCCAGAAGCAAGGCATGGTTGGTACCGGACATAAGATTGCTTTTTTTTGGGTCAGATTTTAGGAATAAAAAATACCACACGTACTGGTTTATTGAAGAAACCAGTGTTGAGTCGTCAAAGGTTTACCTCTGTTTTTTTTTTTTTTCGGTTTTTCAGATTTTAACCCGGCCAGGCAACTGAGTCATATAGAGGCAGCGCCAGATAAATCTGAATTAGTTTTACTGGACTACTGGGTTGGCTTGAAACGGTGCCTAGTTATAATTCATAACTAGGTCATCTCGCCCAGACACGGAGTGCGTGCACGTCCACACCTCGTGCGAGAGTAGTAGTCCAGCGTGTAAGTTGCTGAATTTTGCATATCGGTCGAAAAGTTTGAGCTTTCAATCTCGTACCTAATGCGTATCAATTCCGACTGCATAATGCATTAGACACTCAGCTCGAGTCGTGCGGAAGTTTCAGACACAGGCCACATGTCATCGATCGGGCGCCGGAAAGGGTGCAAGGTGGGTGTCCTCACCCTAAAGCCGAGAAGTTGGTGTCCTCACCCAGGAGCAGAGAGAGTGTCCTCACTCAGGAGTCGAGAGGTTGTCCTCACCCTAGGACCTACTGGGTGTCCTCACCCGTCCGCATGCCGCCAGTTGACCTACTTAGAGTAAGCCTTACCAAGATAACATTGCGGCACGAGCCGAAGTAGCGGTGGTTCTCCACCATCCCCTAAGGGATCTCGACATGACTTTTCCAGGACGTCGTACCAATACGCCGTGTATGTCTCACGCTGGTCGCCCCCATCAGCATCTCGATGTTGGTGTACCACGGGTTATCGTAGAACTTGCTGGTAGGTCCCTTGATCTGTAACCAGTGTTTGTTTTCTTTCTGGTAGACGAAGAATACTGGTAGATCGATGAGTTCTTCGTCTTCCCTGGGCAGTCTTGTTGCTTTGATGATGACCTTGTAGGTGGTGGCGTGGACGTCCTGGAGGTCGTATTTCTCGTGTAGAGGATATTCGTCCTCTATGTTGACGTGGAAATACTGTGTCGGCTGTTTATTCGTATACTTCGGCGACTTCGTTCTCGGTCTCTTGGCACGTGGATTCTCTGGAGAAGCCGGTGTAGCTGGTTTCTTGATGCATGGAGATGGTGTAAGCTGTGCTGTCTTTGGTGGTCTTGTAACTGTGATGGTGTCTGGTGTGTTGATCTCCAGTGTCTGTAGTGCTGGCGGTGAGTTATCCTTCTTCGGTGCTTCTCGGAGTACTGTAGGCGTCGATCTGGTAAGTGGTGGTCGTCTAGCAGCTGTGGGCTGGCGAGGTCACTCGCCAGCAGAGAGTGCAGGCTGCCTCCTGCTTTCGGCCCTCTTCTTGAAGACTGATAGCGTTGGTAGATTCTTATGGAAGGTCAGTTCAACGCGAACATGATCCTTCACGTCAGCCATCCTCAAGAGAGGATGACCAACAAACTTGGGAAAAGAGAGCTAATCTTAGTGCTTTTCGTACGTTTGTTCGATTTGTGCTTGTTTGGATTTGTCGGTTTCCTCTTCCTTTTGGGGTCTGGGAAGGGCTGCGTTTTGTGATTGTGGCACTCCCTGGACTTTTTCTTACCTTTTTTTTGTACTCACTCAGGGCCCTGAGTAGTACTGCAGGTATGACAGACTCAGACATGGTCATTAGTTATTCAGCAGAAGATGTTGACACCAGAGGTCGATGGTCGGTGGGGCCAGGGGGTAGGGGGTGACCGAATGCAATTCGCTATCATCTTAATAACCGTCTGCCCAAATGTGTATCAAATTAACACAATTAACGGTTCTTTTAATCAGTTGTTCATTTTCTACTCTTAATTTACAACCGCTCAATATATTATTGAGACTTGATTCAACAACCATGTAGACGCCTTTGGAGACCGTCTACGATTAATTAGCGTAGTGACGAGGTGACCGTTTGAGGACAGTTTTGAGAGTTTTAATAAATGTTCGAGAAAGCCGCACAGAGCCTGATTTAGCTGCGCGGATGAGCATCACCTGATGATTTAAGGTGGCCAAATACTAAATTTGGATCAAACTGCGCCGATGCACGATGTATAATATATGTTAGAAACAGTTTAAACACTGATCAGGCAGCACCGGTGTACATTATATATGAAAGCGGCAGCACGTAGCTTAGGTCCCGATCAGGCTGCGCAAATGCACAGTAAATAACACGTGGCATACAAATAAGACCTTGATTGGACCACGCGGATGCGAACAAACAGCACATGGTAAAGTGTTCAAGTTCTGAATAAAATGTGCGGGCGCACAGAAACAGTCCACGGTGCATTATGCTAGCCATCTCTACAGATATCAATCACACTGCGCGAATGGCGTGTTACAAACGCCATCTGCTAGCAAGTGATTCGGCTATCGGTTAGACTGTGTTGATGAACGTAACATCAATATCCATTTTGTAACTCTATTATCTTTTGACAAAGTGAGTATTGTTTTTGGACATTCAAATACGTGTCTTCAAAAGGTATCAAATTTCAGTAGCCCTAGCTGAGCGTCTTATATCATAATGTTGGTATTTCCGAAATGTTCACGAGAACTTGCTAACGCCCTTTGCGTTTTTAAAAATCTTTAATGACAATTGCCAAATTAGAGTCTGTTCTCTTGTTTGATTGGAACGTTTTATTTGTTGTTTGAAATAATATATTTCAGCCACTTTGAGAAAATATCTCCGTGTAACAGAGGGCGTTCTTTTCTTGGTAGACGTTTTCGTCAAGTACTTAAAGTACTGAGTCGCTACTGCTTGCTTCAAGTTTAGTATTTTCTGCAGCAATGTATAGAATTCAAACACAATGTCATGTCTCACATGGTTGTTTGAATCAGCAGAGTGAGGGTCCTTAACCCCAACAATTCTGTTGGTTAGGGGTCCCTACCTGGGGCTTAGACTGGGTGCCTAAATCTCAGTAGTATGGGGGTTGTAGGTTTTCCGACCGCAGCCAAGGTCCCACTCGGCCTCACACTGCTCCCCGCCCAGTCAGGTCGACAGATGCGGTGTCTCACCCAAAGGGTTTTGCGCCTTTCTCTTTTATTTTAAGAGAGATTCATAGCGGTCTGTCTAAGAGGAATAGACACGTACTTAATTGTGTGTACGCAAGTATTATTAGGCGCTTTCAGCATGTGTTTTCACATTTTTTCTACACGTAACTAACGTGGATAATGTGAGTAGGACTGTCATATTCTTACAGGCAGATCCTAACACACCTTTTGGAATCTGTATAGAATTCGTTTCTTTCTTATTTCAGAGACAATATCTGAATGCAATACATCTTTCGGGAACCAGTCCCTTCTTCAGCTGCATAAAGATGAAACGATCTGTGTGTACCGTGATAAGGTTGCGGGGAACCCAGTACACATTTGATGTGGTGGTATTTTTAAAGAGAGCGTCCTGTTTTTCTCCCGAGGGTGCAATGTGTCTTGGGATAGTTTTTCAGTATTGTGTATTGCTACAGCGCATATTCTGCGAATTACTGGGTTGGTACCAAGTATATGTCGTTTTATTGTATAGAATACGCATAAGGAACATAGCCAGGTTGGTACTGGACAATTTTCAATGTTCTCAGAAGCAAGGCATAGTTGGTACCGACATAAGATTGCTTCTTATTTTGGTCAGATTTTAGGAATAAAAAATACCACACGTACTGGTTATTGAAGAAACCAGTGTGGAGTCGTCAAAGGTTTACCTCTGACTGACCGAATGCAATTTGCTATCATCTTAATAACCGTCTGCCCAAATGTGTATCGAATTAACACAATTAACGGTTCTTTTAACCAGTTGTTCATTTTCTACTCTTGATTTACAACCGCTCAATATATTATTGAGACTTGATTCAACTACCATGTAGACGCCTTTGGAGACCGTCTACGATTATTTAGCGTAGCGACGCGGCTACGTTTGAGGACAGTTTTGAGAGTTTTAATAAATGTTCGAGAAAGCCGCACAGAGCCTGATTTAGCTGCGCGGATGAGCATCTCCTGATGAGTTAGAGTGGCCAAATACTAAATTTGGATCAAACTGCACCGATGCACAATGTATAATATATGTTAGAAACAGTTTAAACACTGATAGGCAGCAACGGTGTACATTATATATGAAAGTGGCAGCACGTAGCTTAGGCTGCGCAGATGCACAGTAAATAACACGTGGCATACAAATAAGACCTTGATTAGACCGCGCGGATGCGCACAAATAGTACATGTAAAAGTGTTCAAGTTCTGAATAAAATGTGCGGGCGCACAGTAATAGTCCACGCTAGCCATCTCTACAGATATCAATCACACTGCGCGCGAATGGCGTATTACAAACGCCATCTGCTAGCAAGTGATTCAGCTATCAGTTAGTCTGTGCTGATGAACGTAACATCGATATCCATTTTGTATCTCTATTATCTTTAGACAAAGTGAGTATTGTTTTAGGACTCATTCAAATACGTGTCTTCAAAAGGTATCAAATTTCAATATATTTCAGCCACTGAGAAAATGTCTCCGTGTAACAGAGGGCGTTTTTTTTATTGGTAGACGTTTTCGTCAAGTATTTAAAGTACTGAGTCGCTACTGCTTGCTTCAAGTTTAGTATTTTCTGCAGCAGTGTATAGAATTCAAACGCAATGTCATGTCTCACATGGTTGTTTGAATCAGCAGAGTGAGGGTCCTTAACCCTAACAATTCTGTTGGTTAGGGGTCCCTACCTGGGCTTAGACTGGGTGCCTAAATCTCAGTAGTATGGGTGGCGGGGATGGGGAGCGTGGGAAGCTATCATTTTTGGCAACCCGGGCTGATTTTCGACCGGGATAGGAAGGAACATGGATGCCACACCCGCATAAACCGGGAGCGCTGCAGACCCCAGCGTCTTCGTCATTACCGCCCCTAGTCTTGCTTCGTAGCGGGCAGAGAGCCTCTCGACTTCGCTATCGTCCAAACTATCATCTTTGTCAGCGGTGAGTTATTTTCCACGCTGCTAGTCCATACTGTCTGGCTTGGCCTCCCACTGCCAATGCAGCGAGTCGTTCACGGTGCTTTTGCACGTTGCCCTTGTCGTCCGCGCTATCAATACAGCGCACAGACACCTGTGTCGGGCCAGGCTCTTCCTGGCTGTGTCTCCGACGCCAGCAACTCATCGATGTAGGTCTGCCTCAAAGCCTTCGTGGCCGAGCAACCGTCTATAATATATAGGGTGGGATCGCCTTGGAATACCTGGTAGAAGGCTCGCAAGTAATCAGGCAGGCGCTTGCCAGGGTTGAGAACGAAGATCCAGGGTCCACCCAAATCCATAGGCGTCGGTGGTATGTCTTATTGTGTCGTATGGTGGGGCACAGGATGACAATGTGTTTGAATACCCCCCCCCCCCCCCACCCACGAAGGGTCCTTCAAGCAAATCAAGTACAAAAACTTTTTCCACATCCTATCTGCCCACATATGATCGCCGAATGCGCCGTCCGCGGCAGGAGGTCGTTAATAGGCTGCTTGGACGAATCGGCCATCTTGGATATCGAGGTCTGCGTCGCATATCAAGTAGACGTCGATGTTCATAGGCCTCCTTTTGAATTTGGATGGTCATCCCTTCGCTTATTCGGCGCCCAATGCCGTGGAGCTGGTCATCATCGGTGGTCCGGAGGTCAAGCCAGAGGGCATATTTATTAGTAAGGAAGCCTCCAAGGCGGACGTCTGCCAAGGCCATGTCTTTCGCCGCCGCTGAGATATCGGGGTGACGCTTACTGCCGGCAGCGAAGTATTTCCTCACCTCATCCCACATTTGATGGGGCCTCAAGCCCTGAGAATAGAGTTGAATCGGGACACCCTCAATGGTTACCTCCACCGTTGTCCGTTTTGTGTTGTGGAAGGCCTCGGTATCGCGAGCAAAGTGTTGTTGCGCGGCCTCAAAGAGCATGAGGACCCCCTCATACTCCGGGCGGCACGTTGATGTCGAAGTTCAAGAGGGAGTCGCTTGAGTTGACCTTCAACGACTACTACCGTGTGATCCAGGCCACAGGAGCAGCAGGGGCTGCTGCCGACACCTCGTACGCTGTTGATAACATCAGCCTGGAGTTCGACGGTGAATTTGGGGGATTTGGCCGGAATGATTGGCAACCAGTACGAAGGCAAGGCTGCGATATCGCAGGGTGACCAAGGATAAGATGTCAGCTCTATGCCGAGGTCACCGGGAAAAAGGTCAGCTTTGATGACCTGGGTCCCGAGCCCCAGTTCTCTGACTTTTACACCCCGAGCGATGGCCAAAAAGACCGGTCGGAATGGCCGCGACCGGTTTGTTCGCCTACAAGCTCGCCAAGTAGTCCGAAATGACCGTGCGGCGTTTGGGGTTTGTTATTGCGAAGCAACGACCGACACGACCAAAGCAGTCAGGCAAGCTTTATTTTTTCTTCGCAACAATTTACTGCGGCCTTGATAGTCATGGGTCTTCCCGAAGAGCTTCACTTCGCAATGCTTGGGGTTGGATGGCAGGCCAAACGGCACCCGACCCTCTAGCCCGCACTATGATCGACGTCATACAAAAGTCTCTCGATCTCTGTCGGCGGGACGAGCGGGCAGCCTTTTACTTCGCTCGCCTTGTGATATCACGACCAAGCATAATCCGGAACGGTGTCGCGAAACTCCCTTGGCCGGTCGCGGAAGCCTGTTGGAGACTGATCAATTTGCTGGAATATCTCGCGGATCTCGATGGAGAGGAAGCTTGCTAGCATTTACTACAGCCCCCGAGGCTACTTGAAGGGACTAGCGGCGATCAAAAACCTCTCAGCCACAGCAAAAGTTACTGAGCAGCAGGCCAAGGACTAGCTCAAGCAGGTCATCTGGCAGATCTATCTGCCTGCTCCACGGCACATTCCACGACCAAAATTCGACATCGCCACTCCGAACGAGGTCCATCAAGTGGATCTGCTCTTTCTGCCACACGACCGCGTGGGGCGGAAGACCTTTCGCTATGCTCTCACGGTCGTTGACGTCGCCAGCAGCTACAAAGAGGCTGAGCCTCTGTCTAGCAAGACCGCAGCAGAGGAAGCTGATGCCCTGTCTCGAATCTACAGACGGGGGCCATTGAAGTGGCCCAAGCTTCTCCATGTTGACCCGGGGCAAGAGTTTATGGGCGCGGTCAGCCAGGTGCTGGCGAAACATGGTTTCTGTTCGACATGGTCGTGTTGATATCCATCGGGATCAGGGCATTGTAGAACGCTTCAATCTGATGCTTCAATCTGATGCACCAGTTTGCCCAGGAGATGCGGCTCCCAGAGGGCGCGAGGTCCACAGTGGGTTAAGCGATTGCCCGCAGTTGTCGCAGCTCTGAATGGTGAGGTCACCCGGTTGACGGACAAAAAGCCCCGGGATGCGATAAGGGCCGGGAGGGTTGCACAAAAGCCCTCCCTACCTGCTGACCGACCTGTTTGATTACAGGAGCAAAAACTCCCTTCAGGTGTTGGCGTTCGCTATCTGTATCAACCTGGCGAGCTGGAAGGTGAATGTCGAGGCGCCACAGGCCCTGTGTGGTCTCTTGAGGTGTATCGGCTCGGACGCTCGGTGTCTAAGCACGATGAGTCTGTGGTCTACTACTTGGAAGATGGTCCTCAGCGGGGCTTCGTGCGTGAGGAGCTCCTCGTTGTGCCCCCAGACACCCAACAACCGCCGGATGGGGTTCTCAAGCGCTGAGCGCAGCGGCTCCCCTTTTTCGGTTGCACTCGAGGCTGGTCAGCCTGATGTTATCGTGGACGTGGCGTTTGGAATTGTCCAGGCGGTCAACGCTAAACTGCTGGGTATCCTTGGGCTGATAGGCCCAGAGCAGCTGAATGTCACATGAGGCACAGTGGTTGTTTTGGGCCTCCTTAAGTCGCAAGATGTGGTTGGCTTTCAGGTTGAACAGGAGCCCTTTGGCTTCGTCCTGTCGCTTGTAAGCCACCAGCTTTTTTTTATGATGGTCTTGCGGAGCGATGGCTCATCAAGCTCTGTGAGTGGCCCAACCTCAGAACCCTCCTCTGGTGGACAGACTACCCTTTCGAGCTGATACATGTGCTCCACCCGTGAGACTGCAAGATAAGCCAGGTTAGGCCACTGGAGGAAGTCGTCTATGATCCAGACTTTTTTGGGATCTGCGATGGTGAGACCTTGGCTCGAGTGGACTGTGAGGGCATAGCCAAGAGCCCAGTCCGAGCCCCACTTGCCGTCGTGGACGTCGTGGCATGTGTCATCTAGCAAGGGGCCAGGGATGGTGACCATGATGTTTTTCCGCCGAGTGTCTTTGGGGTGGTATAGTAGAGGTACGGAGGTGTCCGGGAAATACTTCTCATGGCGCTCGAACAGCAGCTTCTGGGCCCGGTCACGGACCTTCAGTCTCGAGGTCAAGATGAGATCTCATGGCTTCCAGGCCTCCACGAAGCGTTCCCAACCGAGGCAACCAAGAAGTGCCTTTCGTATCTCTTGGCACTGGACCTTGCCGGGCTGCAGGCGGAGCCGCTTTTTGAGGTCCTTGAGAAGGGGGTGCCCGGTGATCCACCTCGACCTCCTCGTAATAATCGGCGGTGTCGCGGAGCCACTCGTGTGGCATTTCTCCGGCGATTGGCGGTGGCTGCCCCTGGTCACCACAGCAGATGACCTGGACGCCGCGACCCTCGAGCCAGTCAAGGAAGATCTCTAGCGTGGGGCGGTGTACCGTGCATACCTCGTCCCAGATGATCACCCGGGGAACGAACTTCTACCCATCCTTTCGGGTGTCCATTCTGTCTGGCCACTCCAGCGAAATAAGCTGCGATAGGTCTGGGTCTGGACGCCCCGGGTCCGCATTTCTTTCGCCATGCGATGGGTCGGAGTAAAGACGTAGGGATTCCTCTGGCGGAAGAGCTCGATCGCTCGCGTGGTCCTGCCGGAGCCCCCGCCGCCATTGAGGTATGACAGCCGATACCTCGACAGCGGATCGTCGTAGCGCGGCGCGGCGCTGGGAGTGAGGTCTTTTTTTGTCGCTTTGAATCCCGGCCCGGGGAGATAGGCCGCATGCTCTTTGGGCAAGAAGGTCAGCTCGCCTTTGTCACGCCACTGGCCAGGGGCGACCGGGGTGGCACGGCACATCGAAAGCGCAAGCGAAGCAGAAGGGCTCCCCGCAACTGCCACATACGCTTCGACTCCCTCGACTTTATGGACCGCCGTTTTCTGGACATAGATACTGTCCGTTGCAACCCTGAGGGCCTCGTCTTGTGCGAACCTCGGAAGCATTGAGATGAGATTGATATGGATGTAACCGAGCGTGCTTGCCCGAAGTTGAGTGTACTAGGGCTGGGAGCCGTCGTAATACGTGAGGATGTGACCTAGAGGACATTGTTCAGGGGCGTCGACGGGAGTCCCACTGGTAGGTGTCGCGCACGAGAAAGTCGAGTTCCCCGGGGTCACAGACCAGCCTCTTTGTCAGCCGTTTTCGGTCAACCTTGCTGCCCTGGGTAAACTTGCCGACAACGGCCCGAGCGACATTGCGGTCCTCGGGGAGCCAGACCTCGGTTTGCTTCTCGAAGGCGATCATCGCCTTCCGGACATTGAGAGACCTCAGCAGACCAGACTCAACGGGGAACGCCAAGAGCGGCGTCGGGGCCCAACCGCCGCCCGCGAAATGCCTTCCGTACCATGCAGGGACCACCGAATGACAGTCAGCGGCGAACTTCCATTCCACGACTTCGGCAAAGCCGGTGCCAATATCTTCGGGGAGAGGGCCATTGATGGCCACGCGGGTCATGCGGTGTGACGGATGCCTGATTCTCTGGAAGTAGGGTTTCGCTTCACCCTTGCCCTGGAAGGACGCCGGGTAGCACGACCGCATGTTGATACTGATGACCTCCTTCGGGTCATAGCCCGTCGCGTTCCATAGCCCCCCGCGCCCATGTTCGACGCAAGCTTTCTGGATATCTTGGATGAGATTGGCTAGGGTTGGCTTCCAGCCGTTCTTTTCCTTTGCCATAATGCTGGCCGCGTGGTTTCTCCGAAGGCTTTGTCAGCGAGCTCAGGGTTGACGAGTTTAGCACAGGCTGCTTAGAGCCGCTTGTGTGTCTCTCGCGTTCTGAAGGTCCGACACGGCACGAACGGGCAGGCCGTGAGACGTCGGTCTTCGCCGCCCAAGAGCCAGAACGCTACAGGCTCGCCTCTGGTCGCCTCCCGGATCGCCTGCCAAATATCGCCCTCGAAGAGGTGGACTTCCCTGCTTTGGGGGAAGTGGCTGTCTTTTGACCAAGCGTGGCCTTTGTGGCAGATAAGTTCGACCGTTTTCCATCTGCTGTGCCGATATTTGCCGCTGTTGTAGATGTCCCCGCCGGCGATGTCCCTCAGAATGATCGATCGTTTGAGGATCCCTTCCAGCCCCGCTACATCGTCTACGGACGCGCCAGTCTCGTAAACACTCTCCTCCCACTCATGAATTTTCTAAAGCCGTGTGGACGTTAGCCCCTCGCCCCTCAAAGCGCCCTGGAAATACTCCTGAACCCGTTGGGCGACACAGTTGAGATCGCCATGCCTCAACGCTGCCAGATTGGTAGGATCTGGATCCCTGATTGGGTAGAGGCCGTATACGGCCGCGGTAACGGGGTAGGCGTTTTAGTAAAAGACCTTGTCGATCCCTGTCAACACTCCAGGCTTCGTGTCCCGAGCGATTTCAAGGACGGTCCCACCCGTCTTCCCCTCCACACAGACGGGGTCAAATTTATATTCGAGGACACAATCATCTTCGTCACGTCCCCGCAAGAACTTGATCGGAAGAAGGAATGCGTCCTCGGGGAGGATTGCAAGCAGCCTCGCCGCCCTCCCATCTGTCATGCGGGCGTCCAGATCCAGCCGGGCCGCTCCGTTGACGTCACCCTCTTCTTCCACCCTCCACGTTGAGAAGACCGCCGCGGCGCCGTCAGCCTCTAACTCGTCTTTGCCGTCGGTCAGAAGCTCAACCCACTGGTCGACTGGAAGTCTCACTGAGTGAGGGGCCCGGTCGACCCCCTGGGTCAGGCATTTCTTGCAGGATTTCATCGATGTAGGCATCGAGAGGGTCGGGCATGCCTTGCAAAATTTCATCGTAGCCATCCAAGTGTCATGTTGGCTGACGAGTATGGGTATGCATGAGAGTTCGGTTTGCAAAGAGCTGCTCCAACACCAAATCGAACTGTCTACGAGTTTTCTGCTCCAGGGCTATGAGCCAGTGGCGAATTTTTTTCTCGTCTACAGCCCCGACAGACCCCAAGTTCGCTTCGAACCCCTTTTCCACAGCACCTACAGGAGCAGAGATCGTACATCCTTTGCGAATCTTAGCAAGATGAGCTTCGCAGTAGGTTTTGCAACAGCTCTTTCCACAGACTTCCAACTCACCTGCCTTCAACCATGCGCATTTATCATAGCTCTTTGTCATACTTGCAGATTGAATACCCAAGGTATACCATATGCACGGATGTATCTAAATGGGGTGTTCGCTTGTAGTAGCCGCACCCTGGGCCGGCGAGGGTGGTGGGCCGTCCACTGGGGCACGACAAGGGACCGGCTGGGGCCCCCGAATCAGAGAAAAACGCGAATAGGGACCAAAACTGGGCTGAGAGGGTCGAATCGGGGAAAAATGCGACACTGGAAATAGGTATGCTCACCCACCCTGCTGCTGGTGCGCAGATGCGTAAATATCATCGCGTTATTTTATCTCTTTACGCTGGTTTTTTACAACAAGGGGAGAGATCACTGATGTTGCAGAAGTAGTAAGTATTCGGTCTGGGTCGTCAGATGCGTAAATATCACCGCGTTGTTTTATCTATTTACGCTGGTTTTTACAACACGGGGAGAGATCGCTGATATTGCAGAAGTTGTAAGTATTCGGTCCGGATCGTCAGATGTGTAAATATCATTGCGTTGTTTTATCTATTTACGCTGGTTTTGTCAACACGGGGAGAGATATTTGATGATATAGTAGTAAGTATTTACTTGTCAGATGCGTAAATATCAACGCGTTCTTTTGACTGTTTACGCTGATTTTTACAACACGGGGAGAGATCGCTGATGTTGCAGAAGTAGCAAATGTTCGGTCCGGGTCGTCAGATGTGTAAATATCATCGCGTTGTTTTGCCTCTTTACGCTGTTTTTTACAACATGATGGGAGATCGCTGATAGTGCAGAAGTAGCAGGTATTCGGTTCGGGTCGTCAGATGAGTAAATATCATCGCGTTGTTTTATCTATTTACGCTGGTTTTGACAACACGGGGAGAGATATTTGAGTATATAGAAGTAGCAATTATTTACTTGTCCGATGCGTAAATATCATCGCGTTCTTTTGACTGTTTACGCTGTTTTTTACAACACGGGGAGAGATCGCTGATGTTGCAGACGTAGCAAGTATTCGGTCCGGGTCGTCAGATGTGTAAATATCATCGCGTTGTTTTATCTATTTACGCTGGTTTTTACAACACGGGGAGAGATCTTTGATGGTATAGAAGTATTAAGTATGTACTTGTCAGATGCGTAAATATCACCGCGTTGTTTTGACTGTTTACGCTGTTTTTACAACACGGGGAGAGATCGCTGATATTGCAGAAGTTGTAAGTATTCGGTCCGGGTCGTCAGATGTGTAAATATCATCGCATTGTTTTATCTGTTTACGCAGGTTTTGACAACACGGGGAGAGATATTTGATGATATAGAAGTAGTAAGTATTTACTTGTCAGATGCGTAAATATCAACGCGTTCTTTTGACTGTTTACGCTGATTTTTACAACACGGGGAGAGATCGCTGATGTTGCAGAAGTAGCAAGTATTCGGTCCGGGTCGTCAGATTTGTAAATATCATCGCGTTGTTTTGCCTTTTTACGCTGGTTTTTACAAAATGAGGAGAGATCGCTGATGTTGCAGAAGTAGTAAGAATTCGGTCTGGGTCGTCGGATATGTAAATATCATCGCGTTGTTTTATCTATTTACGCTAGTTTTGACAACACGGGGAAAGATATTTGATTATATAGAAGTAGCAAGTATTTACTTGTCAGATGCGTAAATATCATTGTGTTCTTTTGACTGTTTACGCTGTTTTTTACAACACGGGGAGAGATCGCTGATGTTGCAGAAGTAGCAATTATTCGGTCGGGGTCGTCAGATGTGTAAATATCATCGCGTTGTTTTATCTATTTACGCTGGTTTGACAACACGGGGAGAGGTCTTTGATGATATAGAAGTAGTAAGTATGATGTTGCAGAAGTAGTTAGTATTCGGTTCGGATCAGATGTGTAAATATCATCGCGTTGTTTTATCTATTTACGTTGGTTTTGACAACACGGGGAGAGATATTTGATGATATAGAAATAGTAAGTATGTTGTTGCAGAAGTAGTAAGTATTCGGTTCGGATCAGATGTGTAAATATCATCGCGTTGTTTTATCTATTTACGTTGGTTTTGACAACACGGGGAGAGATATTTGATGATATAGAAGTAACAAGTATTTACTTGTCAGATGCGTAAATATCATCGCGTTCTTTTGACTGTTTACGCTGTTTTTGACACAACGGGGAGAGATCGCTGATGTTGCAGAAGTAGCAAGTATTCGGTCGGGGTCGTCAGATGCGTAAATATCACCGCGTTGTTTTGACTGTTTACGCTGTTTTTTTACAACACGGGGAGAGCTAGATCGCTGATATTGCAGAAGTTGTAAGTATTCGTTCCGGGTCGTCAGATGTGTAAATGTCATCGCGTTGTTTTATCTGTTTACGCTGGCTTTGACAACACGGGGAGAGATATTTGATGATATAAAAGTAGTAAGTATTTACTTGTCAGATGCGTAAATATCAACGCGTTCTTTTAACTGTTCACGCTGATTTTTACAACACGGGGAGAGATCGCTGATGTTGCAGAAGTAGCAAGTATTCGGTCCGGGTCGTCAGATGTGTAAATATCATCGCGTTGATTTGCCTTTTTTACGCTGGTTTTTACAACATGAGGAGAGATCGCTGATGTTGCAGAAGTAGTAAGTATTCGGTTCGGGTCGTCAGATGTGTAAATATCATCGCGTTGTTTTTTATCTAGTTACGCTGGTTTTGACAACACGGGGAGAGATATTTGATTATATAGAAGTAGCAAGTATTTACTTGTCAGATGCGTAAATATCATCGCGTTCTTTTGACTGTTTACGCTGTTTTTTACAACACGGGGAGAGATCGCTGATGTTGCAGACGTAGCAAGTATTCGGTCCGGGTCGTCAGATGTGTAAATATCATCGCGTTGTTTTATCTATTTACGCTGGTTTTTACAACACGGGGAGAGATATTTGATTATATAGAAGTAGCAAGTATTTACTTGTCAGATGCGTAAATATCATCGCGTTCTTTTGACTGTTTACGCTGTTTTTTTACAACACGGGGAGAGATCGCTGATGTTGCAGACGTAGCAAGTATTCGGTCCGGGTCGTCAGATATGTAAATATCATCGCATTGTTTTATCTATTTACGCTGGTTTTTACAACACGGGGAGAGATCTTTGACGATATAGAAGTAGTAAATATGTACTTGTCAGATGCGTAAATATCACCGCGTTGTTTTGACTGTTTGACGGGGAGAGATCGCTGATGTTGCAGAAGTAACAAGTATTCGGTCGGGGTCGTCAGATGTGTATATATCACCGCGTTGTTTTGTCTCTTTACGCTGGTTTTTACAACACGAGGAGAGATCGCTGTTGTTGCAGAAGTAGCAAGTATTCGGTCGGGGTCGTCAGATGTGTAAATATCATTGCGTTATTTTGACTCTTCACGCTGATTTTTACGACACGGTGGGAGATCGCTGATGTTGCAGAAGTAACAAGTATTCGGGCGGGGTCGTCAGATGTGTATATATCATCGCGTTGTTTTGTCTCTTTACGCTGGTTTTTATAACACGAGGCAAGATCGCTGATGTAGTATTCGGTTCGGGTCGTCAGATGTGTTAATATCATCGATTTGTTTTATCTATTTACGCTGGTTTTGACAACACGGGGAGAGATAGTTGATGATACAGAAGTAGTAAGTATTTACTTGTCAGATGCGTAAATGTCATCGCGTTGTTTTGACTCTTTACGCGGTTTTTTTTTTTACAACACGAGGAGAGAGCGCTGATGTTGCAGAAGTAGCAAGTATTCGGTCGGGGTCGTCAGATGTGTAAATATCATTGCGTTATTTTGACTCTTGTCGCTGATTTTTACAACACGGGGAGAGATCGCTGATGTTACGGAAGTAGCAAGTAGTGGGTCCGGTTCGTCAGATGTGTAAATATCGTCGCGCTGTATATCTCTTTACGCTGGGTTTTACAACATTGGATGAGATTGTTGATATCGTGAGATGCTGTAGGAAATGAAACTTTTCATAAAGTTTCTTTTTTGTAAAGAAATAGAAGTATACGGAAACTTGCGTTAACCCTTTCATCACTGAGTTTCTGAAGATGACTCCCATCCTTGAATTTGGACATTTCCATTGATGCAAAAAGGGGGATTCAGTCTCAGTTCAAAACCAGAATGGCAAACAGAGTAGATCCTGATGAGACGGCTCGTTATGAGGCGTCTCATCAGGATATAGACTGTTTGTACAGGTATCATTTTTGGTCCAACGGATGAAAGGGTTATACAGTATCGAAATGCAGACTTGAGTTTGAAACGTCTCACAAAGCGTCTGTTTTAAAGATGAAGACGAAGAGACGAAGCCAGATTTCCAAGAGTTCAAGGGAGAAGAACACTGTGGTGATACCGATATAAAACTGGTTAGTATTCCTAATTCATTCCACCCGATGGGTTTGTATTTAGCATGTGGTCACAGCATAAAGTATCCTGCAGATATAAATACCGTATTTACCTGAAGTGTTTGGACAGACAGAGTGAGTAAGCAAACAGTGTAGACCCAG
This sequence comes from Anodontia alba, assembly GCA_964016985.1. NCBI lineage: Eukaryota > Metazoa > Mollusca > Bivalvia > Lucinida > Lucinidae > Anodontia > Anodontia alba. The sequence goes on along the minus strand of OZ024836.1, from coordinate 53,278,673 downwards.
ATCAGACGCCACAGAACGGCGTCTGAGCAGGGTCTACGCTGTTTACCACTCATCCAGCTGTATTTAAGCAGCATCAAAACAAACTTTAGAAGTATTGTAAGAAGACAGGCGGCCCAAAAACTTGGGATAAATACAGTCGGAGATATATGTTTTTCATTCTCGTATCATTTTGTTTCTTTCATCTCTGTCCTATATATATTTTGCGTAAATATGAATCAAGTAAATTTTGTTAATGCGTTTTAATTTGCTCAGAAGTGTTCGCGAGACCGCGCTTTTAGCGATCATGACTGCGTATTGCGTTATAAAATTGTAAAGAGATCACAGTTCCTGATAAGATGCTTTTTTCAATCCATAAGTATTGATATTTTTCTTATTTCCCGACAAAAACATATGTTGTGGTACTCATTAGAAGCGCCTCGTCGAGGCGCTTCTAATGAGTACCACAACATATGCTTTATGTGGAGAAATAAGAAAAATATTTGCCTGATATCCACTCTCATCTAGACCTATGAGAGATGGTTCGGCCGTTTTTGTGTTAAGTTGAAAAGGGATGAGTCGGCTGTTTCTGCGTCAGTTTTAAAATAGGAAAGAGATGAATTGACCGTTTTTGCGTCAGTTTTAAAATCGGAAAGAGATTAATCGGCCGTTGTGTGTAAGCTTTGAAATTGAAAAGATATTAATCGGCCGTTTTGTGTTAGTTTTAAAATTGGCAAGAGATAAATCAGCTGCTTTGCGTCAGTTTAAAACGGAAAGGGATAAATCGGCCTTCAAACGTCAGTTCTGAAATTGGCCAGAGATTAATCGGCCGTTTTTGCGCCAGTTTTGAAATTGGAAAGAGATTAATCGGCCGTTTTTGCGCCAGTTTTGATATTGGAAAGAGATGAATCGGCCGTTTTTGCGCCAGTTTTGAAATTGGAAAGAGATGAATCGGCCGTTTTTGCGCCAGTTTTAAAATTGGAATGAGATTAATCGGCCGTTTTTTTTGCGCCAGTTTTGAAATTGGAAAGAGATGAATCGGTCGTTTTTGCGCCAGTTTTAAAATTGGAAAGAGATGAATCAGCCTATTTTGCGTCAGTTTTAAGATGAGATATATCGGCTGTTTTGCGTCATTTTAAAATGTGAAAGGGCTTAATCGGCCATATAAGCTTGTTTTAAAATCGAAAAAAAAAAAAGATGTATCAATTCTTGTGTCTATTTTAAAATTGGAAAAAAAGATGAATCGGCCGTTTTTGCGCGCCTGTAAGAAAATGCAGGAAGAGCTATAGCAGTCACCGCGGTGTCGGCATCGGTTTAAGTTTTTTGGTTAAAGTTTTTAAAAGGCTATATCTTCTGAACCTCTGGATGGAAGTAGTTCATACTTGCTTTGATGTTAGATACTGGTCTTAAGTTTTATGTTGTTTCCTTTCTACTCACATATGTGACCTTTTGGTCAAGATCACGGACTTAGAAAAAAAAATCTGTTAAAAATCTGGTTGAAGTTTTAGAGGCAAAGCGCGACATTCAATGAAGAACATTGAAGAAGAAACAACCATAGGTTAAACTGGTAAGTATCCTCTATTCTTTTCTTTGAAAATTCGTATTGTACAAAGTGATTGCCTCAAATAGGGTAAACAGAAGATAGATTAAAAAGAAACTGGTTATTTAGCTTTATTTCACAAATATTTTTTCTGGACATCTAGGCTAAAATTAGGTGTTTAGAACCAGTCCGTAGTTCTCCTGTTTACTTGAAAACACTAAGGAAATACATTCGCACAAAAAGTATCTCTTGATTACTCTGTTTTCTGGCAGTATGACTGAGCAGACTACTTCACCGTGGATGATTGATAGAGCAAAATATAAGTGAAGATATAGAGGATATTCAAATGTTTGGAGTGAATATGACTTTTATTTCATCGAGTGAAGTGAAAAAATGTATATTTCATGAGTACCGAAGGCACGAATGAAATATACATTTTTTCACTTCACGAGATGAAATAAAAAGTCATATTCACGACAAACATTTGAATTTTCTTTCTTTTTTATTCTTTCGATAGAAGAGATGCAAATCTTGCAAATCTTGCAAAATTTGAGTTGCTTCCCTTTGACCGTTAATGTAAATAAGGAAAAAAGAAGTTCCGGATCTAAAATTTTTCACTGCTCAGACGAGTGAAAATATAAGTTTTATATTTTCACTAGTGAAAAACTTTTTCGAAATATGCATTTTATTTCATTAATAATTCTCTATATTTCATTACTTTGTATATAATAAATCCAGAAAATGCCACAATCACGAAGCACAACCATCCCGAGGCACCAAAGGAAGGAGAGATTAGGAACAAATAAGAACGCCACAAACGCCATATATGAATAAAAATAAAAAAAAGATTGCCTTTGGAAACAAAGAATGCACAAAATCACGAAAATCGGAGACTCGGTTTGATTGCGTCTCTTCATATGCAACACTGTAGTTTGCAAGGTTGCATACGCCCTCTAGCGCCGGCTTAAGAGGTATCCGATTTTCAAAATAACCAGGATGGGCTTAATGATCCCAAAGGAAATAGAATAAAACCTGCACTAGGATGATGTTCGGGGAGAGTATTTACGGCCACAGACGCACAAAGAAAGAACTGCAATAGAGGAATACTTAAATAATTTGAAAACACAGGCGATTCTCGGTTTCTCAGTTCAGGGATAAAAGAAATACTGAGTCTGTTCATGACAGTCAACTACAATTCCGGTTTCTTTTTTATTTCAGGAAACATTGATCCGAAGCAGACCCCTATGTCATATGTGCCATAAATGGTAGAAACTAAGCGTCGTTTACTTGGAAAGATCGACCTCAGATAACGTAGCCGTTTGGTGAGTATCCTAACTGCTGATCACATATACCTCCGACACCGTTTCACAAAGAGCAGCTTCGTTAGCTAATTAGCCGTACAGCCTTCGCAGGACGCTCTTTGGGTGGCCTAGGATCGATCCAAAGCGTCTTCAGGCGAACAGCGAAGACTCTGATCAACCTGTGCGGACCCGCGTCTTCGCTGGGCGCACATCCAGTCGTAGGAAACGTAATACCGGCTTTATTGACACTGGTCATTGGAAAACTTCCCTGTTGCTAAGCGGTTCCCGAAAGCGATTCACGAGGCCCCAAGTTTGATCCCATTGCGAAGGCGGAATTTGCCATATGACTGTATTGTGATTCTTTGTACGGGCAATGCTGTTATTTATTATCCTTCCTAGAAGAGTCTTGGTGGCTTAGTGATTGGAATCACAAGGTCCTGGGCTCGAATCTCGCTAGCCGCTGCAGGCGGAATTCTATGACTGTACGGCGCTTCATTGCATAGGGCCTTTTTATTATCATCCTTCCATCGTCTCGATATTTCAATAATGTTGAAAGGGACGTAAAACATAAAACCATCATCGTCATCATCATTATCATCATCATCATCATCATCGAACACCACTAGAGGCGGAATTCAGCTCATGACTAGGGCGCTTCATTGCACAGAGCCTCTCATTATCATCCATCCATCGTCCCGATATGACTTTAATAATGTTGAAAGGGACGTAAAACCCGAAATCATGATAATCACTTTTGGTGGATTTCAGTCCAATTTGTTGAGACATAACTAAGGCTTTCTACGTGTCAAATTGTTAAATACTAACTGTTCTAAGGTTTGACGCTTAGCACTAGGAAAAACAATTTGATGAATGGTCGCACTGGTATCAGCATAATCCCAGTAAGCATTCTACATAAATCTACAGCGGGCCGTTAGCGGCCCGTCAGGGTAGCTGACGGGACGCTAACGGCCCGCTGTAGATTTATGTAGAATGCTAGCAGGGATGTGACTGATGAAAGCGTCATGTCAGAGCAACCCTCAATGTCTGGAGAACCAACTCTCAATGTCTGGAGAACGACCGGGGGAGCGCAACATTGTTGCTTCATTTCTACATGTTAAAATAACTTATTCAATACATAAGCCAACGTTTTGAAAAAAAAAATATCTGATTAGTACGAGGCCCTCGTAGAAACAGTATACGGAGATGTAATGGATGCTTTATGCATATCTACGCAATTTGCTTAACCCATTTAAGCCTAGCGTCGAATAAACGGGACATTGGCAAAAAGTGTAGACCCAGATCAGACGCTGCAGAACACGGCGTCTGATCGGGGTCTACACTGTTTGCATTAAGTTCAGAAGTTTCTTCAAAGCATGATAATAATAAAAACTTACCAGACACTCCTTGTATAGGAAGTGGACTTGTCCAAAGAGTTAAGGTAGAAGAGTCTATTCGGGATAAAATTTCAGACCTGCAAACGAAAATAGATATTTGTGCAAACAGCGTAGATCCGGATGAGACGGTAACAAGAAGTCTCATCAGGACATACACCATTTGCCGTACAGTTTTTGATTTGAGACTGTGCTCCCTATTTGCATCGGTGGACATGTCTAAATTCAAGGATGGAACAGACCCCTTAAGAAACACGGGGATGTTTTTTTGTGTTGTGGTTTACGGCCCAGTCAACCCAATGGGGTCATGTCGAGCGCGGTCAGTTTACCTAACCACACGTTTACTGGGCAGGCTTAGTCCTCTAAGCGGTTTACCAGTATTGTGCACATTCTTTCGCCAGAAACTGACAACTGCCCTTCTTGAATCAGCGGAAGGGAGAGAATGACCGTAGAAAATATTTCACGATCAATCTCCACGAAAGAATGTTGCCGACCTCGGCGGGGGTTGAACCCGCGACCTCCTGGTCTCCAGTCGTTCGGCGCATCCAACTGAGCCACCGAGGCCGGCTAAACACGGGGATGAAAAGGTTAATAAATATTTTGCAGGAGTGCATATAACCATCAGGGACAGTTACACTAGTAACTATCAGGGACAGTTACACCAGAAAAGAATGGGATTGTGACGTAAACAGGGACAGGCATACATATACATATACGAACTTGTTGAACAACCCTCATACATGTGGTAATGCTTTAACGCTTTGTGTTCTGTGTGAAGAAAATCAAAGACGGCATTTTGGGTAGTTCTTTATTTTACAGGGAAAATAGAGTTAACATTTCATGTAGTTCATCTCCTAAGGAGACAAATTGTTGACATTTCTTGCAGTTTAATTGTCTTCTAAGGAGAGCATTTGCATAAAATATCAGCTCTACTTTCTAAAGAAAATAAGAAATTCAAAATATGGTAAGCTGATTTTAATAGAGTTCTGAAGGTTTATATAAAGAAACTAGAATTTTATATGGAATTTCCAGAACGTTTATTATGTCAAACATTAGAGGCGGGCCATACCAGACGGTGTCTTCAAGGCATATGTGGATAGCGAAGGTCCAGATTAACCGGTGCGTTCGCGCAGTCTGATCAAGGTCTTCGCTATACGATTACAGATTCTTTAGATACTGAAGTATACAGTGACGTTAAGTTACGGTCCTTTTTCGCTGACCATCACGAACTTGAACACTCATATATAGTTTGACCCCCTTAAACCCCACTTTTATAGAGTAAAACTTGGGTTAACAGGGGTGTACATTAATTTTCTTATTTCCGTTCAAAAACATAGATTGTGGGTACTCGTTAGAACCGCCTCCCTGAGGCGGTTCTAACTAGTACCAACAATCTATTTTTTGAGCAGAAATATGAAAACTACCAGAAGTTTTCATCTGAAAGTTTTTTTTTATTATTTGGTGGTAAAATTCTAAATATATTTGAATAGGCGTGTTTTCGTAATTCTGATCTGGAATTTTACTGTTATCTTATGCCCCGAAAACACACTTTCTAAGGAACCGGCTCATATATGGGAACTTGGTACACTTAGTACATTTTTCGCCATTTTTTGATAAGCGGGACAACTGTGTTTTCCCATTAGCTTTACTGTACACCAATTCCTATCTGAAAAAAGAGGTCTAATCTAAAAGGGAAGAATTTGCTCCAATGGGGAGCCAAGTGTTTTCTTTTAGAGTACAGCCCTTTTCTGAAGGGGGCAAAAACAACTGACGCTGTTGTCTCCTTTGAATATGCAGTTGTCTCCTTTGTAAGTGTATCAGTTGCTACTACAAATTAGATAAGGTCCAGTACCCAGTTTCACAGTCATTCCTTACAGTTAAAGCATCACGAAAACATGCCTCTATAATATTGACCTCCTTAAACCCCACTTTTATATAGTAAAACTGGGGTTTACATGGGTATACATTATTTTTCAGATTTCTGCTCAAAAACATAGATTGTGGGTACTCTTTAGGCGGTTCTAACGAGTACCCACAATCTATGTTTTGATAAAAAATTTGACAAATATCAGAGTTTTTTATCTGATTTTTTTTTCAGTTTTTGGAGGTGAAATTTTCTATACATTTGAATAGGCATGTTTTCGTAATGGCATACCTTATGGTCCGAAATTCGAACATATGAAATGAGAAATATACCGACAACTAAAATGAGAGTATTTTATGTTAGCCCGGTTGCAAACCATTTTTATGTTAAAATGCAAAATTCGCTTTGCAAATCTCTGTGCCTAATGTTAAGGTCGATCTTAACTTCAAGGTGAAAGTAATGTTTTTAAATAATTAGTTGAAAAATTTAGAAATTCATTAAATATTTAAAATGGCGTTGCTCTTAACAATATTTTTTAAATCTTAAAACGTCATTAACTTTCTTTTTTTTTTTTTTTTTTTTTCTTTTTAATTTTTAGCCGATTTTAATTTTTATATAAAAAATGTAATGAAATGCATGATTTCTCACGATCTTTAGTTTCGGATACATTCTTTGTCAGTGTTTCTTTTTTTTTTTTTTTTTTTTTCCCCTCTAATCTTTACCACTCTCTGGGCTAATTTAGCAAACGACAAATTGGTGATATTTTTCTTATTTTTCCCTTAAAACAGAATTTGAGATTTCATGCAAATTGTCTCCATTGGAGACAATTTGCACGAAATATCAAAACATGTTTTCTGGAAAAAAAAAAAGAAAAATATTTTGAAACGAATTCTTACCCTTAGTGTTTAGTGTTTAGGAACGATTGTGAAACTGGGCCCAGATGAGGTGATAATTTCGACAATTTAAGATTGTTAAATATTGTTTGGATTGATATAACAATAGCGTCTGTACCCTTATTATTCGGACACTTCAACTGTTTACTATTCTTATCTTTAATTTAAAAAAAAAAAAGTCTCCTACCTGTCGATGCAACAAAAAATGCTGGATGAGTGGCAAACAGTGTAGACCCTGATCAGACGCTGCGTTCCGCGGCGTCTGATCAGGATCTACACTGTATGCTCTGACCTGCCTGTCCGAATACTTAGGATAAATGGGGATAATTATAATATTTTTGATACTTTTATTTTAGCCGTCTTTACCATGAGTATTCGGACACCTTTAACTGCTTACCATATTTATCATAAAAACCTAAAAGAAAACCCAAGCACTTTTATTACCTTTATGTGTATACAAAACTTAGCTGCATGAGTGGAAAACAGTGTAGGCTCTTATTAGACGCCGCATTCTGCAGCGTCTGATCTGGGTCTTCACTGTTTACATACTCCTGTCTGTCCGAATACTTAGGGTAAGTATGGTAACCGATTAATAACATATACTGTAATGGAGTTTAAGGGTAATGGACAGATTTTCAGTAGAAACTAAACTATCAATTGTGTTACCCATTTCTTCTGAAAATGGGTGTACTTAAAAAAAAAAAAAAAAAAAAAAACAACAACAAAAAAAAAAACAAAAAAAAACGACCTTTTAGAAGAGGAATGTTGTGCAGTAAAACAAAAGTTTAGGAAGCCACAAAGGAATATTTTTTTCAAAAATTACGGAAAATCTACCAAATATATCAAGTTCCCTTAAACATCCAACCTAATAGTAAGCCACCTCATTACAAAACAAAAAAAAAAAGGATGTGCGCCCAGCGAAGACTCAGATCAGCCTGGGCATACGCCCAATCTGATCAGAGTCTTCGCTGCGCGCTCAGTGGGTAAATAAGGACACAAGCTTTCTTCATGCATACAGCGAAAACTCTCATTAGACCGGGTGGATGCCCAGGCTGATCTGAGTCTTCGCTGGGCGCACATGCCATTTTGTTGGCGTTGTCATGAGGTGAGGCATATTCTTCTTGTCTTATGGACAGCAGCAGGATTTAAACGGAATTATATAAGCCGTAACATCAAAAATGCACCTTCTTGCATACATCCGGGCAACTAAAGCCCAGATTAGCATGTCCAACCACAGCCTTTGTTTCGTCTCATATACATTTTAAGTGTGCGGGAGGCCGAGTGGCTCCCGACTTCGGATCATGAGGTTCCGGGTTCGAATCCCGCTAGAGGCGAAATTCAGCTCATGACTGTACGGTGCTTTATTGCACAGAGCCTTTAATTATCAGCCTTCCATCTTCATCAAACCATCATCATCATTATACACTATTTTAAGTTTTAGCACTCTGTAGGCAAAATCATAAAACTAAAACATAAAACACGAAAACTACGGATACACAGAAAAGAAGATTTGACATTTCGTTCAACATTTCACAGAAAATAATACTAATTTATTCAAATTATGTACTTCGGAGAGAATTTGAACGGAATATTGTCTTAATTCATGTGAAGAGTCCAAGCAGGCACACAACGTTGGAACAACGTCGATTCAACGTTGATTCAACGTCAAGACCAACGTTAACGTTGTTTCACCATTGTGTGCCGGCTGGGAGTGTTATTAATCTTTCTAAATGTTGCGGCTTATACAGTGATGTGGACACCCACCTGCTAGTCCCCCCAAACCCACCAAACCCAGTATTTATATGTCGCTTGTGCACAGATTATTACAGGGCCGGATCCAAAGGGGATTCGTGGGGTTCATTCGATCCCCATTTGACTCAAAATTTCATTTTGCATCAGACAGTTTGAACAAACATGATAAATTGTGGATTCTGTATTTACTCTAAATATTTACATTTTACTCTTTGCATAATATTTCTCCTAAAAATTCAAGAAGTCAGTTTTACTACCTCTGAATGTCTGGATTGCTACATGTATAGCAAACAGTGTAGATCCTGATCAGATGCTGCATGACGCGGCGTCTGATCTGGGTCCACACTGTTTGCCCATGCCTGTTTTCCCTTTATTTAGGATAAGCACGGCATCAGGATCAAATCTATTCCTTCAGAAAGTTTGAACCCCCTATTAAATCCTGGATCGACCGTATTTGAAGATTTTATAATAGGGAGGTGTTAGTATTGAAATCGTGTCGTTTGTGTAAGTTTATTATGGGGAAGTGTTTGTAATGTCGATAGATGAGATTTCTGTACTACTGTTTTAGCTCACCTGAGCACGAAGTGCTCCAGGTGAACTATTGTGATAACCCTGCGTCCGTCGTGCGTCGTTCGTCGTCCGTCGTCCGTCGTCAACAATTTCTTTAAACGGCATCTCCTCTTAAACAACTCAACCAATTTCCATCAAACGTCACAGAAATGTTTCATTCATTGCCCTTTACCAAAATAGCTCAAATGATTCCGCTCGGCTTAACAAGCTGGCCGCCAGAGTCAGAAATAGAAAAATCTTTAAACGAAATCTCCTCCGAGACCAGTGGCCCGATTTTAAAATAATTTCAAAGAAATGTTCCTCATGCCCCTTTTCCAAAAGTGCTAAAATAGTTCCGCTCGGCTGAAAAAAAATGGCTGTCAGAGCTAAAAAAAAAAATGAGCATCTTTAACGACATCTCCTCCTAGGATAGGCCAGGGTAGAGGAGCAGGATAGGGTAAAAATAGGGGTAGTAGGGGTAGGGATTGTAGTGGGTGGGGCGGGTGAGGCGGGGCGGGGTTGGGTGGGGTATGGTGAGGAGGGGAAAGTGGGTGGGGTGGGGTGGGTAGGATAATGTAGGGTAGGGTGTGATAACAATATTGAGGCAGTGCTAACTAAAGGGGAAGTCGCAATTTCTAAGTTGGCCGCCAGGCGGCCATATTAATCGACGGACTAGAAACGTTTTCGGGGGATTGAGAGGAATCCATCTGCAAAATTTCGACGAAATTCCTCTGCTGGTTACGGAGGAGATACGATAACGGGAAAATCCAAGATGGCCGATGGCGGCCATACTTGTCGACGGTCCGTCAACAAACTTGGCCGTACACAACTAGACCACTTAGGGAACATCCCAGACAAGTTTCAAAAGAATCTGAACAATGGTCTCGGAGGAGATGCGGTAACAAGATTGTTACGGTGTTAAGTAAAGAGGAAGTCACGATTTCTAAGATGGCCGTCTGGCGGTCATATTAGTCGACAGACCGGAATCGTTTTGGGGAAGATATATCTAAGAGTTGAGAGGAACCCATATGGACAGTTTCATTGAGATTCCCCTCCTCTAGTCGACGGACCGAAACGAAATTCGGAGGTGCACAATTAGGTCAGTAGGAGAACATCCCAGACAGGTTTTGAAACAATCTGACCAGTTGTCTCGGATGAAATGCGAAAACGAGATTGCAACTGTGTTAAGTAAAGGAGAATTCGCGAATTCTAAGATGACCGCCGTCCAGCCATATTGGTGGACAGACCGGAATCGTTTTCAGGGAGACGTATTTAGGGATTGAGAGGAATCCATATGCAAATTGTCGAGGAAATACCTCTACTGGTTACGGAGGAGATGCGATAACGGGAAAAATACAAGATGACCGACGGCGGCCATATTTGTCGACGGACCAGAACCGAATCTCGGCGTGCACAGCTAGACCACCAGGGAAACATCCCAGACAAGTTTAGAAAAAAATTTGACCTCTTTGGTCCTCCCTTTCTTGCTTCAAAGTACACTTAACCCTTTTTGGTATTCCCGTACTTGCTTGAAAGTACACGTTTGCACCTCTAAACTTACCTCAAAGTACACTTAGACCCTCTTTGGTCGTCACGTACTTCCTATTTGACCCTCTTTGGTTTTTCCCTTGACCCACTTTAGCCATTCCGTACTTGCTTCAAAGTACATTTTGGCCTTCTTTGACCCTCCTGTACTTACTCCAAACTACAGTTACACCATCTTTGGGCCTCCGGTACTTGCTTCAAAATACATTTTGACCTCTTTGGTCCTCCACTTGACCCTCTTTGGTCGTCGTGTGCTTGCTTCAAAGTACACTTTGACCTTCTTTGGCCCTCCTTTATGTGCTTCAAAGTACTTTACCCTCTTTGACCCTCTTTAAACGACACTTCCACTTAAACTACTGAACAAATTTCCACAAAATGTCATAGGAATGTTTTATTCATGGCCCTTTCCAAATTATCAAACGGTTCCGCTCGGCTGAACAAGAGCTACAGCTAAAAATAGAAAAAAATCTTTAAACGACATCTACCGGGCCAATGACCTGATTTCAAAATAATTTCAAACAAATATTCATCTTATGCATTTTAGCTTCTTTGGCCCTCTGTACTTGCTTCAAAGTACGTTTTGACCCTTTTTGGCCCTCCCACACTTCCTATTTGACCCTCTTAGCGGTAAATCAGTACTTGTGAACATACTTTCGCTAGTAACTTACAACCCAGCTAGCATTCTACGTAAATCTACATCAGGCCGTCATCGGCCCGTCAGCTACCCTGACGGGCCGATGACGGCCCGATATAAATTTACGTAGAATGCTGACTGGGAAGTGGCCTTCTTGAATCAGCGATGTGGGAGAGTAACCATAGAAATTATTCCATGATCACTCTCCTCCAAAGTTATATGGCCGACCTGGAATTCGAACTTGTTACAATCAAAAATGAAATTAGAAAGCTCATAGGAAATACAAAGTTTAAAACTTTCACACTCGGATTGGCTCAGTATTTTCTTGAAAGCCTGCAAACTTACAATTGCAATATTCATCAAACAGTTTCGTTTTGTTCGTTTGATGTCTATTTCAGCCATTTCTGTTCTCTAAGAGTACAACCTTTCTTCTTGTCATTTACCCCGCACTTTCCTTGATAAACATTACATTGACACATCTATCTAAAAAAGGATACTTCTTAGTTACAGCCCTCGCGAAGACAATTTTAGCCAAACATGCATACACAATGTTTGTCATTACTCTAAAACAAAAAAAAAACAAACGCATGTTATGGATACTGATTAAAAGCGCGCCTTTTCAGAACGGGCGCAAAAACGACATTGACAAGAGTTGTATGCCTTGAAATTTTCCTTAACCCATTGAAGACTAGATACCCCAAAACGGGTAACTGACAAATAGTGCAGACCCAGATCAGACGCCGCAGAACGCGGTGTCTGATCAGGGCCTCCACTGTTTGCAAATAGTTCAACTATTTTTCTTTAATAGTATCTATATAATATAGCCTGACATACCTAAAGTCGCGAAAATGGGCTCTTCCAATATGAAATGTGGGAGAGTTTATTCAGTCTTTAATGGGTTAAAACCATTAGGCAAAGGCAACGACCTGTAACAAAATTCTTTAGAAAATGAAAACAAAATAATTATCTTCGACATTTCCGTTCCCAACTTTTCTGCTGTGAAGCCTTTTTCAAGGATTGTCGCCTGCTTCGATCACTTCTACAAGTTCGTCCAAGATTCATCTTTATACTTGTGTTTTTCACACTGGTCAGCGTTTATACGACGTCGCGACGTACACTTTCCGACGTCGCGATGCCTTGCCAAAAACTGGCGTAATAACAGAAAAAGGAAAATGCATATATTTAATTCAGACAGCTATTAATCGGTGGCTGCACTAAACTTCTTTAAACTGATCACCAATAATAATAATAATAATAATAATAACAATAATTAAAATAATAAAAATAATAATAATTCAACAAACAAATGCATGATTAAATGAATTTAAAACAATATACCATCAGATAATTAAATTATGATGAAGTAGCAGAAATAGTAGCAGTAGTAATAGCAGTAGTAGTAGTAGCTGAATAAATAAATAAATAAATAAATAAATAAAAGTGATATAGAAATACAACAAAAGGAAATATAAGAACTAAATGAATAAAATAAAGTAACAAATACTAAAAACAAATACTAAAAACTAAAAAAAGCAACAGATACAAAAATAATAAAATAAATAATAATACATATATGCCATAATATATCAAGAGAATTCATGCCCTTCTCTCGCTTCCTCCTTCTCCTGCCCACTCTTCACACTAAAGCACGTGCGCACTAACGCATACCTCTTCTACTTCATCAGCCACCGATTTTAAGCGTCCGCCAGGGTTTTCTCTTACACAATTTACAGTATTTATCCAATTATTCGAACAGACAAGCCTGTGCAAGCAGTTAAGACCTAGATCTGGATTTACACTGTTTGCCACTCATCTAGCAGCTTTTAGAGACAAACCAGGACGGGACATTGAATCATTCAGTTTTAGAACAAATACGGCAATCGGTTATGGTGTCCGAATATTTTGGATAAATACGACACTTATTATTGGCAGTTTTCTTGTATGAACATGTAAAAGTGAAGCAGGCGACATTCATTGACAAAAAGCATCACAGCCGAAAAATAAGGAGTAATTGCTGTATTAGGTGAAAATACTTATTAAACGGAATAGGCGTATTCTGCTGTTCGCGACTATTTACGCTTTCAGTGGGTAGGCCTACCCACTAAAAGCGTAAATAGTCGCGAACAGCGGATTAGTAGGCCTACCCACTGAAAGCGTAAATAGTCGCGAAAAGCAAATTAGTAGGCCTACCCACAGAAAGCCTAAAAATAGTCACGAACAGCAAATTAGTAGGCCTACCCAATGAAAGTGTAAATAGTCGCGAACAGCAGATTAGTAGGCCTATCCACTGAAAGCGTAAATAGTCGCGAACAGCAAATTAGTAGGCCTACCCACTGAAAGCGTAAATAGTCGCGAACAGCAGATAAGTAGGCCTATCCACTGAAAGCGTAAATAGTTGCGAACAGCAAATTAGTAGGCCTATCCACTGAAAGCGTAAATAGTTGCGAACAGCAAATTAGTAGGCCTACCCACTGAAAGCGTAAGCATTCGCGAACAGCAGATTAGTAGGCCTATCCACTGAAAGCGTAAATAGTTGCGAACAGCAGATTAATAGGCTTATCCAATGAAAGCGTAAATAGTCGCGAATGTCATATTAGTCGGCCTACCCACTGAAAGCGTTAATAGTCGCGAACAGCAGATTAGTAGGCCTATCCACTGAAAGCGTAAATAGTCACGAATTGCAAATTAGTAGGCCTACCCACTGAAAGCGTAAATAGTCGCGAACAGCAAATTAGTAGGCCTACCCACTGAAAGCGTAAATAGTCGCGAACAGCAGATAAGTAGGCCTATCCACTGAAAGCGTAAATAGTCGCAAACAGCAAATTAGTAGGCCTACCCACAGAAAGTGTAAGTAGTCGCGAACAGCAAATTAGTAGGCCTACCTACTGAAAACGTAAATAGTCGCGAACAGCAGATTAGTAGGCATATCCACCGAAAGCGTAAATAGTCGCGAACAACAGATTAGCTCTATCGAGCTTATCCCACACGGGTGTGGGAAGGGGGGACTGTCCGGCGTCCGTACGTCACTACGCCCGTACGTCCATACGTCGGTAAACAATTTCTCGTTTTCGCATCAACTCCGAGACTTATCAGATTTTTTCGAAAAATGTCTGGAATGTTTCCCTGGCGGTCTTGCTGTGCACGCCCAAATTTGGTTCTGGCCCGTCGACAAATATGGCCGCCGTCGGCCATCTTGTATTTTCCCGTTATCGCATCTTTTCCGCAACCAGTGAAGATATTTCATCGAAACGTTGCATATGGATTTCTCTCAACCCCTAGATGCGTCTCCCTGAAAAAGATTCCGGTCTTTCGACAAATATGGCTGAGCGGCGGCCATCTTAGAATTCGCGAATTCTCCTTTACTAAACACAGTTGCAATCTTGTTATCGCATCTCCTCCGAGACAACTGGTTAAATTGTTTCGAAACTTGTCTGGGATGTTTCCCTACTGACCTAATTGTGCACGCCCGAATTTCGTTTCGGTCCGTCGATTAGGGGAGGAGAGTCTCGTTGAAACTATTCATATGGATTCCTCTCAACCCTTAGATGTGCCTTCCCCAAAACGATCCCGGTCCGTCGACTAATATGGCCGCCAGACGGCCATCTTAGAAATCATGACTTCCCCTTCACTTAACACCGTACCAATCTTGTTACCGCATCTCCTCCGAGACCATTGTTCAGATTCTTTTGAAACTTGTCTGGGATGTTCCCAAAGTGGTCTAGTTGTGTACGGCCAAGTTTGTTGCCGATCCGTCGACAAGTATGGCCGCCATCGGCCATCTTGGATTTTCCCGTTATCGTATCTCCTCCGTAACCAGCAGAGGAATTAATTTCGTCGAAACTTTGCATATGGATTCCTCTCACTCTCAATCCCTTGATGCGTCTCCCCGAAACGATTCCAGTCAGTCGATTAATATAGCCGCCTGGCGGCCATGTTAGAAATTGCGACTTCCCCTAACAATATTGTTATCACACCCAACCCTACCCTACCCTACCCACCCTGAAAACCCTACCCTAACCTACCGCACCCCACCCTACCCCACTCCATCCACCGCACCCCACCCCAGCCCAAACCACCTCACCCACTACTACTACCCCAACAGCTACCCCTATTCTTACCCTACCCTGCCCTTTGACCTTGGCCTATCCTAGCTGGGTAGGGTAGGGTAGGGTAATTCATTGATCATCCATTATGTTTTAGCTCCATGCCGTTATCCCTTAACAACTGTCAGAACGAGTCTGATGTTTTCTAATCTTTGCTTTGTTCTGTTTCCAAAGGATCCAGGTCGTCGCATTGTGATTACGGTATTTACTTCGGTCAAAAACGGGACATGTGTGTGATCTTTATAATTTTGTACATTCATGTAACAATGTTTATGTTTCACTTGCGTAACCATCATGCCTCGATCATGCATGAAAAACTGGTCGGTGTCTTTTTTCTCTCTGTTCGTCTTACATTTTCGTTAATTAGAGGCTATTCAAAAAGAAAAAAAAATCTGACCAAGCTTCGCAGATGCACATGCTGATCTAGGCTCAGATGTACGGAATATCCTTTTTTATATGTATGTGCCAGTTTCCTTTAAATTCGCATTGTTTATGTGTATATGGTCTACAGCATGTAAAGAGCCTTTTATGTGGTATACAGCATGAAAGTAATTTTTATGGTATATTCGGACAGCGAATAGCCTGCCCATGCGTATCAATACGAAAACATGCCTGTTCAAATATTGAACATTTTACCACCAAAAAATAAAAAAATTTCAGATAAAAATTTTTGATATTTTTTCTTATTTCTGCTCAAAACAAAGAGGCGGTTCTAATGAATACCCACAATCTATGTTTTTGGGCAGAAATATGAAAAATAATGTATACTCCTGTAAACCCCGGTTTTACTATATTAAAGTGGGGCTTAAGGGGGTCAAAATTATATAGGCATGTTTTCGTGATGAGTCTGTATATACACGCCTTTTGTTGTCCACCGTCAATACCCTGGATTTTATAGAACATGAACGAATAGAGAAGGTCTAGATCAGCCTGCGCAGATGCACAGCCTGGTCCCGGCCTTCGCTATTCAAGAATGAAATGAGGGCTTTGCGCAGTTTGAACACAGGCTTTCTGATCATCTGTATTCAATTTCTAAGAATTTTGTAAACTGAAATAGAAGTCCCCGAACAGACTGCGCGGATGCCGAAACTTCGCTCAGCATATATGTTGAATACTTACTGTATGCCTGAAGACGAAAAAACTTCCGATCTCTTGGCAAATTCAGCAGACGACAACTTCTTTTCTTACTTTTTCCAGACAATATGTTTTGATATTTCATGCAGATTGTCTCCTAAGCATATTTTCTGGGAAAAATAAGAAAAACAGCATCAAATTGCCCAGAGAGTGGTAGTTATCTTCAAGATAATTTTTCTCACAAATACTCAATATTTTAAGTAATTAACTTTAAAAAATGAAACAAATTTATATTTTAGCTCATTTTGTGAAATGCATGTACTTTTACATCTGTCCATTCTCAGCCATGTTGTAATACAGTCCACTCTCATCATCTCAAACATTGTTAACTAAAACATCTCTGCTCAAGTCAGACTAAAAGAAGAGTAGTATTGGTTTGAGTATTGGTCTGCGAATTGGTTTGAGTTTTCTAAATCTTCTTTATATTTCAACTCCTCCTATCTCAAACTCCTATTATCTAAAAGCTAAAATTCTTGTGCCTTGGAGTTTGATATAACGAGATGGACTGTAAAATTTTGAGCCAGCGCATGACAAAACCTACAATAAGACTCGTGCGACCAGCGAAGACTCAGATCAGACCCAAGCTTTCTCCGTACGGACAGCGAAGACTCTGATCAGACTGGGCGGATGCCCAGGCTGATCTGTCTTCGCTGGGCGCACATGCAATTTTGTTGGTTTTGTTATGAGGTGGCTCTTTAATGTTTTCGTATGGATCGTATCAAGCGCTAACGTGTCTGGGGTATGTATTAACAGTGAAGGTCATGGTTTTGAGCATACACAGTCCAAACAGTACCGCTTACAGAATATTTGGCTACTGTAGAATGTATCAACAGGGAGAAAAGATCCGATGAAATTGTATGCCTGCGCAGATTAAGCCGAACCAGCGCAGTTCACATATTCTGCAAGACTCTTTTTCGCTTGACACGACGCATAAAAAGTTTGTTTACTGGCCCAGCGGGCAGATGAACTTCATACAACATCGCATTAACGTAGCTACAACGTAACTACATTTCAACGACGTCAATGCGACGTTGTATAAACGTCATGAACCCGCTGGTATCTGTTTTTACTAATGCTGTAGGTGGGTTTGGGGAAAGTAGCCTACTAAGAAGTTGACTGGCTGATGGAATTTCCTAGAAAAATTAGAAATGCGAAGTGGCTTTTTGATAAGGTGTAATGGAAAAGCTTTGTCATACGCAAAGATCACAGTTTCATGGAAAACTATTGTCATACGCAAAGATCACAATTCAGTGAAAAACTGTTGTCATACGCAAATATCACAGTTCCGTGGGAAACTGTTGTCATACGCAAATATCACAGTTCCATGGGAAACTATTGTCATACGCAAAGATCACAATTCAGTGAAAAACTGTTGTCATACGCAAATATCACAGCTCCATGGGAAACTGTTGTCATACGCAAAGATCACAGTTCCATGGAAAACTACTATCATACGCAAATATCACAGTTCCATGGAAAACTGGTCATATGCAAAGATCACAGTTCCATGGAAAACTTTGGTCATACGCAAATATGACAGTTCCATGGAAAACTTTGGTCATACGCAAATATGACAGTTCCATGGAAAACTTTGGTCATACGCTAACATCATAGTTCCACCGTGTGTCAGTGCTTTGTGTCATCAGGTCACAAGTTCGATTCTTGAGCGTGGATAATGGGATGTCCTGCCAGCATAGGATTTCTTGTCACATTTGAAGCAAGAACAGAGTTTGGAAGCATTTTCTCATATATTTCATTCTCCTTCTCTCTCCTTCCCTCTGGGAGTCGGTTGGACATGGCCGATCCATTGAGCCTCAGCTCATATTAACCCTTGAAGCGCTAAGCAAAATTGTAGCAGATGGTATTCATCTTTTTGTCTCCCACCTTTTCGTAGGAAAGTGAGGAGACATGACCTTTGCGTTTCCGTTCTTCAATGGCTCCATAGTTATGCTGACTGATAGTAGGTTTCTTGTATGCGCAACGCCTCCCGGTATTTGTAACCGATCTCCTTTAAACTGTGCATGTATACGTTTTGTATGGTCTGATGGTGTGCATGTGGCTTGGATATAATACTTAAATCATTTTGCCTATACTTTTCACATTGTGAAAGAAGTCATTCTGTAGTATTATGGGTGTCTTGTGTGCGCAACTCGTTCTTAACGAATCACTCTGAAATGTTGCAAACCTTTTCTACATGGTCTGAAAATATGCATGTAATGTGGATGCACGTGCATGTAATTTGGATGTATATGCATATGATCTAATACTCAGATTACTCAGATTACTTTTTGTCACTTTTTCATGTTGTAAATATTTGCCCAAATCAATGACTGTTTCTTAAAATACAAATAATTAGTCACTTATTGCTCTATGCTGTATGAAAATTCACGCAGGAACTCCAATGACCCATTGGTCATCAGCTTTGTTTGACGAAATATGCCATATGATCCCACACGTTGGATTATACAACGCACAAACCAAAGGGTCACTGAAAATCTTGAAGCGTCTAGGTGGTCAAGTAATCAGCGCACCTGATTTTGGATCACGAGGTCCCGGGTTCGAATCCCACTGGAGGAGGAATTCAGCTCAAGACTATATGACGCTTCATTACACAGAGATGTTCACTATTACCCCTCCATCGGCTCGATATTACTTAAATAATATTGAAAAGGACGTAAAACCCAAGCAGTCATCCTCACTACAAGACTCCATGCATGTACCAAAATCAGCCAGTCAACTCTTAGTAGCCAGTCACAAGCCTGGAAAAGATCAAACCTGGTTTGTTCGAAATACTGAGTGACCATCAAACCCCTCCACTATAAAATATCCGGAATAACCGGATATGTTGAAAATAACAGTTGAAGCAGCGGCTTCAAACAATATTTAACCCTTAAAGCGCCTATCGTAACGGCCTCTAAAATACTTAAAATAAATCTTTTATGTTGATATTTCATTTGAAAAGAAGGCATTTAAGAAGGTTCAAGGCTTTGCTGAAAGTACATCTTCTACAGTATGACATATCGTAATTTTATCATAATGTCATCAGAAATTCGATCTAGAAATACACCATCAAACGCATTAGAGAGCTGAACGGACGGACAAACATCTATTACATCCCATTACGAAAACATGCCTTTTCAAATATACTGAAAATTTTACCACAAAAAAAATTGAAAACTTTCAGATAAAAATTCTGATTTTTTTCATATCTCTGCTCAAAACATAGATTGTGAGTACTCGTTAGAACCGCCTTGACAAGGCGGTTTTAACGAGTGCCCACAATATCTGTTTTGAGCAGGAATAAGAAAAATAATGTATATTCATGTAAACCCCAGTTTTACTATATAAAAGTGTGGTTTAAGAGGGTCAAAATTATAAAGGCATGCTTTCATGGTGTAGAGAGCTACAACTGAAGTTGCCGGGCTCCACAGAACAGTCGGTAGTACGTCTGACTGCAGATCCAGTTCGAACCACAGTTAATTAATTTCTATGGCCATTCTCCCACTTCCGCTGATTCAGAAAAGGCAGTTATCAAGTAACCCATTATAGTCCGGAAACCCCTAAAAGCGTAATTGGCAAACAGTGGAAACCCAGATCAGACGCCGCGGCGTCTGATCAGTGTCCCCACTGTTTGCAAATAGTTTAGCCATTTTTCTCTAGGAATACCTAAATCTCAGCAGGACATACCAAAAATTGAAATTGAATTCTTCCAGTATATAGTGTGGGTGAGTCTATTCAGTCTACAATGAGTTAATGGCAAACGTATATATGCATAAAATACGGATTAACCGATTAGATGATTAAGCCTGCCCAGGAAAAAGCGAATAGGATAAATGTCCGGTTCGACTTTACCTTAACAGTGTTGACTTGGCCGTAAAACTCCAAATCGAATTTAAAAAAACAAAAAAAAAAAAAAAAAAACAGATTCTGTTTCACAACAACTGATACATCAGTCACAAATTCACGGAACAGTAAATTGAAGCTACTCGTATTTACGCAAATCAACCTAACGGTCAAAACAATGACGCTTGTTTTGCAGTCAATCATCCTACAGGTTTTAACGCTTGACATGCTGGGTAAAAAAAAAAGTAGACGACAACAAAATATGTTTCTTATTTTTATCAGAAAATAGGTTTTGCATTTCATGCAAATTGTCTCCCAAAGAAAAGCCTGTTTACCGGAAAAAAAAAGAAACACACACAAAAAAAAAAAAAAAAAAATCATCAATTTGTCGTCTGCTGAAATTGCCAAGAGAGTGGTTAATGTTCACGTAATGACAAAACAAAACTAGAAAACCAGTAAAACGAAGTTTTCAATCATATTGTACAAACACTTTATTACTTCGCGATCATGCATTAAAATCGTATGTTTACAAGAAGGCATCCTAGGGAGAACCGCAGTGAAATGTTTTGTAAATAAAAAAAAAAAAAAATAAATAAATAAATAAATGAATAAAAATAAATAAAAAATAAAATAAAATAAAGGAAAAAGTGCGACACTAATATATATCTCGGACATCATGAAAAGTGCGACATATTTCTCGGACATCAGAAAAATAGTGCGACACATTTCTCGGACATCAGAAAAATAGTGCGACATATTTCTCGGACATAAGAAAAAGTGCGACTCATTTCTCGAACAAAAGATAAAAAAGTGCGACATATTTCTCGGATGTCATAAAAAAAGTGTGTCATATTTCTCGGACATCTGACAAAAGTGCAACGTATTTCTCGGACATCAGATAAAAGTGCAACATATTTCTTGGACATCAGAAAAAGTTCGACATATTTCTCGCATGTCAGACATTCCGATTATATGGATCTCTATAAGAATTTGTAATGAGTGTGAATTTAGATTGTGTAATGGGTCAATAAATTTCAGGGGACTTGATACACTTGGAAGCTCTTCTGACATTTTTGGATCGATTGTTTACAATCGAACCACAGTAGTTGTCCACGAGATTATCATTGACAAATGAAATTAAACCGCGCGCGCGTTATACGGAATCCCGGCAACGGTTATTTATAGCCGCGCTATTATTACGAGCGTATCTCTGTGACGTCAGTGGGCTGTTGACAGAGGGTTATCTGTAAAACCTGGACTGGGACATTTGGGACCTTGGAAAATAGTGCAGACCAAGATCAGAACGCAACGACTGATCGGAGTCTACATTGTTTGCCTAAGTTATAGGGTTAAGGATTGAAGAAAACAGTCTTAAGGTTTCCGTTCAGTACCATTTTCCCAGCCTTCACTCAGAGACAGTCGACCCATCAATGCTGTCAGTGCTTTGATTAACATGGGAGACAATTTGAAGACTTCCTTGTTGCGTTCCCGCACAACAGGTCCCTTTTAAAAAGAGATAAAGTGGTCTACTCTAAAAAGAAATAACTTGCTCCCCTTTTAGACCCTTCGAAGAAAGGGTCCATACACTAAGAGGAAAGAATTTGCTCATGAATGGAGCAAATTCTTTCCTTATAGAGTAGACTCCTTGTCAGAATGGGGACAACAATTTGACAGAATTAATGACAGTTTTAACCCCCACGCCACCCCCACTCCCCTCGAAAATGTATCAGTCTCCTTTAAACAGGACATTATGGAAAAGAATCTACATTATTTCCTGACTATGTTTACATATATGTACTCTGTTGTGTTTGTGAATGGAATGCCTTTGTTAAACAGTAAGTACGTCGGTTCTACTACTAGACTGGAGTAGAAGGAAACATATAAAACATACCTTCTGACATGAGCGCCCAGCGATGATTCAGATCAGCCTGCGTATTCGCGCAGTCCGATTAGAATCATCACCGGGCGCATTTTGGATAGCAAAGGCTGCAAAGTTTCTTCATGCGGACAGCAAATACTCTGATCAGACTGCGCGGATGCGCAGGCTGATCTGAGTATTCGTTGGGAGCACATGTCAGAAGGTATGTTTTCTTACGTTGCTACTTATATCTAGATTCCGAGTCGCGATCGACGAATAACTCTTTTCCAGAGCCGGGGCCAGTGATATCGGAAAGCTTAGGACAGACAGAGATTTCGGCGCTTGCCCCTTATCAACCGCTTGATTCTCATCATACTCTGCTGGAAGATATATTCAAAACTGCCAGGGCTCTATTAGACACTAAAACGAGGGACGCTAAAAAATCAGCCGTTTCCGACCCGCCCACAGACGTTACTACCTTGAAAGAGAATGGCACTCTTGCCGCTATGACGGGCATCAGTACGGAACCCGCAGTACAAGTTCTTAAAGGTTCTGGTAGGTCAATTTTAACCCTTTATACCATGCGCACACTTCTAATTAAACTAATAAAAGACTGATTAGCCTTTATCATTACGAAAACACGCCTATTCAAATATATTGTAAATTTTACCAACAAAAACTGAAAATTTTCAGATAAAAATTCAGATATTTTTCATATTTCTGCTCAAAACATAGGGGTATACATTATTTTTCATATTTCTGCTCAAAACATAGATTGTGGGTACTCGTTAGAACCGCCTCGGCGCAAGGCGGTTCTAACGAGTACCCAGAGTCTATGTTTTTGAGCAGAAATAAGAAAAATAATGTATACCCTGTAAACCCCAGTTTTACTATATATACGTGGGGTTTAAGGGGGTCAAAATTATATAGGTATGTTTTCGTGATGTTGTTACATGTTTTATTCTCCTTTTGAGGATGTCTTTCCTCTTTCTTCGCCGAGGAGGGAGTGGGGGCTCAGCTAATGCCTGCATGTACGCCTCTTCATTGTACAGAACCTTTCATTATAACATTTCATTGTCTCGATATGACTGAAATAATGTTGAAAAGGAACGTAAAACACGAAATCTCCAGTATCATGCGATGCTCAAAAACAGCTTTAAAATAATGATAGAAAATAACAATAAAATAAACAACATTTAAATGGCATTTTAACGTTGAGTCTTGGTGGACGCCACGTCAACTAACGTTGACGGCGTCAAATGCAATTTATCTTATTCAGTGTTAAAAATTGCTGATCTGGGCGATTTTTTTTTTTTTTTTTTTTTTTTTGTTGGCAGTCATGCGTAAAGCCAAATCACGTGGTTCAACATGCTAGACAGTGTCTAGCACCTTTGTTATACACATTACGAAAACATGCCTATTCAAATATATAGAAAATTTCACTTCCAAAAATTAAAAATTTTCAGATAAAAAACTCAGACATTTTTCCTATTTCTGCTCAAAACATAGAATGTGGGTACCCGTTAGAATCGCCTCGGCGAGGCGGTTCTAACGAGTACCCTCAATCTATGCTTTTGAGCAAAAAAAAAAAAAAAAAAGGAGATCAAAATTATATAGGCATGTTTTCGTGCTGAGTAGAAGCGTCCGGGAGGCTGAGTGGTAAGCACTCCCGACGTCGGATCACGAGGTCCCGGTTCGAATCCCACTAGAGGCGGAGTTCATGTCATGATTGCGTTTCATTGCACAGACCCTTTCATTATCATCTTTCCGTCGTCTTGATATGATACGTGAAAACATTACGAAAACATGCCTATTCAAATACACTGAAAATTTTACCATCAAAAAATAAAAACTTTCAGATAAAAAAAATCTGATATTTTTCATATTTCTGCTCAAAACATAGATTGTGGGTACTCGCTAGAACCGCCTCGACGAGGCGGTTCTAACGAGCACCCATAATCTATGTTCTTGAGCAGAAATAAGAAAAAATAATGTATACCTCTGTAAACCCCAGTTTTACGATATAAAGTGGGGTTTAAGGGGGTCAAAATTATATAGACATGTTTGGCTTTTAGGGCTATTTCGGGTAAAGACGGACAGAGGTGTAAATACGGACAGATGTATCCGTATCCACATTACCGGTCGTCCATTTGTGTGATGGCAGCTAGTCCCTTACTTCTTGAAAGAGCACTTAATATTAATATAGAATCAGCTATTCACTTAAAAATACAGCCCTTTTTAATGGTGTTTCATTTTCATTTTATCGGGGGCACCCAAGCTGTGTTTTCTTTGGCCTGAAAACAACAGTGAGCTGGAAAATTTAAAACAATTAGTTTGAGATAGTTTATACTGACAATTCGTGTGCCATGTAAATATAACTTATCTACCTTGTATTTATTTTCACGGTGCTAAGATTCACTTTTATGTTACGGGGTAAAAAGTAAACTGTCCATAGTATACCGGCCGTTTTAGCACAACCGGAAAAATACGGACAGGTATGTTCTTGACTGGTTTTGAATCGACAAGCAACGCTGTTTTGAGCATTGCGAACGACTTCTTTGTTCCATCAATATATCTTAACAGTAGTTCCCTGGGTTAAGTTATATGAATTATTCAGATTCCATGAATTAAGTTTAACTCTGTCCGTATCTACCCGAATTTGGTCTACATTTCACGATTATATAAAGTAATCCGGTGTCCGTACTTTCTTAACGATTATCTGTATTTATAACGCTGTCTTTATTTTGCCTCTCTCTGACCGTACTTTCACCATCCCCGTTCGTATTTCACTGGATCTGGGTCATTTACCTTTATCCTGAGGTTTGTTTGCCCTTATAGGCAAATGTGCATGCAGCAAATTCAGGAGAAAATGAACTAGCATTAAGAAGCGATAACCAGTTGCGTGACTCCTGCACACCAGAAACACTGGCACTTAACCATTATCCTACTGAATAAATTAAGATGCCACGCCAATTTCTAGTTTTCAACCATCAAATTACTTGATAAAGATTGTATAAAAAAAATACATGCTTAATGGCAAACAGTGCAGATCCAGATCAGTTGGCTTCTGAAGCCAACTGATCTGGATCTACACGGTTTGCAAAGACAGGACATATCCAGGTTCAGCAGAACTAGGGTTAAAATTTCGTCCGTACGCGGATGCACCCAAAAGTGGTTCCAATCATAGCTCCGGACCCCCACCCCCCACCACCAAAAAAAAAAAAATAAATAAATAAATAAATAAAATAAACATGAGTATCCAGATGAATAATTTCTCCAAGAATCGTCCGGGTGGCTGAGCTGTTACCGCTCCCAACTTCGGATCACAAGGCCCTAAGTTCTCATCCCGCTGGAGGCGGAAGCCAGTTAATGACTGCATGTACATCGCTTCATTGTCAAAGCCTTTCATTGTCACCCGTCCATCATCTTCGATATGACAGTAATAATGCTTAAAGGGACGTAAAACACTTAACTATCGATTCTTATTTATCCACGAATACTAGTCTTGTGAAAGCATGTTGTGGGTTCTCTTTATAAGTGCATCGGCATGAATAAATGAATATCAAGATAAATATTTCAATTCTTATGAAAATATGTTGTGGTTACTCACTAGAAGCGCCTCGACGAGGCGCTTCTAATGAGTACCCATAACATGTTTTTTTGTTGTTTTTTTTTGTTTTGTTTTTTTTTGTGAAGTAAAAAAACTATACATTTGTGAGGTGAAAAAGCCGCCTCGTGTGGAGCTATGCAGGACTCCATATATATCTGATAATCAATTGAAAATTATTTCTAAATCACGACGTCTAAATTTAACCCTGATCCTGCTGAACCCGGATATGCCTTGCTGAACTGATCTGGATCTGCATTGTCGACATTTAGTATGTGATTTTGTATCAACAACCTGGATCATGCAAAGTCATTGGCTGACAGTTAGAAGTAGGCGTGGCATCTCAGTTTATTCACCATGACAAGGGTTAAGCCCTTTAATACTGACATTAAGTATTTAACTGAAAAATATTTGTTTGTTGTTGTTTTTGTTTTCTTTTTCAGCAAACGACCAGAAAGCATTATCCATTATTCCCGTTTTGTCGACAGGTCTATGTCAGCTATGTAGAGAGAGAGGCGATGTTGAGTGTGAGCGAAGGCTATGTTTCCAAGGAGACACCATGAAGAAATCTCTCTCATCCGACATCATATTGGAAACTTTGAATTTCGGCGGAATATCTGTATAAGATTTTTTTTTTACACAGCATTCCTTCCACTCCACATAACAATCCAAGGAAATGCGTACAAACGATTGCTGAGTTATGACTGTGTGTTTATGGCAGTTATAAAAAATATGTTCGAACCTTGGAAGTACATATTTGTTACTCTGATTCCAGTTTAAACCAATGTTTGCTGTATACGGGTTGTTTTCACTATTTTCATATATCATACAAATTCCTGTACTTAGTGCATAGAGTGTAGACCCTGGTCAGCGTTTTGTGGTATCTGATCAGGGTATAAACAGTTTGTCAATGTCCCTTTTATGGAATGCCAGACATAAACGCATTAATCCTTGTCCTGCTGAATAAATTAAGATGCCACGCGCACTTCTAGTTTTCAGCCAATCTGATAACTTGATCCGGATTGTTGCTATGAATTCACATACTTAACGGCAAATAGTGCAGATCGAGATCAGTTGGCTTCTTCAGAAGCCAACTGATCTGGATCTACACTGTTTGCAAAGACAGGGTATATCCGGGTTCAGCAGGAGAAGGATTAAAATTGGTCTAACCGGTGATGTATCTAAAACATATCGGTTGAATGACAACACATGTACATCTGTCCTAATATACTAACCCAAATCAAAGCACTGACAGCACTGGTGGGTCATTTCAGTGCAGGTTGGTAAAGTGGTCCTGAATACATCAGAGGTGCAAGTTACTTGCGAATGTATGCCCTGGACCCCTGCTCCTGTTGGCGCTCGTCATTTTGGTACAGAGATCCAGGGCAAAACGTTCGCTATCGCTGCAGTACTGAACGCAGCCCTGTTCCACATCGCAGGATCCCTATTTTGTAATAACAAGAAGAAAAGACAAGAGAATAACGCAGAGAAAAATTCTATTCTTTTCTTGTGTGAAGGCTAGAATCCAGTTTAAATTCAGAAAATATTACTACACGGATATGCCACCTTGCAATACTATGTTTAAAGATATGCCGTGATAGCTCTGAGTAATAGGACAGATAAGCCTTTGAGACCCAAATCAGACACAGCAGAACGTGGCGTCTGATCAGGGTCTACACTGTTTTCCATATATACAGCACTATTTTAGGCACATCAAGTGGTATTAGAATGAAAAATTTGGTAAGTAGATAAGCTGTCTCAATGCTTAGGGTATATTTATAGTTACTACGATAATTCACGTTTAATGTGCTTTATTTGAAATAACAGTGTGTATGTTCAATGTTATCTTTATTTGGTAACACCTATACCTGAAATAACAGTGCATATTTAACGTTACCTTTATTTGGTAACACCTATACCTGAAATAACAGTGTATATTCAACGTTATCTTTATTTGGTAACACCTATAGCTGAAACAACAGTGTGTATTCAGCATTATCTTTAAAAACTTATAACTGAAATAACAATGTGTATTCAACGTTATCTTTATTTGGTAACACCTATACCTGAAATAACAGTGTGCATTCAACATTATCGTCCTTCAGTTTTAAGACCTATTAATCTCTAAACGTAATATTACAAATAGCACTCAAACTATTACCACACGCATACGCACATGCACACACAAGTACTGATACATGCACATACACACATGTGTGTGTGTAGCAGGTATTTGCCGTTTGTGTGATTTGTCAGAATACACCGCGATATTACCGAAAGTCATAAGGTGTTTTTTGTTGCCAAGATTGCTTCAAGTGGCTTGTTAATACCGAGATGCAAACTCTTCATCCTCACGTTCCCAAAACCATTTCTTTTTAACGAATCCATGTACCTAGCAGTATCAATATCCCCATATCTCATCAATCCCTTTCTCTGGCCCCTTAGGGATTCTTCATAGTTCATCGTCGTAACAATTTTAGCACCGGGTTTCATGACTCGGTACAGCTCTTTCACTGCAGCGTCCATGTCTGGCCAGTAAAAATAACAGTTGCAATGAAACACACTGTCGAACACGTTGGCTTCAAAAGGCATCTCGGTAACGGAACACTCGTGCAGTACTATTTTGCCAGTATCCGCTTCATGTTTCCCTTTGTCCCTCAGTCCTAGTCTTTTGCTGGCCATTTTAACCATCGTTGGAGAAAAATCGACGCCATGAATTGAACCACTACCATCTAAAAGGGAAAATGTCTTATTAAAACAAGTATCAGTTTTCATAAAAAGTTTGGTCTACGCTTAGCACACTGTTTGTGCTAAGTGTAGACCAAGCTTTTTGTGAAAGCTTATACTTGGTTATAAATACTGTTGAGCAGTCCATGGTAAAAAAGCATTGGACCAGTCCATTACCTTTCATAAAGTGCTTCCGGAACACTATCAAACTCTAAGATCTTCTAGACAATAATGTATGCGAGTGGGGGTATTGTATTTCCTACGAGATTACATATACGCCCAGCCAAGACTGCTTCAAAACCATAACAAGACCGTCTGCTGAAAATTTTACCCAGAGTGCTTAGCATTAAATACGGTTCATGTACAAATGAACGACGCTGAGACATTCTAGGTTTATGCGAAAGCTAGGAGTCCGATAAGACTGTGCTGATGTAAGTGGTCAAAATCCAATTGTCCAACCAAGATTTACTTGCTCGAAAATTGACATTTTCTTATGTCTCGAAGAAATCATATGTTGTGGGTTTTCATTAGAAACGTCTCGCCGAGTCGCATTTAATGAGTACCCGCAACATGTGTTTTCTTCGAGAAATGCGAAATGTTAATGTCATAGTCTGGGTACTCTTCTTAGCTAGAACTTTAAAGTCATTGTCCCAGGACAAGTAAATTGAAATGTCTTACTTGTCCTAAGGGTAATGGGACAAGTTGGAAAAGTCGGACACGGTATCTCCACAGCCCTGTATGAACCCAAATGGAATACAATTGACCTTGACGACATATATTAGCCTCGCTACCCGGCCCAAGTCATTAGGTTCCGCAACATTTCATAAATGACCTCAAGGAAAGAGAATAATTGTTCATTCATTATTATTATAAACTATTTCTTCTGGTAATGGTTACTTTGTGAAGTAATTAAGTGTAAAATTGCCAGTGTTGTTACACATCGTTTCAGATATCAACCCAGCGGGCATATGGCGTTTCAACAACGTCGCCTCAATGTCGATATAACGTCATGACGTTGCATTGACGTTGAGGCGACGTTGTAAAACTTTATGTGCCCGCTGGCAAGCTACACAATTGAAAATGATCCTCAACATCAGAAAAGTACTTTCGGACATATGTGCCCTGAGAAGATTTATATCAGCCTGCGCCTTTGCGCAGTCTGATCAGAATCTTCACTGTGCGCATTGCTGGATAGCCTATGATGCAAAGTTTCTTCATGCGGACAGCAATGACTGATCAGACTGCGCGGATGCGCTGGCTAATTTAAGTCTTCGTCTGGCACACATGTATGTTTTCCCAAGTTGCGGCTCAAATAAAGCAGACTCAACCTTTGATTTTTTCAAAAGCTGCCTCCAACCCTATCCCAGGTCCGAAGCCCACCTCCAGTACGTTATCATTAGGCTGAATTTCGCACAGCTCCACGGCGTTCGTTTCATGATACGGATGGTTGCGAAGCAGGAATTTCTGAAAAAATAAAAAAGTAAACAAGATTATAAACTACAATTTGAGCCGGGGCATAGCATTTTCTACAACATTGCAGATTCAGGTCAGCCTGTGCATGTGGACAGTCTTATCTAAATCTTCGCATGGCATTCTGTGGGCAGCGAAGAATCCAAAGCGTCTTCAGACGGACAGCTAAGGCTCTGATCAGACTGCGCGGATGCGCAGGCTGATCTGAGACTTCGCTGGGCGCACATGTAAAAATTGAAGGAAATGCTGTGCCCCGGCTCATTTGTGAAGGGAATGGATTCAGCGTAATTTTGTTGCCTCTAGTCTGAATAACGATCTACTCAAATAGTATAAATGTAAACAAATTTCTCGCCTTCGATTTAGAGAAAATCCTTTTTTCAGAAGGGGCTTGGAGTGCAGGAATGCTAACGAAAGTCGTCTGCCTTTAAAATGACCGAAAAATCCAACCAAACGTATCTAGGCTACTTAAAGGGTAGATTCAAGACCAGTATAAGAAAATGAAAAGGATATTTTTGGAAATATTGGTCAAATGGCGCAGGGAAACAAGGATCTTTTGAATTTGGCGGACTGGGGCGGAAAGAGCTAGCCATAAAAACTCTACACCAGTTAAAATGGGTTTCACAGCTCATTTATATATATTCTTTTTTTTTTTTTTTTTTTTCGGGCAATCTTCACGCACAAAAGGGTCATAGAAGGCAATTATCTTTAATATATATGCCATGCAAAAATGTGTCTTCGGCATATGCACGCAGTCGGATCAGGGCTTTCGCTGTCCGCTATAGAATGTATCAATGGAGAGCAAATGCCCGGATGAGACTTTGTGCATGTGCGGGACAAATCTGAATCTGTGCATTTCGTGCATGCTGGAAGACACATTTTCGTTTTATCGCGATTATAATTCGTTTCTGATGACAATATAGTTAAATTAATCTATAAGCATAAAATATGTCTAATAATAAAGATTTTTTCATTAATTATATAGCACTTACAGTTGCTATCCAGCCGCCAAACCCGCCTTCGGGTTTCCTACAATTTCTGGAAATCGTCTCGCCCATTGTACTTGGTTCAGTGTCATAAATGAAAAAAGTAACTACATTGTACAATGTTAATACATTTACATCTCCAAACTATTTTGTTTAGTGTAATTCCATAAGCAAACACAAGATTGTTACCTGTCAGTATACATCAGAATAAAAATTACGCGTTACTTTCGATTGCCCGTATCACCGAGGTGCCAATCACATGAACTTCCAACTAATTTCTGACCCGCCACCGAGTCACTGTGGTATGTGTGTGTGTGTGTGTGTGTGTGTGTGTGTGTGTGTGTGTACTTTGTGGGGGGGGGGTGGGTAGGGGGAAGTTGGGGGGGAGTGGATATGCCAGAATGCCCGAATAATTAATTTTTATTTACATTTTGTTTTCCTGTTTTTGCTTGGTGATAAAAAACATTCATTTCTCGATGAAACTAAACAAGAGACCCATGGGTCACGATTCGCTCACCTCAGTAGCATTTGCATGTTTGAAGATGCCATGCAGCATTCTTGCCGTATTGCCAGAGCAACTAGGACAGAAGTTTGACCATGTCGTATAAAGGTCAAAAGTCATCCTAGGATCATCATTTGAACAGACTTGGTTTACCTTGCGCCCTATTCAGCCTCAAAGGGGAAGAAGATTTTTAAATGTTTGTTTTTTGTTTACCATATATGGACATGGCAGCCATTTGTTCAACAGTGCAGCTCCACTGGAATAAATTGACAATACCCCTTCGACATTAGGCCCCATATGAATTCTGGTGAAAATTGGTCGAGCGGTTTTAAGAGAAGACATTTCAAGATTTCACACACACACACACACACACACACACACACACATACATATATATATATATATATATGGACAAGGCAGATAACCCCCAGGGGATAAAGTTTTGGTTATATTGGTTATAACTAAAACGTTTTACTTATTTAATCATACTTTGAAAGTTTCGGCCATTAGTCTTCAACACATTTTCAGAAAATAATTTTTCAACATTTTGTATATGGGGATGCAAATCTGACATTGCCGTAAAAAAGCAAAGGTCACCTTAGGATCATCAGCTGAACAAACTTGCTAGACCTTAAGTCCCTGATGATATGTATGCAGATTCAGCCTAAAAGTTTTCTTGGTTATAGAGACGAAGATTTTTGAATGTCTTTTTTAACCATATATGTCATGGCGGTCATCGTCTTCAGTGGTGTGGAATCATTTGAACAAATTGTCAATATGCCTTTGACAGAAGATCTCATGTGAAATCTGGTGAAAATTGGTCAAGAGTTTTCAGAGAAGACTTTTAAAGATTACATGATTTTATACATGTGTATAGCCCAGGGACACAATTTTGATTGTAACTAAAAGGTTTTCCTACTTTAATCATGCATATATCGTAAATTTGAAACATTAGTCTTTAATATATTTTGAGAAAATGATTTTTTTTCAACTGTTTCCCTATACAAAAGTAAAAAAAAAGGGTCAAAAGTCATGCTAAGACCATCGTTTGAATAAATTTGGCAGACCGTGAGTCCCCAATACAATATGCCAAGATTCAGCCTCAAAGTTTTCTTGGTTCTGGAGAAGAAGACTTTCAAGTGTTAGTTGGCGGATACAGTGAGTTCGGTCACTGTGATACTGGTGTGTTACAACTATACTATTCGATTTATTCAACGACAAAGTCAGTTTCTGAATCACATCTCTTCAAACAAAATTTCCAAGAACTACAATCGCTATTTCCATATTATCAGCACATCTACAGCGTTGGATGGCTCGGTCGGTAGAGCATCGGAACGGTAAACCGAGTGTCATGGGTTCAAGCCCAGGCTGTACGTTTTTTCTTTTTTTTTTTTTTTTTTTTCTTCTTTTTTTTTTTCATCCTGCAACACTCTGATTAAGTTTTACGAGGTTTGATTGACCTGGGGAAAATTTCCCGCCTGTTTCGCATTCTATTCCCGCGATTTGTGTACATCGGAAGCAAAAGACAAGCTTGACTCTTACTTCCAGTACCTTTTTTTTTGACATATAACAGCCCTCCTTGATTCCGGACAGGAGAATATATAGTGCACGGGTTGTCGTTTGTGTGTATGGTGCAAGGGAGGCAACTTTGTGTAATATATTTCAAATTATCATTGTGTTGTATCCCCTGTACCGTATAAAATACAAAAACGAATATGAGCGTCTCGAAAGTGAATTAAAATATGTTAACCACACCCAGCGGGCGCGTGACATTTATACACGTTGTATTAACATTGATGCAACGTCTTAACATTGCATCGATGTTAATGCGACGTTGTATCAACGCCATGTGGCCGCTGGGATAAAGTAAAAGAGGAGAGAGGGAAAGAGAATTTCACAACAGCATGCTTTTTATCATCTTTTTCTTTTTCTTTTTCCATTGTATGCTGCTAATGAAGATTTACGAACAAAACACATATGACGTCATGAAAAAAAAAAAAAAAAGATCCTTTATAATAAATTTCAATGTAATTCTAACATTAGATGGTGATAAATTTATCCAGCAAGGCCATATCTCTGCTAAGACAGTCAAAGAAAAACAGATAAGGAACAAGCAGAGATTTCAAACAAAAACGCGTAATTTCAGAGATTGCTCAGATCAGACTGCACGGATGCGCATGCTGATCTGGACCTACGTTGTCAGCAAATTGTATGAGAGTCTTTATCGTGCGTTACGCATCTCAAATGTGTGTTCGGCCCGCGGAGGGATCCTCTATACACTGTACAAATTTCCCGTAGATTTTACGGTAAATATTGGCAACTGGCTGCCAACGCCATTACCGTATATTTTTACGGGGTGACAAAGTTTGAGGGAGGGGAGAAGGAGTAGAACTTTTGCAGAAGTTACCTCGTAGGATGGGGTAAGGATGTGGAGCCTTAAGATACGGCGCGGTAGCTCATATACTTACTATGTCCTATAAGTTAGCTGCGTTGCCCTACACTGCCCTGCCATGCGCAATTATTACTGTAATAATCTACAAAGGCCCATAAAATTTACCAGTATTTACCGTAAAGTCTATGGGATTTTTTTACAGTGTATCTAATCAGTGAAAGAGCACAGTAAAACAGCATATGTAATCACAAACATTATGCTGAAGCAATATAATCACAAACATTGTAAAGAAGCAAAGCTCAATGAAGTCAGAGCTACATTCGAGTTCCGATAAATCTTCGGGCCAAGGTGTATAGTTCCCTCTCTTTAAATTTCATGCATCTACTGACTGTGAAAAGATCTTCACAAAAATGAGTGACTGAAACTTTATTGTAGTTACTGTACAAGAGTTCATTCATATTGTAGTCATGGATGAAAGACGCATAGAATATAGAGAGAAATACGAGCAGGGTTCAAACTAACTTCAGGTGTCTCTTCCACTGAGCAATTTGGTTTTACCCACCCATCAGATTATATATGGTTAAACGCGCGAAATACATAAAATTAATACCTCGTTAACCCATTTTAGTCTGAATACTCACAAAAGGATAACAGGCAGGCAGTGCAGACCCAGATCAGACGCAGTATTGTTTCCACTGTTTGCAAATAGTTTAGTCACCTAAGTCACATTGAAAATCGATTGAAATTCGACTCTTCCCATATATAGTGTGGGGTGAGTTCATTCAGCCTACATTTGGTTAACTTCATAAAAAATAAATCAAATCGTTATAGAGGGTAGCAGTCTTAAATCTTTTGGAATACACATACATACATATAGACTTACGGCCGACAGCAGAGAAGAAAGAATTTTTGCTCAAACATGCCCACAACGATTTAACCCTTAAAATAAATATTGCTTAAGCCAAAGTGCCATGCGAATTTGTAGCAGACAACATTCTCTTTTTTATCATTTTTAGAGAAAGTAAGGCTTTACATTTCATGTGAATCGCCGCAGATTCACATGGAATATCAAGTCTTATTTTCTCTGAAAATTGAAAATAATAATAATAATAATAATTCAGAATGTCTTCTGCTCTATGATCGACACTTTGAAATATATATCTTATATTTCCTAGCAAACAGGCTTTGACATTTAATGCAAAATGCCTCGATCCTAAGATTTGTTTTTCTTATTTTTTTCCCAGATAAAATGTTTTCATATTTCATGAAAAATGTCTCCATAGTCTACTTTCTCGAAAAACGTAAGAAAAATACTGTTCTTTGCTGAGCCCAGATAATGGTAAAGGTTAAAATTGTTTACTATATGATAAACTGACAATATACAGTACCCCATTTGAATAACTGGTTTTTAAATTACATACTAAGCATTGGTGACCTAAATTTAACCCATAAAAGGGACATTGGAAAACAATATAGACCCAGATCAGACGCCATAGAAACGGCGTCTGATTAGGGTCTACATTGTTGGCATTAAATATAGAAATTTCTGTTAAAAGCAATGATAATCAAAGGACTGATAGTCCTAAGAGTCTGCTAGCTTGTAAAGTATTGTGGAGTGCTGTGTATCTTCTATGCAAACACAATACATGCAAAGAAGATAGGTGGCATTCCAATGTTACAAATACTACACCACAGGATGGAGCTCTATGGAATATATCAAGCATCTGGGCATTGTACTTCCTGAAAAGTAGACTTAAAAACTCTAATAAATGTACGTCAAGCGAAGATTGCATATGGGTTGAATGAGAAAGTCATAGCGAGTGCTGTCTCTAAATCAAGGAAAGGATATTCCACTGAGGATATGATTTTTTTTTTCACTTTCCAGTGATAATGCTGGTTGTCAAGTGAAAAAAAAAAATCACATGGCTCTAAATAGTCATGATATGTCTTGGAATTCTTATTTGCATACTTGTATAATTTATCTCCTGCAAACAGAATTTCATTCATGTTGTTCACATTCCACATGTTGGTACAGATCCTTTTCTGTATAGCTTTCACCAAAAATACTAAACAACATGGTAGGCATTGACGCCCTCTTGAATCAGGACTAAATATCTCATCTCCTTGATGGATACTTCCTTGCAATAATACAGATGCATTTTCTTGTAGATTTATATGATTTGATGGACCTGGATTTTGCTCTATATCCATATTTTCACACTTGCTTACAAACCAGTGGCTTCATCCAATATTAAATTTATATTCAGAGACAAGGCTTTGTGAGAAAATTTACTATTCCTTGAAAAACAACCAACACGAACACTCTGTACTATATGCTTTCACTATCAATTTCTCAAAATCAGTCAGATGGAAATGCATTCTACTTGTTTTAATGTATAAATAAGAATGGGTCTTTACTGAGGCATCTGTCTGAAACAGATATGCATAAATAATCTAACCATGGACTGAAAAACTAGATACAATTATTTCTCTTCTGTTTTGTTTCTTACTTCACAAAAAAAAATCCATTTTATTATCTGCACATATAGGCCAATGCAGTGATTGGAGTAATGAACCTTTTTATTTTCCAATGAAGTTTATCACCTGATTATTTATTCCAAATGAGTGTATCTCCAGCAGCAATTTCCAATTTCTAGAATTATTAAAGTTCAACTCTAGATGTGCTCCAATTCATACAAAATCAACACCTGATGTAGCTCCACGATTATTCTAGTACAATTTTATAAATTTACTCTATCAACTGATTATTAAGACAAGAGCAGATTAAATAAATTTGAAATGGCTATGTTCAGTCCAGATTAGTGTTAATAACTGATTGTTATTTGCTAGTGCTTCACCTAAGCATCAACAGATTAGCCCGACCAGCTATGCCTACCCTTTTCAAGAGATTTTCAGATGTCCAAAAAAGAAGGGTCATAAACCTATAAATGGGCCAGCAGTCGTAAAACAACTCCGTGTCACTGAGGTGTGAATAAAGTTATTTCATGTAAAAGAAATGAATTAAGTGCCTGATTTCTTGCTATATTTAATATCGAATAAGTAGATTCTGATATGTAAATACTGATACCTTTCTTTTCGTTCAGCTTCCGTTGCTAAGCACAACATCAAAGATGGCGAGCGGTCTTACTAATCACCCCATGGCACCCCACGGTACCCCATGGCAGCCCACGGCATCAAAATATATGGATATTTATCATAAAATATGTTATAGATGGACAAGTATACTTTTGCAATACTCGTCTTCATCTTAATAAACAGGGATTTATATTGATTATGATGACTTGTGTTTGATTTATAATATTATGTCTAAAACTCTCGTATTTTTTTCGCCCCATGGCATCAAAATATATGTATATTTACCATAAAATATGTGTTTTAGACGACAAGTAAAAGTTTTGTAATACTTGTCTCTATCTAAATAAACAGAGTATTTATACTGATGACTTGTGTTTGAACTTGAATATAAAATGTAATTTTAAGTTAAAACTTATTTTTGATAGACTATCAACTTACACCATTGGTCTCTTTGCTATATTTTAGCGTCAGTTTGAATCTTGGTGTTTAGGCGCCCCGAGATAATCGCTTGAAGTAAGGTTAATGTCTTAAAAACAAATTTGGATATATAAAACTAATACCCTGGTGTAATTTCAGAATTCAGTTAATAAATACAATGAAATAATTTAGTGCCGTGGGGTGCCTTGGGATATCGTGGGGTGCCATGGGGTGATTAGTAGGACCCCGTGCCGAATTAACGCCTTGACAAAAGTAGCGCGTGTATTACTACACCGAATTTTGAAGTCTATGTTTCAAATTGCATTATCTAAATCGATTTCAGTTACAGTTATGTTAGCGAAATAAAAAAGCCATACAAAATTCCGCTGCTTCACATTCAGTTCACCGTAATAGTGCCGCACTGCGTCTGATTAAGAAGTAGTGCGCGTATAAATATACGCATAAATAGCTGTGATGAGAATCCGCTCGTAAAACCCCATGCGATTGCAAAGAGCCTGCTAGCTGTCGCTAGCAGACTCAATAAAACCTGTTAAAAGCAATTATCATAAAACACACCAGATACCACTTTAATTGGGAATAGAACTATCCAAAGAATGGCTCTCTTCTTAGGTAATTATAGGTACACTTGAAATTCTGACATTTTTATAAGGGAGACAAGTTTTATGAACTCCTGTCTGCTTTTCTGTATACCAAACCTCTTCTGAAGGGGGTCTACTTTAAAAGGAAAACACTAACTCCCTAAGCCCCTTTTGAAAGGGGTCTACTTTAAAATGTAGCGGGAGCAAATTCTTTCCTTTTAGAGTAGAACCCTTCACGAAGGGAGGCAAAACAATTTTGACAGAGTTATCTTCCCAGAGTATCAACTGACCTTAAAACATCATCCGGGTTTTCACATATATGCAAGACATGAATCGCGTCTGACTGTAGATCCAGGAATCGCAAGTTCGATTCCAAGCTCGGCCACATATTTTTTTTGTGGAGCTTGATCATGAAATCATTTCTACGGTCATCCACCAACCCCACTTCCACTGATTCAAGAAAGATAGCTGTCAGTAAATGTGCACAAGTACTGGTTAGCTGCCTACCCAGGAAAAGTGTGAGTCAGTTAGCTGACCGGTTCGATATGACCTTAACAGTGTTGACTGGGCCGAAAAACTCAAACGAACAGTATCTCGGGTAAGGAAAAGGTTCCATTTTTTATCCGTAGTTTATTATTGTCTACAACTACTGATTTGTGCATTTATTTATCAAATTATCCTAGAAAACACACAACGTAATAACGTCTGTTCTACGTCACTGCGACGTAATGACGTCGCAGCGACGTCTAAATGACGATATTTCAACGTTGTGTGTTTGCTGGGATATAACAGATTATCTTTTGAAGGTTATGTTTTATCGGGTAAACAATTAGCAACTGTTGGTGCGTTATAGATCAAAATATAACCTTGTCCGGTGACCTGGAGCTTCTGGTTCCCAGCTGTATTACGTCAAATAGAAAATTGAAACCAGAAGTCACACGTCACAAGATTTTATTTTATTGTCAGCGGTGACATCAGTGTATATCTGATGAAAATAAAAGTGGTATCAATCACTAGTGAATTGATATCGTATCATTTCACTATAGTGAATGATACGATTTATATTTTCACTCTTCGCTTTGGACGACTTCGGTTTTCTTCACTGTTTCAGAAGTGGATGTTACCTCCACTTCAGATTTTTGAACACCTCTAACTTCTTTGTTTCTGAACTAAACTATCAAGTATTGGTATGCATTTTCTTAGTTAGAATGTAAGGAAAATTATGGTATCAAAATTATTTTGATTCGCCGAAACTTTTTGTTTTTTGTTTCTCCAGCGGTTCACATGTTAAGCACTGAGCGTCGACGCCATGACGTTCATGTTACTTATGACGTCAGAAACGCGCATTGACGCGTGAACAATAAAATAAAAAGAAAATTTACTCTTTTTCAGTGAATACCATAAAAATTTTCATCTCGTGTAATGAAAACATTCAAATTTTCATTCGTGCTTCGCACTCGTGAAAATACTGATGTTTTCATTTCACTCGATGACAATATTTATGGTATTCACAGCAAAAGAATAAATATCCTCTATGTATTCATACCAATGGAAGCAAAAGGTCGAGTGGTATAGAAAGCCATGACAGCATGTGAAAGTTGGTAAACATTTGATCGAATTCATATTTTACTGGATCAGATTTATAAATCATTAGGTGGTGGAGTCATAGTATTGGGTGCTGACAACCAACTATTGTATGCACTGGTTAAAATATTTGGTCGGCATAGCATATTATTCAATCAACTGCATACAGCAGTTGGTATTGGTGCCATAATAATGGACGCAGCTGACAAGTTATTGTGTGTACAAGTTATAATATATATATATATTTTTTTTTTTAAATAACATAGTATTAGATTCATTCATTTATACGACTCTGTGCAATAAATATAATAGTTGGTTCAAAGACCATTTAAGGTCAACATGTGCAAGCTGGTAGACGCAAAACTCAGAAAGTTTGATTCGTTAAAATTTTACATGGTCGAATTAATATTTTACTGGGTCAAACCATAAATTATAAGGTGGTAGCGTCATAGGATTTGGTGCAGCCGACATATTGATGTATGCATTGGTTATTATATTTGGTCAGTTTACCAGTTTATTTAATTAAATACAGTCAAACCTGTGTTAAGCAAGCACCTATGGGAAAGCCAATAACTGTTTGCTTAAGATATGTGCTTGCTTAATACAGGTAGATTTTCACTTCTCTGCCTTTAATAGTGGCCTTTAAAGGCAGGTGACTGCTTAATACAGGTGGCTTTTGGGCCAGGTTTGACTGTATATATAACACTT
Organism: Anodontia alba; assembly: GCA_964016985.1. NCBI lineage: Eukaryota > Metazoa > Mollusca > Bivalvia > Lucinida > Lucinidae > Anodontia > Anodontia alba. The sequence goes on along the minus strand of OZ024836.1, from coordinate 53,238,205 downwards.
GATGTTGGTGTCAAAGTATTGGATGCATTCGTCATAAGACACTGGCACTAGAGGTACTAGCTGGATTAGATGCTACACGAATCGCCCAGATTTAACAATGAAGTCCCGCACCTGTGAGAAAAGGTTTACATTTTCTTGTAATGAGTAGCTTGTTTTACCATACATTAGGTCTTTGAGCGAATGACTGTCAAGATCTTGAGGCAAATATCTGTGCCTTGCAGCAGAGTAATTAGGACAATTAGGACAATGGAAAAGAAAATGCTTTGCACTTTCAAACGCTCCACAGTGACAAGAGGGGCTGGCAACGATATGCTTGCGGTAAAGGCTCAGATTTCAGTGAACTACATCCCATGCGTAGTCTCGCGTGGAGGATTTGGCCTATGCGATGGCCAGCATTGAAGTATTTTGATGGTCTTTGCATGTTTCTGTTGAGTAAGAATTTGAAAATTGATAAGGATGTTGCATTTTCTATTTCCGTCGGCAGGTTGTTCCAAGCTCGAATAGTGGACGGGAAGTATGAATCCAGCAAAAGATTTGTATTTGTCCTGTAATTCTGTATATGATCTGAGTTGCGGAGACTGTACCTTGTTGTTTCCTGTACAGTCGGGGGTATGAGATCAGCAAGATAATTTGGAGCCGATCCATGCAAGATCTTGTAAAGAACTACGAGTTTGTGCTTATTTCGTCTGCTTTGCAGGGACTCCCAGCCAAATTCTCTGTACAAATTGTCGATGCTGCATAGTTTTGTTGCCCCTGTTATTATTCTTGCTGCTTCTACGTGGATTGCATCTAGCTGCTTTTTGGTTTCCATGGAGCAGTTATCCCATACAATATCACTATATTCAATAAGGGGACGAACAAATGCGATATACATTTTCTCGAGAGGTTTTCTACTGACCCTAAATTTCACATTGTTGTTTTTTTATCTGTTACATTAAAAATTTATTAAACTGTTAGTATACCCTCGTCCCATATCTCTATGTAAACATGAACAAAATTTGCGCCGGTACTTAGACGTTTACGTCTAAATATTTTATCTCGTTTTTATTAATACTTCAAACGAAAATATGATAGCCACACAACCAATGTGTACACAAATCGTGTCAAAAGTTTTGTTTTCTTTTCTTTACGACAGAATATTTTAATAATTGTACACGAAGGTCAATTCAAGACAGGTTTTTTTCTAATGTGAATGTTTTTTTCTCATAAAGACACATGTTTACGGGCAGAAAAGAAGTACTAACAACCACTGTACATAACCTTGGTACATTTTTTTTATCATAAGCGGATCCGAAGGGTGTTAATGGGGGTGGGTAGGGGTTGAGGTGGGGGGGGGGGGGGGTCGGGTTCAGTTGAACCCCCATTTTACTACCTGTTTATGCGTGTAAAATTGTTCAGTGAGTGGCTGAGTGGTAACAGTTTAGACCCTGATCAGACGCCCCATTATGCGGCGTCTGATCTGGGTCTACACTGTTTGCTCAGTCCTGGCTGTTAGAATACGTAGAGAAAGTACGGTAATTTGGTCAAATCCAATACCTTCAGAAATCATCCTGGATCCGCCCCTGTTTATTGTTTACAGCCAAGCCGTAGCATGAATACCATTATTTACTACCTTTACTCTTTACCATACTTATCCTGAAATTTGAACAAGTGCATTTTACTTTTCTGATGATACCAGAAAGCATTCTACATAAATCTATAGCGGGCCGTTATCGGTTTATATAGATTTATGTAGAATGCTAGCTGGGATGGGTCTGAAAACTGCTGGACTAGTGGTGAACAGTGTAGACCCAGACCAAACTCCGTGCTTTCGGCGTCTGATCTGGGACTACACTGTTTGTTTTGATTCAAGAAGGACAGCTGTCAGTTTCTATCGAAAGACTGTGCTCAAGTACTGGTTATCCGCTTAGAGGACTGTAGTTTGCACAGTAAAAGTGTGATTAGGTAAACTGACTGGCTCGACATAAACTTAACGGGTTGGCAGGGCCGTAAAACCTCAAATCAAACACTATTTGCTCAGGTCTGTTTGCCCGAATACTGTATGAAAAAATGGTGAAATGACCTTATTGCACTAACTGGGAAAAGCGAAGGCACGAATCACAGCCTTTTCCCCATGTAGGGAATATTGTAAAATATATTGGTGAGATCGGACTGCAATGATGCGCAGGATGATCTGGGCCTTCGCTGTTCGCACATGCACTGAAGCCCTTTTTTATGTATGGTGTACCAAAGGGATCAAAAGCAGTGGTATCGCTGCACTGATAAATTTTACCAGTGCACGGAGTGCGCGAGTATGTGTATGATAGCATATGTGCTCGAAATCTTAGAATATATAAGGACTTTGATTATGGATCTGAATTTCTCGAATAAGTAAAATGTAGCATATTATTCTCTTCTTTTGACCTTTTGACATTTTCTTTAAAAATTTCCATTATTTTTTTATTATTATTTTGATATTCGTTTTTTTTTTTTTTTTGTTTTTTTTTTTTTTTTTCTAGACGAGTTTCTCCTTTTTTTCTCCGAGAGTTTTTTTTTTCTTTATATTTTTATTTCGCCATAACCAGTTTTCCTTAACTTTTTTTTTCTAAAAATATCTTGCATTTTTTGTCTTCATTTTTTTCCAATCAATCATTTTTAGCCATTTTTTCTCTAATCAGTAAACCCATCCAGACCCATATACTGATGGATTGTGCGGACCACGATCAGACTGAATTGAACGCACAGTCTAATCTGAGTGCGTTATCAATCGGCAAACCTCGTATAATTCCGTAACTTACATCCGTGAACCAAATGACATGAGATAGGTACATTTTCTCACGATGTGACAAGAAATATTTGTTAAATGGTGTCACTACAATGTTAACCATCTGAAGCGTATTAATTATTTTGCTCCGAGGAAATTGTACCGCTCATATGACCTGGATTGACAAGATAAAACAAGTAGCGAGAAAACAACTTAATATCTCAAATGGCAAACAACCCAGCTAGCATTCTTTATAAATCTACAGCGGGCCGTTATCGGCCCGTCAGCTACCCTGACGGTCCGATAACGGTCCGTTATAGATTTATAAAGAATGATTCCTGGGAGCTACCCCTTCCCGAGCCCCTATTAAATAATCCTGGACCCGACCTTGCAAGACTAGCGTTAAATGATTCGGAAAAAAAATAAGAGGAATTGTAGCGCTTTCATGGGCGGCAGCACTGTCATAATTGGCTTGCCTGTCTTCTGAAAAGGGGTCTACTCTAAAAGGAAAGAATTTACTCTTCTTTCAGAGTTGACTCTTTTTCAGAAGATATTTGGTGTGGAGAAAAGCAAACACGAACTTACAAAAGTTATATCCCTTGCAAAAAATGTACCAAGTTTATACAGTCCTCTTAAATAAACGTCAAAAAGATTGCCTTTGGAAACAAAGAACACACTACAGATCAGAAAATGGGAGTCTCGGTTTTATTGAGACTCTTCATAAGCAGTAATGAAGTTTGCAACACTGCTTACGCCCTCTAGCGTATACGTGAGCAGAACTCAATTTTCAAATGTACCATAATGGGCCCAATGATCCCAAAGGAAATGAAATATAATCTGCACTATGGTAAAGTACGGGGAGACGTTCTACCGCCGCCACACGGCACTAATACCAGCTGCAGCCTGCTGTTCAAATTTGGATACAGTCGATCAATGGCTCGAACACCTTTGGGACCATGGAAATTTGTTCGAGATATTGGAAGTTCGAGCCACTGAGGGTTAATCATGACGCCAGGTCAGGAAGCAAATGGCGATAATTTAGGCAATATGTTTCGGTCTTCTAGACAATCATGGTATGTTGTGTGTTCCAATTAAAATCGCATCGATAAGGCGATTCTAATGAGTACACCCAACGTACAATTTCATGACAAAATAAGAAAAGTTCCTTAAACATTTGTTTTCTTGAGCTGTCGGAAGAATTTCGTAGAGAGTCCAAAACGAGTTCAACTTAGCCATAGTAAACGAGCCATTGGTGTTCGAACTATTGAGGCTCAACCATCACGAAAACATGCCTATATAATTTTGACCCCCTTAAACCCCACTTTTATATTGTAAAACTGGGGTTTATAGGGGTATATATTATTTTTCTTATTTCTGCTCAAAAACGTAGATTGTGGGTACTCGTTAGAACCGCCTCGCCTCGCCGAGGCGGTTCTAACGAGTACCCACATTCTATGTTTTGAGCAGGAATATGAAAAATATCAGAATTTTTTATCTGAAAATTTTCCTTTTTTGGTTATAAAATTTTCAATATACATTTGAATAGGCATGTTTTCGTAATGTGTAATACAGGACGGAAGCGTATCATTCTTGTTCACCCTTAAAGGGAAATTTCAGTAAATTCTGAAGAGGGTGCCAGTCACAACATTCCAGAATATTTTCATTTTTCCCCTCAGTTTCCTTGGGATAATTGGGCCCGCTCTGACATCATGGAAAATCGATTGAGTTCCGCTTAAGCCGCTGCTTATCGGAAAGGTACTTCGGACCTGATGTAGTCAGCAACCGACACAGAGATATAAGAGATATTAAGAGGACTAGATGCTTTGTTGGTTTGATTCGGATTTTACATCGCTTTCAACAATCTTTCAGTCATATCGCGACGGTGTCTGGATATGACGAGGCTCAATGCTCACTTAGTGAAATATCTCGCACAAGACACGTGACATGATATTCCACCCAGTCATATAATACTGACACCAGGCTAACTAGTTCTGATTCCTAGTTCTACTTTCTTCTGAAAGCTGGGCGTCAAGCGAAAGAGCAGCTAGTACCATTTTTAAGTCTTTTGTATGACTCGGCCGTGTATCGAATCCACAATCTCCCGGTCACAAAGCGGACGCTCTGCCAATTGAGCCACTGGGCCTAAATGCTAAGGCTGGCTAATCAGAGCTGAAAAGATGATCGATTAGCAGTCCTGCCATTGTGATAGATAATTGATTATTAGTCGCTGAAGATTTGATCATAATTTTACCTATTTGAGCATGACCCTTTCATTTGTTATACTTAATTGTATGTATTTTGTCAGACAGATCTGAGCAAACAGTGTAGACCCAGATGAGACGCCGGAAACGCGGCGTCTCATCATGGTCTACACTGTTTGCCACTCACCCAGCTATTTTAGACACACCGGTGGGTAGTAAATTGGACTTGTTCAAATCTTAGATAAAGTATGGTAAGGAGTTGAGGTGTCTGAATATTAAGGGGAAAATACGGTAAAGTAACAAACACAGAAATCAAATGATGATTATTAGCAAATCTGCAATGATAGTCATTTTTGTGGAATTTATCGATCAATTAATCGATTATCCGATTAATCGTGCCAGCCATACTGACATTTCAAAGGAGGAAAAAAGTCAATATAATTCAGCCCTTAATGATATCAAAGAAGTTAAATTGAAAGATTTCCAGTACAAAATTAATAATAGAATTCTGGCAACCAATTCATTTTTATACAAAATCAATAAAATAGACAGCAATAGATGTTCCTTCTGTGAACAGGCAATAGAATCAATTAAACATTTATTTGTAGACTGTCCTAAGGTAAAAGAGTATTGGAACACATTAAAAAACTGGCTACAGCTTAATGGGAATATAAATTTAAGTATTACTGATAAAATATCATATTTGCTTGGCCACATGAATCATCTTTAAATAGTTATCTCATAATTATAGCTAAATATTATATTTATAAAACAAAGTTTTTAGCCAAACACTTAAGTATACAAGGATTTCAATCATTGTTGAAAAGAACATTCAAAAATGAACAGTATATTGCAAGAATAAGTAATAAGTATAATAAATTTCTGAGAAAATGGTCTTCCTTGGTCCACCCGCTTAACACAATGTGAGAAATAAGTTCCGTTTTGTGTGTGTGTGTGTGTGTGTGTGTGTGTGTGTGTGTGTGTGTGTGTGTGTGTGTGTGTGTGTGTGTGTGTGTGTGTGTGTGTGTGTGTTAAATATAGTTAAAACAGTTCTGATGACACTTTATAGTATACAAAGTCTTAGATTCCTTTAATTAATATTCATATGTAAAAATTAAAAATAATATAACCCACCCAGGGCTACACACCTGCGAACTATGAAAGAAAATCACAGTACTAAGTATAGCATGTGACATTAAAATCTTCTTTGATAGATTTGTTCTTAATATATTATTGTAAAAAAGTTGCTACAAAATCATGAGAAACTATTATTTTTGTTATATGATAATGTTTAAATGTACTTTGTAAAGGCAAAAATTGTCACATATATGTTTGTGTATGTCTTTAAAAGAATATATATGGAAAAAATAAAATAAATAAATCTTTATCGGGTCGTTATTGACCGATAGGAATCCTGTCGGGTTGATAACGGTCCAACACAGATTTTAGCAGAATGCTAGCTGGGAAGTGAGTTTGCAACGTATGATGATTAGGGACATACCATCTGGTGCGTCATTTTTTGTCGTCTGAATATGATGAAAACACCCCTAGGTCACATTACGTCAAATCATGTTGGACAATATATGGCTTTCGGTGTATTTATCAAGTGCACGTCAAATCTATCGGTAACATATGCTGGACAATATATGGCTTTCGGTGAATTTTATCAAGAGCATTTAGAAAATGTTGAGGACTTGTTAATGAGTCTAGAGATAAGTCTGGAATAATTTTCCCCATATTTACATAGAACTTATATTATAGATACTAATGAGAATCACATCGCCTCACCGAGGCGATTCTAACGAAAACCCATTTGACTGCGGTGTAAAGGTTGCCGATTCGAGCCTGACTCAGATCAGAGGCTAAAACGTCCTCTGTTCACCCAGCAGTGAATGGGAACCTTTTGATAAATTGATTGAGTTGAGAGGTTTAACGACATGTCAACCCTTGTGGGTCATTTTGTGTCGTCTCCCAGAGAAAGGGAGAAAAGGGACATAAGAGATAGCAGAAGAGATGAAAGGGAGGGACAGGGAAGAAAGAGAAACAGGAATGAAAGTGAAGAAACAGAAGAGATAAAAACATCACCTCCCTACCCTTACCTGCTACAAGGATAGCAGGCCTTGCCCAACTATAAGCCAATATCAGCTGGACGCCTCCTTTTGATAAAAGGTTAAGCGCAGCAAAAGGAGAGAATCGGGGCCTGCCTTTCAAATACTATACCCAAGACACAGTGGGCTGTAGTCCCCACCACCCCACGGATATAAGGCTGGCTACGGGACACATTTGAGCTGCAACATGAGAAAACATTCCTTCTGGCGTGCGTCCAACGAAGATTCAAATCAGCCTGCGCATCCGTGCAGTCGGATCAGAATTTTCCTTGTCCGCATAGAGAAACATAGCATCCTGGCTGTCCAAAACATGCGCCCACTGAAGATTCTGATCAGACTGCGCGAATGCACAGGCTGATCTGAATCTCCGCTGGGCGCACATGTCCGAAGGTGCGCTTTCCGCGTTACGGCTCGTTTATCTTTCACTTCACTTAACTTCATCCCCTTAACCTTGTCGGTCGTTGAGGCACCACTCATAACCCTGGGATATATGTATACATTGCAAAACCATTACGAAAACATGCCTATTCAAATATACAGAAATTTTAGCACCAAAAAAATGAAAATTTTCAGATAAAAAATTCTGACATTTTTCATATTTCTGCTCAAAACATAGATTGTGGTACTCGTTAGAACCCTCTCGACGAGGCGGTTCTAACGAGTACCCACAATCTACGTTTTCGAGCAGAAATAAGAAAAATAATGCATACCCCTGTAAACCCCAGTTTCTCTCCAGTTTGATCTGTCTTGAACTGTCCCTTGCGTTCTTGCGAAGCTAAAATCGGTCTAGTCCTTCCCTTCTTTTTTTCCTGCCTGTTTTCTGATCCTCTGAATTGTGCCTCGCTGAATTCTCTTTGCCATGTCAGTGAAACGTGAGATTTAAACAGTGAGATGTGACTCTACCATTTAAGTTTTCTATTCTTGACCTTGCTGAGATCTTGTTGGAAACCACTGACATCTCGGATGTGTTTGCGAACTTCCTCATTGGCGGTGTTGTCTGAATAGGAGACATTGCGATAGCATCTTACTACCTAAGAGTGGATTCTTTTCTCGAGTTCTGTGGTCAAGATCAAAGTTAAACAAACGTATAGGAAGGTGGATATGTAACCAGGGAAGGGGCGCACCAGCTTGCATTTTTGAAGTCAAAGCATTTTTACGGAGTTGCTACCCTTTAAAAGTGTATGTATTCTCCTTAATAAAATGAAACACAAATCTCAGCCAGTGGTACTTCCCACCACGATAGCATTCTGCTAAAATTTATATCGGACCGTTATCGGCCCAACAGGATTCCTATCGGGTCGATAACGGGCCGATGTAGATTCAAGCAGAATGCTAACGGGGCAGGGACATACAGGCAGTTCACCAAACACGCGACAGTTTGAAAAACAACGGTTCAATTTACATCCCAGAAATGTGATATCGTTTAGATATTAATATGATTATACTTTCTGTGTATGCAGTCACGTATCAAACAAAACCTACATGCATTTATTAGTCTTTTGTACTATACAAGGAAATATGTATACATTGCAAAACCATTACGAAAACATGCCTATTCAAATATACAGAAAATTTTAGCACCAAAAAAATGAAAATTTTCAGATAAAAAATTCTGACATTTTTCATATTTCTGCTCAAAACATAGATTGTGGGTACTCGTTAGAACCGCCTCGACGAGGCGGTTCTAACGAGTACCCACAATCTATGTTTTCGAGCACAAATTAGAAAAATAATATATACCCCTGTAGACCCCAGTTTTACTATATAAAAGTGGGGTTTGAGGGGGTCAAAATATTATAGGTATGTTTTCGTGATGATTAGTGAATTACCGACATCTCTCTCATGGCGTCTCCTGCCGCATTTTTGACAAAGGCGACAACTATCGTGATTTCCTATTTCCGTTACTCCACACCCAGCCCCTTCCGAAAAGGGGTCTCCTATCAAAACAGAAAAGGTTTTGCTCCCCAAATGAGCAAATTCGTTTCATTTGGGGTAGACCCCTTTCTAGATAGGAGGCAAAAACTATTTGACAGTACTTTCGCTGAAAGTGTACTCATTCTACTAAAACAGACACACAAATTTCCAAAGGGAAGCAATTTAACCCATTTAGATATGCCGAGTGGACTCTTCTAACCATATGGACCGGTCTATTTCCAATCGCAGTTTGGCTTGTAAGTTTTTATTATAAGTATATTTTATGGAATCCATAGATTTAATGCAAACAGTGAAGACCCTGATCAGACGCCGCGTTCTGCGGCGTCTGATCTGGGTCTATGCGATTTGTCAATATTCCTTTTATGGGCCGCTAGGCATAAATGGATTAACTTCCTCCATTTGCAAAATACTTTATTCTCCTTGCCTATATTGCTTAATGGACATTACCCACACTAATATTGCCTGTTACAGCTGATAATAGATCTGTTGTCCATCTGTCTGTGAAAAAGTGGCGAGTTAAGACGATATATCGTGGAGTAGGGGAGTTAAAACAATATAACATATCCCAGCTAGCATTCTTTATAAATCTATAGCGGGCCGTTATCGGCCCGTCAGCTACCCTGACGGGCCGATAACGGCCCGCTATAGATTTACAAAGAATGCTAGCTGGGATGTTGGGTGTCGAAACATACGTCGTATTTTTAGGAACTCATACGTCGTGTTTTTTAAGATAAATTATTCATATGGCGTCCGCGTATTTCGCCAGTGAGTGGTAAAGTATTAATGGTATGATAATCCGTATTTGAATTATAGCTTAGGCCAGACATACCGCATACACCCTAAGAATTGGGACTCCTTAACTCCTTACTCATATTTGTCAAATACTTTGAATAAAATCCATCTTACTACCTGTTAATGCATCTAAAATATTGCTAGATGCGTGTCAAACAGTGTAGACTCTATCAGACGCCGTGTTCTGCGGCGTCTGATCAGGGTCTACACTATTTGCTCAGACCTGTTTGTCCCAATACTTAAGGTTATTACGGTAACAATAATGACTTACTATTTGACCTACAGTACGATAAGTATCTTAGTACATTGTGTATTCAGCATAAGGTGGGCAGAGTGCAGCGGTTAGTCTTACGATACGGCATTTTAACAGTGAAAGCAACAATGTGATCATCCGTCCTACAACAAAGCTTGTAAAGAGAGAAATACAATGAGACCTTTAGTCCTACAACAAAGCATTTAAAGAGAGAAACACAATGTAACCTTCAGTTCTACAACAAAGCATTTAAACAGTGAGAAACGCAATGTGACCTTCAGTTCCATAACAAAGCATTTAAACAGTGAGAAACGCAATGTGACCTTCAGTTCTATAACAAAGCATTTAAACAGTGAGAAACGCAATGTGACCTTCAGTTCTATAACAAAACATTTACGAGACAATGTGGCCTTCAATCCTATAACAAGGCATTTTAAACTGTGAGAAACACAATGTGACCATCAGTCCTACAACAAAGCAGTTTAGACAGGGAGAAACACAGTGTGGCCATCAATCCAACAACAACATAGAGAAACGCGACGTGGCAATCAGACCTACAACAAAATAGTTTAAACAGAACAGCGAGAAACGCTGTGTAACTGTAAGTCCTACAGCATTTTTAACAGTGGTGAGAAACACAGTGTGACCATAGGTCCTGTAACAATATAGTTTTACAGTGAGAAACTCAATTTGACCACCAGTTCTAGAACAAAGCAGTTTAAACAAAAGAGACACCAAATGTTGCGATTAGTCATACGATGCAGTGTGACCATCAGTCTTGTGATAAAAAATATTGAACAGTGAGAAACCACAATATAGTCATGTTTCGCATGAAATGTAAAGGTCTGTTTCCTTAACCATTGTCCTGCTGAAACCTGATGGATCCTGCCTGTGCAAACAGTGTAGATCCAGATCAGTTGGCTTCTTCAGAAGCCAAATGATCTGGATCTACACTGTTTGCCATTAAGTAAGACAATTTATAGCAACGATCCGGATCAAACAATCTGATTGGTTGAAAATTAGGTGGGCGTGGCATCACAATTTATTCAGCATGACAAGGGTTGAAATAACAAAAATAGTTATCTTGTTGTCTGTAAAGGAGAATATGCATGAAAGCCTAAATTTGCACCCCCCCCCCCCCCCCCCCCCCACTGCTTCTGAACAGATACATCTTTACATATTTTGTACCTTTATTCAAGCCTATCATCAAATATAAATGGGAATATGTGTCAGAGCCCCTCAAGAAAAAATATATTAGGTCAAATTTCAGTCTCCGCTATGCATACAATTCATATCATTAAGTTTACATTGCTAACGCATGAAAAAAATGGTCAAAAATGAAAGTTGTGCCAGAATCAAGATATTGGTGTTTTTTGTGTGATTTAAGTTTGGTTTATTGTGTCTAAATAAGGCTTTACTAGGAGGGCTCACGTTTGATAAAATTATAAAAAAAAAAAATGCCATGTTTGACATTTCTGGCAACTTTCAACACTTGGCTGGTATAGAGCACACCTGAATACCACAAAGATATTATATCTGATGTAGATCTTGTCACAGACTACAACATATTTCAATATATTTTGCTGGAAATGACATTTTTGCAGCTGTTTCACAAAATTCAATGTCTACATTTTGCTCAGAAAGGGTCCAGTCAGATAAAAAGTATCCAAACCTTAAACTACAACCATTCCATTAAATGATTACAAGGAAATCCAAGTGATTTACAGACTTCGATTTTTCAGCAAATTTTAGGTATCCTTAATGTATTTCGTCCTTCAGTCACCAAGATTTGTTTCTGTTATATTATCCTACTAGAAACATATATAAGAAATAATCGGCTATGTTAATGGAGTCATGATCGATACGGGGCAGTTACAAGAGAACTGAAAATCTGAGAGGCTGACCTAAGAACATCCCAAATTCACGATTTCTGTTTGCCATTGAGAGCCATGCTATTAGCTACAGTCAATGAGACGTACATAATGTGTGTGTGTGTGTGTGCGTGTGTGTGTGTGCGTGAGTGCGTGCGTGAGGGCGTGCGTGCATGCGTGCGTGTGTACTTTAAACAGGACGATTAAATGTTTTTTTAAGTTTAGATATAGGACAATAAAATGTCTTTTGAAGAAGTTTAAATATTACCCAGCGAGCAGATTGTGTTTATAGAACATCGTTTAACATCGATGCAACGTTACGACATTAATGCGACGCTGTATAAACGCCATGTGCCCGTTGTGTTACAACGTCATCCACTTTCTCTGTGAAACAACATATTTTAGTATATATCCAAATATTCGAAAACATGTATTTTCGCAGAGAAATAAAACACTCCAATTGTAGATATACAAGAAAACAATGCATATAAAAAAATTATATTCAGAAATGAGCCGAGTCGTGCAAAAGCTTTAAAACATATGTGAAGAGCGGAGACCCACATAGCCCAGCTAGCATTCTTTATAAATCTATAACGGGCCGTTATCGGCCCGTCAGCTATCCTGACGGGCCGATAACGGCCCGCTATAGATTTATAAAGAATGCTTACTGGGAAGTCTGTACATACTGATTTGAGTCATCCGGCTCGTCGCATCGCATGTGTTAAAACTACTTTACATGAGACGATCAAAATATTTTATTTATATTTTGATGAAAACAAAGATTACATGACAGCAAGTTCGTTTCAATAAAACACTGTCTTTGCTTCCCTTTTGGAAACAGTTCTACTTTACGAGGAAATAATTTGCTCCCCCTGGAAGTAAATTCTTTCCCTTTAAAGTAGCCCCCTTTTCAGAGGAGGTTGGAGTGCAGGAACACAAACAGGAAGTCACAAAAGTTTTCGCCCTTATAAAAATTGGCAGAACTCTGTCAAACTATCAAGTGTATTAAGTCCCCTTAAATGCAGCTGAAATGCAGAGTTAAACTGTGCGACATGGTTAGAATTACCCTGTATGTTAGAATATAATCTCTTTATGTAAGTATATAAATAGATCTGACACTACCATGACAGAAATGATTTTTCATGGATTTTATCGGTGTGTAAACACCTCGGCGAATCACTCACAAACTGAATAAGTATATAATACTTATGCAAACAGCGTAGTTTTCTGTGTGTTAATGGGTTACAGAGCTAAATACACTAAGTAGATTTCCGCCATTTGGTACACAGAAGACAACATGTGTGACTCCAGCCGTGACACAAATGCCCTATTGAAAAGGGGTCTACTCTAAAAGGATTTGATTGTGTTGGGGTTTTAGTGACACATCTACCCTTGTGGGTCATTTTGTGTCGCCTTCCAGAGAAAGGGAGAAAATAGACAGAAGAGATAGTAGAGGAGATGAAAGAGAGAGACAGGGAAGAAAGAGAAACAGGAATGAAACTGAAGAAACAGAAGTAATAAAAATATCCCCCTCTACCCTTACCTGCTACAAGGATAGCAGGCCTTGCCCAACATTACTGTAAGCCAATATCAATTGGACGCCCCGGTGACGTAAGGTACCCGACACCTTTGCCACACCAAACCATCATACTCTAAAAGGAAAAAAATGATCTCCGCGGGAGCAAATTCTTTCCTTTTAGAGCAGGACCTCTTTTTTAGACAAAAACAATTTAGACAGGGTAACTTCAAAGTGTACCCAAACCCCTTGAGCAGTTTTTGTGTGTCCGTGTCCTTTGCTTGACACGACACGTGAGATCCTGCAACATGTGTGTGTGTGTGTGTGTGTGTGTGTGTGTGTGTGTGTGTGTGTGTGTGTGTGTGTGTTTTCTGGAGCAATAAAATCAATATAAAATCAAAATATCTCAGGAGGTATGAGGACTGAAAGCTCGTCTATTAACCTTTAAAGCGCCCTTCACAACAGCAGCAGACGACCCTTTTAAATATATTTTTTGTAAATATTCATAAAAAAATAAGTCTTGACAGTTCATGTGAATCGTCTGCTGCGTCTGCTTGGCAGACGATTCACATGAAATGCCAAGACTAATTTTTTATGGTTAGTAAAAAAATAAATAATAAAAATGTCTTCTGCTACAATTTTTGCTTGGCGCTCTATCAGTTAAAAGAGGGAGAAAAAAAATAATGGAGAAAGATACACACTCTTCCATATTTGAATGTCGTCTGCAACAAATTCTGCTTGGCATTCTGTAAGTTAAAAGACAGAAAAAAAGGAGAAAGATACACACTCTTCTGTATTTTCTTTAACTGTTATAGTAGTCTTCTATAAAACACTATACACAAACTCTAAAAATTATATGTTTATTTTTCATACACGCGTCCTGAAAAAGAGTCCCTTATCGTATATATGGACAACGAAGGTCCTTGCCTGCCTATGAACTCGCGCACTCTGATCAGGGTCTTCACCGTCCGCTTACAGAATAATTGATCAGTGCAGCATGTATCGCCAGGCGAAAAAAAACTACAGAAGAAGAGGTGAACAGGATGACCTGGGACTATCCTGTTTCGCATATGATTCGTATTTATATGTACAGTTGACTCTTGTTATCTCAAACACTGATAACTCAAACTATTGTAAGTCAAAGTAAATAATAAAATTGAGACAGCGCACAACAAAACCAACAGTAAGATCTGTGACCAGCAAAGAGTCAGATGTCTGAACATCCACCGAGTATGGCAAGGGTTCTCGTTCACCCCTCTTTGGATAGCCCGGAGACACTAGAGGGCACACGCGATCAGCGAAGACTCTGATCAGACTGCGCGGCTGTGCAGGCTGATCTGAGTCTTCGCTGATCGCACAAATCCCATTGTAGGTTTTGTCATGCACTGGCTCAAATGGCAATGTCAGTTTAGTTTGTTATATGTCCCTTTCATTTCAATTCCTTTTATCTCAAACTATTGTTATCTCAGACCAAGAAATCTGGCCTTTTGGAGTTTGCGATAACGAGAGTAGACTGTAGTCTATCATGTCGTTTCCTCGGAAAAGATATCACTTTCAGTGTCGTTTGGTAACCATGTCATCTGACTTTATCGTCTGCTACTAATCCGCTTCTTGCTCCTGGTCATCTTCCTGCTCAGACTTCCATAAAGTGAGATTATCTCGCAGAAGCTGCATTATTAATGTACTGTCTTTATATATGTCCTCCGAGACCTGATCAAGATCTTTTATTGCTTCGTCGAATGCTTCTTTGGCCAGGTTACACGCACCTCGAGAATCACACATGATTTCATAGAAGAAAACCGAGAAATTGAGGGCAAGTCCTAGTCTAATTGGACTCGTAGGATGAAGTTTTTCTTTGGCTAAATCCATAGCTTCTTCGTATGCCTTTTTTGAGTCTTCGGCCAATTCCGCTTTACTTGGAGTATCCCCAGCGATTTCAACCATATACCGGAAATAATCGCCTTTCATTTTCAAAAAGAATATTTTCGCCTGAATGTCAAGCTGTTTCTTAAGTAAATAGTTATCAATCAGACTGAGAACTTCTTTACACAAATCTCTTAGTTCAGTTTCCACCGTGTCTCTCATGTTCGTGCAAACCTTTTTATATTTTTCATTTTTTTCCTCCGCCTCCCGCGCACTGATCACCCGCCAAGACGCACGCCGCGCGCCAACAACATTTTTGTACGCAACAGAGAGAAGATTCCGCTCTTCCTCGTCTAAAGGTTCATCCGCTTCTTTGATCAGTTCACACATAATCTTAACCATATCCTCATATCTCTCCGAATGTTCACACCACTTTGCCTTTTGCTTATTATCTGATCGTTTCTCCGACATTTTGGCCCTATTTCCTTCAACAAACGCTCTAGTCCTTTCCTCAAAAACCAATAAATCCCAGTTTGCGTTAAAATACTATGAAATCCAAGTTATTATTCAAAATGGCCACTTGTTCAGTGTATTTGACATACCTTTCCGGAGGTACGAGTTTAGACTCATTGAGATCTACCTGTTCCACTTTTCGCATTTCAATTAGCAATCTCTACTTTACCTGATCAAATGTCTGGACCACGCTATGACCGGTAAACATACACAAGTGTAAATGTCGGGTAAAGCGATAAAAAACAAACAAAAAAAAAAAAAAACAGAAAAAAAAACAAAAAAAAAAAAAAAACGATTATACAGTAAAACGCTGAGGTAAAACGCCAATGATTGGAAAACCGATAGTTCGTTTTTGAATAACTCGCAAAACGTCGGGATAGCTAAGTCGGTAGCGAGGTTTGTCCCACGACTAGCTACACACCTCTGTCGTGTAGGTTCGAGTCCAGCTGGGAGCATGATGACTCGATATGTGTGAATGGTTGGCAGTTCTCTCCTGGTTGCGGTGGTTTCAGAGGGTATTTCCCGGTCCCTATACAACTGGAAAGTATCCGGGCTTTCCTCCACCATCGAACTGTCCTTTGAAGTAAAAGTCAGATGTGACAGTTTCAGAGTAATAGATGGAAAAAAAAAGAGAGAAAGAGTTGGTTTGAATTCGTTTTTGAATCCGTGGGAAATTCTTCCGATGTCTCAAGAAAACAAATATTTAGGAATAGTTTAAGGAAATTTTTTTATTTATTCATGAAAATGTATATTGTGCGTACTCATTAGAATCGCCTCGTCGAGGCGATTCTAATGAGTACACTCAACATACCATTATTTTATAGACGATAAAAAGGTATCCCTCAATTATCTTCATTTGCCTCCGGATCTTGCGCTATGGTTAACCCTCATGTCTTGAACTAATTTCCATGGTACTTAAGATGTTCGAGCCATTTCCGACTGGAGACCAGGAGGTTACGGGTGTGACCCCCGCCGAGATCGGCAACATTCTTTCGTGGAGATTGATCATGAAATATTTTCTACGGTCATTCTCTCCCTTCCGCTGATTCAAGAAGGGCAGTTGTCAGTTTCGGGCGAAAGAATGTGCGCAATACTGGTTAACCTCTTAGAGGACTAAGCCTGCCCAGTAAACGTGTGGTTAGGTAAACTGACCACGCTCGACATGACCCCATTGGGTTGACTGGGCCATAAAACTTCAACACAAACAAAATATTCGAGCCATTGAAGTTTGACTGTAATTCTGGATATTAATTGCAGATTTTTCCGCCATATTTCACAAGGAGAATTTGTTTTGAGACTTCCTGTTTGCTTTCATACATATCAAGCCCTTCTGAAAAGGAATCTAGTCTAAAAGGAAATAATAAGGGAGCAAATTCTTTACTTTTAGAGTAGATCTCAGTTCAGAATCTGCGCGCCACTATGAAATTACCACCATGAAAATTCTGTATACGGTATAATACATTGTTTTAGACATTTAAATAAGTAAAATTCCGCTATTAACCCTTAATAGTGGACAAAACGGGTTGAAGAAGCTACTAAAAACTTCAAAATGACATTAATAGTGGACAAAACATGTTGAAGAAGCTACTACAAACTTCAAAATGACATTGATAGTGGACAAAACATGTTGAAGAAGCTACTAAAAACTTCAAAATGACATTGATAGTGGGCAAAATATGTTGAAGAAGATATTAAAAATCTTTTAAAATGACATTAATAGTGGACAAAGCTCGTTGAATAAGAGTTTCCTACAAATCCATTTCTTCCAAGCTAATCTATTCTCAGATCTTACTGTGCCATCAGCTGAAGCTTCTGAAGATAGTGTCTTAAGAGGTACGAAGTCAATTCACACTTACATCAATTCGCTCTGTTAGGTCAACGCTACTCTCTTGCACAGAGATTTGCTAACTCATTTTTTTTTTTCGTAGACGTAATTGAAATGAGTGGAAATTGTAAGCGCTGATAGTTGAGCGTAAGTCAACGCTTACTCATTTTTCGGTCAACTCGTACTGAGCCAATATTACATTATGTCACATTATGTTACATTATGTCAATTCTTCCTCAATTTGGTCAATTCATGGTAATGGATTATTGACAGAATGAAAGGATGATCAATCTTTTGAATATGCGGTGGATTTAATGTTATATGCCTCACAGGCACATATAAAGACAGATGGACGGACAGACAGACGGAGAGAGAGAGAGAGAGAGAGAGAGAGAGAAAGAGAGAGAGAGAGAGAGAGAGAGAGAGAGTGTGTGTGTGTGTGTGTGTATGTGGTCGTTCTCCTGTTGCAAATCTTTGGTAAAAGAATGTTATTAGACGTCTTAGATTCAGCCAAAATACGATAAGCGAAGTGTGGAAACAAAACCAAAATAAAAAAAAAAAAAAAAAAAAAAAAAAAAAAGAAAGAAAAAGAAACTGTATACTATCTTGGTCAGGTCTAAAGACTTGTCTCGCCAGCTGAAAATCCATGGTGAAAGACTGAGGTTAAGCGTTTGAGATACAGAGTCAAAATATGAAAAGTGAAGTGCAGAAACAAGAAAAAGAAAAAAAAAACTAAAAAAGAAATACTTGTATCATCTGCGAATAACGATGGTCAGGTCACAAAAAATCTACTGTGCTTTCGACATCTTTCAGAAAGTCTTTTTATTATTATTATTATTATTATTATTATTGCTTGGCGCTTTACACAGAAGAAATAAATTTGTAAACTCTTGTTACGATTCAATGCAAACCCTTTTGTCGTAACTACCTATGCACAGAAATTTGAATGATCGTAGTTGGTTTAAAAATATTTTCACTTCTTCACATAGCAAATATTACTGCAAATTATGCAGAAATCGGTAGGGTAGGTACTTTGGGGGCAGCTTCCGTTTTTCATTTTTTTTTTTTATTTATTTTCTTTTTTAAGATTGTTGTGAAATGTCAACAAATCAGCAAATTTAGAAATTGCATAGATCAAACTAATGTATGACCGTAAATTTAATTTTGATAACTCTTTCTGAATGAAACACAGAAACAGAAAAGACTGGTGACCATTTCTGATAAGATGTAGTCATCAATCAGAACAAAATGTTGGCATTTAAAATAAAACGCCAAGCAAAAAAAAAAAAAAAAAAAAGAACGTCGAAAAGCCTGTTATTTTATGAAACTACTTTGGACGTCGAAAGCCACGTATATACGTTCTTCATGTCAATAGTATGTATGCAAAACTCGAAGATGATAACTTGAAACTGTAGGAGCAGTTGATTACACAACTTTAATACCCTAAAATGTTAAGTTCCCAGGAAATAATTACGTGGAAAGCAAAGCTCGTAACTTTGTTCAAAAGCATTATGTTTCACTATCAAACCAAAAACAATAAGCAAGTGTTCATTTGGTCAGTAAAACACAGACAATGTGCCAATGATTCCTTGAAACTGTACATCACGAAAACATGCCCATATAATTTTGACCCCCTTAAACCCCACTTATATATAGTAAAACTGGGGTTTACAGGGGTATACATTTTTTTTTCTTATTTCCGCTCAAAAACATAGATTGTGGGTACTCGTTAGAACCTCCTCTCCGCGGTTCTAACGAGTACCCACAATCTATGTTTTTGAGCAGAAGGCGGTTCTAACGAGTACCCACAATATATGTTTTTGAGCAGAAATATGAAAAAATATCAGAGTTTTTCATCTGAAAATGTTCAGGATTTGGAGGTGAAATTTTTCTACATATTTGAATAGGCGTGTTTACGTAATGAGGGAGAGATGATAATGGAAACTCATAATCTTTAACAGCTTAACAGCTTGCTACAGTAGTCAATGATTCTAAAAGAGGGCGAGGCTCTGATTTGAAAGCTGATGAACAGTCGCTGTTCACATAATGGATTAATGTCATTTTCCTGTGGATAAAATGTAGGACTTACCATGGGAGTTACGTGGTTCAATTTGGTGGTTTTATGTTTGTGTTGGTATACTGTATTTTTTTTTCTTTTTATGGTATAATGTAATGTTCGAAAGTAGCTTATGTGCTCCACGACGAGCCAGTAGAAAAGTACCTTATCCTGTATTTCAAAGTGACCCGTGCATCCATGCAGTCTGGTCACTTTTCTTTTTTTTTATTTTACATTTACGGTTACTGGGTCTTGTAAATCTTATAGATCTGTACGGATGATAAAATCAAAATCCGGTGCAAATACGCAAGCCGATCTTGGTGTGTGTTGTATGCGTGTGAAGTTAGGTACTATTTTTTACATGTAGAGATACAATTACAATAGACAATGTATGGTGAACTACTTTTTAAAGTTTAGCATGCTGGGTAAAAATGTCAACAGACAACATTTTGAAATATTTTTCTTCTTTTTCCCGGAAAATAGGCTTTAACACTCCATGCAAATTATCTCCTAGGGAGACAATTTGCTTTAAATGACAAGGCCTATTTTCCATATAAAATGAGAAAATTCTGATAAATTTGTTGTCTGCTGAATTTGCCTATAAAGTGGTAAAGGTTCAGGCCATGTAAAAAAATCAGACGCAGAGTTGGACTGTGCAGCCCGAATTTACACACAAGTTCCTTGTGTGTGTGTGTGTGTGTGTGTGTGTGTGTGTGTGTGTTTGACTGAAAAATGACTGAAATTTCACTCAAATCATCAACAAAGGGTAATGCACTTGAATGACATTCCAGGTCCTGTATTCTGAGGGGAAAATATGAAGAAAAAATTTAAAATAGTAAGTTTACGCGAATAATAAAGAAACGAGGATGATAAAAAATCTTTTCTGGTATTTATAAAATAACATTTACCACTCTCTGGGCTAATTCAGCAGACGACAAACTGGTGATTTTTTTCTTATTTTCCAAAAAAAAAAAAAAAAAAAAGCAGGATTTGACATTTCATGCAAATTGTCAAAACTTGTTTTCTGGTAAAATAAGAAGAAATATTTCAGTATGTCGTCTGCTGAAAATTTTATCCAGAGTGTATAAGAAGACGTGGCCTTTCCATCGTCATGATCGTAGTCAAACAAGGTGGATAATTGTGTACAAAGAGCCCAGGTAAAGCATTGTCTGAAACCAAAAATATTTTCACGGTTAAACCATTTTAACCTTTACCACTCTCTGGGTATATTCAGCAGACGACAAATTAATGATATATATTTTTTTTTTCAGAAAACAGGATTTGGCATTTCATCCAAATTGTCTCTTGGAGACAGTTTGCATGAAATGTCAAATCCTGTTTTCCAGGAAAATAAATAAGAAAATATTTCAAAATGTCGTCTGCTGAAAATTTTACCCAGAGTGCCTAGCGTTAAATACTTTCACGTCGTAGCAAGAAAAGGTCACTGGGTAGATTACAACAATTAGCCCAATAATGCTTAGCGTCCCATAAAAGGGACCTTGACAAAAAAGTATAGACCTAGATCCGGCGCTCAAAAATTCTTAGTGCCTTATGAAAGGGACCTTGGCAAACAGTGATTGTTTGTTGGAGATTTACGTCCCAGTCGTCAACACTGTTAAAGATGCTGTCGAGCCTGTCAGTTAACCTAATCACACTTTGTTGGACATGCTTAGTTCTCTGAGCAGTTAACCAGCACTTGTTCAAATACTTCCATCAGTAATTAATAACTGCCTTTCTTGACACATCGGAAGGGGAGAATGACCGGAGACAATCTTTGGTGTAAACAAATATATTTCAATTCCAAATTCAAACAATAATACAATTTTCACTCATACTAACATTAGGATAAAAAAAAATCGGAAGCTTATTTAGTTCTCCTTAATTAATGCAATGTCGTTACATAATGGCACCTTCATTCGTTCCAAAAAACATCTTTCTTCACGGGCTGTAAATATTTCATGATCAATCTCAACGAAAATTATATATCACAGTAAAAAATTCCCGAAATACAGAACTTTTGCAGAAGTTACCTCGTAGGATGGGGTAAGGATGTGTAAGCCAAAGATACGGTTCGTTAGCTCACATCTCTACTATGTCCTATACGTTACCTATCTTGCCCTACACTGCCCTACAGCCGGCCTCGGTGGCTCATTTGGATGCGCGTCCGACTTGTGATCAGGAGGTTGCGGGTTCGACCCCCGCCAGGTAGGCAACATTCTTTCGCGGAGATTTGATCATGAAATATTTTCTACGGTCATTCTCTCCCTTCTACTGATTCCACTGCAAGAAGGGCAGTTGTCAGTTTTTGGCGAAAGAATGTGCACAATAGCATCTCTAAATGAGATCTTGGCAAACAGTGTGGACCGAGAGCCGACGCTGCAAAATGCTTATCATCCCGTTAAAGGGATCTTAGCAAACAGTGTACACATAGATCTGACGCTGCAAAATGTTTGAAGTGTCCAATAAAAGGGATAGGCCTACTGCCAAACAGTGTAGACCCAGATCTTACACCGCAAAATGCTTAGCGTCCAATAAAAGGGACCTTGGCAAACAATGTAGACCCGATCCGACGGCGCCACAAAATGCTTAGCGTCCAATAAAATGGACTTCAGTAAACAGTGTAGACCCAGATCTGACACCGTAATATGCTTAGCGGCCAATAAAAGGACATTGGCAACCAATGTATACCTAGAATCGACACAGCAAATTACTTAGCATCCAATAGAAGACAAACAGTGAAGATCTAGATCCGACGCAATAAAATGTTTAGCATCCTTTACACGCTGCAAAATTAACATTACACGCCCATTGGCCAAATTCTATTTTTACAACACCCGAATATAGTGGGGTGCATGTATTTACATGTCAAGTGTGTGCAATATGAAAAACAACAAAACAAAAAACAACAACAAAAAAAAACTACAACAAACAAAAAAAAAAAAAAAAAAAAAACAAGACGATGCAATGAATACAGAATCAAATAGAAGCAGCTCGCACAGTCACATGAACTACGCGGTTCAAAATGCTAAAATAATCAGGCTCCGTCAGATCCTGTTGTCTACATGACATATAATTATAACGTTAATTTTCAGCCTGTAAGTTGGTTAACTATAAATTAACTATAAGTTAATTTGGAAACATCACCAGTATGGCGTAAGGTTCAGTGTTTTTGGCTGGATTCGTGCTTTCCTTGGAAATAGGTCTCAAAGAGTGGCTGTTTATGGCTAGGAATCAGGCTTGGTCCCGGTCACCTCGTGACTCCCACAGGGTCCGATCTTGTTCCAGGTGTATATCAACGACCTTCTTCGCTGAGAACATTATAGCCCAGGTCCGTCTATTTGCTGACGATACGGCGGTATATCTTACCATTGAAGGCGCGAACGACAGCTTGATTTTTCAAAATGATCTTGATAGACTGTCTGTGTCGGAGTCTCAGTAGGACATGGAATTCAATCCCTCGATGTGCCAGGCTCCAAAAGCTCATCAAATCCAAATACAAACCGCATGGTCAGGTGCTGGAGACTGTCACAAACACTAAGTACTTGGGCGTTGACCTATTGAGTAATGTCCTGGGGTCCCCACTTAGATAGAGTGACGGGAAATGCAAATAGAACTTTTGGCTTTATTAAATGAAGTATCAAAACTAAAATGTCTAGGGTGACAGTTTGACAGAGATGACATACAATGCACTCGTGCGTCCGCAACACGAATATGTGGTCCCGGTGTGTGGTTTAAAATATAAACATTTCCCAGATTGATAAAATTCAAAGGAGAGTAACAAGATGGACATATAAGAGTTATGACTGGCATGCTAGTGTTTCGAAAATGGTTACTAACTTGGGATTGCGTAGTTTGGAGCCTCGGACCCATCAATACCATATTGATGGGTCCGAGTTTGGAGCAGAGGCGTGCTGATGCACGGTTATGTTTATTTTATAAGTTTGTTTACGGCTTACATGTAGTGGCTGTTCCCAACTATGTCCATTGAATCTGCGTATCTCGATACTCCCATTCGTTGACATTTAGGCAATCGCGAAATTCCAGGGATTCTTATAAGTACATGTATTCCTTTTTTCCTCTGGCGATACTGAGTCCAGTGGAATGCTCGACCGAAGTCTTCATCTATTTTAACCTATCATCTTTCATCTTCTTCACTTTTGCACTTTCGAATCTCATTTCATTGCTTTTGCATTTTAGATTCCCCTTAGCACTACCTGAACGTCCACGAGGGCGTATGGCAGTATATAGAGATAGAAATTAGCTCTTAGAGCGCCAAGTAAAATTTGGAGCAGACGTTATTCTAGTTTTATTTATTTATTTATTTTGCAACAGAAAATCAGTATTGATATTTCATGTGAATCTTCTGCTTGTCAGGCGATTCGCATGCATTGTAAATATACTTATTTTTTTGAAAAAAAAAAAGACAAAATAAAAAATAAAGATATATTTAAATTTTTTCCTCTATTCCAGTTGTGTTTGGTGCTGCAAACCTGTTGTATTGACCGACACGGTAATCGGAACCACGTCTACTATGCAAATAGCCCTTGAACTTGCACATGCGCATAGTGCGTTTCGCGGCAATAAACGGTAGTCGGAAAAGGAGCACCGCTACAGGGTTCATGAATATTTAAGAGGTCCGCCCTTCTTGATTCGGATATGTTCGGTCTCCGAGGAGCTCTTTTACAGGTTGAAGAGCACCGTTAGGGGTATATCTTGTCTTTTACTATAAAACAGCACTTCAGAGTAGCTCTTTTACAGGAGGAAAAGCACCAGTAGGGGTACATCTTGCATTTTACTATCAAACAGCACTTCAGAGGAGCTCTTTTAGAGGTTGAAGAGTATCAGTAGGGGTACAACTTTACTATATAATAGCACTTCAGGGAAGCTTTTACAGGTTGAAGAGCACAAGTAGGGGTAGTAGCATCTTCTATACGACAAGGAGCACCAGTGGGAGTAAATCAACCTTCTTGTGTGTGTTAATACTGCAGAGCATCTTCTATACGACAAGGAGCACCAGTGGGAGTAAATCAACCCTCTTGTGTGTGTTAATACTGCAGAGGAGCTCTTCTACAAGACAAGGAGCACCAGTGGGAGAAAACCTACCCTGTTCTGTGTTTTAATATAGCAGAGGAGCTCTTCTGCAAGACAAGGAGCATCAGTAGGAGTATATCTACCCTGTTGGGTGTGGTAATAATGCAGAGGAGCTCTTTTAAAGGACAAGGAGTACCAGTAGGAGTATACATAGCCTGTTGTGTGTATAAATACTGCAGAGGAGCTCTTCAACACGACAGGGAGCGTCAGCAAGAGTATATCTACCCTGTTATATACAAGACAAGGAGCACCAGTAGTATATCTATCTTGTTGTGTCTGTTAATACTGCAAAGGAGCTCTTCTACACGACAAGGAGCACCAGTGGGAGTATACCTACCCTGGTGTGTGTTAATAAAACAGAGGAACTCTTCCACAAGACAAGGAGCACCAGTAGGAGTATATCTACCCTGTTGGGTGTGTTAATACTGCAGAGGAGCTCTTCTACACGACAAGGAGCACCAGTAGGAGTATACCTACCCTGTTGTGTGCGTTAATAAAGCAGAGGAACTCTTCTACAAGACAAGGAGCACCAGTAGGAGTATATCTACCCTGTTGGGTGTGGTAATACTGCAGACGAGCTCTTCTACACGACAAGGAGCACCAATAGGAGTATACCTACCTTGTTGTGTGAGTAGATACTGCAGAGGAGCACTTATATACGACAAGGAGCATCAGTAGGAGTATACCTACCCTGTTGTGTGTGTTAATACTGCAGAGGAGCTCTTCTATAAGACAAAGAACACCAGTAGGAGTATATCTACCCTGTTGTGTGTGTTAATACTGCAGAGGAGCCCTTCCTTAAGACAAGGAGTACCAGTAGGAGGATACCGACCCTGTTGTGTGTGTTAATACTGCAGAGAAGCACTTCTACAATACAAGGATTACCAGTAGGAGTATACCTACCCTGTTGTGTGTGTAAATACTGCAGAGGAGCTTTTCTACAAGACAAGGAGCACCAGTAGGAGTATACCTACCTTGTTGTGTGAGTAGATACTGCAGAGGAGCACTTCTATACGACAAGGAGCACCAGTAGGAGTATATCTACCCTGTTGTGTGTGCTAATACTGAAGAGGAGCTCTTCTATAAGACAAGGAGCACCAGTAGCAGGATACCGACCCTGTTGTGTGTGTTAATACTGCAGAGGAGCTCTTCTACAAGACAAGGAGCACCAGTAGGGGTATACCTACCCTGATGTGTGTGTTAATACTGCAGAGGAGCCCTTCTACAAGACAAGGAGCACCAGTAGGGGGGTATACCTACCTTGTTGTGTGTGGTAATACTGCAGATGAGCTCTTCTACAAGACAAGGAGCACCAGTGGGTGTATATCTACCCTGTTGTGTGTGTCAGTACTGCAGAGGAGCTCTTCTACAAGACAAGGAGCACCAGTAATGGTATATCTACTCTGTTGTGTGTGTTAATACTGCAGAGGAGCTCTTCTACAAGGAGCACCAGTAGGGGTATATCTTCTCTGTTGTGTGTGTCAATACTGCAGAGGAGCTTTTCAACAAGACAAGGAGCACCAGTAGGAGTATACCTACCCTGTTGTGTGTGTAAATACAGCAGAGGAGCTCTTCTACAAGCCAAGGAGCACCAGTAGGGGTATACCTACACTGTTGTGTGTATTAATACTGCAGAGGAGCTCTTCTACAAACCAAGGAGCACCAGTAGAAGTATACCTACCCTGTGTGTGTTAATACTACAGAGGAGATCTTCTACAAGCCAAGGAGCACCAGTAGGGGTATACCTACCCTGTTGTGTGTGTTAATACTGCTGAGGAGCCCTTCTACAAGACAAGGAGCACCAGTAGGAGTCTATCTACCCTGTTGTGTGTGGTATTACTACAGAGGAGCTATTCTACAAGACAAGGAGCACCAGTAGGGGTATACCTTCCCTGTTGTGTGTGTTAATACTGCAGAGGAGCTCATCTACAAGACAAGGAGCACCAGTGGGAGTATATCTACCCTGTTGTGTGTGTTAATACTGCAGAGAAGCTCTTCTACAAGACAAGGAGCACCAGTGGGAGTATATCTAACCAGTTGTGTGTGTTAATACTGCAAAGGAGCTCTTCTACAAGACAAGGAGCACCAGTGGGAGTATATCTACCCTGTTGTGTGTGGTAATACTGCAGAGGAGCTCTTCTACAAGACAAGGAGCACCAGTGGGAGTATATCTACCCTGTTGTGTGTAGTAATACTGCAGACGAGCTCTTCTACAAGACAAGGAGCACCAGTGGGAGTATATCTACCCTGTTGTGTGTGTTAATACTGCATATGAGCTCATCTACAAGACAAGGAGCAACAGTGGGAGTATATCTACCCTCTTGTATGTGGTTATACTGCAGAGGAGCTCTTCTACAAGTTAAGGAGCACCAGTGGGAGTATGTCTACCCTGTTGTGTGTTGTAATACCGCAGAGGACTTCTTCTACAAGACAAGGAGCACCAGTTGAGGTATACCTACCCTGTTGTGAGTTTTAATACTGCAGAGGAGCTCTTCTACAAGACAAGGAGCACCAGTGGGAGTATACCTACCCTGTTGTGTGTGTTAATACTGCAGAGGAGCTCTTCTACAAGACAAGGAGCACCAGTAGGAGTATACCTACCCTGTTGTGTGTGTAAATACTGCAGAGGAGCTATTCTACAAGACAAGGAGCACCAGTAGGGGTATACCTACCCTGTTGTGTGTGTTAATACTGCAGAGGAGCCCTTCTACAAGACAAGGAGCACCAGTAGGAGAATATCTACTCTGCTGTGTGATAATACTGCAGAGGAGCTCTTCTACAAGACAAGGAGCAACAGTGGGAGTATATTTACCCTGTTCTGTGTGGTAATACTGCAGAGGAGTTCTTCTACAAGACAAGGAGCACCAGTATGAGTATATCTACCCTGTTGTGTGTGGTAATACTGCAGAGGAGCTCTTCTACAAGACAAGGAGCACCAGTAGGGGTATACCTACCATGTTGTGTGTGTAAATACTGTAGAGAAGCTCTTCTACAGGACAAGGAGCACCAGTAGGAGTATACCTACTCTGTTGTGTGTGGTAATACTGCAGAGGAGCTCTTCTACAAGACAAGGAGCACCAGTAGGGGTATACCTACCCTGTTGTGTGTGTTAGTACTGCAGATGAGCCCTTCTACAAGACAAGGAGCACCAGTAGGGGTATACCTACCCTGTTGTGTGTGGTAATACTGCAGATGAGCTCTTCTACAAGACAAGGAGCACCAGTGGGTGTATATCTACCCTGTTGTATGTGTCAGTACTGCAGAGGAGCTCTTCTACACTACAAGGAGCACCAGTGTGAGTACACCTACCCTGTTGTGTGTGTTAATACAGCAGAGGAGCTCTTCTACAAGACAAGGAGCACCAGTTGGAGCATATCTTCCCTGTTGTGTGTGTTAATACTGCAGAGGAGCTCTTCTACAAGACAAGGAGCACAAGTAGGGGTATACCTACCATGTTGTGTGTGTAAATACTGTAGAGGAGCTCTTCTACAAGACAAGGAGCATCAGTAGGAGTATATCTACCCTCTTGTATGTGGTAATACTCAGAGGAACTCTTCTACAAGACAAGGAGCACCAGTGGGAGTATATCTACCCTGTTGCGCGTGTTAATACTGCAGAGGAGCTCTTCTACACAACAAGGAACACAAGTGGGAGTATACCTACCCTGTTGTGTTTGTTAATACAGCAGAGGAGCCCTTCTACAAGACAAGGAGCAGCAGTAGGAGTATATCTCCCTGTTGGGTGTGGTAATACTGCAGAGGAGCTCTTCTTCACGACAAGGAGCACCATTAAGAGTATACCTACCTTGTTGTTTGTGTAAATACTGCAGAGGAGCTCTTCTATACGACAAGGAGCACAAGTAGGTGTATATCTACCCTGTTGTATGTGTTAATACTGCAAAGGAGCTCTTCAACAAGACAACGAGCACCAGTAGGAGTATATCTACCGTGTTGTGTGTGTTTATACTGCAGAGGAGCTCTTCTACAAGACAAGGAGCACCAGTAAGAGTATATCTACCGTGTTGTGTGTGTTAATACTGCAGAGGAGCTCTTCTACAGGACAAGGAGCACCAGTAGGAGTATACCTACCCTGTTGTGTGTGTAAATACTGCAGAGGAGCTCTTCTACAAGACAAGGAGCACCAGTAGGGGTATATCTACCCTGTTGTGTGTGTTAGTACAAGTTGAAGAGCACCAGTAGGAGTATATCTTGCCTTTACAATACAACAGAACTTCAGAGGAGCTCATGTACAGGTTGAAGAAGACCAGTAGGGGTATATCTAGTCTTAATTGTAAAACAGCACTTCAGAGGAGCTCTTGTACAGGTTGAAGAGCACCAGTAGCGGTATTACTTGTCTTAACTGTAAAACAGCATTTCAGAGGAATTCTTGTAAAGGTTGGAGAGCAACAGTATGGGTATATGTAGTCTTAACTGTACAACACACTTCAGAAGAACTCTGTTACAGGTTGAAGAGCACCAGTTGCGGTATTTCTTGCCTTAACTGTAAAACAGCACTTCAGAGGAGCTCTTTAACAGGTTGAAGAACGCCAGCAAGGGTATATCTAGTCTTAACTGTAAAACACACTTCGGAGGAGCTCTTTTACAGGTTGGAGAACACAGTAAGTGTATATCTAGTCTTAACTGCAAAACAAACTTCAGAGGAGCTCTTGTACAGGTTGAAGAGCACTAGTAGGGGTATATCTTGCCTTTACAATATAAAAGCACTTCAGAGGACCTCATGTAGAGGTTTAAGAGCACCAGTAGGGGAATATCTAGTCCTAACTGTAAAACAGCACTTCAGAGGAGCTCTTTTACAGGTTGAAGAACGCCAGCAAGGGTATATCTAGTTTTAACTGTAAAACACACTTCGGAGGAGCTCTTTTACAAGTTGGAGAACACAGTAAGTGTATATCTAGTCTTAACTGCAAAACAAACTTCAGAGGAGCTCTTGTACAGGTTGAAGAGCACTAGTAGGGGTATATCTTGCCTTTACAATATAAAAGCACTTCAGAGGACCTCATGTAGAGGTTTAAGAGCACCAGTAGGGGAATATCTAGTCCTAACTGTAAAACAGCACTTCAGTGGAGCTCTTTTACAGGTTGAAGAACGCCAGCAAGGGTATATCTAGCCTTAACTGTAAAACACACTTCGGAGGAGCTCTTTTACAGGTTGGAGAACACAGTAAGTGTATATCTAGTTCTAACTGCAAAACAAACTTCAGAGGAGCTCTTGTACAGGTTGAAGAGCACTAGTAGGGGTATATCTTGCCTTTACAATATAAAATCACTTCAGAGGACCTCATGTAGAGGTTTAAGAGCACCAGTAGGGGAATATCTAGTCCTAACTGTAAAACAGCACTTCAGTGGAGCTCTTTTACAGGTTGAAGAACGCCAGCAAGGGTATATCTAGCCTTAACTGTAAAACACACTTCGGAGGAGCTCTTTTACAGGTTGGAGAACACAGTAAGTGTATATCTAGTTCTAACTGCAAAACAAACTTCAGAGGAGCTCTTGTACAGGTTGAAGAGCACTAGTAGGGGTATATCTTGCCTTTACAATATAAAATCACTTCAGAGGACCTCATGTAGAGGTTTAAGAGCACCAGTAGGGGAATATCTAGTCCTAACTGTAAAATAGCACTTCAGAGGAAGCCTTGTACAAGTTGAAGAGCACCAGTAGCAGTATTTCTTGTCTTAACTGTAAAACATGCACTTCAGAGGAGCTCTTTTACAGGTTGAAGAACACAAATAAGGGTATATCTAGTCTTTATTGTAAAATAGCACTTCAGAGGAGCTTTTGTACAGGTTTAAGAGCACCAGTATGGATATATCTTGTCTTACCTGTAAAATATACTTCAGAGGAGCTCTTATACAGGTTGAAGAGCACCAGTAGGAGTATATCTTGCCTTTACAATACAACAGCACTTCAGAGGAGCTCATGTACAGGTTGAAGAAGACCAGTAGGTGTATATCTAGTCTTAACTGTAAAACAGCACTTCAGAGGAGCTCTGGTACAGGTTGAAGGGCACCACTAGCGGTATTTCTCGTCTTAACTGTGAAACACCACTTCAGCGGAGCTCTCTTACAGGTTGAAGAGCACCAATAAGGGTATATCTAGTCTTTATTGTAAAATAGCACTTCGGAGGAGCTCTTGTACAGGTTGAAGAGCACCAGTAGGAGTATATCCAGTCTTACCTGTAAAACAGCACTTCAGAGATCTTTCACAGATTGAAGAGCACCACTAGGGATATATCTTAACTATAAAACGACACGGCATAGGAGCTTGCATACAGGTTGATGAACACTAGTAGGGGTATATCTTAACTGTTAAACAGCACTTCAGAGAAGCTCTTTTACAGGTTGAAGAGCACCACTAAGGGTATATCTAGTCTTATCTGTAAAACAGCACATTAGAGGAGCTCTTTTTACAGGTTGAATAGCACCAGTCGGGTGTATCTTGTCTTAACTGTAAGGCAGCACTAGAGAGAAGCTATTTTACAAACTGAAGCTCATTAGTAGGGGTGTCTTTGATTTATGTTGTACTACAAAGGAGCTCTTTTATAGATTGAAGAGCACCAGTAGGGGTTTATCTTTTCTTTGCTGTATGATAGCACTACAGAGGCGCTATTTTACATGGTGAAGAGCACCAGTAGGGGTATATCCTGTTTTTGCTGTATGATAGCACTACAGAGGCGCTAATGTACAGGCTGAAGAGCACAGGTAGGGTTATATCTTGCCTTTGCATTAGAATTGCACTACAAAAGAGCTCTTTCACAGGTTGATGAGCACCAGAAGAAGTATATCTTGTCTTTGCTGTGTGATAGCACTACGGAAGAGCTATTGTACTGGTTGAAGAGCACCAGGTGCTGGTACCACTGGTGCTGCTAGTGGTGCTCCTTATCATGTAGAGGACAGCTTCTGATGCACTACCACAAAAAACAGAGAATATATACCACTACTGGAGCTCATTAATATGTAGAAGAGCCCCTCTGTAGTACAACCATATACAACAGACAAGATACACTCCTAGTGGTGCTACTTATCTTGTAGAGGCGCTCCACTGTAGTACAACCATATATACCAGATAAGATATGCTCCTACTGGTGCTCCTTATCATGTAGAGGAGCTCCTTGGTAGTACAAAAGTATACCCAGACAAGATATACTCCTACTGGTGCTCCTTAATGTGTATAAGAGCTCTTTTCGAGCATAACTACATACAGCAGACAATATATACTTTTAGCTCTTTTAGTGGTGCTCCTTCTGCAATATGACTGGCAGTACAAGAGCTCCTCTGAAGTGTTGTTTTACAGTTAAGACTAGATATACCCCTACTGGTGCTCTTCAACCTGTAAAATAGCTCCTCTGAAATGCTGTACAAGAGATCCTCTGTAGAGTTGTTTGATAGTTAAGACTAGATATACACTCACTTACACTTCAATCTGTACATGAGCTCCTCTGAAGTGTGTTTTACAGTTAAACAGTTAGGACTAGATATACCCTTACTGGAGCTCTGCAATTGTAAAAGAGCTCCTCTGAAGTGTGTTTTACAGTTAAGACAAGATATAGCCCAACTGGTGTTCTTCAACCTGAAATGCTGTTGTACAGTAAAGTAAACCCCTACGGGTGCTCTTCAACCTGAAGTGTTTTTTTTACAATTGAGACAAGATTTACCCCTGCTGGTGCTCTTCAATTTGTACAAGAGCTCCTCTAAAGTGCTGTTTTACAGTTAAGACTAGATATACACCTTCTGGTGCTCTTCAACCTGTAAACTAGCACCTCTGAAGTGCTGTTTTAAAGTCAAGACAACCTGTACAAGAGCTCTTCTGAAGTGTGTTGTTCCGTTAAGACCATATATACCCCTACTGGTGCTCTTCAACCTGTACAAGAGTTCCTCTGAAATGTTTTTTTGGAGTTAAGACAAGACATACCCCTGCTGGTGCTCTTCAACCTGTAAAAGAGCTCCTCTGAAGTGCTATTTCATAGTAAAAGGCAAGATGTACCCCTACTACTGCTTTTCAACCTGTAAAAGAGCTCCCCTGAACTGCTCTAAAACAGCACTTCAGAGGAGCTCTTTTACAGGTTGCAGAGTACCAGTAGAGTACATTTTGCCTTTGCTATAAAGATTGAGGAACACCAGTAAAAAGCTCGTCTGAAGTGTTGTTTTATAGTAAAGGCAAAATGTACTCTACTGGTACTCTTCAACCTGTAAAAGAGCTCCTCTGAAGAGTGTTTTATAGTAAAAGGCAAGATGTACCCCTACTGGTGCTCTTCAACGTGTAAAAGCGCTTCCCTGGAGTGCTATTATATAGTAAAGGCAAGCTGTGCCCATACTAGTCCTCTTCAAGCTGTGAAAGAGCTCCTCTGAAGTGCTGTTTTATAGTAAAGGCAAGATATACCCCTACTGGTGCTCTTCAGCTTGTAAAACAGCTTCTCTAAATTGCTGTTTTATAGGGTGCTCTTCAACCTGTAAAAGAGCTCCCCTGAAGTGCTATTATATAGCAAATCTGAGATGTACATCTACCAGTGCTCTTCAACCTGTAAAAGAGCTCCTCTGAAGTGCTGTTTTACAGTAAAGGCAAGTACCCCCACTGGTGCTCTTCAACCCATAGAAGAACACCCCTGAAGTGCTGTTTTACAGTAAAGGCAAGATGTACCCCTACGGATGTTCTTCAACCTGTACAAGAGCTCCCCTGGTACTATTATATATTAAAGCAAGATGTATCCCTACTGATGCTCCATCCTCTAAAAGATCTCCTCGAAGTGCTGTTTTAAAATAAAAGACAAGATATACCCCTAACGGTGCTCTTCAACCTGTAGAAAAGTTCCCCTGAAGTGCTATTATATTGTAAAGGCAATATATACCCCTACGGATGTTCTTCAACCTGTACAAGAGCTCCCCTGGTACTATTATATACTGGTGCTTCTTGTAGTATAGAAGAGCTCCTCTACAGTATTAACACACATGAAAAGGTAGATATAATCCTACTGGTGCTCCTTGTCGTATAGAAGAGCTCCTATGCAGTATTACTACACACAGCAGACAAGATATACTCGTACATCTGCTTCTTGTCGTATTGAAGCCCTCCTCTGTAGTATTACTACACGCAGCAAACAAGATACTCCTACTGGTGCCCCATATCGTATGGTAGACCTGTGCAGTATTAACACACAGAGCAAAGTTGATATACTCCTACTGGTGCTCCTTGTCGTGTAGAACTCCTCTGCAGTATTAAAACACACAACAGGGTAGGTATACTCCTACTGGTGCTCCTTGTCGTGTAAAAGAGCTCCTCTGCAGTATTACCACACCCAACAGGGTAGATATAATCCTACTGGTGCTCCTTATCTTGTAGAAGAGCTCCTCTGCTGTATTCATACAACAGGGTAGGTATACTCCCACTGGTGCTCCTTGTCGTGTAAAAGAGCTCCTCTGCAGTATTAACACACAACAGGGTAGGTATACTCCCACTGGTGCTCCTTGTCGTGTAGAAGAGCTCCCCTGCAGTATTAACACACACAACAGGGTAGATATACTCCCACTGGAGCTCCTTGTCGTGTAGAAGAGCTACTCTGCAGTATTAACACAAACAACAGGGTAGATATAATCCCACTGGAGCTCCTTGTCTTGTAGAAGAGCTCCTCTGCAGTACTGACACACACAACAGGGTAGATATACTCCAAGTTCCTTGACTTGCAGAAGAGCTCTTCTGCAGTATTAACACACAATAGGGTGGATATACTCCTACTGGTGCTCCTTGTCTTGTAGTAGAGCTCCTCTGCAGTATTTACACACACAACAGGGTAGGTATACCCCTACTGGTGCCCTTTGTCATGTAAAAGAGCTCCTCTGCAGTATTAACACACCCAACAGGGTAGCTATACTCCTACTGGTGCTCCTTGTCTTGTAGAAGAGCTCCTCTGCAGTATCAACACACACAACAGGGTAGATATACTCCTACTGGTGCTCCTTGTCGTGTAGAAGAGCTCCTCTGCAGTATTACCACACCCAACAGGGTAGATGTACTCCTACTGGTGCTCCTTGTCTTGTAGAAGAGCTCCTCTGCAGTACTGACATACACGTCAGGGTAGATATACTCCCAGTGGTGCTCCTTGACTTGTAGAAGAGCTCTTCTGCAGTATTAACGCACAATAGGGTGGATATACTCCTACTGGTGCTCCACGTCTTGCAGTAGAGCTACTCTGTAGTATTTTCACACACAACAGAATAGGTATACTCCTACTGGTGCTCCTTGTCGTGTAAAAGAGCTCCTCTGCAGTATTACCACACCCAACAGGGTAGATATACTCCTACTGGTGCTCCTTGTCTTGTAGAAGAGCTCTTCTGCAGTATCAACACACACAACAGGGTAGGTATACTCCCACTGGTGCTCCTTGTCGTGTAGAAGAGCTCCACTGCAGTAGTAACACACACAACAGAGTAGGTATACTCCCACTGGTGCTCCTTGTCGTGTAGAAGAGCTCCTCTGCTGTAAATACACACACAACAGGGTAGGTATACTCCCACTGGTGCTCCTTGCCGTGCAGAAGAGCTCCTCTGCAGTATTAACACACACAACAGGGAATATATACTCCCACTAGTGCTCCTTGTCTTGTAGAAGAGCTCGACTGCAGTACTGACACACAACAGGGTAGATATACTCCCACTGATGCTCCTTGACTTGTAGAAGAGTTCTTCTGCAGTATTACCACACAATAGTGTGGATATACTCCTACTGGTGCCCCTTGTTTTGTAGTGGAGCTCCTCTGCAGTATTTACACACACAACAGGGTAGGTATATCCCTCCTGGTGCTCCTTGTCTTGTAAGAGAGCTCAATACTCCCATTGGTGCTCCTTGTCGTGTAGAAGAGCACCTCTGCTGTATTAACACACACAACAGGGTAGATATACTCCTACTGGTACTCCTTGTTGTGTAGAAGAGCTCCTCTGCAGTACTGACACACACAACAGGGTAGGCGTACTCCTACTGGTGCTCCTTGTCGTGTAGAAGAGGTCCTCTGCAATATTAACAAGCACAACAAGATAGATATACTCCTACTGGTGCTCCTTGTCTTGTAGAAGAGCTCCTCTGCAGTATTTACACACACAACAGGGCAGGTATACTCCTACTGGTGCTCCTTGTCGTGTAGAAGAGCTCCTCTGGAGTATTAACACACAAAAAAGGTAGATATACTCCCACTGGTGCTCCTTGTCTTGTAGAAGAGCTCCTCTGCAGTACTGACACACACAACAATGTAGATATACTCCCACTGGTGCTCCTTGTCGTGTAGAAGAGCTCCTCTGCAATATAAACACGCACAACAAGGTAGATATACTCCTACTGGTGTTCCTTGTCATGTAGAAGAGCTCCTCTGCAGTATTTACACACACAACAGGGTAGGTATACTCCTACTGGTGCTCCTTGTCGTGTAGAAGAGCTCCTCTGAATTATTAACATACGCAACAGGATAGGTATACTCCCACTGGTGCTCCTTGTCGTGTAGAAGAGCTTTTCTGCAGTATTAACACACACAACAGGGTAGATATACTCCTACTGGTGCTCCTTGTCGTGTAAAAGAGCTCCTGTGCAGTATTACCGCACCCAACAGGGTAGATATACTCCTACTGGTGCTCCTTGTCTTGTAGAAGAGCTCCTCTGCAGTATTAACACACACAGCAGGGTAGGTATACTCCCACTGGGGCTCCTTGTCGTGTAGAAGAGCTCCTCTGGAGTATTAACACACAAAACAGGGTAGATATACTGCCACTGGTGCTCCTTGTCTTGTAGAAGAGCTCCTCTGCAGTACTGACACACACAACAGGGTAGATATACTCCCACTGGTGCTCCTTGTCTTGTAGAAGAGCTCCTCTGCTGTATTTACACACACAACAGGGTAGGTATACTCCCACTGGTGCTCCTTCTCGTGTAGAAGAGCTCCTCTGCAGTATTGATACACACAACAGCCTAGATATACTCCCACTGGTGCTCCTTATCTTGTAGAAGAGCTCCTCTGCAGTACTGACACACACAACAGGGTAGATATACTCCCACTGGTGCTCCTTGACTTGTAGAAGAGTTCTTCTGCAGTATTACCACACAATAGGGTGGATATACTCCTTCTGGTGCTCCTTGTCTTGTAGTAGAGCTCCTCTGCAGTATTTACACACACAACAGGGTAGGTATACTCCTACACGTGCTCCTTGTCGTGTAGAAGAGCTCCTCTGAAGTATTAACACAAACAACAGGGTAGGTATACTCCTACTGGTGCTCCTTGTCTTGTAGAAGAGCTCTTCTGCAGTAATACCACACATAACAGGGTAGATGTAATTCTACTGGTGCTCCTTGTCTTGTGGAAGAGCTCCTCTGCAGTATTTACACACACAACAGGGTAGGTATACCCCTACTGGTGCTCCTTGTCTTGTAGAAGTGCTCCTCTACAGTATTAACACACACAAGAGGGTAGATATACTCCTACTGGTGCTCCTTGTCTTGTAGAAGAGCTCCACTGCAGTATTAACACACACAACAGGGTAGGTATACCCCTACTGATGCTCTTTGTCTGTAGAAGAGCTCTCTTCTGCAGTATTAACACACACAACAGGGTAGATATACTCCTACTGGTGCTCCTTGTCTTGTTGAAGAGCTCCTCTGCCGTATTTACACATACAACAGGGTAGGTATACTGCTACTGGTGCTCCTTGTCGTGCAGAAGAGCTCCTCTGAATTATTAACATACACAACAGGGTAGGTATACTCCTACTGGTGCTCGCTGTCTTGTAGAAGAGCTCTTCTGCAGTAATACCACACACAACAGGGTGGATGGAATCCTACTGGTGCTCCTTGTCTTGTAGAAGAGCTCCTCTGCAGTATTTACACACACAACAGGGTAGGTATACACCCACTGGTGCTCCTTGTCGTGTAGAAGAGCTCCTCTGCAGTATTAACACACACAACAGGGTAGATTTACTCCTACTGGTGCTTCTTCTCTTGTAGAAGAGCTCCTCCGCAGTATTAACACACACAACAGGGTAGGTATACTCCCACTGGTGCTCCGTGTCGTGTAGAAGAGCTCCTCTGCAATATTAACACACACAACAGGGTGGATATACTGCCACTGGTGCTCCTTGTCTTGTAGAAGAGCTCCTCTGCAGTACTGACACACACAACAGGGTAGATATACTCCCAGTGGTGCTCCTTGACTTGTAGAAGAGCTCTTCTGCAGTATATACACACAGTAGGGTGGCTATACTACTACTGCTGCTCCTTGTCTTGTAGTAGAGCTCTTCTGCAGTATTTACACACGCAACAGGGTAGGTATACTCCTACTGGTGCTCCTTGTCGTGTAAAAGAGCTCCTCTGCAGTATTACCGCACCCAACAGGGTAGATATACTCCTACTGGTGCTCCTTGTCTTGTAGAAGAGCTCCTCTGCAGTATTAACACACACAGCAGGGTAGGTATACTCCCACTGGGGCTCCTTGTCGTGTAGAAGAGCTCCTCTGGAGTATTAACACACAAAACAGGGTAGATATACTCCCACTGGTGCTCCTTGTCTTGTAGAAGAGCTCCTCTGTAGTACTGACACACACAACAGGGTAGATATACTCCCACTGGTGCTCCTTGTCTTGTAGAAGAGCTCCTCTGCTGTATTTACACACACAACAGGGTAGGTATACTCCCACTGGTGCTCCTTCTCGTGTAGAAGAGCTCCTCTGCAGTATTGATACACTCAACAGGTTAGATATACTCCCACTGGTGCTCCTTATCTTGTAGAAGAGTTCCTCTGCAGTACTGACACACACAACAGGGTAGATATACTCCCACTGGTGCTCCTTGACTTGTAGAAGAGTTCTTCTGCAGTAATACCACACAATAGGGTGGATATACTCCTTCTGGTGCTCCTTGTCTTGTAGTAGAGCTCCTCTGCAGTATTTACACACACAACAGGGTAGGTATACTCCTACTCGTGCTCCTTGTCGTGTAGAAGAGCTCCTCTGAAGTATTAACACACACAACAGGGTAGATATACTCCTACTGGTGCTCCTTGTCTTGTAGAAGAGCTCTTCTGCAGTAATACCACACATAACAGGGTAGATGTAATTCTACTGGTGCCCCTTGTCTTGTAGAAGAGCTCCTCTGCAGTATTTACACACACAACATGGTAGGTATACCCCTACTGGTGCTCCTTGTCTTGTAGAAGTGCTCCTCTACAGTATTAACACACACAAGAGGGTAGATATACTCCTACTGGTGCTCCTTGTCTTGTAGAAGAGCTCCACTGCAGTATTAACACACACAACAGGGTAGGTATACCCCTACTGATGCTCTTTGTCTGTAGAAGAGCTCTCTTCTGCAGTATTAACACACACAACAGGGTAGATATACTCCTACTGGTGCTCCTTGTCGTATAAATGAGCTCCTCTGCAGTATTTACACACCGAACAGGGTAGGTATACTCCTACTGGTGCTCCTTGTCGTGTAGAAGAGCTCCTCTGCAGTATTACCACACCCAACAGGGTAGATATACTCCTACTGGTGCTCCTTGCCTTGTAGAAGAGCTTCTCTGCAGTATTAACACACATACAACAGGGTACATATACTCCTATTGGTGCTTCTTGTCTTGTAGAAGAGCTCCTCTGCTGTATTTACACACACAACAGGGTAGGTATACTCCCACTGGTGCTCCTTGTCGTGTAGAAGAGCTCCTCTGCAGTACTAACACACACAACAAGATAGATATACTCCTACTGGTGCTACATGTTGTATAGAAGAGCTCCTCTGCGGTACTACGACACACAGCAGACGTTATACTCCTACTGGTGCTCCTTGTGGTATAGAAGAGCTGCTTTGCAGTACAACCACATACAACATGGTAGATATAGTCATATGTTGCTCCATGTCGTATAGAAGAGCGCCTCTGTTGTATTAACACACACAACAGTGTAGATATATTCCCACGGTACAGAAGAGTTCCTCTTCAGTACTACCAAACACAACAGACAAGTTAGATATGCTCCTATGATGCTCCATGTCTTATTGAAGAGCTCCTCTGTAGTATTAACACACACAGCAAGGTAGATATACTCCTGGTGCTCCATGTCGTACAGAAGAGCTCCTCTTCAGTACTACCAAACACAACAGACAAGTTATACTCTTACTGGTGCTCCTTGTCGTATGGTAGAGCTCCTCTGCAGTATCAACACACTCAAAAAGATAGATATACTCCTACTGGTGCTCCTTGTCATATAAAGGAGCTCCTCTGCAGTATTAACACACACAACAGACAAGTTATACTCTTACTGGTGCTCCTTGTCATATGGTAGAGCTCCTCTGCAGTATCAACACGCTCAAAAAGATAGATATACTCCTGCTGGTGCTCCTTGTTATATAAAGGAGCTCCTCTGCAGTATTAACACACACAACAGACACGTGATACTCCTACTGGGGCTCCTTGTATAGAAGAGCTCCTCTGTAGTACTACCATACACAACAGGGTAGATATACTCCATCTCATGTTTTTTGTCGTATAGAAGAACTCCTCTTAAGTTTTAACACTCACAACAAGTCAGAGTACTCCTACTGGTGCTCCTTGTCATAAGGAAGAGCTCCTCTGCAGTAGTAACACATACAACAGACAAAATATACTCCTAGGAGCACCTCTGCAGTAGTACTACACACAACAGAAAAGTTATACTCCTACTGGTGCTCCTTGTCGTATAGAAGAGCTCCTCTGTAGATGTATCCTATTGTGTTCTGTACAATTATCATACAACAGACAAGGTACATCATTACTGATGCTCTATTTAGCTCCTTTCACTTTGCAGAAACACTTCTGTAGTAATCGTATATACAACAAAACGGACATGTTTTATACATTTTCCTAAGAAGGTTGTTTAGACGCTTTCATGTGCCATTACAAGCTACTGAAGCTTAAATGAAGGTCTCGGGAACCGTAAGTTAACAGTAAGTAAGTTGAGATATACCCCAACTGGTGCTCTTTAACATATAGAAGAGCTCCTCTGTAGTTCTATTTGATAACAATAGATAAGATTATATCACTACTAGCGCTCTTTCATACTTCCGTCAACTGCATATATACCGGTATATACCACAAACAAGATACATCCACACGGGTGCTCCTTTTTTCTATAGAGGAGCCCCCATGTAGTACTACCATATGCGACAGGTTCATGTTGCTCTTTATTCATAATGCATAATTTGAGCTGGAAGTTTCTTTAACCATAATGGTGTCCCTGTATCGTGTAAAAGAGCTCCCTTGTAGTAATGCCAAATAAACAAAACAGCGCATCTTTATTACTGTCACGTGGATCTCATAATAATAATATTCGGTCTAAGAGCTATTGCTATTAATGGTCCGCTATTTAGATTCCGGTCTTTTGCTGTTGGTTCCGGTAAATACCAATACTAATAAAAAGGCGTGTTTTAACCCGGTCATGAATATTCATGAACCCTGCAGCGGCGCTCCTTTTCCGACTACCGCAATAAACAAACGAAGTCAAATGTGAAGTAAACACGAAAAATCAGAGCTAATGAGTGCCAAAAGCGCTAATCGAGCTGGCGGAGATGCAGGTTCAGCTCCAGTCTTATTGAAGAAATTATGCTGCAGGATAACAGGACTCTCGGAAGGTAAATTTCATCTGAGAAATGAAGGATACTGTTGTAGAATGGTGTAGGTTCGGATGGATTCAGTCCTCGGAATTCCAACATAAAATTAGGAAAAATCCAGTGCTCCAGCTAGGATTTCAGGGCAGAAGGGTGCCGGATAGGGCACTTTTGCTTGGTCATGCAAAAATGAGGCCACCATATCGTCATGTGATGTGCTTAGTATCAACTTTGGGTAAAATTTTCAGCAGACGACATCACATACTGAAATATTTTTCTAATACTTCTACCAGAAAACAGGATTTGATATTTCCTGCAAATTGGAGACAATTTGCATGAATTGTCTGATCCTGTTTTCTTGGAAAAATAAGAAAAATATCATAAATTTGTCATCTGCTGAATTCGCCCTAAAAAGAGTGGTAATGATTAAATTTGGGGAACCGCCGTGACGTCACGAATATCGGCGCCCACTGAAAAAGCAGAGGTAATCCAAATACTTGACTACGGTGTAAACAGATTGTTCGTAACCATTACTGGTAACAGGTGCTCGCTAAAACGAATCTTATTCTCGATAATAATCATGATTTACTGTTCGATTCTGAGTTGTTTACATTGAAATTATCATTATCTTTTTTCTCTAAATTATCATGGACAGTATCATTGATTGTATAATTATTGATACATTACCTATTTTTCTAGCACCTGACGAGGCATTTGCTAGGAAATCTTCCGTCATTTTAATATTTGATAACCACACCTCAGGGGGGGGGGGGGGGGGGGGGGGGGTGTAACTTAGGGGTAATTTTGGTACGGGTGTGCGAGCCAGTATTTCAAAACCTACCCCATTCATATACCTGGCCTTTGAAAAAACGGACCCATTCATATACTTGATCATCCAAAATGTTGACCTATTCTTATACTGCCCTTTGATTTTTTATACCCATTTTTGCTAGTTGTTAGACAAATATCACGGTCAATTCATGTAATACCAAGAGGATAAGCAGTCTCGAAAAATCTCTTAGCGAAAAATATGTGCATATACCAGGATGTCAGAAAAATGGGGTCTTTTACATTGGAATCCAGAAAAATTGGGCCATTCATATACTTTTTGTTGAAAAAAGGGGGCCAGTCATATACCTGTCAGTGCTGAAAAAGGGGACTATTCGGCACGCACATCTGTACTATGCCATATATAGGAAGATTAAATGGCAGTCATGTCGCTCACATCATGGCTGAAAATTGGGTCTATCAAACCCGGTAGCTATGAATGTTGCTATAAATTTACATACTTAATGGCAAATAGTGCAGATCCAGATCAGTTGGCTTCCTGATCTGGATCTACACTGTTTGCAAAGGCAGGGTATATCCGTGTTCAGCAGGACAAGGGTTAAACAAGGGGAAATGGTGACAATTTAGGGATAGTTTTTATTACTTCTTTATAAAAATATGTTGTGAGTACCTGTTAGAATCAGTTCAAGTCAGTTCTAATTAAGAGTACCCACAATGTATATTTTTAAAGAGAATCACAGAAAATTATTACTGAATTATCTCCATTTTTCTGGAGCTTTGTGAGAAAAAAAAACAAAAAAAAAAACATTCGCCAAAGAGCTGAATCAAATAATGAAAAGTTACATGTACATGTTCTGTACCTAATATCTAGATAGATAGTTTTAAAATGTTTAAGGTTTTAATAAAGCAATAAATCAGTTTTTGTTGTTTTTTTTTCTTTCATAATATTGCATCATCCACCATTTTGCATCAACAGTTATAGTCACTTCTCCCTCTGGTCCTCCACTTCTCCCTATATGGGCTGGAGGGAGAAGTCACTTCTCCCTACTTGTTGGGCCTAGGTTGGGGCCTGGATGTTGAATTAAAAATGATCAGCCAATTAACATTCCTCTGAAGATACTAAACTAAACACACTGGCTGGTGTTGAACTTAACAACTTTAGCTCCAAAGATACCAAATTCAGTCGACACATCTACCAAACTACATTCTTTCGTGGAGATTGATCATGAAATATTTTCTACGGTCATTCTCTCCCTTCCGCTGATTCAAGAAGGGCAGTTGTCAGTTTCTGGCGAAAGAATGTGCACAATACTGGTTAACCGCTTGGAGGACTAAGCCTGCCCAGTAAACGTGTGGTTAGGTAAACTGACCGCGCTCGACATGACCCCATTGGGTTGACTTGGCCGTAAAACCTCAACACAACACAACATCTACCAAACTAAACTCACCAACCGGTGTTGAACTTTAGCCAAATACTATTTCTCCCAAGATACCAAAGTCGGCTGGCACACCTACCAAACTGAACACACTGGCTTGTTTTGAATTTAACACATTAAACCGATCAAAATTCCTCCAAAATACCTAATTCAACCAACACACCTACCAGACTAAACACACCGACCGGTGTTGAACTTAACATTTTTAGTCTATTACCATTCCTCCCAAGATAACTAACTCATCCGACATACCTACATGTACTGAACTAAACACACCGACCGGTATTGGAATTAACTACTTAAGCCGACTACCAACCATGCAACTCAACTGACACACATCCCAAACTCAACAAACCGACCGGTGTTAAACACAACAGTTTTAGCCAATCAACATTCCTCTCAAGATACCAAAAATCAACCGACAAACCTACAAAACAACACACACAAGTTATAATTGTTGAACCTCTATAACATCTTTAATTAGCGGATCAGCATTTCCTCCAAGAAATCAAATTTAGCCGATGGATACACCTACCAAACTAAATGGACTAACCAGTGTTGAACGACAACTTTTGCAGATCAACATCCCCTCCCCCCAAACACACTGGACCAACCAATGTGTCCCCCCCCCCCCCCCCCACACACACACACACACACACTACACACACACCAAATTCAGCTGACGCATGTACCAAATAAATACAGCGGATGTTGTTGAATTTAACAACTTAAGCCGACCAACATTTCTCCAGTTATATCAAACGCAGCTGACACACCTACAAAACACTCCAGCTAGTGTTGACCTTTACAGATTTAGTTGAATGACACCCCGTCAAGATACTTAATTCAGATACCAACAAAACACCCCCACCGATGTTGAATTTAACAAATTAAGCTGATCAACATTCCTCCCAATATACTAAACCCATCTGACATAATTACCAAACTAAACACACCAACTGGTGTTGACCTTAAAGACTTTAAGTTGTTCGACATTACTCCCTAATTACCAAACTCAACCGACAGACATACGAAA
This sequence comes from Anodontia alba, assembly GCA_964016985.1. Taxonomy (NCBI): domain Eukaryota; kingdom Metazoa; phylum Mollusca; class Bivalvia; order Lucinida; family Lucinidae; genus Anodontia; species Anodontia alba. Next base: position 53,193,557 of record OZ024836.1, on the reverse strand, counting down.
CTTAACACACCGACTAACTTACATTTGTAACAACTTTAGGCGATCGACAATTCTCCCAAGATACCAAACTTAGCTTATCAACATAGTTTCCAAACTAAACAAATCTTCTGATGTTGAACTTAACAAATATAGGCAGAGGGAGACCCTTGTCTCCTTTCTCCCACTTTTTTGCCTTTATTCCTTATCTCCTCCTCCTTTCTCAAACCCTTCTCCTTTCTCCTACCCAACCTCTTTTCTCCTATCCCCTCTCCTTTCTCTTATCTGAATTTTCTACCTGCTCCCTCAACCCTGTCCATCCCAATTTCTTTAGTCTAGGTTAGTTTATTGACTACCAATTTATTGATAAAATCTATGGTAATATAATTATGTACTGGATTTTTTTAAACAAAAATAATGATCTGTCAGAAAAATAGATTGGTGCAAATAAAATTAAAAACAAAACTAGCCTGTATTTCAATATTATTAAATAGGGTCCATAGAAACACCCCAAACCACCCCAAACCATCCCAAAACACCCCAAACCACCATTAAAACCCCCCAAACCAGTTTTGTATGATAGGGTAGAGTCAGATTAGGTTGCGCAGAGATATATCTAGTAAGTAAGAAGGGCCAGGATTATGTACAGCACCCCACACTGCCAAGGTAACCACCCCAAACCTCATTATAGTGTGTTCATAATTGATTAAAGCACCCCAAACTGCCTTATTTCACCCCTGTATGACAGTGTAGAGATTGATAGTAATTTGCATTTCGCCCTGTCGCATTAGCCTAAGGATAAAATTTTACCCTTAGTTTCCAGCTGGTACCGCACAAGAACATTACTATCCATAATAATGTACAAGTGACACATAGAGGTGTGCTAGGACTTGCTGCCGTAGATACTTCTGTATCAATTATTTTGCCACCTCTTCAAAACCAAACTTTGTTATTAAGTCTCTCTTCCCTGAAAAATAAGAAACAAACAAAAAAATAATAAAAATAAAACAAAATTTATAAATAAATAAATAAGGGAAGTCTTGCTATTTGGTTTTATTAACATGTTTGAGGCGGTTTGGGGTGGCTTGCTTGGCCGTTTTGGACATACTGAATTCTACCCAGTTAACCCAAACCCACCACGGGCCACTTCAACACACCTAACCCATCTCTTTCTGACCCTACCCTATCATACAAGGGTGGTTTGGGGGGTTTTAAGGGTGGTTTGGGGGGTTTCTATGGACCGTTATTAAATACCCTAATGCACTGTCCCAATTCTTATGGTACAAAAAATTACTGAAAATTTTAGCAATTTTTGATATGTCCCAATTCTTAGGGTGACGAAAAATAATTATTTTTACGAATTGTAAGGGTGTCCCAATACTTAGGTATATTATGGTAGGCAGCTGACTGAATATGCATGACTAAAACATTATTTTGCCTCCAAAATGGTGCAAAATTTAGTAAAAACAACTATAAAATAATTACTTTTACATAAAAAAATATTAAGATAAGAGGTTGAATGAATTTAGCAAGTGGTGGATTTGTTTACATATATGATTCAGTTACAGGTAATGCACTGTGGTCATTTGTTTTCATCGTATCTAGGGAAAAGTCAGAACAAGGCAACCGGAAGTGCGGTCCCGCGAATATTGATAACTTTTTTAATTTTGGTCCGATTTTCTTAAAATTTTCACCAAAATGTAGGGTTTGATTTCTGGAGTTGACATAAGCCATAGGGCAGCTTTAAAATGGCAGAGGGGCGGCAGAAATGGGCCCACTCCTCTGTATAGGGTTAGCTGGAGCACTGAAATCCAATAATGGCAGGGCCAGCCAGCTTTTGAAAGTTTCAGCAGCTCCCCACCCACAAAATCAGTTCTATAGGGACATCATTGATTTAAAGAACACTGCTTTCATTTACTTTGAACCAATTTCAATGTGTTTAAAATATATGTATAAGTGGAATGCTTTACCAGATGATATTGTCAAATCTAAAACAGTCCTGCAGTTTAAAACATTATATGACAGACATATGGGATTCAGTAAATTCATCACAAAAGCCATTTACTAACCAGTTCATTATAATAACAGTATACTGGAATTCAACCATCATTCTACAGTAAATTTATTTGACACTTATTAATACCGGAAGTTGGAATTTTATTAATTTGTCGCGAAAAAAGAAGAGATGTAGAAGACGAGTTTTTGGAACTAACCAGTTCTACTTTAACCAGTACCAGATGAATATTTTTATGCAAATGTATATTTTTCCTGGTGCATGAATGACTATTGCTGTGTCACCAGTAAAATATTCTGATTCTAATGCGAGTTGCTGCAAAGTTTGACTCTTGCCTCTCTTGAAGCTAGTTCGGGGTTGGGCTTTTAACTCATCTGTTCTATTCCTTGTTTATTTCTCTCTGGCTTTTGGAGATGGCTCAGCATGACTGAAATGTTGTTGACAGTGTCGTTGAATCTCTCTTCGATCTATGTTTGAGACAAACACAGATACATGGTTTTATGGCAATTTGCAAGAAATGTCAAATCCTGTTTTCTTCTGCTGAATTATCCAAGAGAGTGGTAATAGTTAAAACCTGAACATAAGAATACATAGTTCTATGCATTTTTTATGCCCCTGCCATTCAAAGAATGATGGTTAGGGCATATAGTGTTACCCCTGTCTGTCCGTCTGTGTCTGCGTCTGGCATTAGCAATTTGCGTTTAAGTTTTTCAGGTAGGGGCATTCATGTCCTTTGGACTCATTTCTAGTGTTTTTTTTTTTTTTTTTTTTTTTTTTTTTTATGAACATGGATTGGCATTTAAGTATAACCTGGAGATGATGCTTTTGTAAACTGTTGTAACTATCAAATGGGGCGCAGCATCCGAAAACATGCCTTTGGACATGTGCACACCTCAAAGATTCAGATCAGCCTAAGCATTTGTGTAGTTTGATCAGAATCTTCACTGGGCACATTTTTGATAGTCACTGATGCGCAGTTTCTTAGGCAAAGAAAGAAGACTGATCAGACTACACTGATGCACAGTCTGATTTGAGTCTTTACTGGGCACACGTGTCAGAAGGACCGCTTTCTCACACTGCGACTCAAACAAGACTGTAAAATTGGTTTTGAAAAAAAAAATATAACTGTTTGTATAGCAAATTAGCATTGTGGAAAAAAAAATCTATTTTGTTTCCCTCTACTACAGATGAAGTGCAGCCATACATTCAGAAAGCTTATACATTACTGGGAAGGTAAGTAGTCATTATTTTATATATTTGCTTCTGTGTACTTACATAGCTTCAGATTAGAGGGAGTAGCCCCTTGATAATTTTCTTATTTCTCCATAAAATTATATGTTGTGGATACTCATTAGAAATGCCTCAGTGAGGCACTTCTAATGAGTACCCACAGCATGTATTTTTATGGAGAAATAAGTATTTTTCAGTTGAAAACAAGTGCCTTTTCCGGAGCTATGTAATTACAAAGGAGCAGGATAGTAGGCCAAGGATACATTGAGCAATCTTTATTAATGGAACTTGATACACCTGGCAGAGTTTCAGACATTTTTCCAAGGGAGATAAATTTTGTTACATCATGTTTGCTTTTTTACTTTTCTGCAGAGTTGTCTCCTCTGAAAGTGTATCCATTCCCCTTAATATAAAAAGCATATATGGAGTCTAGGGAAGACAATATTGTAGTTATGATTTCGGATACATTCACAAAACATATTTTGTTAGTGCTTAATGGAATTGCCTCAATGAGGTATTACACCTGCAACATGTTTTTATGAAGACATTAAGAAAATTATCCCAGAGTTTTCATGAAATAGTCCTCCTTAACACATAGCAACGGACAAAGCACTTTTTTCCATCTGAAAATGCTAATTTTTACTTATTTCTTAACGATAACATATGAATGTTGTGGGTACTCATTAGAAGCAAGCACATCAGTGAGGTGCTTCTAATAGGTATCAACAGCATAGGTTTTCATGGAGCCAAGGTGCTTCTAATGAGTACCCACAATACATGTTTTCGTGGGACAATAAGAAACTTCAGTTCTGACTTCTATTTCTTGTCTTGCAGCAATTTCAGTAAGCCAGCAGAGAGCGATGAATTCCAGGTTTCTGAGAGAATAAGGAGAAGATGTAAGTCAAACCTTTGCATAAATATGTTGACAATACATGTATTTGGAAATGTCAAACCCTACTTTCTGCGGAAAAATATTTCAGAATGTTATTATGACTTAAATAATGGAAGTGTAAGACACCAAATTATTTTCATGAAAACATGTTTTAAGTACTCATTAGGCTAAACTCAAACAGAGGATTTTAATTTGTATCACAACATGGCCCATAGCTTTGAATAAAGGGAGGTTTCAGTTGAATGTTTTATTTTTTCCACAAAAAAACATTGTTGTGAGTGCTCATTAAAAGCACCTTGGTGAGGCTCTTCTAATGTAATGAGTACCCACAATATATGTTATTGTGGAGAAATAAGAAAAGTTACCAATACTTACCTGAAGCTGTCATGTACCATGGCATGGGAAAATGGTCCTTGTTGCATAGCTCCAGTTGAACACTTTTTCAACCAAAATGTAGATATTTTTCATATGTGTAAATCTTTATGAAAACATGTGGTCTTCGTTAACAGTGCCTCATACAAGGGCTTCTAGTGAGTACCAACAACGCATTTTTGTGGAAAATAGGAAAAGTATTATGTGGATACCCCCTATTTTTTTCGCTGGCCTCGGTGGCTTAGTTGGATGTGTGCCTGACTGGTGATCAGGAGGTTGCGGGTTCGACCTCCCCACAGGGTGGGCGGCATTCTTTCATGGAGATTCGATCCTAAATATTTTCTGTGGTCATTCTCTCCCTTCTGCTGATTCAAGAAAGGCAGTTGTCAGTTTCTGGTGAAAGAATTTGCACAATACTGGTTAGTACTTTAGAGGACTAAGTCTGTCCAGTAAAAGTGTGGTTAGGTAAACTGATCACGCTCGACATGACCTCAGTGGGTTGAGTGGGCCGTAAAACCTCAACACAAACATATCTGAAGCTATGTATTTGCATATGTGGATAGTGCATCTGTGCAGTCTGACCAGGTCCTTTATTTTCCATCTATAAAATCATTAGTTACTTTTAGAATGTATAAGCTGAATAACCACGTTTTATCAAATGAACATAGGTTGTATATACAATGTAGATACATTTTATGAGTCCAACAAGGTTATATCCAAAACCATGTTATAGAGTGGTTCCTGTGTATAAATTAACAATGTACATGTATCTGACATGATTTAGCGAGTTTCTGTTCAATATTTTACAGTGGTGAGAAGAGGCCGGGAGAAAGATGCCATCACATTTGCAGAATTACACAGGAAACTACAGTCACAGGTAAAACATATACAGTGGAACCTCCATGAACTGCCACCTTCCTATAACAACCACTCATGGGTTTCTACAGGGACTGGATACACTTCATAGATTTTTTGCCATTATATATACAAGGGAGACAACATTTCTGTCCTTCTGTTTGCTTTCCTGTATACCAATTTCCTTCTGAGGAGGGGTCTGTGCTGAAAGGAAAGAATTAGAGTAGAACCCTTTTCAGAAGACTGAAGGGGTGCAAATTCATTTTGAAAGAGTTGTCCCCCTTGGAGGTATATCATTTCCCATTAGAGTTATCAGATAAGTATTTCGAGCCCTTTTGGACTTTGTTTTTCTTGAAAAAAAAAAAGCAGATAAGATATTACCTGGGCATAATGTACAGGACAGTCTCATTGGATAACTTCAAAAATTTGCGACCGTATATTCTGCGATATACTGTCAGAAATCTGACGTCATCACGTAACACCACTTCTCATTGGCTGGCATTTGGTTTTACGCAGCTCACAGCACTTGTCACTTTGTGCAAATAGTTCATTCTTTCAACAGAAAAAATGACTAAATGCATTCGATTTGAAAAAATGAATAAATGCATTAGAATGCATTTACACGTCGTTGTAAAACGAAATCTCCACCTGTAAAACTGCTGATTTACCTCCACAAATGACAAATTTGAATGCAGTTTTCCCCTAAATATCTGTACTTTTCAGTTGAAAAAAGCCGGCCTCGGTGGCTCAGTTGGATGTGCGTCCGACTGGTGATCAGGAGGTTGCGGGTTCAGTCCCCACCGGGTCGGCAACATTCTTTTGTGGAGATTGATAATGAAATAGTCTCTACGGTCATTCTCTCCCTTCCACTCATTTAAGAAGGGCAGTCGTCAGTTTCTGGCCGAAGAATGTGCACAATACTGGTTACGTACCCGCTAAGAGGACTAAGTCTGCCCAGTAAATGTGTGGTTAGGTAAACTGACCACGCTCGACATGACCCCATTGGGTTGACTGGGCCGTAAAACTTCAACACAAACAAACAAACAGTTGAAAAAAGGTTACTTATCTGGAGCTATGAAACTACATCTTCCAGTGTATAATGTAATTTCTGTTGACAGGGTTTAGTGAAGAATAGATGGGCCATCCTCTATTTATTGATGTTACTGAGTGAAAGTGAATCCAAGGTGGCTAGAGACAAGGTAAACAATATCTTCATTTATTGTATACGTATTAGTGATACTACTTTCAGTTAATTTTTTTTCAATCTGATCTTAAAAACTGGCTCTCTTGAGTGTCTCATTTTCTTTAGATCCATCTCACATCCTTTTAAATGAGGTGATGACATCAAGGCAATTGTTTTTGAAATTGTAGCAGGTCACATTTATTTATTTATTATATTTTTTTATTTATTTATTTATTATTTTTTTTTCATTTTTCTGAGAAAATATAGGCCTGACATTTCATGCCAGTCATCTGCTGTGGATTGTCATGCCTTGTTTTCTTATAAGTATAAAAAGATAGCCTTTTAAAAACTTAGAAATTAGGTGCCCGTTAAAAACTTAGAAATTAGGAGCCCTTCTGCATTGGATAGAAAAAATATATAAATATATAGGCTAGAACTGCTTTATCCTTCGAGATATATTCATGAAACTTCACAAATATATTCACTGCCACAGCATAGCTCCTGATTAGGCACTTTTTTTTTTCAACTAAAAGGTATAGAATTTCTCATTTCTCCACAAAAATATACGTTGTAGGTACTCATTAGAAGTTCCTCTGTGAGCACTTCTAATGAGTACCACAACATATGTTTTTATGGAAAAATTAAGAAAAATATTAATACTTTTTGGTTGAAAAAGGCAGCTTATCTGGAGGTGCGTTTAATATTGCACTTCTGTTTGGTTTCTTTTAGGCCAGCAGTAGTTTGTTTGGAAAAGGATTGCCAAGCTTTGCTACATCCACTCCGTTCCATCCAGCTGCTAGACAGGCACTGGTCACACCATCGGACCCGACTCGACCACTATCAGCTCGGTCCACTAACACAACAGGGAGCAGTGGTATCAGCAGCATTCACAGTGAGATAAAGAGTAACGATCCCACACCTGTACCTCAGTCCTTCATTCCCAGGTTAGTTCATTTTTGTCATGACTACGGATCACTTGCCATCATTGGCCTTGTCATTGTCAGAGGAATTGTTAAGGAGTAGTTGGTGATAACTAGGTGATAATTTTTCTTATTTCTCCATAAAAACATATGTTGTGGGTACTCATTAAAAGCGCCTCACCAAGATGCTTCTAATGAGTACCCACAACATATGTTTTAATGGAGAATTGGAGAAAATTATCCCATAATTATCACCAAGTACTCCTTAACAATTCCTCTGATTGTTGTCACCAACAATGTAAACTTCGTGAGTTTAGCTCTGTTTCTCAAACACCAAGGCTTCTAAGCTAATGAAACTTCATACACATATCCGCAATGATGCACACTGCTCACTGTCATTGACTGTTATGAAGGCAAAATTAGCATATGACAGATTTGGGACACTTTTAATTTCCAGAAAAAAAAAGATATATATCAGAATCATCTCCAAAGAGACCATTTAGAAATGTGTGACCCAAGCCTCTTGGGGTAAATATTCTATAATACTGTATTGTAAATACATGCATAAAATCGGTTCAGTCAATTACAAGTATTCAGGGCCCGGTTGTTCAAAACTAACGATGTTGTTAGTTAATGTATCGTTAAAACTGATCTCTAAATATGGTATATACGCTAATATTTTTGCTGAAAAAATGTGAATAGCTTTTGCAATTAGATATTGTTTGTGAATTAGATATTGTTAACAGTTAACATTTTGACCATTAACAAGCTCATTAAGCTAATGATGCTTTGAACAACCGGGACCTGGGATTTTTTGAAAGTTTGTATGAGGGTCACCGATGAGGCCTGATTACCCAAAGGTAGCTAGTCTGGTCCAAAAACTTGACACTTCTGCTGTGTTCAGTTTTTTGAGTGTGTTCATTTCTCTTGAGAATCATTCATTTTAGAATTTATGGAATATTTATGAATGTATTTTTCAGTACGACATTTGTGTCAGTAGATGGTGACAGAGGGAGTCAGAGAGTTTCCAGACTCACAGGTGCAATAACACAACATGACCCAGGTACTGTAGTTGTTCTTGTGTACTGTAATAACCCAAACTATTGGGTCAGACAGGCCTGAACAATGGTGTAGTCCCTGATTAAATTCCAAAGAATGCAGCATCTAATCAGAGTACACTTTTTGCCAGTCACTCAGCAATATTTTTTTAGATGCATTAACAGGGACAGTAAATCTGTAAGTCTGGGTCAAAGTATGGTAAGAAAAGGTGTCCCAATATTTATGGTTAATATGGTAAAGCTCATAGATAGGAGGAGCTATCCTAGTAATATTTTATGGTAAATGTTCTAAAATTTCGTACACCAAGCTTCTAACAAAATGGCAAAGGCAAACAATGCTGACCCAGATCAGACTGCTCAAAGGAGCAGTCCAATCTGGGTCTACACTGTTTGCCATTTCACTAAAATATTTTAAGAAATAACCTCATAAAAAGCAAAATTTAGGCCAGAAAAAAGTATGGAATAAAGTGCTCAAAATTTTAGGACATTTAACATACTTTTTCTTTCACAAAAACATATGTTGTGGGTACTTCATAGAAATATCCTGGCCAGGTGCTTAAGATGAGTACCCACAATACACATTTTTCAATGAAGAAAGAAGAAAAATACTTAGGATACAGTAAATGTCCTATTATTTCGTACACAGAATGGCATATGCAAACAGTGCAGACCCAGATCAGAAGAGCAGTCTGATCAGGGTGTACACTGTTTGCCATTCCACAAGTTTTTTTAAGAAATAATGCCATAAAAAGCTAAATTTAGACCAAAGTTTGCATACCTATTTCTTCACAAAAACATGTGGGTACTTCATAGAAGTATCCTGGCCAGGCGCTTATAATGAGCACCCACAACATATGTCAATGGAAAAATAAGAAAAATACTTAAGATGCCCCCTCTTGTCCGGAGCTTTGGTAACTGAACAAGAACGAAGGCTTATTTGAACAGTCAAGTCGTTTTATCATAGGTCTAGATAAGAGTAGGTATCAGGAAAACATTTTTCATATTTCTCTGTGAAAACATACGTTAAGGGAACTCATTAGAAGTGCCTCGCTGAGGTGTGTGCCTCGTTGAGGCACTGCTAATGAGTACCCACAACATATGTTATTGTGGAGAAATAAGAAAAATATCACAATACATTTGGATTGAAAGAAGCATCTTATCAAGAGCTATGGTTTCATTATCAGATTTTTTTGTACCCTTTACTAACAGTTAATAGCTTGTTGGTAACTAAAACACTATCACCAAAATAATGTTTTCTAGGTAGTTAACCTCTGAACAACAGCCACTTCCATTCAAAGGCCTTCTGAAGTGACAGACTTGTACAATGCAGTATAGTTTTACAGCCCTGGCCTATATTTCATGGTCCAGTGACTTTGTCGGTTTTCACATCTGCCTTAAACATTTACCTCCATTTCTAACTAACTGCATGTTTTTACAGCTGTCGAACCTGACATACACTTCCTCGCTCACAGGGACTTAAACACTGCAGTATCATTTTGTGAACATTGCCTATATGTTGCAGTCCAATGACTTCAAACATGATTTGTAATGAAGCTCTATCATACTACTATATAGACCAAACGGCCTGAGCCGGCATGACACCTCTTTCTGTGGGAATCTTGTCCTGTGTCCTGGTGTAAATATATTCATGTAAATTTGATTTTGTAGGTTCCAACACAGCACTGGTACCCCGTGGTGCTAGAGGTAATGCAGCTGGTACCATTAGAGTGCAGGGAGACAACAGTAAGTTATTGATTAAAATAAATGGATCAGTTACATTTATACTTAATGCTTAGCATTCTGAGTAAGAAATTCTGTAGACAACATTCTGAAATAATTTATCTTATTTTTCCCAGAAAAAATGAGGACAATTTGCATGTCATGTCAAAGCCTTTTTCTGGTAAGGTTATCTGCTGAATTTGCCCATAAAGTAGAATGGTTATAGTGAAATTTGTAAATTGTAGAACAGGACAGGACTCGTTTGAAACAGCACACACACACACACACACACACCACACACACACACACACACACACACAGATAGGATCCTTCAGATTTGATAGGGTGAGGCTGAAAGAAAAATTTTTTAATCAGAAAATGGTGACGTTTAATGGTTGTTTTGGACAATAATTGTACTGATTCACATTGGTTGAGAACAAATGAAGCACATTGCCTCCTCTATCAGAAATCCTAGAACTAGGGATGATCTTTGTTTCTAGAGATCCTGAGATGTACTAAAAAGGGTTGCATAGCACCTGATAGCATAAATAAATGCCAACAACAGGATGTGTAGTAGCTCAGTTAACATGTTGTAATGATTTTTTACAGCAAGTTTGTGTACTTACAACATATGCTTTTTTGAGAAATGTGAAAAAAAAAGCATGGTTGAAATCAGACCTGTTACCATTATATACAAATGTATTTGATTACAATTACAATTACTTTGTAATTTCATGATTATAGAATACAATTACAATTACATCTTTCCTGAATGTAATCAATTACAATTACATTGCACTGTAATTGATTACAATTACAATTATTTTCTTGTTGTTCCGTGTTTAAAAAAATTCTAGTTCAAATTAATAATCTGTTTTATTGTTCTTTCAAAGCTTCATGCATGGCATGCTATATCTTCTGACAAGATGTTATTCGTATTCTTTATACCATATATTCATTTTTTTATGATATTCCATTTACTTCACATTTTCTATAACGTATGGTTATTTTTCACTCTTCCTCTTGGTACCATGAGCTGGTTCAAAGACTTATAGTGCCTGGCTTTTGTTGTAGTCCCTGGGGTGCAATATAATTCTGTCAGGCTGTTCATCTTAAGCATTGATATATAAAAATGAAAACAACAATGGAATTAAATCAAGTTTTCATCTGTTATAAATAAGTTTAATTTGCATAAGGAGCATTATTAAGCTTCGTGGAACAAAGGAAAGAACAATCCATTCTCTATCTAAAAATGTAGTGTGGTGTTGATCGGGGGTGGGGGGGGGGGACCAGATAAGAGGAGTAAATTGCTGATAACTGAAGGATAATTTCCCTTATCTTTCAATGAAAACATATGTTGTGGGTGCTCATTTGAACCATCCCATTGAGATGGTTCAAATGAGTACCCACAACATATGTTTTCATTGAGAGATAAGAAAAATTATCCCCGAATTATCACTAATTTACTCCTCTTATTTGGTCCTCTGCCTGTATGAAAGAACCAGCTCAAAACCTGTCAGTGTCCTCAGGCAATATGTCAAAACTTAACACAGGTACTTTACAGAAGGGTACTATAATTGGGCCAGTTTTAGTAAATGCCATTAATAATTCAAGTATTTGGATACTTGATAAATAGGCCTATGCAAACAATGAAAAAAAGTACATCAGGGTCCACATCCTTTCAAATTCAAATGTCATTGTTTAGATGCAGAAATATATGACAAGATCACACTCCAACTATAAATTGTGACAGGACAACTTTAGCCACTTAACGATTGTCAAAATGTATATAACTTTTACAGTAGGTCATCTGACATTAGAGACATTGTTGACAGCATGCACACAATAAACATGAAATTATATAAGTCAGTATGTTACTGTAAAAACACTAAAATTTTCATTTTCCATATTACATGTGTGGAGACAGTGAAGGCTCTGGTGGGACTGCGTAAAAATTCAAAGCTGCACCTGAAATGCCTCTTTTGGTGCATGCCTTTACCATTATCACATGGATTAGTCAATTCTGATCTGGATCTGCAATGTTTGCCTTGATCTGTCTGTCCGAAAGCATAATACACCGTTAAACAACCATGTTATATCCAAACAAAAACGTAGAGATATATAGATAAAAGACTATAAATGTTTGCCAATTGAATTACTTTGATTATTTGCTAATCCATATCAGCTAATCCATGTGTGAAACTTCAATTTCCTTTGATCTTGAAGATGTATTGTAATTGTCAAAGTAATCACGATTACAGGCTGTTTTGCAATGTATTCGATTACAATTACTTGTAATAATAAAAATCAACGATTACAGATTACATTTCGATTACTCAAAACTTGTAGTCGATTACATGTAATCACGATTACTGATTACAATTACAACAGGTCTGGTTGAAATGGTGCTTTATCTGGTACTATGATGTGGCTCTGACAATTAACCCATGTCATGCTATATAGATTAAGATGCCATGCTCACTTCTAATAGTCAGTCAGATTACTTGATCCAGTTTATTGATATAAACATTACTTGATCCAGATTATTGATATAAATTCGCATACTTAATGAAAAACAGTGCAAGTCCAGACCAGTGGCTTCTTCAAAGCAAATATACCCTGCAAAGGCAGGGTATATCCGGGTTCAGCAGGACTAGGGTTAACATTGTATAATTATTTGTTACAGCAAGTTTTGAGATTCCAGAGTCGGAGTTAGTTAAAGATCTGGTGTATGCATTCCAAGGTATACAAGGGAAATGGATTAAATTTGATGCTGTTAGAGATGGATACAAGGTTGACCCTCAGGTAGTCTGTTAGGCATAGCTCCAGATTAGATGTTGTTTTCTTTTTGTTGTTTCTTTTTTCAACTGAAAAGTTTTGACATTTTGTTTATTTTCTCACAAAAATATATATTGTGAGGTGCTTCTAATGAGTACCCACAACATACATTTTCTTGGAGAAATAAGAAACTTTTAACATATTTTGGTTGGAAAATATATGTTATCTTGAGCTATGTACATTGTATATTTTTAAAATTTTTAAAGCAAACTATATATTTACCCTAAATGTTGGAGAGTCTATTGACTACCCACAATGTATTTTTTCTTGGAGAAATAAGAAACTATTTATATGAATATCCCTTTTATCTGCAGTTATGTCTTTTATAGGCGAAAATAATGTTTTTGCTACCAGACAATTTGATGTTTTGCTTATTTCACCATGGAAACAGGTTTATGCAATATGTTTCAGGATAGAGAATCTCCAGCGTGATCAGTATCACAACACAAACCCTTAGATGTGATACACATCACAGTATTCACAGGTCCAGATATGTGGCTTTTTTAACCAAAAAGTACTGTCACTTTTCTTATTTCTCCATGTCATAATACATATGTTGTAGGTACTCATTAGAAGTGCCTCCCTGACATGCTTCTAATGAGTACCCACAGCATATGTTCTAATGGAGAGATAAGAAAAATATGTAGATACCCCCTTCTATCTGGGGTTGTGAATACTTTTAATATGTAAAATAAAAAAATCAGTCTAATGTCCCATCATGGTCCTTGCAGACAGCATTGAACAGAAAAGGTTATACATGTATCAGCACAAGCTCTCTCCCTTCCGCTGATTCAAGAAGGGCAGTTGTCAGTTTCTGGCGAAAGAATGTGCACAATACTGGTTAACCGCTTAGAGGACTAAGCCTGCCCAGTAAACGCGTGGTTAGGTAAACTGACCGCGCTCGACATGACCCCATTGGGTTGACTGGGCCGTAAAACCTCAACACAAACAAAATCAGCACAAGCTCAATCATGATACTTAGAGATTATCACATGGTGTTTTGGGTTATCACCCAATGTATCAACCTGAAACCCCATTAAGGGTTGATGCAGAGGGTGATAACAAAAATACCATATGATATTCTGTTTATCACATATTCAAATCCATTTCTTACTGTTTTTTAACTTATAAATCGCCAAAAATATATATTAAAATAGATTTGTGCAAATGTGTGTAATGCAACACCTGTTACTTCATGTTGTTGACTATGTCACCATAATGTCACAAGAGGACTGATTACCTCTGTTGGTTCAAAATACAGTGCTTCTGGTTATCAGACCAGGCAATCTGCTAACTGCTTTCCATTTAAAATGAGCCCAACCTCAATAGCTCGAACACTGATGGCTTGTTTACCATGGCTTGTTCTAACTTGTTTTTGAGTCCCTACAAAATTCCTCCAAAAGCTCCAGAAAACAAATCTTTAAGGATATTTTCTTATTTTATCATGAAATTGTTTATTGTGTGTACTCATTAGCATGGTCTCCAAGGCAATTCTAATGAGTACACTCAACTTACCATTACTGTATAGAAGATCAAAAACATTTCTCTAAATGATCAATATTTGCTTCCTGACCTGGCACCGTGAATAACCTGCAGTGGCTCAAACTACCCTTGTCTCGAACAAGTTTCGAATGGTTAAATAATGTCCAAAGATGTTGAAGTTGGACTGTACACTGTTTCCATTTGTAAGTCTGATTATCAGTACCTGCCGACATTGTAACCACAGTATGTGGAATACGTTTTCACATATATACAAAAGGAAGGTTTACATGCCAAATACATCAGCATAACAGCAAAGGCAATGATCCGGCTTTGACTTTGCAGGCTGGTCTGACTTGCTTGAGCTTCATCTTTAGCAGTCTGATCTGAATCTTCCCTGGACACACATATCCAAGAGTACATTTTCTGAGGTTGTTTCAACTCACCTTCTCTTAAGGGGGGAAGTTCAAATGTGTAAAAGCAATTCCTTGTATTCTTAGGCTGGCATTCCAAAAGCTGTACGACAGTTGGTGAGTAAGCTGGCAGAATGTGGCTGGCTCTTCAATAAAGTGAAGAATTATGTAGAGACCAGAAGTGCTGATAAAACATTTGGGCTTGTAGGACAGGTAAACAGTTTGACAACTAATTTGCATTAGAGTGTTACACAAGGCAGTTCAAATGAGTACATGTACCTGCTTTTATTTTTCTTATTTTTGGTTTGAAGGCAACAAGCATTATTCCATTGCTGAGACTATATATTGAAATGGTTTTATTTGACGGTTAATGCTTAGTATACTGAGTAAAAATTTTAGCAGAAGTCAATCTGAAATATTTTTCTTATTTTTTACCAGAAAAATTAAATGATTCGTCATCTTAAAGGACTAAAAATATCTTTCTGTCACTAGATTTCTAGTTTGCAGACAGCATCCTAGTGCATCTAGGGTATTTAATACAGTCATCAGAAAACAACTAGTACTTTTCTACTTAATTATATGCCGCCACTCCCGGTTTTCTACAATGTAACTTTTGACGATGTAATTATGGACCGAATCAAAAATCTAATAAATACCTTTCTACACCCAAATCATGCAAAATTTATTCATCCTCAGCTCATAAACATTTTTTCCGCAGTAAACTTTTCCATTTGCATTAGAGGGTGCCATATTTAACCACCTGACCTGTCATTTGTCTAGTGACGTCACACTCGGTTTTTGACGACATGCAATTAGTGTCATCACATTTACAGCTAGCGGGACAGAAATAAATAGGATAAGTGGTATTTTAAATTAACGTCTTCTTTTTCTTTGTGTAAGTAAAGTAATTATTTCATCTCTTGCTGGAAACACCTCAGATAAGCAAAGTGGCTGGCCCCTACTAAGAATATTTCGACAGGAAATTGTTTTTAACAAACAAATCAAGTTATTTAAACTGTAATATTTTAATACAGTAACAAATATACATTGTTATTTTTTCACTATTTTATAGAAGACATGTCAATTACTGGCAGCACGTACAGAGGAAGTTATCACCTCTCCTTACGAGTACCACATTTGACCAATATTTACTGTACTGAATTGTTACAAAAGTACTTTGGTACATAAAAATCGAATAAGTGAAAAACATGATGACACAATTAAGCTTCCATACTTTTAATTTTTGACATTGGCATTTCTATAACTTGTGCTTCATTTTCGAGGTATTCCAAATGAATGTAAATAGTGACAGACGATCGCATCTCGCTTGGCTTTTTTATGAATAGTTTGAATGAACATGTTGATTCTTTATGACATAATTCAGTTAAAAAGCAATTAAAAGACTAAAATAAGAAAAAAAATAAACATTAAGCTTACAGGTTTGAAGCGCATTTTGGGATATACTTGTTCAGTGGCTCATGGGATTTCCGATAGTTTACATTGACGACGTCGTGACGCAACAACTCATGCACAATTCTCACGATCTCTTCCATCGTTCGGAAACGGAGTGTGGTCTAATCTGGGTGGTTTACCATATATGATGTACGTTTGTATTATTTACAGTTGTTTTATGTATTATAACAGAGTTTCTGTGCAGCACTACAGCAAGAGTTGACGGAATACTACCGCCTGATAGCAGTTCTAGAATCTCAGGTATTTCTGCTTTAAATACCATATTTACCGAAATAAGTCAAATCTTAATTCTTAAACCATTGTAGACTGAGTAGACTCCTTCACACTATATATTGGAAGAGTCCCATTTTAATTTAGGTCTGTCAATCTATGAGGTTTAGATATTGTTAGAGAAAAATGGTAAAACTATTTGCAAACAGTGGAGATCCTGATCAGATGCCGCATTCTGTGGCTGTAATCTGGGTCTGCACTGTTTGCCAATTATCCTTTTTGGGGTCTCCAGACTACCATGGGTTAACCATAATTGTCCTATATGTATATAGATATGTGGGTGTGTATTGAGAAAATCTGTATAAATGTCTTTCGGGGAAAAAGAAAAATCATATGTAAAATGATTAGATTGATTAAATGTATGCAAATTTTTTTTTATGGTGATTTGTCTCTCTATAAGCTAAATTATCATTAGTAATTTTGATTATTTAGTAAAGACTGATCTTGTCACGGTTTCAGTTACAAGAAGAACTTGATCAGGGTATAGGTCTCAGTCATGGTGGTGTGACACTGAGACGTCTTGTGGTTTGGACGTTTGATCCTCTCATTAGACTGAAGACGTTGGCCGCTCTTGTTGATGTCTGCAAAGGTACAGTATAATAGTCATATAGGCTTCACCAAGAGAGACAACTCCTCTCGCTTATGTAGAGTGAATGGATACACCTTCAAGAAAGTATTTGTCTCCAATCTCAAAAGGCGCTACTCTTAATGGAAAGAATTTGCTCCCCCTGGGGAGCAAATTCTTTCCTTTAAGAGTAGCCCTCTTTGATAAGTAATTTATTTTTATCAGGGAAGCAAGGTTTGGTTTGCTAGAGTAGTCACCCTTCGAAATCAAGGGTAAAAAAAATTCAACATGTGTGCTGACTTTGAAGTATATCCATTTACCTTAAATGGTGAGGATCTACTCAATTTTCCTAAACAGTACAGTAAAATTCTGCTATTAAGACCACTTGAAATTAAGACCACTCTGCTAACAGACAGGCCTGAGCAAAGAGTGTAAACCCTGATTAGCAACTGCAGGATTTAGCATCTAATCAGGGTCTACTCAGTACATCCAGCTGTTCTTAAAGACAACAGGTGTTGAAGTGGACATGGACTTGGTGGCCTAGTGGCTAATGCTCTCAACTTTAAACGGTAGTTCGTGAGTTTGAATCTGGGAAATAATGGCAAATCTGTGAAAGCTGTTACAGTCCAGTTTGATAATGCAAATGTTGGAGCAGCGGCGATGGCTGGCTCAAGATATAACATCGGATTTTCCTCCCAAGGCTGTTCCAGTATCTCAGTGGAGTTGAAATTTTTGGTATGTGTTAACAAACAAATGACTTAAAATAACATGTTTACAGTTTCCACTGCAACTTGCACGTGATTGTGCCATACACAAAGTTTCAGGGATCAACACAAGACAAAAGTAAATCAATAGAGGGCATAGAGTTTTATTAACACCACAGCCCAGTTGTTCAAAACTTAATGCAAATGCTACTTACATTTATGCAGCAAAATATCAATATATTTGAAAACACCTTAGCTACAACAGTTAAATGTTTGTCATTAACAAACTCATTCAGCTAACAATGCTTTGAACAACTAGGCCAGTCTCTAGTTGGCACTTAAATTTATTTTTTGACAGGCAAGAAAGGAGGAGCCCTGGCTTCATCAATATTTTCCTACATGCAACATGGTGATCCATTTGTGAAATCATTAATCAAGCACATTCTAACAATGGTATCTCAGCCTAATTACGCCATGTTGATGAGGTGGATATATGATGGAGAATTAGAGGACACTCATGATGAGGTAAGATTAATAACTTGACCTTTTAAACCTTAAAGCGCTACTCACAACTGCAGCAGATGACAATTTTTCTTATCTTTTTATTTTTCAGAGAAAACAAGTCTTGGCATTTCATGTGAATCTTCTGCTTGGCAGATGATTCACATGAACTGTCAAGACTTGTTTTCTCTGAAAAATAAAACAAAACAAAAAATTTGAATGTCGTCTACTACAAATTTTGCTTAGCGCTTTTAGGGTTTATCCTTGATCTGATCATTTGAAGGCTCAGCATGCTGGGAAAAAAATTCAGCAGACATTTTGAAATATTTTTCTCTTTTTTTCCAGAAAATAGGAGACACTTTGCATGAAATGTCAAAGCCTATCTATTTATCATTTGCTAAATATGTCCAGAGAATGGTAAAGGTTAAATAGGTGATGGATTTAAATGTCAGTAGACAACACTTTGAAATATTTGTAGAGGTCAAGGACAATTATTTGATGATAATGGTAAAATAATTTTCTCCATAAAAACATGTATTTAGGTATTCATTAAAACAGAATTATCTCCAAGAGTCACTTCTAATAAGTATTCACACCATGTTTTTATGGAGAAATAAGAAAAGGATATCCCAGAATTATCACGAACTACTGTCCTGAAACAAGTCCTGATTTGTTTTCCATCTTTCTCCCCCAACTTCTGCAGAAAATAGGGCTTACAATTTCATTTACAGTCGACTCTCGTTATCTCGAATTCCAAGGGACTCTTTGAAATACTTCGATATATCTGTACCTCGACATATCAGATTTGCAGAATTGAAGAAAAACTAATTCGCACAACCACATTTAACAAATACATATAATTGGAGTCTTGAATTTAGAGATATATTGAAAATATTGTGGAAAAGAGGAGAAATTGCTCCTTAATTTCTCCTCTTTTCCACAATATTTTTTACCTGTTGTTAGATTTTCATGTGTAGGCAGGGACCAGATTTTTACTTCAAGATAAGCGGTTATTCGAGATAAGTGAGGTCGAAATAACGAGAGTCAACTGTATATGGTCTGCAGAGTCTAGAGAAGAAGCTATGTAGACGTAAAGTGGTGTTCAAATATTGATTAGGCTTTGCATTTTTAATTAATAACTAAGACTCTTTGACATAATAAAGGCTCATAAAATGTTCATGACAGCTCCCATAAGAGCAGTTTTTAAATGTTTAAACCTCCATTACTTTCTTAATATTCGTCCGTTTTAATCAAATCTGCGTCAAAATGCTTGTTATGTCAAGACATTTTTCTCAGTCACCAATGGCAAAGTGTCTGTGTGGCCAAGGGGTTAACTCTCCTGACAAGGTCCCAGGTTCAATTTTAACTAAAGGCGGAACCCAGCTTAAGACTATAGTGCACTTCATTTTTTTTACCAAGACTTTCATCATCACTCCTTCATCATCTTGATATGACTTAAATATTGTTGCAAGAGACATAAAACACTTCGTTTTTCACCAATGTTGTTTTTCCATTTAATACATATCTTATCTTGTCCACAGTTTTTCGTGGCGGCTGACCCAACAGTAAAGAATGACAGATTGTGGCATGATAAGTACAGTTTGAGAAAGTCTATGATACCAACCTTTATATCCACAGATCAAGCCAGAAAGGTACAGTATGCTCTTATATATTTGTTACTGTGATAGGTTGAGACTAATTTCTGGGTAAACTAATGTTTTCCTATGTACAAAAAGTGAAGTTTAACTCTCTGCATGCTTTTTATGCCCCGCCACCAAAAAAGTGGCGGGTATTATGTTATACCCTCTGAAATTTTTAGTGTCCGTCCGTCTGTGTGTCTGTCCATCCGTCCGTCAGCGCCCCCACCATTAGTGTGCCCGCAACTCCTCCTACAGTTTTAGGCCAATCCTTTGCAAACTTCACAGGCGCTTTTAGGATGGTCTGAAGATATGCATATTGTTTTTTCAGAATCCTGAAATTATTTTTTATCACATTGTTTTCATTTTTAACTTAGACTTTTTTCGAGCCCTAATACTACAGAAATGTATAGGGAGTATGTACCTTGTACGCGCAACCCCTCCTACAGTTTCAGGCCGATCCTTTTGAAACGTTAGACACGCTTTTAGGATGGTCTGAAGATATGCATACTGTTTATTTCAGAATCCTGAAATTATTTTTTATCACTTTTTTATTGCATTTTTAACTTAGACTTTCCTGTGTTTTTTTGTCACTTGCTTGATGCATTGCAGTGGCGGGGCATGGTGCATGGCTTGCAATTTTATTTGTCATCTGTGGATTTTTTTAAAAATTATTTTTTTCAAAAACTCTTTCAGGAAAATCATCAGAGTGTCAAACAATTTGGATCCAGATCAGGCCCGACATTTTGTTGGGCCTGATCTGGGTCCAAACTGTTTGCAAAGGTTATCAGCAGACGACAAAAGTTGCCACTAGCAGGGGAAAGAGTTTAATAATACCAGATGGGAACTTTGCATGTTAATCAGGGACACACCTGAGAGAGAGAGAAACAGACAGACAGACAGAGAGAGAGATGGGGAGAGAGATAGAGAGAACACTTTAAGCCATATATCTCTTTAAAGGGGTTCACTTAGACGACAGAAAAGAATTTGTTTCCTTGGAATATGAGTCCCTCCTCCTCAGAGTCTATAAAGCTTTATGTTAGGTATTTGGATACATTTTCAGGCAGCTGTTTCAAAAAGTTTTTATTCTCTACTAGAAAAGGTCTACTCTAAAAGGAAAGAAATTGCTCCCAAGGAGAGCAATTATTTTGCTTTGAGAGTAGACCGGTTTTCACAAGGGAGGCAATTTTTAATTAGTTTCAGGATTGAAAAATTGGAAGAAAGTTGGTTATCCCATGCAGTACTCACAGGAAAAAATGATGGCATGCCAAATTTTCGATCTGTGAAATTATTCACAACTTCTTCTAACCCATTTTAGACTGAATAAACTCTCCACACACATTATATTGGAGGAGTGAAATTTCAATTTTAGGTATGTTAGGCTATGTGATTTAGATATTTCTAGAAAAAAAATGGCTTAACTATTTTCAAACAGTGGAAACCCTGATGAAATACTGCATTCTGTGACATCTGATCTGGGTCTCCACTGTTTGCCATTTACCCCTTTTGGGGTCTCCAGACTAATATGGGTTAATAGTAGGCATCATTGTCCACTCATGAAGTAAGGTACCATTTTCATTGCATGGTTCGTTTAATTTGTAGATTCTTCTTACTGGTAAATCGATCAACTACCTGAGACAAGTGTGCCAAGACCGAACACCAACCAAGAGCAGGGAGGCAGCCGCAACACTTGACATGAGCCAAGGTAATACACTGCAATAAAAAGTTGGATTATTCTGGAATATGCTGCAGCTATAGCATAGCTCCAGTTAAGGCACATTTTTAGCCAAAATAAATGATATGTTCTTATTTCGTCATGAAAATGTATGTTGTGGGTACTCATTGCTGAGGCACTTTTAATGAATATCCACAACAAAGTTTTCATGGAGAAGTAAGAAAAATATTTACCTGGGCCCAGTTGTTCAAAGCTAACGACGTCATTAGTTAACGATTCGTTAAAATTTACATCGAGTGGTACGCAAATATTCTGAAATTTTTTGCTGAAAAAATGTGAGTAGCTTTTGCAATGCAAAAGCTACTCACATTTTTTCAGCAAAAAATTTCAGAAAATTGTATATTGAATCCGCTAAAATAGTTAACGAAATGGCCCTTAACGAGCTCGTTAAGCTAACGACGCTTTGAACAACTGGGCCCTGGTATCCCACCTCTTGTCTGGAGCCATGCATTCAGCCAGCATATTTTAGACACATCAGTTTAGTTTTTTTTTAAGGTATGAATGATAAATTAAATCCGAGAAACAATTGTTTTGTTGTCATTTTTGGCGACATCTCCATTGACAACAATGGAAAAATGATTTTATCAAAAAAAAAAAAAAAAAAAAAAAAAAAAAATTTAAGAAATTAAGACCTTATCAATGGATTGTGAAAGACTCTCACAGAAGGGAAAAATATTTGCTTTTTCTAATTTATTTACTTTTCAAATAGTAACAATTTTGTCGCCAAGAATCAGTGTTGTAATAGATTTAATAGCCAGCATTAAAAAATACATAGAAGCCTGTGGAACTTCTGTAAATATGTATGTCATAGTAGACAGACTTTGAGATTTCGTCCAATTAGCATCAAGTTAACTTTTTCTTATGAAACTTTGTTTCTCAGTGCTTGCACTAACTGTCAAAATAAGGAAGTCCTAGGACTTCCTAGCTCCAATATCTGGAAGTACTGGTGATCAATTTTTTTCACTCACTTTAAGAAATTCAACCTCAGGCTCAATATTCTTAAACTCTCATTTATTGAGTAAAACGCCATTCTTAAGCTAAATAACACATAATTCATCATTCTAAATTTTTGTTATAAATGACTAAATATCTTTAATGGTTGGGAGTCCCAGACTTCCTGGCATTGATTTTTGGAAGTCCCAGGGCAATTTTTGGGAGTCTCTGACTCCCAGACTTCCCTTAATGCAAGTACTGTTTCTGAGATTCTCTGAGGTTCTATCAGCGCTTAAAAGCTACATCATAGCACAATGGTTCTTTCTGATTACTGAGTATACATGTTCAGAAGGAAGGAATATTTGGTAATAATTCTGGGATAATTTTCTCATATGTTCTCCATAAGTTCACTGAAGCACATTTAACGAGTACCCACAACATACTTTTTCATGGAGAAATAAGAAAAGAAAAAGTATCCCAGAATCATTATCAGGGCCCAGTTGTTCAAAGCGTCGTTAGCTTAACGAGCTCGTTAAGGGTCATTTCGTTAACTGTTTTAGCGGATTCAATATACAATATTCTGATATTTTTTGCTGAAAAAATGTGAGTAGCTTTTGCACTGCAAAAGCTACTCACATTTTTTCAGCAAAAAATTTCAGCATATTTGCGTATCACTTGATGTAAATTTTAACGAATCGTTAACTAACGACATCGTTAGCTTTGAACAACTGGGCCCTGATACATACTCCTTAACAAGTCCTCTGATGTTACACAATGAAAATTATTGCAAACATGTTGAAACATACAGTGCCGTCTCTCTATAACATGTATATTTTATAGCATCTTTTGATATTACCCTGATCAGATTGCATAAATGTGACTCCTTGTTAACCATTTCAACTCTACAGACCGGAAAAAAAAGCATTTGCAAACAGTGTAGATCCAGATGAGATTGCTCATATGAGCCATTTCATCTAGATCTACACTGTGCCTTTTCTATTTTGTCACAAATTAATTATAATTGTTGGCATTTTGTTTCCAATTTTGGTCTATGCGACATCCTTTCTTGAGATAATATGATCCATCCAAATTCAAAAATCGAAGAGTTCAGGTCTTCAGAAAGTCATGGTTGAAAGGGTTAATGTTTAAATGTTACAGCGGAGTGGATGTTTACTCAAGACACTAGCAACAACTTCCAGGACATGATAGACAGAATCTACAAAGAGACGAGCAGACATCTTCTAGATGTGTTACACAATAAATACAAGTTTATGGACCATCTTAAGGTACACTTACATATCATATAAGCTGCAACATGAGAAAACCTACCTTTTAACATGTGCGCACAAAGAAAACTCAAATCAGCTTGCACATCCGTGCAGTCTGATCAGAGTTCTGTTGTTCACATGAAGAAACTTTGCATCTTTGGCTGTCCAAAATGCACCCAGTGAAGATTCTCAGACTGCATGAATGTGCATGCTGATCTGAATCCTCGTTGGGCTCACATGTACGAAGATACTTTGCAAAAAAAAAAAAAAAACTGGTCCATGTGGCTTACTTGGAAGAGTGTTGCTTTTAGCACAGGAGGCTGAGGATTGGATCCCGAGCCGGGTTATATCTATGACTTTCTATAATTGGTACTGGTTGCTCTTTCACTTGGCACTCAGATTTTGGAAGAAGAGCTAGGACCAGTTAGTATTTGTATAATGTTACACATATATACATGTATAATCAGTTGCTTCTGCCATTATTTTCCATACTTGCATTGTCGTAGTTACCTGGCATACTTTGACCGCTGAAAAAGAAAAGAAAACAGCTATTTTTGTTTTATGCAGTTTGCAGGAACACCTCTACCCAAATTAATTAACCCATTTACATCAAGTGGACTCATCTACCACAACCCTTTGGACTGGTCTTTTTTCCAATAGCAGGGTGTCTGGTTAGTTTTTATTATTACTATGTTTTATAGAAATTCCTGTATTTAATGAAAAATGTGTAGACCCTGATCAGAGGCTGCATTCTGCAGCCTCTGATCTGGGTCTGCACTTTACCCTTTTTTGGGGTTTCCTCATCTAAAATGGATGAAAAAATAATGTATGATGCACCATGAGAAAAGGTACTTTTAGATTACATGTAAAATCTAAAGATCAGCCAGCATAGCCACACACTCTGGGCCCAGTTGTTCAAAACTAACGATGCCGTTAGTTAGTATATCGTTAAATGTTTGATTTAATTAACTATGGCGTATACGCTAATATTTTTGCTGAAAAAATGTGAGGAGCTTTTGCATTTGCAAAAGCTACTCACATTTTTTCAGCAAAAATACCTGTGAATTAGATATTGTAATTACTAGAACAGTTAACATTTTGACCACTAACGAGCTTGTTAAGCTAACAATGCTGTGAACAGCTGGGCCCTGATTAGGGCCTGTACTGAGAAAATGTTTGCACTCTATCAAATGATTCTGTAAACTGACAGTGAAGACCCCATTGATGTAAGTACTGACCTGGGCCATGGCTGTTTGCAGAAACATCAAACACAAGTTTTTCTTTAGGCACTGCTCATATTATTTAAACTGGGCAGTGTCAAGCAAAAAAGTGATTTTGAACATGCACAAAATGCAAAGATTCAGATCATCCTGCACACACGCAAAGTGTTGTCCGGGCCTTTGCTCTTCATTCATACATTCCGTAGTATCGAATAAATCTGTCAGCAGACAGTGAAGAACCAGATCAAATTGTGCAGATGCACAGTCTGATCTGGGCCTTTGCTGTCCACATATGACTGAAAGGCACATTTTCGCTTGGTGGGGCTCAACTATTATTACCTACCCTCTGTTGGAAGTTTATGAGCACCATATTTACCCTGAGTATCTGGACATCTGAAAATTTAACCATGTCTAGTTCACCACCAGTTGATGTGTTATAAAACTTTCTGGATGGGTGGCAAACAGTGAAGACCCATCTGATTTGGGTCTGCACTGTTTGCTTAGGCCTGTCTGTCTGAATAGTCTACTTTTTTGTCGTATTTGAGTTAGTAAACAGTACAACATCATTTTATGACCATGACCTATTTTTCTTGGTCTAACATTTTTTGCGTAACATGTGCCAGCAAGTGCAACACTGCCATCACGGAATTCTTGTTATATAAAAAAAAAAATAAAAAAAAAAAAAACATGAAAAAAATAATCTTATTTTCACGGACCTGTGATATTTTGCTGTTACTTGTTTTTTTAATCCAACTTTACATTGCTTATTGCAGGCAATGAGGAGATATTTATTACTGGGTCAGGGAGACTTTATACGACATCTCATGAATCTTCTTGAGTAAGTATTCAAGACTTGTTAAACATGCCTGCCATTCATAGATGCCAATATTCTCATGTTCGGAAAAAGAACTTTGGTATCTGTAAAACATTTGCTTGTAACACTTAATGGCAAAGAACAGAATTTTAAATATTGCTACTTTGTTTTTGTCAGTTTTATTCCAGAAATTTTGAATTTGTAGGCTATCAGGTTGGTTAAATGTAAATTTTACAAATAAAAAAAACAAACAACTGAATTAATGCCTATTACATATACTGGGGTTAAATTGGGACATTTCACAGATGATTATAAATTTTTGCAGTTATCATTTTACTTAGAAAGAAGAAATTTAATACATAAGTATTTAACCTTTGTCATTAGAAAACTTACAGTAAGATTACTTTTCCTATACACTCAACTTTTTTTTTTTAAAGAAAATTTAAGAAACTAAAATACTTAAAAGTTAAGTTAGTTGTACAAAGTTCTTGGAAGAATTCAGCTCATGAATGAAGGGGTTTCATTGCACCTTGTCACCATGAATTAAAAAATGTTGTAAAGAACACCAACTCATCATCGTCATCTGTTACCATTTTTTTTTTGTCACTTCAAGATTTAATATGAGTACATATTTTTCTCTAGGGAAGATCTTGCAAAGCCAGCGAGCAATCTTTATCTTCACAATCTTACCGGAATATTGGAAACTGCCATTCGAGCTACAAATGCCCAGTTTGAAGACTCGGATATCCTGAAACGCTTAGATGTGAGGCTGTTAGAGGTAATAATCAAACAAGAATTTCACAAAAGTGACATTGACAGTGTCGTAGCAAAGCAGGTATAGATATATATATGTACCGGGCATAGTGCCAGATAAGTGGATTATCCACATAAAAGCATGTAAGTTTCCACAAAAATGTATGTTGTGGGTACTCGTTAGAAGTGCCTCTGTGAGGCACATCTAATGAGTACCACAACATTGGATTTGGTGGTGGGGCACTTCTAAAGAGTACAGAAATATACAGAACCATCTAGATGTGAGGCTGTAACAGGTAATAATCAAACAAAGAATTTCATGAAAATGACTGATAACACCCAAAGCAAAGCAAATACCGAGGTACTATGCATAGCACCAGATAAGCTGGGTTATCTACATAAATATTTACGCGACCATGTGAGAAAACTTTTGATGTTCACCCAATGAAGACTCAAATCAGCATACACATTCACACAGTGTAATCTGAATTTTCAATGTCCACATAAAGAAACTTAGCATGCTTGACTATCCAAAATGTGCCTAGTGAACATTCTGATCAGACTGCAAATGATTTGCGAAGGCTGATCAGAAACTTCGCTGGGTGTACATTTCCAAAGTTTCATTTTCTGATGTTGCTGCTCATTTTCCTTATTTTTTTTGCAAAAACTTGTACATTCATAGGTCTAGATAAGAGTGGGTATCAGGTAAATATTTTTCTTATTTCTCCACGAAAACATATGTTGTGGTTACTCAGTAGAAGCTCATCAGAGACAGATTCTTCTGCCAGTTCTGGCTCTATCTATCTCTTCATAATCCAAAACCCTCTTGCCAGTATTATTTGGATGTTATATGCACATGGTGTGTTAGTAGTATAAGTAGGTAAAAACAATGATAGTGTTGAATAAAAGAATAGTAGTGAGAGGAGGAAAGATGAAAGTGTTAGGTGTTAGTAAGATGGAGTTAAAATCTGGTTAAAAATAGTATATTCTGTTTAGAGTTGTGCATGATTGATCTTACTGACTCCTAATTTAAAGGAGTTAAGATCAGGATTAAGGACAAGATCGGCTAGTAACTTATTCCAGAGGACTACAGTCATGGGAAAAATAAGTCAGACATTTTCAACGGAAGTGGCTGACCTTTATAGTTCAGAACCCATACTGAGTCAGCTGTTGGTCATCAATGAGGTTTTGGACACCTCAAAATCTGGAATTTTCTTTCAGTTTCTTGTCTAGTCTCAACATGTTCACCTAATCCTGATATACAGTCTGGAAAGCATTTTCTTCCAATCTGTTGCCTAGTCTTGTGTTCACCTAGTCATTTTATCATATGGTCTTATTGCTTACACGGTTATAAAAGATAAAACACTAGAATTAGTTATTTAATTTTATTTCATGCAATCATACATTTTATAAAGCACTGGCACTATTACTTGAGTATTTGGTATCTAGCAGTATGCATTGGGTGATCCAATAAGGGACTCATAAATTCTCCAAAGGACTCAAAACTTCTGGCTAGTAAGTGCTGTGACTCATAGTTACAAAACTGTAAAAGAAAAATATCTGAGTATGCAAGAAAAAAACTTCAAGACAGGAGTCAACTTCAAAAGCGATAACTAACTGGCCACTTGTGAAAACCAAAAAAATATGATTACAGATTAGCACTTCTGGATCAGTTCGCCAGCCCTACTGCTATCTCCCGAGAAGCCAAAGCATTTACATGAATTTGATAGAAAAACACTAAAGGACAGAAAAAAATACAGGATGTGGATGAAATTTTTTAAAGGGGATCTGAAAAATTAGGATTTTTTAAAGGAATTTTAGGTCTGTTAGAAATGTAAAAAAACATAGCTTTGTCTGTTTGGTCTCTGTGATAAGGTACCTTAATACATGTCAAGGTTTATATATTTATACCACCAGATATACTGTTTTTCCAATTGTCCATTCATATGTCCATCAGTAATGTTTTGGTCCTTGCAAAGCGTATCTAATAAGCACTGCTTATAGACACTTCCTTCTTGTTTTGCCTGGCAGGTTTCTCCTGGAGACACTGGTTGGGATGTTTTCAGTCTGGACTACCATGTTGATGGACCAATTAGAACTGTAAGTAAATCAGTTGACTATTATTCCTATTAGAGATACCACTTTCAAACAGTTAAGTGTCTTATTCCAAAAACTGTATCAAGTGAAGTCTGTTTTTCCAGATCTATGTCACACCCCCTCAAACAAGGCTTGTTTACATTGAAGATTGACCTGCTCTAAGGGACACGCATGTAATATTTCCACCTCTTCAGATCATTCATGCGGCCATTTAAGTGTTATTCAAATAAGTAATAAAGGAGAAACTTTTTTTTTTAAATTTTATATCCTGCCACATGATAGTGGCAGGGTATTATGGTATCATGTTGGTTGTCTGTGTGTACTTCCATCTGTCCGTCTTTTGTACGTCTGTCTGTCTGTATTTTCGTTTCCAGCATGATAACTTGAGTAAATGTCAGTGGCGGGTATTATGATATCACTGGTTGTTCATGTGTCTGTCCGTCCATCTGTCTGTGGTACATCCGTCAGTCTGTATTTTTGTTTCCCAGACGATAACTTGCCTGAATGTCAATGGATTTTCATCAAACTTGGTGTGTGCATTGATGTTGTGGATATCTGGTTTGGGATTGCTAATGGGCAAATTTCCTCAATTTTTGACAGAGTTATCTGCCTGCAACTTTCTGTATTTTAGTCTTAGGACAATAACTTGAGTAAATCTCAATGGATTTTCACCAGATATGATATGTGCATTGATATTGTGAAGCTCTGGTTTGGGATTGCTCATTGGCAAATTTATTCAATTTTTGACAGTTATCACAACATGATAATGGTAGGGTATTTTCATTTCATGTTTCTATTCAGAGATAAGGGTTAGCATAGCAGACAATTCACATAAAATGTCAACCCTTATGTTTAGCCCTTGTGACTTTGAAGCCATTGTATGCTGTCTGAGAGCTGACAAAGTATCAAAAAAGAGCCCAAAGGAAATATGATAAATCTGATGGTGTTATAAATTGCTTTTGTTTACATCAGTATGTATTATGATTGACCTGAAGATGGTTTTTTTTTATGTTACAGGTATTTACTCCAGAATGTATGATAATGTACCTGAGGGTATTTAATTTCCTCTGGAGAGCTAAGAGAATGGAGTATATATTGTCTCTTATCTGGAAGAACCAGATCTTCAATGCCAAGTTACTGAGGAGCATTCCAGGTACGTGAAACCATAAGCATTGCATAAGACTTGTGAATGAGAAGAATTTGATTATAATTCTAGTATATTTTTTCTTAAAGGCTCCGTATTGCTCAAAAATAGACCTTTTTTATGCAAAAAGGTTTAGTAAATTGTTATATAGTATAAATAAGATCATAAAATGACAGCCTGTAAAATTTCAGTTAGTCTTTCATTTTTGAACTGGATAAAAAATGAAATGATTTTTATCATATCTCTGAATTAATGTTGGCAACTTGAATTCAAAGGTATGCTAAAAAATCATTTCATTTCAAGAACAAGAGACTAACTGAAATTTTACAGGCTATCAGATGCCACAATTTATGATAGTATCAAAACCATGTATCAATTAAATCTTTCTTGGATATTAAAATGTCTATTTTTGAGGAATATGGAACCTTTGATTCTCCATAAAAACATGTTATGGGTACTCATTAGAAGTGCCTCAACTACTGTCTGCAAATTTTTAGTTGTAATAGTATTCTCTTCAAAATTTAATGAGACCTGAGACCTGTTTAGTTTCACAGCTTTAGAAAAAACTGATAATTGAAGTAAACAATTGGGATAATTCTTGTTATTTTTACACAGAAACTTACTTTGCAGGATGATTTAATATAAATTTTGTTGGTTTTGTTTCAAAACACTGTGTGGTTATTCATTGGAATTGGGTTGTGTACTCACCAGTTAGTACTCACATCATTTGTTTTGGTGCAGAAAATACCTTTTTATTACTCCTTTCATTTGAAGCTTAGTTGTCAGTTACTGGCATTGTTTTAGATATTAGTATACTGTATATATAAAATAGTAAAAATATACTCACTGAAAAAGAAAAATAGCTGAGGTTAATGCTTAAACTATCAGAGATTCTTTACATGAACTGGCAGCAGTTTTGCAACCATTATGTAAGATTCTTTACATGAACTGGCAGCAGTTTTGCAGCTATTATGTAAGATTCTTTACATGAACTGGCAGCAGTTTTGCATCCATTATGTTAGATTCTTTACATGAACTGACAGCAGTTTTGCGTCCATTATGTAAGATTCTTTACATGGACTGGTAGCAGTTTTGCAACTATTATGTAAGATTCTTTACATGAACTGGCAGCAGTTTTGCAACTATTATGTAAGATTCTTTACATGAACTGGCAGCAGTTTTGCAACTATTATGTAAGATTCTTTACATGAACTGGCAGCATTTTTCACCCATTATATTAGATTCTTTACATGAACTGGCAGCAGTTTTGCGTCCATTATGTAAGATTCTTTACATGAGCTGGCAGCAGTTTTGCAACTATTATGTAAGATTCTTTACATGAACTGGCAGCATTTTGCAACTATTATGTAAGATTCTTTACATGAACTGGCAGCAGTTTTGCAACTATTATGTAAGATTCTTTACATGAACTGGCAGCATTTTTCACCCATTATATTAGATTCTTTACATGAACTGGCAGCAGTTTTGCGTCCATTATGTAAGATTCTTTACATGAACTGGCAGCAGTTTTGCAACTATTATGTAAGATTCTTTACATGAACTGGCAGCATTTTGCATCCATTATGTAAGATTCCTTTACATGAACTGCGCAATTGTTTATATTACAGAATTAGGAAGTATCTTACACCAGTGTCACATCTTGGGTTGTGAAATGGTGCATTTTATTCAACAGACACAGTACTACATCAATTTTGAGGTAAGATGGTTATATGGAATTGTGGGAAAATTTGCATTATTGTATATGGAATTTTCATAAGACCCGATTCATTTCTTCTTTAGTGGATGGTCACTGATCATTTCTTCCACTAATGCTTATTTCAATGAAGAAATCGCCAAGCTATATGCGATTACAACCACACTTCAAAGATCCAACTAAGCATTTTCTCAATTGCTTTCTGAAATTACAACCCTCCATTACTTATTGGGACAGGTGTGAAGCCATTATCAGCAGTTTTTGACAATAAACAAGATATTCCAAAGTAGGGATCCTTTGGAAATACGAATCAAAAACAGAAAATAGCAGACCCACTTTTATTACATTGTGTGCATGAGAAATAAAGTCTTATTTGTAGCAAGTTGTTATAGGTACAAAAAAGTATCAGCCCTCACTATCTGTTGTTTTGACAAGATGTGCTATGGTAGACTAAACAATGAGTACAATAAAAAATCAATTGATCCAGCTAGTTCATTTTTTCTTTAAACTTAACAATTCCATTAATAAGACCACCCCACTAATAGCTCCACTTTCAGAAATACAGAAAGAGGTATAATGAAAGGGGGGGATTGCAGAGAAGAGTGGGGGGGTTGTGAGGACGGGGGGACTCAATACACTTGGGATACACAAGGGAGGCAACTTGACTTCCTATATGTTTGTTTACACGTCATGCCCCCGTTTGAAAAGGGGTCTACTCTAAAAGGAAAGAATTTGGTCCCATTACAGTAGACACCTTTTCATAAGGGGGGGGGAAGCAATTTTGACAGTTGCCTCCCCTGAAAGTATACCAGCTCTCCTTAATAACTGGATTTTGTTGTATTAATTTAATCGTAAATTGTTCTGTTTACTGTTTTTCTTTAATACATGTAGTGTTTATTTTGCTATCTATTACAGGTTCTCGAATGTTCCTGGCACGAGTTGTTGATAAAAGTTAGAGAAGCGGAAGACTTGGATAATGTCATAGCTGCACACGAAACATTCTTAGATACCATCATCAATAGATGTCTCCTTGATGAACAGTCCACGGTATGTCATATTCAAAACACCAGATTAGACGGGAGATCCAAATGGGCAGTTCCATGCGAAAATGCATCTTCAGGCATATGCAGACTGTGAAGGCCCAGATCAGCCTGCACATCTGCACAGTCTGATAAGGGTCTTCACAGTACATCATTGGATACTACAGAAAGTATGAATGGAGAGTGACAACCTTGGCCCACTTGTTCAAAACTAACAATGTTAGTTAACGTATCATTAAAATTAAACTTTGATCATTAAATATGGTATACACGCTAATATTTTTGCTAAAAAAATGTGATTTTTTTTTTCCAGCAAAAATACCTGTGAATTAGATATTGTACTTACTTTAACAACATTTTGACCACTAACAAGCTTATTAAGCTAACGGCGCTTTGAGCAACTGGGCCCTGGATTATATTTTTTGCATGTGAGTGATGAATCTGAATCTGTGCATTTTGCACATGTTCAAAGACATATTTTTTGCTTGATGCAGTCCATGTAATAATTGCGGGTGATTTCAAGAGAAGAAGAAAAAGGGAGTAGACGAGAAAAAGGCCCAAATTCATGAACTTACTTCAAGTAAGACAAGATTCCTGCCAAAAGAAAAAGATGACAACCCAACCCTTGTAAAGTTACAGCAGAAGGGAGCACCACCCTACCACCAATATGAAACAAACCATCTATAAAAGCCTTTTTTTTTTTTTTTGAGAATTAGGTGAAAATCACCAACTCTAAACCTTGTCCCATTGATGTATTCCTTCAAGTTTGATGAAAATTCGTCCATAGGTTAAGAGATATTCTCCAGAAACTGGCATTAACACTACACTAATGGTATCTGGACTGAAAACACTCTCCACCTCTTCATGCATTTTGATTTGTAATGCATATCTACATATGTATCTAACCCCTATATAGTAATGTCATCGGCATATCTCCAGATAAGAGGGAGTATAAAAAAAAGATTTCTCAATGAAAACATATGTTGTAGGTACTCTGTGAGGCATTTCTAATGAGTACCTACAGTATATACATTCGTCAAGAAATAAGAAAAAATGAGCCAGCGCACAACAAAACCTACAATAACACGTGACCAGGGAAGACGGATCAGCCTGCACAGTCTGATGAGTCTTCACTGATCGCATGTGCCTTCTACAGCCTCCCTTGCCTTATTAGGTGTATGTACAGGCTGATCTGAGTCTTCGCTAGTCGCATAAATCTTATTGCAGGTTTTGTCGGCGCTGGCTCAAATAACTTTTTTTGGTTGAAAAAAGCACCTTATCTGCAGCTATGATCATAGACCTTAATCAGACTATCTGTATAATCAGGGTCTGTTCATATTAGTGATATTGTATGTATTTGTTGGTAGTATTTGTATTTTTATTAAATTCCTCTCCGTTTGTAGGTATCGAGCAATGGATTCTCCTCACATCAGGTTACTCTTGCACTGTCACATTCAGCTTGAAGTGTGTCACAACTGGATACACTTGATATGCCTTAGATAAGCTGCTTTTTGGGGTAAATACCCAATTCACCCATTGTAGACTGAATAGACACCCCCACACTGTATATTGGAAGAGTCCAATTTCAATTTTAGGTACATCCAGCTATGAGATTTAGATATTCCTAAAGAAAAATGGTTGAACTATTTGCAAACAGTGAGGACCTTGATCAGACGTCGTGTTTGGTGGCGTCTGATCGGGGTCTGCACTGATTGCCAATTACCCTTTTAGGGGTCTCCAGACTACAATGGTTAAATTTTCCGAAAAAGCATTCATATTAAAGGAGATATTGCAGTAAGGTGAGGATTTTCCTTAATTGGCTCAGGTGTGGAAGACCAGATTTCAGAAATTACAATATTCAGTTTTTATTACATATACCGGTAGCCTGATATCTGTATTATAGCAGGAAGGAAAATTTATGCTTCCGGCTTATTTTTACAGGGAGAAAATTCAGTCCTGTTTTCCCCACCCCAAAAACTCCTAAATTAATACCATGATGGGAATTACATTTAGTTATCATTCTCTTTTGGAAATATTTCTTCCATCAGAATGATGAGAACACAACACTTACTGGAAATTATGATTAAATGAATAGTCTGTATGCGTGTCTGGTATATCTGATTTGAGTTCTCTTTCTCATTTTCGGTTAAAATGCAAAATTGAATGCATTTCATAAAAGTTGTTTTAAAAATATGTTTCCCCCTAGATCCAAGTTCCCATTCATATATATTACATAAGTATGTCAAGGAAATATCTCCACCAAAGGGCATCTTGGGTCCAGGGGGAAACATATCTTTATATCAATTTTTATAAAACACATTCAATTTTGAATTTTAACCGGAAATGAGAAAGAGAATTCAAGTCAGTATACTAGACATGACGTGCACTGCCTGTATTCATTTAACCATAATTTCCAGTCAGTGTTGTGTTCTTGTCATTCTGATGCAAGAAATATTTCCTAAAGGGAAAGGTAACTAAATATAATTCCCATCATTTCGAGCATGGTATTAATTTAGGAGTTTTTGGGGAGGGGTAAACAGGACTGAATTACCTCCCCATAATAATAAGCCAGAAGTATAAGTTTTCCCTTCTGCTATGATTCAGACGGGCTACCAGAATATGTAATAAAAATTTGAATATTATTTCTGATGTCTGGTCTTCAATACCTGAGCCAATTAAGGAAAATCCTCGTCTTACTGCAATCTCCTTTATGGAGTATATACCCAAATATCAGTAATTTTTACACCCATAAACAAAACTGGGTACCAAAAAAAAAATCCTGATACCCAATTCAATGAGTGGTTAAAAATAGCCAGAATTGCAATTACTTAAAA
This sequence comes from Anodontia alba, assembly GCA_964016985.1. Classification (NCBI taxonomy): domain Eukaryota; kingdom Metazoa; phylum Mollusca; class Bivalvia; order Lucinida; family Lucinidae; genus Anodontia; species Anodontia alba. Next base: position 53,157,906 of record OZ024836.1, on the reverse strand, counting down.
CCTTATCTAAGGCATTGTACTTGGTACATTTTTGTTTGTTTGTTTTGTTTTGAATTGTTTTACAAAAGAGACAACTTTTTTACTTCCTGTTTGCTTTTCTGCACATGAAGTCCCTTCTGAAAAGGGGTCTACTCTAAAAGGAAAGAATTTGCTCCTTTTAAAGTAGACCCTTTTTTCAAAAGGGAGGCAAACAGTTTTGAGAAGAGTTACCTCTCTCAGAAAGTGTATTAATTTCCTTAAACAAATCACATTACAAGGAAAGCAAATGTAAGATCAGTCTCTACATTTGTTCACTCAGTTATGTATGTTCACTTTAAATCAAGTGTGTAGAATTAGGATTAAGGATGAGGCATGAGTGCTTGTAAAACCAGGTTCAAGTCCATTGACTACCTGTTGATGCATCTAAATTATGCTAAGTGGCAAAAAGTGTAAACTGTGATTAAACTGACCTTTAAGGGCAGTTTGATTTGGTTATTTTCTGTTTACGTAACTGTCCAAAGTCAACTCTCATTATCTCAAACTTCAAGGGACCAGAAGTTTTGTTTGAGGTAAGTGTAACTGAGATAAATGGAGCTGACATGTAAGAAACACTCATGTATAAGAAACTTAACTTATATGAACTTATATTTAATAAATTAAGTATTAGTTTGAGTTATCAATGTTTGAGATTATGAGAGTACACTGTATTTGAGGTTTATAAGGTTATTGATAGGTTTTAATACCATACCACTACCCATTGTTGCTGTGTCAGTTCACTTTGTTGCACTTATTTTATGTACCTTAAATACTGGGACACATTAACCCTTTACCATACTTGTTTTAAAATTTAAAGTATGGTAAATACTGGTCAACCACTTGATGTAGCCTGCCCAGGAAGAAGTGTGAGTAGGTTAACTAATCGGCTCGACCTGACCATAACAGTGTTGACTGAGCCGTAAAACTCCAGCTGCAAATGTAATTTTGAACTTTTTATTCAATACCGCTTTTTGGTCAAAAGTTGCTTTTAATGCAGTTGTTTTCTTTACATACTTAGAGGAATGGCAAACACTGTAGACACTGATCAGCCTGCTCTGTTTGCATAAACCATTTTGTCAGAAACTTTGGTGTTTCAAATTTTAACCCTTGTTCTGCTGAATAAATTAAAATGACATGCCCATTTCTACTTTTCAATCAAATTAAGTTACTTGTCCTGATTGTTGATATAAATTCACATACTTAATGGCAAACAGTGCAGATTTAGATCAGTTGGCTTCTTCAGAAGCCAACTCATCTGGATCTACACTGTTTGCAATGGCAGGACATATCCAGATTCAACAGGACTAGGGTTAAGACATTTACAAAGTCCATTTGACTACCTGTTACGAGGGTCCGTTGGAGACATTGATAAATAGCGCTGCGAAGAGAACTTCTAGACGTATACTTATTTCCAGAAAGCATTTTCTTAAGCCTTGGAAATAAAAAGAAGTCACAGGGACTCAGGTCAGGTGAATAAGGTGGATGGTTTAAAACTTCCACCTTTCCAGAAGCCAAAAAAGACTTAACAACCTCACACTTATGAGAGGAGGCATTGTCATATAAAAGGTGGACTCCTGACCATCCTTTGCTTGGTCATTTCTTATTGTAACAAGTAAATTTGTCAGTGTAAATGACTGCATCTATTTCAATTTGAAATAACTTGGTCAGTTGGAAAGCAATTTAAACAAAATAAACTGGTATCATTAGCTATTGAACACACCATTCAAGTGCAGTGAAGCATTTTAAAATATACCTGAGATAAAACCAAGGAAGCCTATTAGTGACAGAACTTTTTGCATGACCCTCGTATATGTCAAAAAACTGGTGAATGAGTGGTAAACAGTGTGGAGACACTGATCAGATGCCAAGTTCACCTGTATCTCGTCTGGATCATACTGTTTGCTCATGTATGTCTGTCCAGATATTTGAGGTAAATATTGTACCACATTCAAAGGTATGTTAAAAATTAGAGCCATTTTAGCAATTAATTTATAGCAGTTGGCATTCTTAGGATAAAAGAACCAGAAATAATGCTTCCAGAGGAATGCTAATTTTGTAGGCATAGAACTGACCAGACACTACTTCTTAATTATAATTCACATTGACCAGATTATAGGTTTTGACATGTCATGCAGGTGATAATTTGCATGAAATATCAAAGCCTATTTTTGGGGGGAAAATATTTCAAATGTCTGCTGAAACTTTTAACCAGCATGCTAAGGTTTAAATCAAGATGAAATGAACTACAGAGTATCAGAACTTTTGATACATCAAGTATGGTATACATATACATTCCTCCTGGTAATTCTGTGGGGTAGTTTATATTGAAGCATCTTCTATTTATGTTAATAGTTTATTATAAAATACGCAGCTTTACTTTTTATAATTTTTAATTTCAGGGCATTCTCACCCAGTTACGGACAGTTTTTGACCTCATCATAAATTTTCAGCAAGCTCAGGATACATTCTATCAGGTGGCCGGACAGGAATTGATGGCTCGGCAACATTTTGAGAAAATAACACAGAGGAGGACAGGAGAGGTTTGTATTCTTTTATCGCATAAGGGAATGGATACTCTTTCAGAGGAGGGGGAGGCAACTATCAAATTTGTTTTTGCCTCTCTTGTAAAAGGGATCTAACAGGAAAGACTTTGCATCCATTGGTAGCAAATTGTTTTCTGAAAGAGTGGATCTATTTTCCAAAACGGTTTGGTGTACAGAAAAGTAAACAGGACGTCACAGATGTTTCCCTTCTGAAGAATGGCAGAAAAACTAGCAATTGTATCCAATCCCTTTAATAATTCATATGGAAGGAGATTTAAGTGAATCATAGAGACTAGCAATTGTATCCAATCCCTTTAATAGTTCATATGGAAGGGGATTTAAGTGAATCATAGAGAATCTTACACTTGTGGTCATTTCATATAAAATTTATGAAACGAGCCTTTGGCAAGTTTCATAAGTTTCATATGAAATGACCTTGGGTGTAAGATTCTGTTTAATATCATATGACCATTTTAAATTGGAGTTTATCGCCTTTTAAATTGACAGTTGTTCAATAGAAAATGCATGGTTGACATGGACATTGTCATGACATTACTTGTTCCCCACAAAGTATCCTGTAATTTGTGGTCATACCATTTTAGCTCGCCGGGACTATGTCCCTGGAGAGCTTATGTTGTCACCCAGGCGTTGGCGTCAGCACAGTATTTAAGTTTTCAAATGTGTGCATAGTTTTTTAACTGTTTAAGGTACTGCTTTCATATTTGGCTTACACCTACTTTAGGGTAAGACCTTTCAATAGCATACACCCGCATCCCCAAAATAGACTCTTTATGTAGGTCAAGATCAGTTCTTACTTTGTCTTTTACACCCATGTTTAAGTTTTGCGTTAAAGTTTTGGAAAGTGTACATAACTGCTGAAGTATTCAAGATAGAGCTCTAATATTTGGCCCACACCAGCCTTAGGGTTAGACCTTTCAATAACACACACCTCTTCCTCAGTTTGACCTTCTGCCTAGGTCAAGGTCAGGTCATACTTTGTCATTTGAACCCATGTTCGAGTTCTGCGTTTAAGTTTTGAAAAGTGTTTGTAACTGCTGAAGTATTCAAGATACCGCTTTAATATTTGGCCCACACCAACATTATGGTAAGACCTTCCAATAGCACAGACCTTTTCCTCAGTTTGACTTTCTGCCAAGGTCAAGGTCAGGTTATACTTTGTCATTTAAACCCATGTTTGAGTTTTGCGTTAAGTTTTGAAAAGTGTTCGTAACTGCTAAAGTATTCAAGATGCTGCTTTAATGTTTGGCCCACACCTACCTTAGGGTAAGACCTTTCAATAGTACACACCCCTTCCTCAGTTTGACCTTCTGCCTAGGTAAAGATCAGGTCATACTTTGTCATTTATACCTGTGTTTTGAAAAGTGTACATGGCTGCTGAAGTATATAAGATATAGCTTTGATATTTCGTCCACACCAGCCTAAGGGAAGATGTTTCAATGGCATATACCCCATCCCTCAGTTTGACATTCTTTCGACATCAAAGTCAGGTCATGTTTAAGTTCTGCATTTAATCTTCAACATTTAAAGATTTTCTTATCCGATCAGCCCTTTCTGGCAAGCTGTGTTGTCTTCTGACAACTCTTGTTATGTAATGATGTTAGATCACTGAATAACAGCATCCTCATATGTTAAAAAATGTATTTATCATATGTGGTAAATGACCTTAAAATTTTAAATATTTTATTCAACACTTTTGGACCAAAGTTTTGCTTTTTACCAAGTTATTTCTTAAAATACATAATGGAAAGGCAAACAGTGTAGACCCTGGTCAGAGTGCTGCTAGGAGCAGTCTGATCTGGGTCTGCACTGTTTGCATATGCCATTTTGTCAAACACTTTGGTGTATGAAATTTTAAGACTTACCGTAACAATGTAATTGCAGGGTCTGGATTTGTACTGATAGTATTTACAGCCTGATTTTTAGTTAGTTTTGCACCAGAACTAGACTAATTTGACTGAGATGATTTGACTGATTACCCACCAAAGTGTATGTCATGGGTTATCATTAAAATTGTCTTTCAGGGGTAAAATGAATTTGTAGGTTAGATAAAAGGAGTAGCCAGATAAATCGTTTTCTTAATTCTCAATGAAAAAAAAATTTTTTTTTAATCCTCCATGAAAAAAAATAATTTTCTTAATTCTCCATGAAAAAACATGTTTTTCTTAATTTCCATGAAAAAATAATTTTCTTAATTCTCCCTGATAAAATATGTTGTGGGTAACCATCAGAATTGCCTCACTGAGGCAAATTCAGTAGGTACCTGCAACGTATGTTTTTCATTATCAAAGAAATGAGAAAAACATCAATATGGTTTGGCTGAAAAAAATGTTTTATCTGGAGCTATAGTAGCAGCTATGTGTATGAAGTCATGTATGGCTTGAAAATGCTTTTTTCATGGCTCCGGATGTTATTTTCACAGGGTGAGTGGGGATTGACGGAGGAGATGGAGGAGGAAGAAAGAAGACGTCGTGTTGACTTCCTGAAAACTGTAATACCATCCACACGTGCCAAGATGGCAGTTCTTGCACAGTCGTATCAGGTGAGTACCACCTTTTTGAACCCTTGTTGCTCTGCCTTCTTATATGTGTAAGGAAAATGTGAGCAGTGTGTGTAAGACTGGGCTGGATGATTGTTTTATGTCTCTTTCAACAGTATTTAAGTCATATGGAGATTATGGAGGGGTGATAATGAAAGGCTCTGTGCAATGAAGTGCCTTACAGTCAGGAGCTGACTTCCACTTGTCATAGGATTTGAACCCAGGACCTTGTGATCAGAAGTCGAGAGCACTAACCTGTCTGCTATGTAGATGCTTATAAAATCTGGACTATATTCTATTGTTACTGGAAAATCTTACATTGTTGTATGTTGAACTATCATTGAATTTTCAAAATAAAACATTGATACAAAGTGTTTCAAGGCCTATTTATGTTAAAAAAGACTTTTAATCAATTTTTAGCACTCTAGTAAAAATAAACATTTTTTTCTTATTTTGCCTTCAAAATATGTTTTGGCAGTTCATAAAAATTATTCTGAGAAGATTTTGGTGAAGGCCATACATTTTTACATAGAAATGGGCAAACTAACAATATTATTAGTCGGACAGAAAAAATGAAGTCATGTTTTTCCTTTATTTATATAGCTATCAGCAATACCAGTTTCAAACAATTTAGTTTCTTAGTCTGATCTTCAAAGTCAGATCATCTGAAAGTCTCAATTTTCCAGAGCCTTTCAGGACTTACTCACATTTATGTCATGACAATGAAACCTTCCTTCAGCTACTCCAAGCGACATTAACGTGCCTTTAAAATTTTAGCAGAATATATCCTTTTCTATTGTTTAAGGCTTAACATTTCATGTGAATGGTCTACATAGCAAATGATGCACATGAAATGTCAATCCTTATTTTCTAAAAAAAAAAAAAAAAAATAAGAATATCATCTACTGTTGCTGTGAATGGCATTAAAGGCTCCATATTCCTCAAAAATAGACATTTTATTATCGAAGAAAGGTTTAATAAATTGACATATGATCATAAAAGTGGCAGCTTGCAGCCTGTAAAACTTCAGTTAGTCTCTCATTCTTGAACTGAATCAAAAATGAAATGATTTTTGTTGTATCTCTGAATTAATGTTGCCAATAATAATTCAGAGATATTGGAAACATTAATTCAGAGATATGATAAAAAATCATTTCATTGCAAGAACGAGAGACTTACTGAAATTTTACAGGCTGTCAGGTGCCACATTTTATGATTGTATTAATACCATATCTCAATATATTAAACCTTTCTTGGATAAAAATGTCTATTTTTGAGGAATATGGAGCCTTTAAGATATATAAACAAATTACTACAGTGATAAAATGGTCTGTATCCCGTTCCATGGACATTCCTAAATCTCTAGATAATACTTGACATATCTCTCAGAGCATCAGATCACATTGCTACAGTAATAATGTGTATTTATAGCTAGAGTTTATTCAGAATGTCATTGTCATTTTTGCATGAAAATACCTTGTGGATACTCATTAGACTCCCCTGAGTATCTACAAGAGGTCTTCTTTTAACCCTTGTCATGCTGTTAAGATGCCACACCCTTTTCAAATTTTCAGCCAGTCAGATTTCTTGATTTAGATTGTTGATATAAATTCACATACTCCATTGCAAACAGTGCAGGTCCAGATCAGTTGGCTTCTTAGAAGCCAACTGATCTGGATCTACGCTGTGTGCAAAGGCAGGGTATATAGGGATTCAGCAGGACAAGGGTTAAAACAAACAAATATGATTTTTAAGATCACCTTGTCCAGAGCTATATAACATTTCTGTCTTCCTGATAATATATTAGCCTCTGTTACTTTTAGGACATGGTACAACAGTTCCTGGTTATGGTTACCAGTCATCAAGATGTCAGTCTTAGATTCCTCAGTTTCCGACTGGACTTTAATGAACATTACAAGGGCAAAGAACCAAAACTACAAAGCCCGCTGGCCTATCAGAGAGTGAAGAAAGTCACTTAATAAGACTGAAATGGCAGCTTTTATATAAAGAAGAAACAGCTGGAGAAACTCAATTATGGCTAAAAATTTCAGCAGCTGATTTTGTTAAATATTTCTTTATTACATTTCAGATAAAATAAGCTTTGACATTTCATGCAAGTTGTCTCCCACAGGGACAATTTGCATGAAATGTCAAAGCCTACATTCTTGATAATAAAAAATATTTCGAAATACGTCTGCTGGTATATTTTTCTCAGAAAATAGGCTTTGACATTTCATGCAAATTGTCTCCCTTGTGGGTATCTCCATATTTAATTTTTTCCTATAAGTACCTTGGGCTAAAAGAGCAAATTTCCTCCTTTTCCTTCTTCAATTTTCTGCTTTCTTGCTCTTTTTGTTTGCCTGCAAATTACTATCTAAAAGTTTAGAACTAAGCCTTGGGTAATAAGATCACTGGGCCCAATTGTTCAAAGCATCGTCAGCTTAATGAGTGTGTTAGTGGTCAAACTGTTAACTGTTCTAGAAAGTACAATATCTAATTCACAGATATTTTTGCTAAAAAAATGCGAGTAGCTTTAGCAAATGCAAAAGCTACTCAGATTTTTCAGCAAAAATAATAGCGTATATGCCATATTTAATATTAGTTTTAACAAGACATTAACTAATGACATTGTTAGTTTTGAACAACTGAGCCGAGATGTTTAGATTATGTCAAAGATCTCTACAGATAACAAATTTAGATGTTTAACATTTAGGGTGCTTGAAATTTTAGATCATTTAACACAATGTTAAAACATGTTGTTATATAGCATAAAATATTTCTGAGTGTGCCAATAGTTTGTAAAGTTAACGTGTATTGTTTGTAAAGTTTGTAAAAGAAAAATAAAATTTTCTTAATATTTGCTTTCTACATTTATACCTCTTATCTTGAATCTAGAGCTCTGGTTAACCTTTAACCCTTACAGCCTGCTGACCCGAAACAGACATTTTTAGCTCACCTGAGCTATGCTCAGGATGAGCTATAGTGATCACTTTTTGTCCGTCATCTGTCTGTCTGTCTGTTAACACTTTCAAAAGACAACTCCTCCAAAGCCACTGATTTGATTTGTCCCTAATTTGGTAAGAATGTTTCTTTGGTAGGAGGATTTAAAAATAGCTAAAATTAGGGTGATCTGGCTCTTGGTTTAGTTGCCATGGCAACAGAAAATTCCCATAGGCTTATCATGGGAAAATGGTTAAATTGCATTTTCTCCATAACCACTTAAGTGATATGAACCATATTTGGCAATTATGATCATCTGATGATTGTCTACCCAGTATATGTGTTTGATGACTAGTGGCCATTTTGTTTGGTTACCATGGCAATATTCAATTTTGAAAAAAGAATTTTTTTAAATGACAACTCCTTCAAAACCGCTGAAGCCGTATGACTCTAATTTGGTACAAATGTTACTTGGGTAAGGGCAATCCAAAACAGCTAAAATTATGGTGATCTGCCTCTTTGTTTGGTTTCCATGGCAACAGAAAGCACCCATAGACTCATAATGGGAAAATGGTTAAATTGCATTTTCTCCACAACCACTTAAGTGATGTGAACCATATTTGGCAGTTATGATCATCTGATGATTGTCTACCCAGTATATGTGTTTGATGACTAGTGGCCATTTTGTTTGGTTGCCATGGCAACGTCAAATATCAAAAAAAGGATTTTTTTTTAAATGACAACTCCTTCAAAACCACTGAAGCAGTATGACTCTAATTTGGTTCAAATGCTGTTTGGGTAAGGGCTATTCAAAAAAGCTAAAATTATGGTGATCTGCCTCTTGGTTTGGTTGCCATGGCAACAGAAAGCTCCCATAGACTTATAATGTGAAAAGGGTTAAACTGTATTTTCTCCATAACCAGTGAAGTGATGTGAACAATATTTGGCATTTATGATCATTTGATGATTGTCTACACAGTTTATGTGTTTTATTACCAGCAGCCATTTTGTTTGGTTGCCATGGCAACATTAAATTTTAAAAAAGGAATTTTTTAAATGACAACTCCAAAACCACTGAAGCAGTATGACTCTAATTTGGTACTAATGTTACTTGGGTAAGGGCAATTCAAAATAGCTAAAATTGTGGTGATCTGCCTCTTGGTTTGGTTGCCATGGCAACAGAAAGCTCCCATAGACTTATAATGGGAAAATGATTTAATTGCATATCTCCATAACCACTAAAGTGATGTGAACCATATTTGGCAGTTAGATCATAAGATGATTGTCTATCCAGTTTGCGTGTTTGATGACCAGTAGCCATTTTGTTTGGTTGCCATGGCAACATTAATTTAAAAAAAAAAAAGAATTTTTTAAATGACAACTCCAAAACCGCTGAAGCAATAGGACTCTTATTTGGTACAAATGTTGCTTGGCATAGGACAATTCAAAATAGCCAAAAGTTTGGCGGTCTGCGTCTTGGTTTGGTTGCCATAGCAATAGAAAGCTCCCATAGACTTATAAAATGGGAAAATGGTTAAATTGCACTTTCTCCATAAGCAGTGAAGTGATTTGAGCCATATTTGGCAGTTATGATCATCTGATGATTGTCTAACCAGTTTCTATGTTTTATGACCAGTGGTCATGTTTGGTTGCCACGGCAACATTCAATTTTGAAAAACATCTTTTTCAAATGACAACTTCGAAACCACTGAAGCAGTATGACTAATTTGGTACAAAAGTTTCTTGGGTAAGGGCAATTCAGAATAGCTATAATTATGGTGGTTTGCCTCTTGGTTTGGTTGCCATGGCAACAGAAGGCTAGCATTGACATAATGGGAAAATGGTTAAATTGCATTTTTATGCCCTTGCCACAAAAAATGGCAAGTGTATTATGTTATACTGTCTGAAGTTCTGAGTGTCCGTCCACTATCCCGATGAACATTTAAGGTTTAGGTGCTATTTTGGACATAATTATGAGGTATTTTGAGGTTTATTCCATTTAAAATGCATTAGCTAGCCCCTAAACCAAATCCTTTCATTAGTGGCAATGGCAGAATTGAAAAAATGTTGCATAACAAATACATATCTGCAGTGGCTATTTCACTCAGCGAGCCACGGCCCGTGGGTCTCTTGTTTTGCAAATGGTGTAGATCCAGATGAGATGGCTCAAACAGTTTAGATCCGGATGGCCATCTCATCTGGATCTAAACTGTTTGCCATTCTGCTGGTTTTTTTTTTACTGAATCACATATTTACAAGAATGGACATTTCCAAAGTCAATAAAAAGCATCGCAGTAACAAAACGTAGAGTGAAGATGGTATTGTTTGATGGGTAAAATCTGTCAATTCGTCAAGCAGTTGGGCCTTGGAAAAACACTGCAAAACTAAGTTCTTGTAGAGAAATAAGCAAAATAATAACCAAGCTAGAGTTGTGTGAGTTTATTCATTCACACACAATAGACTGAACAACTTTGACATATGAAATTGGAGTTAAAGTTTAACTTTCAGGGCAGGCAACTCTGTCCAAATTGTTTTTGCCTCCCTTCTGGAAAGTGTTCTACTCTAACAGAATTTGCCCCGCTCCCTTCTAAAATGGAGTCTACTCTAAAAGGAAAGAATTTGCTCCCAAGGGAAGCAAATTCTTTCCTTTTAGAGCAGACTCCTTTACAGAAGGGGCTTGGCACACAGGAAAGCAAAACGGAAGTCACAAAAATTGTCTCATGTGAACATGGCAGAAAATCTGTGAGATTTATCCAGTTCCCTTTAGGGTCCAAATACTTAGGATACTTATGATAATGTTAGATTGGGAGGCTGATCTGAGCCTTAATTGTTCATGTACTGCGTAAAGTAGTTTTTTCCTGTGGCATGGCTCTAAGATGTGGAAAGTCAAGAGATCGCTTCTCCTTCCAGTTTTTTCCGCCTCATTGTAGTTAGTTTTTGTATCCATCTGTCCATTTTTTCTTCTGGGTCAGAGTAAAACTGAAAGAAAAAAAATGACTTTACTGGTGTTAAGTCTTATTTCATACTTAATCTTAGCTCCAGATGAGGCATTTTTTTTAGAAGTGTCTCGGCAAACCCTTCTAATGAGTACCCACAAGATGTTTTTATGGAGAAATAATAAAAATATTGTCTTGATACCCTGTCTTATCTAGAGCTATGTCGCTCATTGCTGTTTGGATACGTGCAAGGTGACGTATGATAAAGGCTGTGAGGCCCTAATGTTCCTTATAACAGAGTGAACGAAATATGTGTTAACACAATTACTTCGAGTGGACTCTTCTACCACAACCTTTCGGACCAGTCTATTTCCAAAAGCAGGGTGTCTGGTTAGTTTTTCAACTATGTTTTACAGAAATTCCTGTATTTAATGCAAACAGCATAGACTCTGATCAGATATTGTATTCTGCAGCATCTGATCTGTGTCTGCACTGTTTGCCATTTACCCTTTGGGGGGTTTCTTGACTAAAATGGGTAAAAATATAAGCGTATCAAGCACTTTGAACCTATGCTTTCAGACCATATACAATTTGCAGGATACCATATTAATCCTAAGTACCAGGAAAGACAAAGCTGGGTAAACAGTTTTCACAGAGAATAGACATACACAGAATGCAGGGCTACGGTATACTGACTGCCACAGTAGAATGGATTTGTTCCAATTTCAAGACTAGCACAGTAAGAAGTAATGATGTCCCATTATTTAGGGTAAACACATGAAACATTTACAATCGTGGTACATGTATATAAAGAGTATTTCAGCATGGACAATGATTCTGTACAATGGCATGTACTACTACTATACACTCACGACTTCGTATCTAGAGGTCCCCGGTTCGAATACTGTTCGCGGCGGAATTCAGCTCATGACTCAACAGCAAAGAGTCTTTCATTATCATCCTTCAATCACGTTGATATGACAAATAATGTTGAAAGGGGTGTAAAACACCGAATCATTATCATTTCTACTATAAATAACAGAAAAAGTGGAATAAACTACCTGCTAATGTGTTAAGGCCACTCGGTCTGTATCATATTTACCATGAATAGTCAGACACTTCAACTCCTCACTACATGAAAATTTGAAAACAACTCCATTTTACTACTATTGGTTGATGCATCCAAAAACTGCTTGAGCTATAAACAGTGCAGACCCTGATCAGAATCTCAGGACTGTCTGTCCCAACACTGGGTAAATATAATTTGAGCCACACCATGTGAAAAGGTGTCTTCAGAGCATATGCGGACAGAGAAGGCCAAGACCAGCCTGCGCATCCATGCAGTTTGATCTCGGCCTTCACTGTCCACCAACAAAATCATTGGATACTACAAAATGTACAAATGTGTAGAACAAAGGCGGGAATGATACACTGCGCATATGTGGGATGGTCTGAATCTACACATTTTGCACATGGTCAAAGGCACTTTTTCATTTGAGCGAATTTTATGTGAAAAAACTTGCAGCGAAAACATCAGGAGTCTACTCTTACATTTGGATGAGCTAGTTCATCTGTGTCAACATTGACAATAACCGGTTTCCGCTGGCTGGGATCCAGCTTCAGCTCAGCAGCAGTACCAAACAGAAATTCCTCCTTCAGCCCTTTCTCCTCTTTCTTCTCCTGAAATGATAGTAGTAGCAACATGAGAAAAGGACCGATACTATATATAGCTATTAACACTGCATGCCACACCCACTTCTAAGTGTCAGCTAATCGAATAACTTGATTCAGGTTGTTGATACAAATTCCCATACTTAATGAAAACAGCCAACTGATCTGGATCTACACTGTTAGCAAAGTCAGCAGGTTAATAATAACACTTTCAAATGGTAACCCTTCAAACACTAAGCAGATTTGTAGCAGACGACAGTCTACAACTGATTTTATTTTTCAGTGAAAATAGTCGGGCAATTCAAATAAAATACCAAGCCTTAAATGTGTCAGTGGGCATAAGTGAAGGCCCAAATCTGCACAGTCTGATCAGGGGCTTCGCTGTCAGCTAACGGAATCATTGGATACTATAGAATCAATGGAAAACAAAGGCCTAAATGAGACTTTGCTCATGCACAGGATGATCTGGACATGGCCCAGACGTCTGATCTAGCAGCTTTCAGGAGCTTGTTTCCTATGTCCACTTTGGTAATGGTCTGTACATCACAGGGGTCAAGATTAAAAAAGTCGTGTTCTGTTGAGCAGAAGTTTTCTGCAACTAAGGACCTTTTGAATCTGCAGTGCTTCCAGTCATCGCAATGGCCATTCATTCTTTCCATTAATGGGCATTTTGTTTCCCTATACATACTGCACCTGCTGTGAGAAATAAGGCAGACAATACTAACTGCACATGAGAGTGGTCTGGTTTGGACAGGCATATTTCCCATACATGTTTTAACCCTTAAAGTGCTAAGCAAATTTGTAGCAGAGGACATTCTAAAACTGGTATTGTTATATTTCAGGGTTGACATTTCATGTGAGTCATCTGCCAAGCAGCTTTGCAAGTTAACCTTTACCACTCTGTGGGCATTTTCAGTGGATGGCAAATTGATGATATTTTTCCCAGAAAACAGGGTTTGACATTTCATGCAAATTGTCTCCTAAGGAGACAATTTGCATGAAATGTCAAATCCTGTTTTAAGGGAAAAATAAGAAAAATATTTCAAAATGTCGTCTGCTGAAAATTTTACCCAGAGTGCTAAGCGTTAAGAAAGACCTCTCATAATGCAGCTCATTGACTATGCCGGTTTAACTTATTTTCTACATTGGCAGGACATACACAATCAACCTACCCCTCTGCTGGACTTGAACGCTGATGCCATAAAGCCTGAACTCTCTATGTCTTGAACAGCTTGAGAAAAGTTAAGTTGGTCCTGAAGACTTATAGATGACCTTGACTCCTCATTGTGACCTTTGATCTTCTCGTCTGCTGCAGCTGTGCATTGAAAAAAAAAGACAAGTCAACTATTGTTTTCTGTACTTACCCAAAATATCGGGACAGACAAATCTGAGCAAAAAGTGTAGATCCTGATCATATGATGCAGCATCTGATCAGGGTCTACACTGTTTGTCACTCATCCAGCAGTTTTAAGATCAACAATCAGTTTAATGGATTGGTTCGAATTTTCAATGAAATATGGCAAAGACAGGAGTTGAGGTGTCCCAATATTCTGGAATGGGGAGTTTTTTTAATCCATTGATAAATTTTCTGTTGAGTAGCTGTCTATAGTAGTATTTTGGTTCATATGATGTGTGATATGAGGAAAAGGCCTTCTCTGTTTGTCAATTTATGTAAAAATACTAGGTTACCAGCCAAAAATATTGCATGCATTTCCATAAGCCTTATAAAGTAAGAAATAGTAAGTTGCACCAAACAGAAGTATGTGCAATATTTTTGGACAGTAATCTAGTATTTTTATGTGCCCCAACCTACAGGGAGGGAGACATATTGAATTTTGGTGTGGATCCTGCTGATATCGGAGTTGGCGTCAGCGTGGCACTTTCTTGCCTGCACAATTTCTTGTGAACCAGTCGTTGGATTCTTACCAAATTTTCATGGATATATTATTGGGGAATAACAAAGAACTAATTTGATTTTGGTGTAGAAACACTGAAAATTCATGGTTGTTTCTGAAAACACAATTACTAGTTTATTCTGTGATTTCATTTTTTTAAATGGTCACTGTTTGTAAGCACAAGGCATGCCAAAGATTCCATTATTGGTGCAGTGTCTGCCCAGGAAAGTGTGGTTAGGTAAACTGACTGGCTTGACATGATCCTAATGGGTTGACTGGGACTTAAACCTCAATCGATAATGGTGCAGTAATATTTAACATAAGAGTGATGTTTCAACTCATCTAAAAGTATCTAAAGTAAGAATACAATTTCTGCACATGCAAGTCACATTTCCGAATGAAAATAATCTCTTCTGTGGGAATGTAACTGCCTTTGTAACTATCAGGAAGAAACTCTTCATATGGGCCGCGCCATGCGAAAACCTGTCTTTGGGCATATGCGGATAGTGAAGGCCCAGATCAGCCTGCACATCCATGCAGTCTGATCAGGGCCTTTGCTATCCCCTAACAGAATTACCGTATTCGACCTAATTACCGCACTGTACGCTTAGGTTTTTCAAAATCACTGCGAACACTCAGTTGTGGTAAAATATGTATCTACTTACTAAGGATACACTATAAAAAAGATCAGAAAAGGACTTATTTGATGATGATTATGCGATTTTTTCTGATTTTCTTTATAAAGGCATCTGTTGTGGGTACTCATTTGAATTGCATCGACAAGTTGATGCCTACAACATATGTCTTTAAAAAGAAGCAGACAAAAAGTACACTGGCTGTAATCTGAAGACGGAATTTCTTGACTGTGCGCTTATAGGGATGTGTGCGGTAATTAGATCGAATACGGTATTGGATACTAAAGAAGGCTTGGACAATACTTTGTGCCTGTGCAGGATGATCTGAATCTGCACATTTTGCATTTGTTTGAAGGTACTTTTGGGCTTGAAGCAGCCCATATTATCCTAGAGATAATTTTGTATTCAAACATACCTGCTGCTTTCAGTGCCATCTGCATTCGGATTCTAGCTTGCTCGGACGGTGCCTACAGAAGAAATTGACAGAGTCATACTGAGTAAAAATATAGCTTAACCCATGTCCTGCTGAATAAATTAAGATGCCACGCCTACTTCCAATTTACAGCCAATCAGATTACTTGATCCAGACTGTTGCTATAAATTCACATACTTAATGGCAAACAGTGCAGATCCAGATCAGTTGGCTTCTTCAGAAGCCAACTAATATGGATCTACACTGTTTGCAAAGGCAGGTTACATCTGGGTTCAGCAGGACAAGGGTTAACAAGGGTACTACTCTGCCATATTTACCCAACAACACCATGCAAAAAAAAAAAAAAAACACTTTCTGAAAGAAGTCTAAAACAGAACAAATTGTTTTAATCCTTAAAGCACCGAGCAAATTTGACCAGACAACATTCTAAAATTGATCTTATTTTTCAGGGAAAAAAGATGACATTTCATGTGAAATGTCTGCTAGGCAGATGATTCACACAAATTGTCATATTTCTTCTGAAAAATAAAAAAAAAAATCAAAGTGCCATCTGCTGTAGAAGTAGATTAGTACTTGAACCCTTTCATCTTATCAGGATCTACACTGTTTGCCATTTTATTATTGATTTTTGACTGAAACCCCTATTTGCATAAACGGATGTTCCGAAATTGAGAGATAGAAGAGTCTATTTCAGAAACTCGGAGTGAAAGGGTTAATGGTCAACACCATAACTCCTTACAATATTTGTCATAAAATTTAAACAAAGCCATTTTACTACCAATTAATGTGTCTAAAACTGACGAACACGGAAGACCCTATCAAATGCCCATTCTGCAGCATCTGACTGGGATCTAGACTGTTTGCTCAAGCCTGTCTTTCCAAATACATAGGATAAACACGCTACTCAAAACTTCCTAGGTACCATCTGAATATGAGCCAGTGCATGATAAAACCAGCAAAATAGCATGTGCAGCCAGGGAAGACTCAGATCAGCCTGGGCATCTGCCCAGTCTGATCAGGGTCTTCATTGTCAGCATGAAGACAGCTTGGGTCCTTAGCTACCCACTGAGCGCACAGCAAAGTCTCTGATCAGACAGGGCGGATGCTCAGGCTGATCTGAGCCTTTGCTGGACGCACATGCGATTTTGTTGGTTTTGTCATGCGCTGGCTCAAAAGTCAATATGTTTCCATTTGTTATCCCTTTGAAAATGATGTTTTGATTTTGCAAATCAATATTGCGGATTAAGATGTGGAAGTCTAGTTATCAAATCCTGACATATCAAGGATATACAAATATAGCTGAATCTCATTGTTTCAAATACAGACGAAGTTTCAACATTTTAAAATTCTAAATACTAGACATAACACAACCTCTTTATAACACTATTGCTGGAATCAAAAGCAAAATCTGTATTAGCTATATAGCCGTGTTGTATTTAAACAAAAATATATAGATTATATAGAAAAAATAACCATAAACTGAAGACTGCCCTTCTTGAATCAGCAGAAGCAGGAGAATGATCATAGAAATGCTTTCATGATCAGTCTCCACAAAACTTGTGGCCGCACTCAGATAAGAGACAAGACTGCAGACACAGACTGGTTTCAGTCTTCAGTATCTGCAAGCAGATTATGTTAGTTTCCTTCCTCAACTCTTACCATTTCAGAGAATCCAGGAATACTTGCAAAGGGGTCCCTGAAATATGAGAAAATTTATGTGAGCTGTGTGATAGCATAGCTTCAGATAAGTTTTTTTTTTCCAACAAAAAGCATTGATAATTTTCTAATTTCTCCATGAAAATGGGTGTTTTGGATACTCATTAGAAGCGCCTCATCAAGGGGCTTCTAATGAGTACCTGCAACATCCATTTTTGTGGAGAAATAAGAAAATTATTTACTTAATGCCAGACACTCTTATCTGGAGGTATGCAACTGTGAGCAATGTGACCAGAACATGAGATTCACCCAGCAAAATGGTGCAAATGTAAACACTGAAGGCACAGATCAAATTTATCCACACAGTCTGGTCAGGGCTTTCACTGATTAATTACAGAATCACTGGATACCGTATGTACCCTAAGTATTCTGACAGAAAGGCCTGAGAAAACAGTGCAGACCCTGATCAGATACCGCAGAATGCGTCATTTAATTAAAGTGTACAATGTTTGTCACTAATTTGGCACTTTCCAGACACACAAATAAGAAGTAAAATGGTCTTTGTTTGTGTTGAGGTTTAACGGCCCAGTCAACCCATGTGGTCATGTTGATCGCAGTCAGTTTACCTAACCACACGTTAACTGAACAGGCTTAAGTCCTCTAAGTGGTTAACCAGTATTGTGTGCATTCTTCTGCCAGAAAAGTAAAATGGTCTTATTCAAAGTTTAGGAAAAGTGTGGTAAGAAGCAGCAGCAGACAACATTTTGATTTTTTTTGTGTGTGTGTGTGTGTGTGTGTGTGTGTGTGTGTGTGTGTGTGTGTGTGTGTTTTATTTTCAGAGAGGCTAGGCAGATGATTCACATGAAATGTCAAGCGTTATTTTCTCTGAAAAACAACAAATTCAGTTTTAGAATCTCGTCCGCTACAAATTTGCTGAGCATTTTAAGGACATAAAGACATGAGATTACAAAATTAAATTAAATTATGATTCTTACGATGTTTGAGCTTAGCTGCTTTAAACCATTTGTAGATAAATAAAAAGGATCAATTAATGGTTGGGAGCATTAAGCCAAGCTATTATCAGTTCATGACAAATTGGTGTTTTACGTCCCTTTAAATAATTTAGGTCATATCAAGACACTGTAGTAGTGAAAACAAGGCCTCACCAGACAGGACAGCTCGCCTGATATTGCAAGTCTGTGATCTTGATTTTGACATAACCTAGTGGGGAGGGGGTGGGGAATTGCACTGCGCAAAATTTTGGACCAATATGTATCATCAAACCAAAGATGAATCAAATTGGTGATAAGGTTAGGAAATAATGAGGTCTAAAAAACTTAAACCAAAACTTTAACATTTTTAAAATTCTAAGTCTCTGACCTCGACCTCAAGGTCATGGTCAAGAGTGCTGATAAAAACTTTGGACTAGTATATATCATGATACCAAATACAAATTAAATCCATCGTTTGGTTTAGAAGTAATGAGGTCCTTAAAAACTTTGATGTAAAATTTTAACATGAAAATTTTCACATAACTGTGACCTTGACCTTAACATGAACTAGATGGTGGGGATGGTACTGGGCAAAATTTTAGACCCATATGTATCATCATACCAAAGATGAATCAAATCCGTGATAAGGTTAGGAAATAATGAGGTCTTAAAAACTTTAACGAAAACTTAAACATTTAAATTGTGACCTTGGCCTCAAGGTCATGGTAATGAGTGCTGATGGTGCAGATAAAAACTTTTGACCAGTATCTATCATAATACTGAGTAGGAACTAAATCTATCATCTGGTTTAGAAGAAATGAGATCCTAAACACTTTGATGTTAAATTTTCACATGAAAACGCTAAGTCCGTGACCTTGACATGACCTAGTTGGGTGGGGATGGTACTGCGCAAATTTTGGACCAATATGTATCACCATACAAAAGAAGAATCACATCAAAGAAATAATAGGAAATAATGAGGTCTTAAAAACTTTAACGAAAACTTAAACTATTGTGGATACCGACACCGGGACAATAGCTCTCCGTGAACATTGTTCAGGCGAGCTGATGAAAGCATCAGTGCAATGACATGCTATACAGTCATGAGCAGAATTCCACCTCAATGTTGTCCTTGCGATTCAAAGTCAATTTATCCAAACTGATGATATTTTTGCTTATTACAAACTGATGATATTTTTGCTTATTACAAACTGATGATATGAGAGTGAGTCAATAAGTAACCAGCCTAACATTTCCAGTTGAGATCCACCTCTTCTTTTTCGATGTAATTGCCCTCTAGTGTGATGCACTTAGACCAACTGTGTTCAAGTGCCATCAGCCCAGAACTGAAAAAGTCAGGGTCCTTTCCATTGACCAACTTCTCAACTGCCGTCACGACTTCTTCATCAGACCGGAAATGAAGTCCACGGATATCCTTTTTCTAGTTTGGGAATAGGAAGAAGTTGCTAGGAGCTTGGTCAGGCAAATAGGCAGGATGTGGTATTAATTCCTACCCGTTTCGCTCTACAGCATCCATTGCAACTTTGCAAGTGTGGACTCTTGCGTTGTCCTGTTGCAGCAAAACACCTTTAGAGAGTTTACCTCAGCGTTTTTCACGGATGGCGGTTCTCAGCTGGTCTAACAAGTTTGCATAAGATGGTGCAGAAGACCCATAAACATTGGCTGACTCGCCGTGTATTTCCTTGCCTGTTTTACCTTTTAATTACAAGTACCGTATTACAGCACAGTACTCAACTTTAGATGAAAAGCATGCCTTTGCATCACTAGCCATGTTTGACATTCAATATCTTATTTAAAGAATGACTCGATACACATGCAATTTTGTACCCATGTATAAAACATATATTGAAACAAAGCATGAAAATCGTGACTGTCTCGGTCCATCGTAAATGGGATAGGCTGGTTAGTTATTGACATGCCCTCGTATTTTTGCTTATTTTCTCCAGAAAACTGGGTCTGACTTTACATGTGACCCCCTAGGATAAATGTCAAACTTTATTTTCTGAGGAAAATAAAGAATTTAACCCTAAAAGTACCAAACATATTTGTAGCAAACATTCTAAAAATAAAATACAACATTTTATGTGAATAGTCTGGCTAGCAGACAATTCACATGAAATTTTAAGGTTTATTTACTCTGAAAAAAAATCAGAATGTCATCTGCTGCAGATGTAATGTAATGTTGGCAACATTAATTCAGAGATACGATAAAAAAAATCATTTCAGTTTTTATCCAGTTCAAAACCGAGAGACCAACTGAAATTTTACAGGCTGTCAGATGCCACATTTTATGATAGTATAGTATTAATACTATATATCAATTTATTAAATCTTTCTTAGATGAAAAATGTCTGTTTTTGAGGAATATGGAACCTTTAACTCTTTGCATGCTTGGTAATTTTGCATGCTTTTTTGTCACCATTTTATTTTTAAACTAATTTTTTCAAAAAAATCTTTCAGGAATACCATCAGAGTGTCAAACAGTTTGGATCCAGATCAGGCCAGACATTTTGTCGGGCCTGATCTGGGTCCAAACTGTTTGCAAAAGTTATCGGCAGATACCAAAAGTAGCCACTATCGGGGAAAGAGTTACACTGACAATTTTGAATAATGATACTTACTCTCTTTCCTCAGATTTCTCCCTTTTTCCTTGTCTGCTTGAACTATGTGACCTTGATCTTGACCTTGACCTTCTAGATCTGTCACGTGATCTGAAACAATGAAAGCAACAATACATGTACTCCTAAATATTTGGAGACCATAATTCCTTACCATGTTTGCCCTAAAATTTTTAACAAGGTCATTTGACTACCCGCTGATGTGTCTAACACTGCTGGATATGTGTTTTTAGGATAAATATAAAAATCATAGTTTACCCTTAAAACATCAATTACAATTGTAGCAGATGACATTATGAATTTTGTTTTATTCATTTGTTTGTTTAGAGTTTTATTTTGGTATTTTTCCGAGTAAATAAGACTTGACATTTCATGTGAGGCAGACAATGTACATAAAAGTCAAGTCTTAATTTATGAGAAAAAAGAAATGAGAATGTCATGTACTGCAAATTTGCTTGGTGCTTTAAAGGTAAATATTATCCTATATTACATGCATAACCAAGAAATACCATGATTTCTACCAGACATAAAACTGGTATTTTCTAAGAAGAAATATTTCCTCTTAGCCGGGGAAATAAATCTCTTTAACCGGAACTACTTTTTTTTTCTAACATATGAACGGCCTAGATTTTGACCCGTGGGATGATCTCAAATCCTTACTTACCGAATGAAAATGTTTAAATCCATATGCTTTTTTCGTTGAATCAGGTCACTAGCATAGAAATTAATCCTATCTGAGCACAGAAACACATAAATATCCATTTAAATGGGAATATTTTATCACTTTTCAAACTCTCGATTCGTTTAGTTTTTTCAATTGGCGCCCGAGTGTTCACTGCTTTGAACTGTCAATGTCAGTGTATTACTACGCCGACCCAAAACAGAAATGACAGCGTAAACAAACTGGCAGACTAGACTTGCCACAAAAGCCTCTTAAATGGTGCATTCTGTTGCAGCGAAATGCATGTAATACACAGTTTATTCATTTCTCCTATTTTAAATATGGGATTTATAAACCTCGGGAGGTAAAAAAAATCCGATAAAGAAATTTGTGCTTCGCACTCGTTATCGGATTTTTTTTACCTCCCTCAGTTTATAAATCCCATATTTAAAATAGGAGAATGAACAAACTCAATATATGTTGGACCATGCCTTTCTAACCTTAATGCTTTGCATGCTGGATAAAAATTTCAGCAGATGACATTTTGAAATATTTTTTTTTTATTTTTCCCAGAAAATAGGATTTGACATGTCATGCAAATTGTCTCCTTTCTTATTTTTCCTAGAAAATAGGACCTGACATTCCATGCAAATTGTCTATGAGATAATTTGCATGAAATGTCAGATCCTATTTTCTAGGAATTTTTCATAGAAAATAGTACCTGACATTTCATGCAAATTGTCTAGGAGACAATTTGCATGAAGTGTCAGATCCTATTTTCTAGGAGAAATAAGAAAAATATCAATATCAAGTTTGTCATCTGCTGAATTTGCCCATAGCATGGTAAGTGATAAAATTAGATTATAGATATCAACAGATGACATTTTGAAACTTTTTTCTGATTATTCCCAGAAAAAGAGCGATATTTCATTCAAATCTTGTCATTCAACTGTCCTTACAAGGCTATTGACATGTTGGAGCTATTCCTGGCAGCAACGTATAATAAAAGCAAGATTCAAGAAAGATTTCATGTTAAAGTCGTGTCTGATAACTTAACATGTCTTGTATACTTATCCCAGTATGAACAAATATAAAACCATACACTCTTTCCATAGGTCTGAGACACAAGTTTTTATGTGTGTTATGTGACCCTTATTCTTGTATAACACATGCCGAAGCTGATGTAAACCACTGCCTAAACATACTTTACATTGCCTAACTTGAATTCATTAAGATGTATATAATTGCCTAACTTTTTAATTTAGCAAAATATACAACTCTTACCTATAAATGATGAAACACTGCCTAACTTTACTCAAGGAATTGATCTCAAATAGTTATTTCAAGAAGCATTAGCAACTTACATCAGACAAGAGTATTTACCTTCTGTATTTCTCTCTGCTCCTTGAACGCCCTCTACTAAAAGATCTTGACTTTCTACGACGCCTGTCCTTACTTCTTGATCTTGAATATCTGCTGTAACTCCTTGACCTTGACCTGTATCTACCCCCTGATCTTGATCTTGAAAGGAAACAAAATTTGTAGTAGATACATGTACATACATACCAACAATAAATATTTGCATGAAATGCTGTCTCCTAAATGAATCCTTATTCTTATGTGTTTCATGTCTCGATGAAAAACAATGTCAAATGTTCTCATCAAGCCGAGCGTAAGGGGATGAGGGAAATTGCGAACAGTAGTGCAGCAAACAGAAATACTAACATGCCCCCTACCCTCATCATCTGCAAGTACAGCAGGCTCTTACCATCACTCTACCACCCATGTATGATTTGAAGCTAAGGCACTTCTGGTGAGTACCCAAAATATTCTCTCCTGGAGATATAAGAAAAATGTCAGTATTGTTTACTTGAAAAACAACAACAAAAAAAATGAACAAACCTGTGTCTAAAGCTGAGATGAAATTTTGGTTGGGTTGGAATGTTATAGCCCAGTCAACACAAGATAATTTCAAGCAAGTCAATTTACCCAACCACACTTTTCCTGGGCAGACTTAGTCCTCAAAGCAGTTAACTAGTACTTATGCACATTCTTTCACTAAAAGCTGACAACCGCCCTTCTTGAATCAGTAGAGAATGACAGTAGGGCTTCTGTGCTGTTGCCTGCGCATCCTCTATAATAATGGCGAACAGGGCTTCTGAGGCATATGGGCATAGCCAAGGCCCTAAGCAGGGAAAAAGACTAACAGGCTCCTAAATCTTTGGCTGGACCCCTAACTTTTTGGAGAAAATATCTATACCCCTAATGTCAAATATTCAATTTTAGCAGGCTGGGGCCTAAATCAAACTTGTTAGTCTTTATCCCTGCTAAGCAATCAGTATGTGTTTACAATATGATCAACATCTTTTAAATTTGCTGATACTATATTCTGTGTAGCAATCAGGGGCCATGGGTAGGGCATCCCCAGTGACATCTTTGGCTTCATCTAGCCCGAAGTGCAAAAAAAAACAAAAAAAAAAAACAACAATACTTTGTTCTCACTTTTCTGGCATTTTTTCCCCACTGAAACATACAAGTAATGCCCCAACAGATCTATTCAGACAATAAAAGCACCGCAAGAATAATACCCCGCCACAGCAATTATTTATGTATTAAAGTTATCCTTGCGAAAATGTCTGGAAAGAAAATGTCGGAGGGACAGATAACAATCCTAAACCAGATCTTGATAATATCAATGGACAGATAACAATCCTAAACCAGATCTTGAAAATATCAATGCATATAGCAAGTTTGGTTAAAAGGCCTTGTTATTTACTCAAGTTATCGTCCAGAAACGAAAATATGGGCATGTCTCGGGCAGATAACCCCGTAAAAAATTTACGAAATTTGCCCATTAGCAATTCCAAACCAGATCTCCTAATGTCAATGCATTTAGCAGGTTTGGTTAAAATCCCTTGTTATTTACTCAAGTTTAACCCAAGAAGGAAAATATGGACGTGTCTCAGGCCAATAACTCCGTAAAAATTTGATGAAATTTGCCCATTAGCAATCCCAAACCAGATCTCCCTAATGTCAATGCATACAGCAAGTTTGGTTAAAATCCCTTGTTATTTACTCAAGTTATCGTCCGGAAACGAAAATATAGGCGTGTCTCAGACAGATAACTCTGTAAAAATTTGTCAAAATTTGCCCATTAGCAATCCCAAATCTGATAACCACAATATCAATGCACATACCAAGTTTGGTGAAAATCCATTGATGTTTACTCAAGTTATCCGGAAACGAAAACAGACGGACGGACAGACAGACACACAGACGTCCAACGTGAAACCATTATACCCCGTCACTATTGTGTGGCGGGGTATAAAAAGCTTACTACAGGTGGGCAACATGGTCTGTTAATCACATTCATTATAACTCAAGATAAGAAGGGGTATCCACATGTTTTTATTTCTCAATAAAAACATATATTGTGGGTACATATTAGAAGTGCCTCAGTGAGGCAGTTCTAACTAGTACCCACAATATATATTTTTGTGGAGAAATAATGAAAATATCAGATTTTTTAACTTAAAAAATGAAATCTGGAGCTATATTCATGACTGACATGTATCAACATTTGTTAGATCATTTACCCATGACTGATAAGGCAACAAACACTTATCAGCAGCTTCTGACATGCCACTGACTGTTGTGTAGCTGACCTCGGTGACTCAGTTGAATGTGCATCTGACTGGTGATCAGGAGGTTGCCAATTCGACCCCACCAGGTCAGCAACTCTTTCATGGAGATTGATCATGAAATATTTTCTAGTCATTCTCTCCCTTCTTCTGATTCAAGAAGGGCAGTTGTCAGTTTCTGGCAAAAGAATGTGCACAATACTGGCTAACCACTTAGAGGACTAAGCCTGCCCAGTAAAAGTGTAGTTAGGTAAACTGACCAGGCTCGACATGACCCCAATGGGTTGACTGGGCCTTAAAACCTCAACATAAACTGACTGCTACGTCACTACCAAGTGGGTCAATAGCCAATCAAAAGCCTGTTTCCTTTAGAGGACAGAACAATAGACATGTCATGTATCCATCAAGATGAGTAAATACATGTACCAACCTGTGTCTACTTCTGGACCTTCGACTCCTGCTAGATGATCTTGACCTTCTGTATCTGTCATATGACCTACTTCTACTTCTTGACCTTGATCTATATTTATGTTTGGACTTCTTGGATTTCTTCTGTTTAGATGAGCGCCGACTATCAATACTGGTACTTCTGGATCTACATGTAGAAAACAAACATCATAAATATGGAAAGTGCACCCAGTGAAGACTCAGATCAGCTTGTGCATCCATGCAATCAGATCAGTCTTCACCAGTTTCTTGAAGAGACAGCCTTGGCTCTCCTGGGAAGACCAATCAGACTGGGGACAAGCAAGCTGATCTGAATCTTCCCTGGAACTCTGGGGACAAGCAAGCTGATCTGAATCTTCCCTGGAACATATGTATAGCTCCAGATAAGGCGACTTTTTCATCTGAAAAGTATTGATATTTTTCTTATGTCTCTTTCAATATTACTTGTCATATAAAGATAATGATGGGATGATAAAAATGAAGTGCCTTACAGTCATGAGTTAAAATTTCATGTGAAAAAAAAAAAAAGAAATACTGGTCTGAACATGCTGATTCCCTGAATTTACCCTAAGTATTCAGACACACTTGAGCAAACAGTGTCATCACGAAAACATGCCTTTATAATTTTGACCCCCTTAAACCCCACTTTTATATAGTAAGACTGGGATTTACGTATACATTATTTTTCTTATTTTACTAAAAAACATAGATTGTGGGTATGTACTCATTAGAACCACCTCCCTGAGGCAGTTCTAACAAGTACTCACAATCTATGTTTTGAGCAGGAATATGAAAAATATCTGATAGAATCTTTTATCTGAAAATTTTCCTTTTTTGGTTGTAAAATTTTCAATATATTTGAATAGATGTGTTTTAGTAATGCAGTGTAGACCCAGATCAGATGCCACAGAACATGGCATCTAATCAGGGTCTACACTATTTGGCACTTACTGAGCATTTTTTAGACACATGTACAGGTAGTAAAATGGAGTCATTCAAACTTTGGACATGAAAAGGAGGTTTGGTGTCTCAATATTTATGGTATGTAGGGTAGCTGGAGTCACAGTACAAACAAAATTAAACTGGCTCACACCTTGAACGTTTCTTCTTTTTCTTCTTTCTCTTTTTCTTTTCTTCTTCACTGTCTGAATATCTTCCCATACTGCCTTAAAGAGAAAAAAATACATGTACATTTTTGAACGGGAAATACAGAAATGGTGCTATTGGTCATTTTGAGGGTTGGGTACAGACTTAGTGAAGATGAATCAGGAATGGATACACTTTCAAGGGTGACAAAATTACTTTTGCCTCCTTCTGAAAATGGGTCTACTCTAAATGGAAAGAATTTGCTCCAATGTCAAAAGAATTTTTAAAGGAAAATATTGGTAGATTGCATGGGAGAAGAATTGTATAAGGCTAGCGCTACAGGATGCTTTGTAGCAAACGGCTATGCAGTGGTGTGTTGGTAAAAAACAAGGTCTGTTGAAGTGGACCATTGCACAACAGCAAAACTGGTGACAGTAAGATTTGAAACATTGAATGGATGTTTTTTTAGCACAGTGATCAACAAGAACTACATTTGTGTTGTGGTAAATAGAAGTCTGAATCATACAATATAAAACTTATAATTATTGAAACTAAAGGAACAGAGAGAGAGTGATCATATTCTTAATGCTGACATGATGTCATTCGGTCATGTGACTTCTTTATCAACAATCTGCCATCTTTGCTTGGGGGAAAATGCATTTATAAGTAAATCTAAATATCAATGCCCTGGGAAAAGCAAAATTATGTTCCTATTCCTAAGGAAACCATGAAAAAAAAACATCTGTGAAATAAAAAAAATAATGAATGTGCTGTAAATTATTTTTCAAGCATCTGCAAAACTATGGGTCTAGTTAAGAAATGCAAAACTTACCAGTAATTAGGTAGGTCAGTGGATGACGCAAAACGGAATTCCCTATCTGATACAATGTTATTTTTTCTTCAAAAACCATTTATATTTCATCAAAAATTGAGTTTATTAAAAGAATAATCGATAAAGTATTTGTTGATGCATATAAAATCCAAACGGAAGAGATGACCTACTTCCAAAATTTTTAAGACTAGGAAAAGTGTCCATAGGACACGGATGCCCCCGCCAAAATGCCATTCAGAAAAAGGTTACATATGTAGTCAGGGGCAGATAATTCATAAACCAAATAAGCAACAGTTGTATTCCATGTTCATTACACATTGCCTCAATGTCATGCATGCATCTGTAAATTTTCATAAATATATTCCATATAGTTTTGGAGTTATGGCCCACACACAGTTTACTATATGGAACTAAGTCAAGGGCAGATAATTCAAAAAACAAACAAGCAAGAGTTGTCTTCCTTTTTCAGGACAAATCGTGATGCACCTGTAAAGTTTCATAAATATATTCCATATGGTTTAGGAGTTATGGCCCGGACCTGGTTTACTATATGGAACTAAGTCAAGGACAGATAATTAAAAAACCAAACAAGCAAGAGTTGTCTTCCTTTTTCATGTCACATTGTCTCAATGTCATGCATGCACCTGTAAAGTTTCTTAAATATATTCCATACGGTTAAGGATTATGGCCGAGACACGATTTAGTATATGGAACTAAGTCAAGGGCAGATAATTCAAAAACCAAACAAGCAAGATTTGTCTTCCTTTTTCATGACACATCATCTCAATGTAATGCATGCACTTGTAAAGTTTCATAAATATATTCCATATGGTTTAGGAGTTATAGCCCGGACACAATTTACTATATGGAACTAAGTCAAGGGCAGATAATTAAAAAAACAAACAAGCAAGAGTTGTCTTCCTTTTTCATGTCACATTGTCTCAATGTCATGCATGCACCTGTAAAGTTTCATAAATATATTCCATATGGTTAAGGATTATGGCCGAGACACGATTTAGTATATTGAACTAAGTCAAGGGCAGATAATTCAAAAACCAAACAAACAAGATTTGTCTTCCTTTTTCATGACACATCATCTCAATGTAATGCATGCACCTGTAAAGTTTCATAAATATATTCCATATGGTTTAGGAGTTATAGCCCAGACACAATTTACTATATGGAACTAAGTCAAGGGCAGATAATTAAAAAAAACAAACAAGCAAGAATTGTCTTCCTTTTTCATGACACATCGTCTCAATGTCATGCATGCACCTGTAAAGTTTCATAAATATATTCCATATGATTTAGGAGTTATGGCCCGGGCACAGTTTACTATATGGAACTAAGTCAAGGGCAGATAATTCAAAAACCAAACAAACAAGAGTTGTCTTCCTTTTTCATGACACATCGTCTCAATGTCATGCATGCACCTGTAAAGTTTCATAAATATATTCCACACTGTTAAGGAGTTATGGCCCAGACACGGTTTACTATATGGAACTAAGTCAAGGGCAGATAATTCAAAAACCAAACAAGCAAGTGTTGTCTTCCTTTTTCATGACACATCGTCTCAATGTCATGCATGCACCTGTAAAGTTTCATAAATATATTCCACACGGTTTAGGAGTTATGGCCCAGACACGGTTTACTATATGGAACTAAGTCAAGGGCAGATAATTCAAAAACCAAACAAGCAAGAGTTGTCTTCCTTTTTCATGACACATCGTCTCAATGTCATGCATGCACCTGTAAAGTTTCATAAATATATTCCACACGGTTTAGGAGTTATGGCCCAGACACGGTTTACTATATGGAACTAAGTCAAGGGCAGATAATTCAAAAACCAAACAAGCAAGAGTTGTCTTCCTTGTTCCTCACACATCGTCTCAATGTGATGCATGCACCTGTAAAGTTTCATAAATATATTCCATACGGTTTAGGAGTTATTTAGAATTGGGACAAACGTATGTACGTATGTACGTACGGGACGGACATGGGTAACACTTAATGCCCTTCCGCTATTCTTCGAATAGGCAGGAGCAAAAATCTAAGTAAACATAGCGCAACAGCGCCTCAATCTCTGGTTGGTAAATTTATCTAATAACTGTTTCATAACCTAATGCATATTTATGAAGCTTAAAGGTTGCCCTTGCACCTGATATTCAGATAATCACCTGGGCTTCTGTATACCCATTGATGCAACTGGATTGAAAATTGGTTATTTTAGAGCTAAAAATTACCGTAAAAGACCATAAAGGAATCAGATGACAGATCTGTTCTTAGACTACACATTAGAGTTAGAAAATGAATTAGAGACACAAGCAGACATGCTCAGCCCACATAGAGCATGAACATACTAACCCTCTGCATTGGTTTCTATAAGGTGCCTTAGGAGCCAGTGATCTTAACCCTTAAAGCGCCAAGAAAACCTGCAGCTGAAAATGTTGTCTGTTTATGTCGTCTGCTGAATATTCTTGCAAACTTTTCAAACCTATTTTTGCATACAGGCAAACAGTGTGGACCCAGCTCAGACTGCTCCTAAAGGAGCAGTCTGATCTGGGTCCACACTGTTTGCACAAATGACTTTTAAAGTAACTGGCAGAAGACAAAGCAGACGACAATGGTCATGACTGGCGCTTTAAGGGTTAACTGATCAATTTTCATGGCAGAAGGCAGCAGAAATTATGACAAAAAAAAAAAATTGCCCCTGCATTTTTTCAAAACTGCATAACTTTTTTTTAATTTCTGCAGGGATTTTTAAAATTCAAACTGCTATGTCTTTCTATAATGACCTCTTATTTACTGTCTTATGATCATTGTGACATTTCAAACTTTTAAAAAAAAAGTGTGACCTCCCTAGAGTAATGAAACGTGCTGAGCGAGCAGAAATGTGGTTAGATCTGTGGTGGGATCACAGTTTAAGTCTAGTGGATTCCTGAGGAATACTTTAGTACTGTCTGTCTTGATTTTTCAGTTTATTCGCAGTACAACCTGTGACACAGCAGCCTTTCTCCATTTTCTGTGTCTGCACAACTGGCTTTCCCCCAAAGATAGTGGACCAGTTGTTGTGTGTCACATGATCAGTCACATGATGTCCAACTTTGAGCATTGTAAGTCCATTCTCAAAAAGGTTAAGATGGCAAAGTTCCTACAAAGTGCTTCACAAAAGTGGTAGCCTTATGCATCTCTCGACCAACTCTCCCCAGGACAAAGTGCATGATGAGGATGGGTATACCTGGAATCCAGACAGACCAAGTGCCAGTTGGGTTCGTAGAAATACCAAAACACACTGGTAATTACCAGAACACACTCAGAAAGGTTTTTTTTTTTTTTTTTTTTTTTTTTTTTTGCTTAATAAATAGTTTTTTGGGGGAATATGTGGTCCGTTTATATATTCTGTGTCTTATTTTGACCATTTGTAACACGTGAACATACTTTATAAAATCTTAGCTCAGTTAAGCATCAAATAATTAATATTATTATATGGCAGTGTGAACTGGTAAATTTTTGTCATGATGAGTTTGGTATTAGAAAGTTACAAATCATATATTTACTTCAATTGCAAAAATGTTATTTAAATCCTTAATAAATATTACGATGGTGATTAATTTTATAATAATGGGTGTTAGCTTGCATTAAACCTCCAAAGGGAATATTAATGATGAGAGTGAACAATGTATTGACATTAGACATTATAAAGACATTATCATAAAGGGACCGGAACACATTTGTATAAAACACTGGAATGGGGTTAATTTATTGTATGCTAAGATCAAATTTATTATTAACAACATCCTACACACAAATAAACAGTAATTAAGTTATAAAAACAAACTTTAATAATATAAAATAAAAACAATCAAAGTGTATTCTGGTAATAACCAGTGTGTTCTGGTTTTTCGGTGTGTTCAGGTATTTCTACGAACCAGTGCCAGCTAACCATGTTGTTCAAAATCATTAATGGCTTACTGGCGGTAGACATTCGCCTGGACCAGTACATACCGGTAATACCAGCTTCAACAAGAACTAGAGGAGAGCACATCATTCCCACATGTTCAGACAGACCCCAGCATCAAGTGACTACTGCAAGAACAGTTACTTCCCCAGGAATGTACATCATTGGAACTCCCTTCAAGCCACAGGCAGATACTCCTAGTGGAACTCTTCAATCGGAGGTTAGCACCAGTCATTCTAGATCTGTTTTGGACAGGATGAATGCAAGTTGATCCTAAAAGATTTCTCTTGCTGTGCTGGGACTGTGGGCCATTTATTTAGTATAAATGGATAACAAAGTATTTTCCTAAATAAATATAATATATAAACATACATACAGTATAAAATCTGTACTCAGGAGGAAATTAATGACAAATGATTAAAACTCATTAATGTGACGCCTCCAAAATACCGGAACCGACCATTAAAAATATAGGAAAAATGCTGTTTGTCAATAATTTTGCGGCAATATGAATAAAAAATATTTTCTCAAATAAATATAATATATAAACATACATACAGTATAATCACCACACTAAAGAGGAAATTAATATAAAGCCTCATTAATGGGACGCCTTCGAAATACCGGAACAGAATATTAAAAATACACTGCAGCGCCGTTATAACGCGGTCGTCGGGATCCATGAACACTGACCGCGTTATATGTGGTCCGCGTTATACTGAAACGTTTTTTAATCTGGAAACTGCAGTGGTGCAAGCGGGTGAGTTTGTCATAACCCCACCCACTTGCACCACTGCAGGTTCCTTCAGTTATTATGAGATATTACACATTGCATGTATGTTATATTGTATGTTCCTTTTTTATTTATTTATTTTTTTTTATTGTTGAAACTTTGTGCATGTACCTTACCTGATTTCCGTTTCATTCTTTTAATCCAGTAAATAATAAATTTTTAAGCTTAAATTGTTTTGTTTTCTTTTATGATCATTCAAGGGAACTCACTGCAACAGTCTTGCATTATGGATAACTGTGTAATAGACAACGTGTCCTTTACCAGAAATTGCCTTGAGCATGTGCACAGTTGATCTGCGTGTCAACAAATAACCTTTGTTGCTCCCTGGAAAAATTCAGCAGATGACAAATTGATATTTTTCTTTTTCTTTCTTTCTTTTTTTTCCATACAACAATTTTTTTCATGCAAATTTTCTCAAGTTTGCATGCAGTGTCGAAATCTTGCAGCCTGAGGGTATAAGAAAAAAAATATTTCAGAAGGTGGTCTGCTAATTATTTTCACACAGCATGCTAAGGGTTTAGCAACAGGTGCAGAAAAAAAAATCAATACCAACTGTTACGTCAGATGTTAAGTACATGATAAAACGGACAGGCTTACCTGCTTGGTCAGTTTTTATTGCTGCTGTTGATTTCTTTCACAATAAAAAAATCTAATCTCAGATATTTTTTTTATAAAGAGCACTGACCAGTCTTTGTTTCATATTTGTCCAGAAAGTATATCTCGTTTCCCAGCAGCCTATTTCCGTTAACCAAGGGTAGCAGTACTTTTTAACTAAAAAAAAAAAAGACGCCTTATCTGGAGCTATGAACTGTCTCAGTGTATTCACACTTGACCCGTTTCTTTGATCTATTTGGACATGCCAGACTGTCATAGCTCCAGATAAGAGGGTCTATCCACAGCTCCAGACTACAGGAGTCTCCACATATTAAATTTTTTATTTCTCCACGTAAATGTAGGTTGTGGATACTCCTTGGAAGCGCCTCACTGAGGCCCTTCCAGAGAGTACCCAAAACCTACAATTTCATGGAGAAATAAGGAAAAATAACAGTCTTTTTTAATAAAAAAAAAAAAAAAAAAAGACACCTAATCTGGAGCTATGGACTGTGGCAGTGCATTCACACATGTCACAGAAACAGATTAATTATCAGACTACCATTACAGCAAAAAGGACAGTGAAGTGTTGATTTATGACTGTGTTAGGATAATGATGTAATTAATTTGTGTTGCGTAAGTTACTCTTATTATTTCTCTTATTTCTCTTATAATACATGAAAATTATCGTGGAGCGCTGTGCTAGTTACCGTAGTATGGCTTTTAAATGGTGCGCGGACGTTATCTGAAATAGCCTAAAGACAACAAAAACTGATGAAAAGTTTGGTAAAAAAGAATGAGTAAATCAGCGAGTACATGGTCACGGCTGGCGATTTTTAGACTGCCGCGTTCCGCGGAAAAAGGGCAACGCATTCAAACTGGTGGGGGAAAAAAAACGGGAGCCACGGCCCAACCGCGTTATAACGGTTTCCGCGTTATATGCGACCGCGTTATAACGGCGCTGCAGTGTATAGGGAAAATGCTGTTAGTCAATAATTTGGCGGCAATATGAATAACAAAATATTTTCTCAAATAAATAAAATATATAAACATACGTACAGTATAAAATCTGCACTGAGGAGGAAAATAATATCAAATGATTATGACTTACTGTGACACCTCTGAAATACCGGAATGGACCATTAAAAATATTGGAAAAATGCTGTTAGTCATTGATTTAGCAGAATATATTCTTAAATACCATTTAGAAGAGTCGAAATACCTATGCATGTAGGACAGTTTTAATAATAAACAAATAATAGTTTCTTTGCAAAAATACCCAGTATAAATGTTTGACATAATATAGTTACATTCTATTAAAACTCCTTGCACTTATTAACATAATTCTCTGTTTTATTCTATCAAAATTAGTCCCATTGTGTCTCTTTTATGTACATATGTGTTTCAATTACTACCAAAACCAAACCAGTGCCATAAATGTAAATTGGACTCTTTCCCTATATTTTTAAAACTCCGTTTCGGTATTTCGGTTTCGTTTCGGTAAGTCTCGTTACCCACCTCGCGCTATAATCATCAAGTGTGACGGACAATTTGTACAGAATTGTTAAAAATAGATGTAGAGAAGGACAATGAACGATGCAGCCACGAATACACATGACCACAAGGTTTATACGGTGGTAGCAGATTAGACATTACCAAGTCAAATATCAGAACTGGAGATCAGATTTATGAATGATTCCACTTGTCTGCTATCAATGCTGATTGTTTCTTACCTTCTGAGAACTAGTATTATTTTGTTTTGTGTTCTTTCATTCCTTCGTCTTCAAGTTTCATTTTCTATCCGCTGGTTACCTGCGTGAAGCTATCGGTGAGTATAGCTAAAAAGCGAAAGGAACGGTTCCGAGACAGCTATTCTTCACCGAAGGGTATTAAATTGACGTGATTGAATTCATTGGTTCCTGGATTTTCCGATCACGCCTACCTGTACTACCAGTATAAGCACTGTGTGTGTGTGTGAATTACTGACAACTCGCCCCAAAGACAACTCGCTCCACATACATGTAAATCTCGCCCCAAGACAACTCGCCCCACACTCACAAGACAACTCAGCCCACAAGTAAAGACAACTCGCCCCACAAGTTAAAGTCGTCCCGCCCCCTCCTTTAGTAGATCAAGTACCCATAGGCCTATTTAAATCAGTAAAACCAAAAAAAAAAAAAAAAAAAAAAGAAAGAAACATATATGCACCAAACTGCATTGCGCTGTCGCATTCATTGTTGTAATTATTACATTGATTATACTTAATTATGTCAGACAATTATCCTCAACAATAAGAATTATTAGATATATTGAAATAAGTGATTATTGTTCAAATCTATCCATCTGTCTATTTATCAATCTATCTAATGATAATATATCAATGTAATAATGGTACTAGTTAAACAGAAAAAAGTAGGAAAGTAATGTATAACTCTGCAAACCACTTTTCTTTATATAAATCGGAGTATGGTAGCGAGTTACTTACACGGATTTGTTAATGTGACAGTTTGTCTCTCTATCTCTCTGAGGATAACATATGGCTGCATTATAAAGCTGTCTTTCATGGCACTAGTATAAAAGAAAAAATATGTCGTAGTAACCCTTTGGGTATTAAATGTTTTTCCCAATGCCCACCCACTCACAACTCGGGTCTCGGCGATGATTCTTTTTTAGCTTCTCGTTGATAATATTGAAAGACGACAAAATAAATAAATAAATGTGAACAATTAAGTAATGTCACTTTGTTGGAGACTTTGAAAAGGCATAAATATTAAAAATTGTTTATCATTGTATTTACGTTATGCCAATTTATAACATTTTTATATTATTTTTAAATGCATCCATCCATTTGACCTCTGTCCATCCACATTCATCTGTCGGCATGGTAATTAAGCAGATTAAGTTCGATACTGCTAAATAAATGCATTCTTTTCTGTTTGTTATGTCACATTATGTGTTATTTATTATCAGTCTGATTAATTATCAGTCTGGGGCGAGTTGTCTTCTAAATGGGGCGAGTTGTCCTTTGAATGTGGGGCGAGTTGTCTTGGGGCAAGTTTTATGTGGGGCGAGTTGTCATGCACCCGTGTGTGTGTGTTTTCCATTGCCTATAGTGGAAAATCAAACATTATCAATCCTGAATATTTTGCATTTTAGTTGCCATCATTGATTCAGAGATACGATATAAAATCATTTCATTTTTGATCCAGTTAAAAAACAAGAGATTAACTGAATTCTGCAGCCTCTGATTCGGATCTTCATTGTTTACTTCGGCCTGTCTGTCCCAATACTTAGGGAAATTATGGCGCGGTACTTAAAAATATAATGCATTTGGTGGTACAAAGTGTTATATGTAAAACTGCTAGATGAGTGACAAACAGCGCAGACCCTGACCAGACGTTGCTTTCTGTGGCATTTGATTCGGGTCTACATTGTTTGCTGTGGCCTGTTGTCCCAATATTTAGGGTAATTAAGGTATGGTACTTATAAATATAATGCATTTGGTAGTACAAAATGCTGTGTGTAAAAACTGCTGGATGAGTGGCAAACAGTGCACACCCTGACTAGACGCTGCATTCTGCGGCGTCTGATTTAGGTCTACATTGTTTACTGTGGCATTCTGCAGCGTCTGATTTGTTATGTTTGTGTCTACATTGTTTACCCAGGCCTGTCTGTCCCAATACTTAGGGTAATTACTGGTAAAAAATAAATAATAACAGAAGCGTTGTATGAACAATACACTTGCGCATGCTGATGTAATTCCAGATGGCTAGCTTGTCCAGTGCGTCCGGTTCGAGACAGCTAGCCTCTGAGACCAGGCATCCAGTTCTGGATGGCTAGCCATTGCTTTTTTTAAAACCAATTAATCTAAGATTCTTTGTGCACAACATGAAAGCATACCTAAAACCTCACATTTTATATAGTAAAACTGAGGTTTACAGGACAGGGGTATACATTATTGTTCTTATTTCTGCTTAAAGCATAGATTGTGGGTACTCGTTAGAACCGCCTCGGCGAGGCAATTCTTCCGAGTACCCACAATCTATGTTTTGAGCAGAAATATGAAAAATATCTGATTTTTTTTTTTTTTTTTTTTTTTTTCATTTTTTGGTGGTAAAATTTTCAGTATATTTGAACAAGCTAGTTTTCATAATGACAGGTAGTCACGACAAATGATTTGCATGCTAAACGTTTGCAACTTCTTAAGTGTAACGCGCCAGGTAAAAAAAAAAAAAAAAAAAAAAAAAAAAAAAAAAACGACTTTCCAAAAAATGTCGAGAGGAGAGTAGGTCCAGGTTCAAAATATGGGATCAACGTTCCTTTCGCACTTTAGCTATACCGGCCCTGGCCGAAAACTGGTATTGACCTCTTCAATGGAGAAAACACATTTATCAATTAGAGATCGGCGGGAAATGCGGAAATGCTGAAGTGACAAAAAGACTAATTTATTGAAAAGAACAGGTTTATATCAAAACTTTTCATTATGTATCAGTTTCAGATATGTTTGTTATTTGAGTTAACAGCACATATTGATATGTTATATAATAATGATTCTAATACCGTCAGTGTTGTGCTGATTCCGAATTTACGTCCCTGCCGAATTGGGCCATTTTTCGATGATAATCCACAGTCAAGTGCTACAATTACTTACCGCCACAGCTATATTTGTCATATTCGACCATTTCCTGCAGAGAGCCGTTTTTGCGGGATGTACCATTAAAGAGCAAAATTGTAGTTAACACTTAGGGTTCGAACTCCTTATAGCCGATACAGTACAGTCAACTCCCCATTAGCGGATCACTATCCAATTAATATGAAATTAGGCACTACCTAGATGCGTGCAAAGCCACCCCACTACATAGGCCTCCCAGGAGGTAACATGTTCCCTAAAAATAATCGACCATGTTCCCTAAAAGTAATTTTCAAAATTACCATGTTCCCTATTCCCATAACATTTGTTTTGCTACCCTGTTCTCATAAAATATTTTCCAACGTTCCCTGAAAGGAAAAGACTAATGAGCATGATCCCTTGTTCCCCAACCCCTCCCCGCCGCCCCTGGGGAGCGCAACCTTAAAAGGTATTATGCTTTAAAGTAAAGAACTTTACAAACAATGAATTTTGACACACATTTGATCAAAATCGGTGGAAAATTATGTGAGTTATAGGCAAATGAATATTTTAACATTGGAGGAATGGGCGCCGCCATTTTGAATATTTAATGAGGTTCCATAAAAATTAAAATTCATTTCATAAAGGTAGTTATTCTCATAAAGTTAGTTTATTTTGGGGGAAATGATTGCTTGTCACTATAATTAAAAGATTATTAAAATATGCAGCAAAATTATTCGTAAAAACCCTTTAAAATGTGGTTTTGCATATTAAATTTGGGTGTGTGACATCACAAAGCCTACAATATGGCGGCATCCCTGACAGCCATTTTAAATGTATTCAAACCAGCATAATTTGCTTATTTCTAGGCAGTTTTGAAAACACATGCATCAAAGTAAATGGCTTGTTAAGCACTTCACTCCAAGATATACTTACAACTTATATTGCGTTCCCCTTTAAAGACTTCATACATAGTATATAACCCAGGAACCATGCGGAATTCCTGGCCGCTTGCATGACTCCAGCACATTGATAGGCTGAGACAGGTCCGGTGGCCGAGAGACAAAAGAGAGAGCGCATATTCATGTGCATGCATGAGAAAAGGTGAGGCTTGTATAGGATATGTGGTGGTGACGTTTCTGGGGGGTGTGTGTGTGTGTTGGGGGCGGGGGCGGGGAGGAGGAGAGGGTGTCATCAATATCCTGTATCCCTGGAAGTCAACAGACGAACATCTGATATCCCTTCTGTGTATTCCCTGCAATATCTCTACTTTTATTTGTTTTTAAATATCCATAAAATTACCAAACTGGGTTCCAAATATACCACATCCTTGGTAGTAAAATGTCAAATATCCCATACTACTTTAAGTAGAAAGGCAAATATACCACATTCCTTAAACTACTGTACTAGCCTCAAAGGTAAAACTTAGTCAACAGTTTCGATTTTTAAATCAAAGGAAAACCTATTCAAAATATGTTTGCAAAGTTTTACCTTTAAACAAAATGTTGCACTCTGGCCTTTGTGGGATGTGAATACAGCATTTCTTTAAGAGCAATGATTTTTTTTCGAATGTGACAAATGTGCTATTTTACTGTCAGCTGGCATATTTTCGCAGTGGGTTGGCCATTTGATGTTGTTTACGGCAAAAATCTCCATAGTTATACATAGCAATGCCGTTGAAACAGTAAAAACTGACATTTGATCTTTAAAATCCTTCTCAGAGATTCAAAACACTGAGGCCATATTGTATCGACGTCATATGCCTGCTTAGCAGAAGCATAGTAACCCTAATGAATAAATAAAACACAGAAAATTAGGTGGACATTAATGTTTCCTGTAGACTTCTTGACTAAAGGTATGTAAGACAGGGCAAGGCAATTGCCTTCAGCCAAAGAGTCCATCAAATTTCTATGGACTGGGATAATTTGGTTAACTAATCACAGGAGTATGCTCTTCACCGGACTCCCACTCTCTGAACTAGTACATACAGGTAGGTACAATTGATATTGGAATAATCTGCCGGGAATAATCTCAACTGGTGGAGAAAAAAATGTTTCTGCAGTGAGGGTTTTCCTTTTTTTTTTTATCTTCATTTAGGTAAAAATATGTTTTAAGAAATAAACTAACTTATGAAAAAAACTTTTTAAAAGTAAAAATTTAAAAGTGCATAGACTGGGGTTTGAACTCGCGTCATCCGCTTTCCAGTTCCAACGACTTGACTATCACAGTCACCACGATTATGACGTCATTACTCGCAAATTTAATTATTAGTCAAAACAATTTACACTGGGCGAAAAAGCATTTTCATTACCCTTTGGAATGTGCATAAACTTTTGAATTTGTCCTGTTTATGTGCTAATATGTTGTATAGTTTCGTCTACATGTACTTCTACCAGTACCGGATCATGTTTACCAATAGGGGATCACGTGACATTTGATTTCCGAGGGTTTTCTCAAAACGCGTTTTACCTGCCAAAGCTATCAAATTATGTTTTATAACATTAATAATGTAATATATGCACAGAAAACTATGAAGTAAACAGCAAGTTGTTTTTTTTTTTCTTACGGTGCTGAAATCAGACCTTGTAACCATGATAAGTGAATATATTCTTAACTGAGATTGTATTTAACTTCCTATCATTGCTGACACAACAGTCAACAAATAGTCAACACAATAATACTGCTGAACCAGGATAACTATGTTATTTTGGTGGTTTGGGGACATTTGGTGTGTGTTGGGGTGGTTTGGGGTGTTTCTGTGGACCCCAAACAGTCTTTTGAAATTTTCCCTCACCTGCAAAAACACATGGTCTGCTACCAGTTAATTTAGGTCATGGAATATTCAAGCTCATATTTCTCAAAGATGCTAAACAAACTGGAAAGTAAATTTGTTGAATAAAAGTTAATACAGTTATCCTTAGAGCAATAAAAGACTTCTACTTAAAACTTCTTCAGCAATGTTTTTTTTTCGCACAAGTCTTTCATCTTCCACTTCCGAAGGAGGCAAACAAAATCTAAGTTCAAAACTGCTGTACTCACTTTCTATCGATTAAGATTAATACCGTCACTTCTTGTCAGCTGATTTTATAATCATTTCAGGGAAATGTATCCTGCAGTTGACTACAACAATTTTAAATTTTAAATCGTAGCTTAATGAGTAAGTTACAAATCTCTAAAGTACGAGTGATTCGCTATTGGTTATGATTCACTAATGGGGAGTTGACTGTATCACTGATACAGTATCATTGAATCAGGTCAGCTTGGCCCCGGATCAAATCGCCCCGTGTAAACGCGGCAGGGTCAACTCAGCCTGATCAATTAGTCCTGGATAGCTGGATGGATGGACTTTCGGGTGGCCTTTGAATCATGGTTTCCTGCAAACGCCATGTCTGAATTACTTAAATGGCTCATAAGACGTACTTCAATATCGAAGCGAGAATCTGATTATTGTTTTCATTTTGCACTTATGGGAGGGTCAAGTTGGTTGAGGTCTAGTTGGTTACACGCTGAATTGACCCGTTCCCATGTCAAAAGAAAAAAATATTACAATGTATTGATGACATGGTCCCAGCTCTAGTATTGCCCAAAAAGTAAGGTACTATATTGTATCCCTATCCAGATTTTGTTATGCCCCCGCTTATTTGAAGAATAGCGGAAGGGCATTAAGCGTTACCCCTGTCTGGCCATAGTGTATGTCTGTCCCAATTCGTGTCCGGGCCATAACTCCTAAACCGTATGGAATATATTTATGAAACTTTACAGGTGCATGCATGATGTTGTGGATACTCATCAGAAGCGCCTTTTAAAAGCACCTGGCAAGGCACTTCTAATGAGTACTGGCAACATATGTTTTTATGGAGAAATAAGTACAACACCAACAATTTTTGGTTGAAAAAAAGCACCTTTCCTGGTGCTATAAATATTCATCTGGACACCTTGCTTATTTATAGCTATGCATAATGCTAGGTTGAATGTTTTTGTTTGACAGACTGAGCTATGGCAGAGTTACCACAACATGCAGCTTTCATTGCTAGTCAGGGGGCACCACACCCAATCATCCAACAGATAGACACATTAAATAGCCTTTACAAGCCAGTGCAGCAGGTACTTCTGGTGGATGGGGACAACCCAGGTCAAGGAGTGTCAAAGGAGATAGCCGATGATATAGGAAATCTGGCTCAGGATAGTGTCAATGAAAGTATTAGGTAAGGCATCATATTCAGGTGAATACTGTATTTACCAGAAGAGAAGAGTTTTGTCTAGATTGCTTTACCAAGCAGGAGTGACAGGGATCACTTTCCGGTGGCTTCGTTGGTGTCAGCATTGTCAGGGACCAACCATTTGATTTTCGGATGAGAGAGATGTTTTCCAGCCTGGAAATTTTCTTCCGTAATGCTAGCCTGTCTTTTTATTCACGTTTTTACAAAGCATATTACAATAGCATTTACCTTGGTCCTGGCTTTTTTTTTTCAGACAAAAGAGAGTCCTAAAAAAATCTTTCTAGGCTAATAATATTTCACATACAAACATCTGCCATGATGTACCCCAGGGCTCCAGAAAATGCTGGTTCTTTGGTTCAAAACTGATTTTTGAAGAGCTAAACAAAATTTCACTTGAGGATAAGCGCAGGAATTTGATTTATAGTAATTCCTATTTTCAAATATACATCTTTAAAATCTACATTTTCTCTGGAGCTATACAAATAGAAAAACCATTTGTCTATACTGTACAATCATAATCCAACCGTGTACCAGAAATCGCCTTGATTGATCTGCTCATTATTGCAATGCTATTTGATCCGCATGTCAAAAATTAAGTAACTGCCCATTTGTTTGATGTGTGAAAAAATTAATACACAGACTGTTTTTGCAGATGTATATTAAAGGAACAGGGCTTCATACCTGCTTGATTACCCATTCCAGCAAGAAAAGATGTTTTTCTTGCTGTTGTTATTTGTTTATTAGGGCAAGAGATAAGGGGAGTTCCGAGTAAAATGCCCACATGTTTTGAGCAAATACTCAATTTTTTAGCTCGCCTGTACAAAAGTACAGGAAGAGCTATTGCACTGCCGTTGGCATCATCCAAATGTTCATCCAAAATTATATCCAGTACCATGTCTTGCTTCAAAAACTTGTGTATTGATACCCAATTGATTTGACAGAGTACCCAATTAATTTCCAAATTCAAGGGTGAAAATTAAAGTTTCAAGGCCAGAAAAAAACATGATTACTATTTATATTATGATTACTGCACATAATATGTGTTTTTATTCTTCATATGACAAATATAATCATAAAATTAATCGGGTATAATGAAATACCATGTTTTAAATAATACTATATAACCTAAATCAGGCTTTTTTCAGTTTTACAAGTTTTACCCAATTTTCATTTTGGGGGGTATCGTTACTCAAATCGAACAAATGAAAATGCGATTTTACCCAATTGATTCAATTCTGATGGGGTTAAATACCCAAAGTCCCCCAAAATTATCTGTTGCTCTGGTTTATTTGATTTAAAAATATCTGTTTAAGGCCAACAAAAACTCCTGTTTCCGCAAACATGACCAAACCATTATTTTCTCCGCCATTTTGCAACTGTAAATATTTAGCAATCTTCCGCAAATTCTTTGCTGTCGAAGTAGACACATTTTAGAATGGACTTGCATGCTGAAAAGCAAACATAAAGCCTTAAAAGCTGTCTCCCTTGTACAAAATGACGACAAATCTATCATTACGAAAACACGCCTATTCAAATATACTGAAAGATTTTACCACCAAAAAAAGGAAAATTTTCAGATAAAAAAATTGATATTTTTCATATTTCTGCTCAAAACATAGATTGTGGGTACTCAGAACTGCCTCAATGAGGCGGTTCTAACGAGTACCCACAATCTATGTTTTTGAGCAGAAATAAGAAAAATGATGTAGACCCCTGTAAACCCCAGTTTTACTGTATAAAAGTGGGGTTTAAGGGGGTCGAAATTATATAGGCATGTTTTCGTGATGCAAGTGAGTGTATCAAGATCCCATAAAACTATTGCATGCCTCATGCCATTCCAGGGTCTTCTTAAAATGTAGGCCATGACAGCCTGCTTTTGGTTAAAAAAATGTATCACTGAGCTTTTAGGGTGAAACTCTTGCATGTATATCTGCTTAACAAGCCCTTGAAACTTACAGGGTAATTCACTTTTTGTATGGTCTGTTTTTGTATGCCTTTTAGCTTGTGCAAAAAGTATGCAATTCTCAAGAACATATGTACCACTTAACAAAAGAAAAAAAATATATTTATTTTGACTAAACCTTTATTTTATCAAACTTTCCTGGTAAAATGTTTTAAGAGGCATTTTAATTTTATATTATTGGACACTATTTCGTTATTTTTTGATGATGATGAGTTCAGGTTTAGTGATGTGTCAACCTATGAGTGTCATTGGAGTCAAAATGGTATATTAATTTGATTTGGCATTGAAAGGGCTATCACATTAAAGAGTTTGGTGAAGTGTGCAAACAGAATGGGCAGAAGCCCTTTTGTACTAAACAAATAATAACTAATGTCTATCTATGTATCCTGTATTCAGTGCTTAGACTTAAAGTGTAACTAGGTAATGACATCACATGATGTTACGTTGAAGCATCACAATAGTCTATTGAAGGATATGCCATTAGGATATTACATAGTTCCTTTTCTTTCAAAAGATGGTTTGTATCAAAGCTGTTATATTTGTATCAAAAATTTAAAATTCTGAAACTATAAATTCTTATTGATTTATAAACACTTATGAACAAATGACTTGAAGAAACATGGCTTATGAAATAAACTCATATGGTTTAATTTAAACAAATTGTCTCTGTTGTTTGTCCATCGTATCAACAATGTTCTCAGAATATCTAAATCAAATAGCCTGACATACCTAAAATCCAAATGAGAATCTTCCAGTATATAGTTAGG
Source organism: Anodontia alba (assembly GCA_964016985.1). Taxonomy (NCBI): domain Eukaryota; kingdom Metazoa; phylum Mollusca; class Bivalvia; order Lucinida; family Lucinidae; genus Anodontia; species Anodontia alba. The sequence goes on along the minus strand of OZ024836.1, from coordinate 53,113,426 downwards.
GGGAGCTCATTCAGTCTGCAGTGGGTTAATTTTATCATATGAGATATGCTACAGCAGATTTTCAGAATTATCAGATTTAAAATACACATATATGTATATATAGTTAATTTCTTTTTTCAGTACTGAAGTATTTTCAGCATACCGTCACAGAGAAATATTACCAGGATGCAGGTCCCATCCTGGGGACATCGTAGAGGCCGGACCTTTAGCGGTAAGCGCACAAGCAAAATAAAATGTGTTTTTCAAAAGATAGTGGTTTGTTTTCAAAAGGTAATTATTAACCTATTTTGGTCTGGAGACGCCCAAAATAGTGTTTGGCAAACAATGTATATCCAGATCAGATCAGAATGTGACTTCTGGTCAGGATCTATACTGTTTGCATTTACTATAAGAATTTCTATAAAAATAGTAGTCCCTTTATAACATGTCTTTTGCCAGCATCTGTGGCTCAGTTGGATGCGCGTCCTATGGTGATCAAGGGCTTACGGGCTCCATCCCTGCCAGTCAGCAGCATTCTTTCATGGAGATTGATCATGAAATATTTTCTACAGTCATTCTCTCACTTCGGCTGATTTAAGAAAGGCATTCGTCAGTTTCTGGTGAAAGAAAGTGCACAATACTGGTTAACCGCTTAGAGGACTAAGCCTGCTTAGTAAAAGTATGATTAGGTAAACTGACTACGCTCGACATGACCCCATTGGGTTGACTGGGCCTTAAAATTTCAACACAAACAAACAAATAACTTGTCCTTTGGGAGTCATACAAACATCATGTCATAATGAGACTGTGTTATTTCCATAATAGAATATAGTAAAAATGAACATTTGGGAGGCTTGGTATGATAGTGCTATATCCAAAACCATTTCATAACCAGCAGCATTATAACGAGACTTCATTGAATAATAAAAACTAAGGAGACACCCTGTCCAAAAGAGTTATGGTAGAAGTGTCTGTCTTGGAGTAAATGGGTTAATTTGCATAAAAAAAAAAAGAATGAGGTTTTCCTTGTGTCACAAACTCATTTCTTATGGACAATTTGCAAATATTACCAGATAAAGGGCTTGGAATTACTCTAGGGGGAGTGGATACACAGAAAGCATTTTGCTAAATTTTGCAAAGGGAGACCAGTTTTCCAAAACAGGAAGTTACCACCCTGGTATAGGGATGGGAAACTTCAGGTTTAAACCTGATTTCAGGATTGAGAACTTTCATTTTAAGCATGAAATGTCACTTTCACACTGGTTTACAAGACCATCCTTTTATGTCAAAAGTAGTTATTTGGATTAATATGTGCATGAAATAACTTTAAAACACTAATTATTAGTTGTATAGCTCCAGATAAGAGGGAGTATCAACATAATAATTTTCTTATTTCTCAATAAAAACATACATGTTGTTGGTACTCATTAGAAGCGCCTCCCCAAGGTGCTTCTAATAAATATACCCACAACATAGGTTTTTAATGAGAAATAAGAAAAATATTAGTAGTTTTTGGACAGAATTTTTAGATTTCAGGATTGATTATTAGCAACTATTCTCACCCCAGCTGGTATTTGAAACCTATCAAAACAAAAATTCTCTGCTGAATTAGCCCAGAGAATGGTAAAGATTAATAGTTTGCGTAGGACACAAGCCAACCTTTCTAATGGTAGATCTCGCCTTTTGTTTGTAGGGTATAACCCCACCGGACACACACTACCCGCTGTCATTATCTCTGCCAAAAGAAGTCATAGCAGGATGCAAATTGAGTAGTCTACAGCTAGAAGGAGTTATACATGCAGTAAGTACCGGCTCGACATGACCTTTATAGTGCTGACTGGGCCATTAAACTCCAAACCAATCAACATGCAGTAAGTACAGAAGGAAGGATCCCTTCATAATGCCAGCGGTAAATAAGAGGAGTATCCAGGGAAATAGTTTTCTTAATTCTCCATGAAAACATAAGTTGTGGGTACTCATTAGAAGTGCCTTACCCTTGGCAAAAATCGATTTAATGCTTAGCACTATGGGTGAAAATTTCAGCAGATGATATTTTAAAATATTTTCCTTATTTTTCCTAGAAAACATGGTTTGACATTTCATGCAAATTGTTTCCAATGGAGACAATTTGCATAAAATTTCAAACCATGCTTTCTAGGAAAAATAAAAAAAAAAACCATCAATTTGAGCCCAGAGAGTGGTAAAGGTTAACATCGTAGGAAAGAATAATACTATTTTGGAAAACTTCTGTTAGATGGGTGCATATGAGATAAAAAATGCTGAAGAAAAAATTAGAAGCTCCTGTGGGATTCTCTGTCATACTGGGACTGAAGACTTCAAAAGTTTAGGACCTATTCCATCAAAATAGCAAACAACTGGTGGGGGCATCCAAATCCTAGTTAAAATTAATATTGGAACTTGTTCTTTTTATGCTCTTGTCAATGGCAGACGGGCATATAGTGTTTACCTTGTTCGTGGATGTGTGTGTGTGCAAAATCGTGTCTGGTTCATAATTTTGTTATTCCTTGATAGATTTTGAAATTACTTGGCAGAAGTTTTACCATCATGAGGCGATGTGTTGCTCGCAAGACCTAGGTCCGCAGCTCCAAGGTCAAGATTACACTTAGAGGTCGAAGGTAAAAAAATGGGGTCTATTTTTCATATTGGGTCCGTAACTTTGTCAATCCTTGATGGATTTTGAAATTACTTTGCAGAAATGTTGACCATCATGAGACGATGTGTCACGTGATAGACCCAGGTATGCAGCTTCAAGGTCAAGGTCACAGATAGCGGTCAAAGATAAAAAAAATAGGGTCTATTTTTCATGTCCGGTCCATAACTTTGTCATTCCTTGATGGATTTAGAAATTACTTTGCAGAAATAATAATTATCATGATGTGGTGGGCACAAGACCCAGGTCCGTAGTCCTGGGTCAAGGTCACACTTAGAGGTCAAAGGTAAAAAAATGTTGTATTCATATATGTCTGTCACACAACACTCATTTCTGTGTCCCATATCATATAGCGAGGGCAACCATGTCCTATGGACACAGTTCTAGTTAGTCTCGAAGCCATCAGTTTGTGGTTGCAAAGCTGATCCACATTGATACGAGGGTCGTGCAAAAAGTTCTGTCACTAATAGGCTTCCTTAGTTTTATCCAAGGTATATTTTAAAATGCTTCACTGCACTTGAATGGTGTGTTGAATAGCTAACGATACCCGTTTATTTTGTGCAAATGGCTTTCCAACTGAACGAGTTATTTCAAATTGAAATAGATGCAGTCATATACACTGACCAATTTACTTGTTTACATTGGAACATGGACCAGAAGACTGAAATTCGTAGCTATATTAAATGCCGCATTAGGCTTGATATAGATTCAAAGCAGATATTTAATGAATTGTGTGGTACATATGGACCTCAGACCATTTCAATGCACACAGTTTTTAGGTGGGCTAAAGCTTTCAAAGCTGGGAAATTTTCCGTTGAAGATGATACCCATCCTGGAAGGCCTAAAACCTCTGTTACCAAGGCTAACATTGCGGCTGTAAAGATTGTGGTCAAACAGGATGCGCGATTGTCTGTCAGAGATATAGCTAGTTGTACTGGCATATCAGAAGGCAGTGTGCAAACAATTCTGAAAAAGCATTTTGACCTGAGAAAGGTTTGCACTAGGTGGGTACCTCATTTGCTCACTGAGGAGCAAAAGACACAACGCCTTAAATGTGCCTGGGAACTTTTGAAAACATACAAAGGCTGTAATAGTCGGGTTATTTCTAACTTGCTAACAGGTGATGAAACCTGGGTGCACGTTTGAGCCACAAAGAAGGGCTGATTATAAGCAATGGAAGCGAAAAGATAAAAAATGCCCATGTATTGCCAAGAGAACCATAAGTTCAAAAAAGATGTTATACGCAATTTTCTTTAATTCAGGTGGGCCAGTCGTTCAAGTGCCTTGTCCATCTGGTCATACAGTCACTGGCCGATTCTACAAGAACTCTGTACTGAAGAAAGTGAAAGAGTTTTACAATAAGAAACGACCAAACAAAGGATGGTCAGGAGCCCAACTTTTACATGACGATGCTTCCTCTCATAATTGTGAGGTTGTTATGTCTTTTTTGGCTTCTGAAAAGGTGAAAGTTTTAAACCATCCACCTTATTCACCTGACCTGAGTCCCTGTGACTTCTTTTTATTTCCAAGGCTTAAGAAAATGCTTTCTGGAAATAAGTATACGTCTAGAAGTTCTCTTGGCAATGCTATTAATTAGTGTCTCCAACAGATACCAAAAGAAGACTATTTATTTGCTTTTCGCGACTGGGTAAAACGGTTACAAAAATGTGTTTCAGTAAAGGGGGAATACTTTGAAGGTTTGTAATAAAAATATGTTTGATAAAACGTAGCACTGAAGTAATCCGAACCCAGTGACAAAACTTTTTGCAGGACCCTCATATTAGACTTTCTTGTTTTAGTGTCAGAGACATCAGATGATCTTGCCCAGTGGTCAGAGAGCTGGTTTCTTTATTGGTGATGCCGCTGGTGTCGGCAAGGGCAGGCAGGTAGGTAAACAGTTTCCATTTTTAGCTCACCTGAGCTCTGCTCAGGATGAGCTATTGTGATCACTTTTCGTCCGTTGTCCGTCCGTCCGTCCGTTAACATTTTCAAACGACTTCTCCTCTGAAGCCGCTAAGCAAATTTTGCTCAAATTTCATATGGAGCCTCCTTAGGGCGGGGGAACGAAAAATGGCTAAAATGGTCGCGGTCCATTGACCAAGATGGCCTCTGGAGCCTCTGGGCCAATTTTGCTCAAATTTCATATGGAGCCTCCTTAGGTAGGGGGAACAAAAGATTGCTAAAATGGTCACGGTTCATTGACCAAGATGTCCGCCATGCCCGTATATGGTAAAAACCTTTAATAATCTTCTTCTCTAGAACCGAGGATGCTTTGGGGCTGAATGTTTGCATAAAACATCGGGGACAGGGGGTCTACCAAAGTTGCTAAAATAATGGTCATACATTGACATTTGACCTTTTTATGGCAAGGTCAAGTTTGCTTCCTTATGCATTTGTATGGGAAAAAACATTTAAAAATCTTATTCTCCAAAACCGAGGATGGTTTGTGGCTGAATCTTTGCATATATCATCGGGAATGGGCGGTCTACCAAAGTTGCTAAAATAATTGTCATACATTGACATTTAACCTTTTTACGGCGAGGTCAAGTTTGCTTCTGTATGCATTTGTATGGGCCCCATACATTTGTATGGAAAAAATGTTGATAATTTCAAATGGCTTTTCCTCTGAAGCCTCCAGGCCAGTGTTGCTCAAATTTCATGCGGAGCCGCCGTGGGCAGGAGAATGAAAGATTGCTAAAATGGGTATGGTCCATTGATCAAAATGGCTGCCATGCCCATATATGGTAAAAACCTTTAAAAATCTTCTTCTCCATACCCAAATAAGCCCTGGGTCCTAATCTTTGCACAAATTATGGGGGACAGGAGATCTACCAAAATTGCTAAAATGATGGTTCTATGTTGACATTTGACCTTTTTGCCTCCAAGGTCAAATTTGCTTCCCCATTTGTATGGGCCATATACATTTATATTGAAAGTATCGAAGTGACTTGTAGATCAACAGTAGTCAAAATTCTTCTGATTGGAAATCTAAGATGGCCATCATCTGGTTTGTATTTATAATATTTCCCTGCCACTGTGCTGTTTACATGTATAAAATCATGATTCTTCAGAAACCACTTAGCCAATTTCCACCAAATTTCACATTGATCCTTCTGTTGAAATGTGATTGATAGTTTATTCAAATGATCATGCTCCATTGACTGTCAGGCCCATATATTCTTCTTCAAAACTAAGAACTGCTCAAATGATGATATTTTCATTAGTTGCGATGATAGGATTGGAAAAATGTTGCATAACATCTGCATGTCTGCAGTGGCTATGTCACTCAGGTGAGCGAACCGTGGCCCTTGGGTCTCATGTTACAAATACTGGAGAAAGCTTTTAGCTTACTGGTACATTTTCCAATGCTCATAACCTTTAATATGTAGACATAGCTACAGAAAAGAGGGGGTATCCACATATTTTTCTTATTTGTCAACAAAAACATACATTGTGGGTACTCATTAGAAATGCGTGGCTGAGGCCACCAAAAGGGCAATTGGCAAACAGTGCAGACCCAGATCAGATGCTGCAGAATGCTGTGTCTGATCTGAGTCTACACTTTTTGCATTAAATACAGAAATTTTTCTAAAACAGTGATAAAAACTAACCAGACACCCTGCAACTGGAAACAGACCGGTCCAAAGACTTGTGGTATAAGAGTCTACTCAGTGTAAATGGGTTAACCCTTGATGCACTGAATTTAAATATTACTTTATATTAATGTTAATGCAGGGAAGTTTTCATGTTGATTTACGGTAAGTGTCCTAAAATTTCTTGCACCAAAGTGTTTGACAAAAATTGCAAACAGTGCAGACCCAGATCAGACCTCCAAAAGCAGCAGTCTGATCAAGGTCAAAACTGTTTGCCTTCTATGTATTTTAAGAAACAACTAAGTCAAAAGCAGCATTTTTACCATATTGAACTTGTATATTTATAGATCGTATGAAGTTGGGAGTGTAAAACATTTTTGCAACCAATAATTTTCTTTGTTCCACCCCAGAATATTTGTGGTTACTCCACACTTTAAGATAAGGTAGCCAGATAAATAGTTTTCTTATTTCTCTGTGAAAACATGATGTGGATAGTCATTTAATGTATACCCAAAGCATACCTTTCATGGAGAAATAAGAAAAAGATCAGTATGTTTTGGTTGAAAAAAGTAGTTTATCTGGAGCTATATGGAACTCGCCAGAAATGCCTCTGTGAGATTCTTCTCACAGAGGCATTTATCGCAAGTTCCATATAAGTCCAGGTGCTTACAGATTATTTATGTGGACAAATAAAGGCTATGTATCTAGATACTTCGCTAATAATACAAAGACCCTTCAATGTCCTCATTTTCTTTCCTTATACCCCAAGCAAACTGTGTTTCACGTTGTCAGTCCATCTGCTATCTGTTATCTGTTATGTTTTGGTTTCTGTTTTTTATCTTTCAAAACGATTTATCAGAAGGCAATAAGCCCTGCTAATTGACACTTCTTGTTCATTTTAATTTCAGATTGCTGGCATAATTTTAGACAACTATGCTCGTGGCAGGACCAAGAGTATCTGGTTTACAATCTCTTCAGACCTTATTGTTGATACAAAGAGGTAAAATTCTGTCTTCAGATGAGTATTTGAGAATTCTGAAATAAAAAATAATACTTATTATATTTACTACATTTTATCGTATGATGAAAAGGGACTGAATGTGAAAAGACAACTTCAAACTCTCTTTAGCATCAAATACCTCATTTGACGCAAATGGGGGTGGGGGCAGAATGTAAGAGATCATTGCTTTAATTGAACGATAAACCGTCTCGGAAATGTATAAGTTCATTCATCTTATTTTAAGTGTACGCACTGAAAATGTTAATATTTTACTTTGGATTGTCTTTATTACACCTAGTAAATAAGAGACTTCATGAAAATCTGACATGGATGAAGTTATCTAATTATTCAGAAATGAAAATATCAGACCAACAAACATCCAGAGTATTTGTTTCCCTAAAATCTGTATTTGCCCTTCATGTGAAAATACTCAGTTATTCCCACCATTTGAAGCATCCAGTGGTTGGCTCTCCTGACTTCAGATCATGAGGTCCAGAGTTTGAATCCCGCTGGAGACGGAATTCAACTTAATGACTGCATGGTGAGTCATTGCACAAAGCCTTTCATTATTACCCTTCCATAGTCTTGATATGACTTAAATAACGATGAAAGGGACATAAAACACTAAACCGTCATCATCATTCTTTCCACCATAGCACAGTGACCAGTAGTACTGTCATAGCTCCAGATAAGAGAGGTGTCCAGTTAAATATTTTTTCTTATTCCTCCACAAATACGTGTGTTGTGGGTACACATTAAAAGCGCCTCGGTGAGGCGCTTTTTAATGGGTACCCACATGTTTTTGTGGAGAAATTATAAAAAATATCAGTCATTTTTGCTTGAAAAAGAGTCCCTTATCTGGAGCTATGAATACCATTTAATTATGCTTAAATATTTCCATTGTGTGTTTTGTTTGAGGAATTCAGAATAATTTCTGATTTAAATAGAAAATAGTCAGATAAGTTATTTTTTTTTATTTTTTTTATTTTTTTATTTTTTTTTTTTGTTATGGAAAAACAAAGCCCTAATTGAATTTCTTGAATGAGCAAGGTGATCTGGGAATTGAAGTTTACTACATGTATTAATGCATAGCATTCTGGGTAAAATTTTCAGCAGAAAACATACTGAAATTTTTTTTCTTATTTTTTTCCAGCAAACAGTTTTAACATTTCATGCAAATTTTTTTCAATGGAGACAATTTGCATGGAATGTCAAATCCTATTTCAAAATGTCATCTGCTGAAGATTTTACCCAGAATGCTAAGCATTAATAGATGATTGTATTATTTCAGAGATTTAGGTGACATAGGTTGTTACATTAAAGTAATAGATGGTTGCCAAGAACTGGACAAACATACCAGGTATGTATATACATGTATGGAAGATGTAGGGCCCTGAATAACTTGTTATGATGGCAGCTGACTTGAAGGCTACTTGAAGCCTAGACTTCTTTTGACCTTAAGTTAACCTTTACCATTCTCTGTACTAATTCAGCAGACAACTTATTGATCATGTTTTCTTATTTTTCCCAGAAAACAGGTTTTGACATTTCATGTGAATTGTCTCCTGCCCAGGAAAAGTGTGTATGTAAACTGACTGGCTCAACATGACCTTAATAGGGTTGACTGTTTGACTGGGCTTTTAAACTCCAAACCAACCAAATTGTCGAATTTTCATAGGGATTCATGTCAGTTCCATAACTTTAAAATCTTTTAAGATAATAGAAATGTATAGGACAGTAAATCTAACCATGCCATAAAAAGATCAAAGGTTAACCTAGGGTCTTGATTTGAACAAACTTGCCAATCTCAAATGCTCAGTGACAAAGTTCCACCACAAAGCTGTATTGGTTTGGGAAGAACAGACTTTTTTAAAAAGTTTTTATCATATATGATAGTTCTAATTAGTATCCACAACACAGGTTTTTGTGCAGAGAAAATATTTAGGTGATACACTCTCTTATCTGGAGTAATGATTTACAGAATCTTATCCGAAGGCCTTGACTTTGTATGTTTCAGGGTATTGGGTTTGCCAAGTGATTTTAAGTCTGGTGTAGTGTTCAGCACCTATGCCACACTTGTATCTACAGTCCAGAAAGGAGGTGAGTTATTAGCTGTAATAGGTCATTTAAACCTGCCTTGCTGAATAAATTAATATGCCACACCCACTTGTAATTTTCAGCCAATTAGATAACTTAATCCAAGTTATTGATACAAATTCACATACTTAATGACAAACAGTGCAGATCCAGATCAGTTGGCTTCTGAAGAAGCCAACTGATCTGGAACTACACTGTTTGTGAAGGCAGGGCATATCCAGGATTCAGCAGGACTAGTGTTACGAGCTAAAGTGCCAAATTTGAAATATTAGCAGATGATACTTTGGAGAAAAATTAAAATCAAGTAGTAAATTTAATGTTACAACATGTTTTGGAATGTATTCCTTCCCCAGATAGTAAACGTAAACAGCAAATGATTTAATTACACCAAAACGATGCAGAACTTATACACCACCAGCTCAATACAATGGCAACATTGTAGAAAGGCCAGTAAAATCTCAAAATCACTGCTGCCACCATCAGATTTTCGTGATTGATTAACCTTTACCACTCTCTGGGCTAATTCAGCAGATGACATTGATATTTTTCTTATTTTATCCAGAAATACAATTTGCATGAATTAGCAAATCCTGTTTCCTGGGAAAAATATTTAAAAATGTCATCTGCTGAATTTTTTTTATTCCCGCGTGCTAAGCATTAATGAGTTCTGTTATCATTCTGTTCGAACATAGCTCCATATGAATGGAGTACCTGGATATCTGTATTTCTTAGCGCGACAAAAACATGGGTATTCATTAGATATATCTCACTGAGGCTCTTCTAATTAGTACCTACAACCATAGTTTTTCTTGATGAGATGTTTTTTTCAATCCATAAGTATTGATACAGGGCTCTGGAAATTTTGAAATCTGAATCGGTCCAGCCGATGACGATGACGTCATCAATGAGCCCATTTCCAAAAAAAATAAAAAAAATATGTATATATCACCTGTTATGAAAACTAATGACAATTGGCAGTCCTATAACTCCTTTTAAATAATACACCTCAACCCCGTTATATGACGGAAGTCCGGGTATAACGAGCATGTTCAAAGCTTGCGTCATCAATAAATACAGTCAGGTATGTAAAAAAAACGAAAAAAAAAAGAAAAAAAAAAGAAAAAAACGGTTTTGTTGTTATTTCCACCTCTGCAGGGTTTTCCTAAACTATTTATAAACAACTGATTCCCGTCTTGTATAAGTGGGAAGACGGCGGGAAACAGGAGAGACGGAACGAAACGACTTTCATGGACCTAATTAGGTCTAATAAAAAAGGCCTGCGCCACGGGCGGTTTTGCAGTTTTCAATGTTTCAAGATTTGACCAGACTGCTTAAATTTTAAGCAATGTCTAGCGCAAGTGATGCATTACTTATTTTTACCATGAACTCTACCTTGAATTATACTTGTGTGTTACGGCAATCAACAAAAAAAAAAAAAAAGAATCAATCAAGTATACCCAGATCAGACGCCGTTGTATGCGACATCTGATCAGGACGTACACGGTTTGGGAATTAATTTATCAGATCTGGGACCGACAAACCTGTTGAGCAAAACAAAAAAGAAGAGGAAGAAAACGGGTGCGGTCAAGCGGTGCATTCTTTTATTACTCTCAGTAAAGCGACCTTTGATCTTTTGGACACGCCGACTGCACCTGGATGTTTTGCAGTCTCAGTGTATTCACACGTGTCACACAAACGGATTAATTATCAGACTACCGTTACTGATGATTCGTGTTAATCGCTTGTTTACCGCACAAAGGTCAGTGAAGTGTTGATTTTTTGACAATGTTTGGATAATGACGTAATTAATTTGTGCTGCGGTAGGTTGCCGTTATTCAGCTGTCTCTCCAATATACATGTCAAATGACCGTTTAGAGCCTTTTAACTACCATAATATCGCATTTATAAGGTGCGCGGAAGTTGTCAGTTTGGGAAGACTTGACTGTTTGTGATTTTTTAGACATCATTGATTCGTGAAAATTGGTTGGTTGGGGAAAAATGGGGTTCAAGGCACAAACCTGTTGGACTGATTTATTAGCGTTTTGGGGTGTTTGAAATCGGTCCAGAATTCTTAATTTCGGTCCAGACCGGCTATTTTTCCGGTTTTCCCGAGCCCTGTATCGATATTTTTCTTATTTCTCCATGAAAACATATGTTGTGGGTACTCATTAGAAGTGCCTCATCGAGGTGCTTCTGCCAGCCTCGGTGGCTCAGTTGGATGCGCCGTCCGACTGGAGACCAGGAGGTCGCGGGTTCAACCCCCGCCGAGGTCGGCAACATTCATTCGTGGAGATTGATCATGAAATATTTTCTACGGTCATTCTCTCCCTTCCGCTGATTCAAGAAGGGCAATTGTCAGTTTCTGGCGAAAGAATGTGCACAATACTGGTTAACCGCTTAGAGGACTAAGCCTGCCCAGTAAACGTGTGGTTAGGTAAACTGACCTCGCTCGACATGACCCCATTGGGTTGACTGGGCCGTAAAACCTCAACACAAACAAAATCGAGGTGCTTCTAATGAGTACCTACAACATATATTATCATGGAGAAATAAGAAAAATATTTACCTGATACCCACTTATCTAGACCTATTCGGCAACAACTTATGTTGAAAAAAGTGCCTTATCGTGGCAGGAAACTTGCATTTTGCTGAAGGTTGAGTAGATTTCAGAGTGATTCATTCTCACAATATTCAGAAGGCTGCTGTTCCTGGTGAGAAACTTTGCAACTTTACAGTTATGCCTGAGCAAACTGTATATCCAGATCAGTATGCTTCTAATGAGTAGTTTGATCAAGTTTCACACTGTTTACCATTCTGTCAGCTCCTTTTAGATGCATCACAAGGAAGTCAAATGGGTTGTTCCAATTTCAGTATAAGTATTAAGTTTTACATGTCATAATATTTAGGGCAGGGTTTTCCCTGACTCGCATCTGGCTGTTATTGTACCTCAAAATCGTGGTATTGACCCTCAAAAAGTAGGACCAAGGGTCCTGTGTGATGCATCTATTATTAGAATTAACAATGTTTATTACTGGCTACCAATTTGAATCTATTTCTCACCATTATCTGTGCAATAGATTACCCTCTTGAAAACAATACATCCAAAATCTTACTAACCCCCAGACTCCAAAACGTGTATAGTAACAATAATAAACAAGTTCGACTGTTATGTAAAAACTGATATGGATCTGATTTACAAATGCAGTTAGCTACCTTTTTTTTTTTTTTTTTGCATATCTTGACAAGCTTTTGCATAGTTGATATCTTAGGAGTACTTGGTGATAAATTATGAATATTTTTTACTTATTTAGAAAGACATATATTTGGACACTCATTAGAAGTATTATGGAGGAACTGGAGAAAATTATCCCAGAATTATCATCAGTTATTCTTCTATTTCTACGGCCTCGGTGGCTCGGTTGGATGCGCGTCCGACTGGAGACCAGGAGGTCGCGGGTTCGACCCCCGCCGAAGTTGGCAACATTCTTTCGTGGAGATTGATCATGAAATATTTTCTACGGTCATTCTCTCCCTTCCGCTGGTTCAAGAAGGGCAGTTGTCGGTTTCTGGCAAAAGAATGTGCACAATACTGGTTAACCGCATAGAGGACTACGCCTGCCAGTAAACGTGTGGTTAGGTAAACTGACCGCGCTCGACATGACCCCATTGGGTTGACTGGGCCGTAAAACCTCAACACAAACAAATCTTCTATTTCTCTTTATCCCGTAAAGCACTGATCAAAATTGTAGCAGACAGCATTCTGATTTATCGTTTTTTAGAGAAAATTAGGCTGTGTTTCATGTGAATTGCCTGTGTAGGTGATAATTTATGTCTGAAATATCATGCTTTATGTTAAAAAAATAATAGTAACATGAAAACAACTCAAAATGTTGTCTGCTACAAATCATTGATTCCATCTGCAGGTAGCTTCAGTAGTAGTCGACAGAGTAGGCTACAACAGCTAGTAAATTGGTGTGGTGGAAAAGACTTTGATGGGTGCTTGATATTCGATGAGTGTCATAAGGCCAAAAACTTTGTTCCCGTGAGTATCGTATCATTTTAACTTCTGCTGTCATTACAAATCTTCAGATAAGAAGGAATTGATCAATTAGTTTTCTAATTTCTCCATGAACACATGTGGGTACTCATTAGAAGTGCTTTGCCAAGCTACTTCTAATGAGTACCACAGTATATGTTTTTGTGCAGAAGAAAAATATCAAAACTTTTTATCTCCCCGCATCGGATGATGCCGGGGGCATATAGTTTTTTGGGTTTCCGCATGTGCTTACAAATGTACATCCTTATGTATGAATTTCTGTATGTACATATGTACGTATGTATGTGCGTGCATACATACGTGATCCTGTTAGACTCAGGTTAAGGCATTTGTACCAGGTAGAATTTTGCAGTTTTATAGTCAGCAGGGTTCGCGTTACCGATCTCCATTGTCGCCATTTGCGCAGAAAAATAAAATTTGGCACAAAAAACCATAAATTGGCGAAAATAAGTGGCGAAAAAAATATCACCTGAATTACCCGCTACTGAGTCATACAATTGTCGCGCGTGTCTGTCGCACCTTCCTTGATTGTATAATTCGCCAATTAGCAACTCAATTATCAATCAGAAAACGGTAGCTGATCAAATTAACCTGAATTTGATGAAAGCGATATAAGGTCACGTGCAGTGATGCACAGTTTGACAGTAGCACCACCCACTTTCCACGCCTTTCGTCCTAAATATTCATCACGCTCTGCTGAAACTACCAATCAGGAATTAATGTCAGAGTCGCATCGCCTACGTCACAGAAATTTACCCAGAATGTAATCATGTGGCACCCTATGTCAAACACAAAGTTGGAAAACAAATTGATTACACGAGAAATAATTATTGTCATTAATCGGTTCGGCTTATTAAAGCGGTAAGTACACTTTGACAGTGCCGACTTTAATTAAGCATGTTTTGGTACCTTCTTATGAGCCTTAATTTTATTTGGCGATCAACGAACATCGTCCGAAAAAAAACACACAAAAAAAACACGAATAATGCCTCGGAGACGGACACGTTAGTCTCCGATGGTCCGGATCGCGCATTCGATCCCCACAGACTGTAGCGATTTATTATGAAACACATAAATTTGCTACGGTCATTCGCTCCTTCCACTGCTTCAAGACTGGCAGTTACAAGTTTGTTGCGGAAGGGTGTTCAATGTACTGGTTAACCGCTTATTGTATAAGCATGCCCCCTCTTTTTTATTGGCGCGATTCATAAAAAATGCTGTTCCCCATTCCATTTTGCATAGACCAGACTCGTAAAGCAATTGCAGTAAACTCCCTTTTAAGTCAGTTGCAGTTAGCTCCCTTAAAACAGTAAAACCTGCTGTGTTAGAAACTTACCCCGCATTTATCAGGGTACAAATGAATATTGTTACGTTATTCTCTTACAGTATAATACATTAATAACATTATATTTATACAGCACTTTTCAGAACTTTCGTTTCCATGTAAAGTGTCCATTTTTTTGTCCAACATTCGATATGCAAAACAAAGACTTATTATTAATTCATGACATTGTAATTAATTAATTACAGCAAAAGTTTTAAAAATCAGTGCAAGAATTACTTTCAAGTCCCCCACACATTTCACATTATACTGACTCTTGAATCTATTGCTGCAATTAAAGGAATCAGTAAATGAACACCTTTTTTCTGACAAGATAATTCATTGGCGAAAAATGGCTCAAAATCTGGCTCAAAGTTAAAGAAAATGCACAAAAAAAATCAAATTGGCGAAAATGGTGGCGAAAGAAAAAGAAATCCTAGTGCGAACCCTGGTCAGGTACCCCACAGCGGGGGCATCAGTGTACTGTGGACACGTTTCTAGCTATGATCATTTGGGCTATTTAATAGAACTATTTAACAGTACTGTCCTCAACTGTCTTTTAATATAATTACCGTATTTGCCCTAATTACCGCTCTGGGCACTCAGGTTTTTCAGAATTACTAGAAAAACTTATAGTAAAATAGCCTCCTCATACGGGTACACTTTAAAGAAAGATCAGGAGAGAACTTCATGAGGGGCGTATTTAATGATACTTACACAATATTTTTCTGATTTTCTGTATTAAAGCATATGTTGTTGGTACTCATTTGAATTGCCCAGACTTGTCGAGGCAATTCAAATGAGTACCAACATCATATATTTTCATAATGAACAGGGGTCATCCTGGAGCTTTCAGAGAGGGAGAAGTTTTGTGACAATTTCAGGACTTCAGGGAGAAGTTTTGGTCCAAATTTTGGATTGCCCTATACATTCTATAGATTTTCACTTCTCCCTCTGTTCAAGATAGGGAGAAGTCAGCCAGCTTAGGGAGACTTTTTTTCTCCCAAATCGCCCTCTAGGGTGACCCCCCGAATGAAGTTGATAAAAGTACACTGGCTGTAATCTAAAGACTACTAATTAGCTTAATTGTGCACTTATAGGAGGATGTGCGGTAAATTAGGTTGATTACGGTATATATTGATAAATAGTTTATATACAGTAAAACTTCAATGACTCGAACATGAATGGCTCATTTACTATGGCTGATTTAACTCATTTTAGAGCCCACAGCAAATTCTTCCGATAGCTTAAGAAAACAAATACAGTCATCACTCATTACCTCGAACTCGCTTATCTTGAAAAATCTGCATATCTACAAGTAAAAATATGGTCCCTGTTTTCTACATGGAATTCTAGCAACAAGTAACAAAATATTGTGGAAGAGAGGAGAAATTGCTCCAAAGGAGCAATTTCTCCTCTTTTCCACAATATTTTCAATGTATCTCTAACTTCAGGAGTCAAATTCCTTATTCATTTGTGAAATTTGGTTGCTTGATGTATTTTTTCCTCAATTTTGCAAATCTGATATGTCGAAGTATGGATATCTCGAAGTATTTTAGAGAGTCTATTGGACTTCGAGATAACGAGAGTCGACTGTATTTAGGGACATTTTAGAGAAATTTTATTTCATTACGAAATTGTATGTTTGTACTTATTTTATCCACATTGTAGGTATCATAACTCTAGATAAGACTCTAGATAAGACCAAATGGGCAGAGTCAAATGAAAAAGTGCCTTACAACATGCACAAAATGTGCACATTCAGAATATCCTGCGGATTGTTAAAGAGGGTTTTTGCTCTCTATTCTTACATTTTGTAGTATTCAATGATTCTGTTAGTGGACAGTGAAAGCCCTAATCAGACTGGACAGTGAAGGCCCTGTTTAGACTGCAGATGCACAGTCTGATCTGGGCCTTTGCTGTCTGCATATGACCCAAAGGCACATTTTCACTTGGTGGGGCTCATATGAATTAATTTCTCTCTGAACAGGGCAAGGAACAAGCCAGTACAAAAGTAGCAGTAGCAGTAACAAGTATACAGAGGTGGGTTATTATAGACTGATTCAGAACTGTAATTTACAGTCCAACCTGTACTTACAACCACCTCTTCAGTTTTGCCCCGTGCTGGTTCCGGGCTTAGAATAGGCCAGACGTACCCTCTGCATGACGTACGAGCCGTCTAAAAGAGGCTGCCCGTGACCACCCGGGCCCTCGAAATAGGTGGCTGCCTTCCGCTTCTGTGGCAGTTGGGTAAAACCCCTAACATAACAGAGCAACCGTCCGTTCAACCGGTATAATTCCAGACTATAAAATTAAATTTACTGAAATGCATCTTAAATAGGAAAAAACAAATTTCGCGAGATCTATCCTTTTAAACCTTTCCTATCTCATGTTACTAACATGCTTCATTTGTTTGTGTATCATTCTGTGCCCGTGGGTCGCACATGGGACGAAGATTATAACCTCATCTGTATTTAACATATGTGTTTGTCTTGTGTTTGTGTCATTTTTCCGAACTCTAGCATTCTCCACATTAAAAAGTAATAACAATAACAATAGCATGTATTATTGTTAGATAAAAAAACTAAACGTTTTTCAAGGTATGAAAGCTACATATCATTTGAAAGCTACATATCATCTAACACAGCTTGTTTGTTTGACTCTCTTTAAAAATGAATCCAAAATGAATCCTTCTTTCTTTAATAAACTGTTTATTTTAAATATGGATCTCCTAATGTTAAAAATAATCTTTCAATTTCCCAGACGTTTTCGGCCTCCCTTGTCTGTAGGGAATAAAATCTACAGATCACTTTCCTTCTGTAGTGGATAGGGTGTAATCCCCTATTAAAACAGGAACCACCTGTTTGCCGTGGGTGGCGTCTCGTATGCTGGGAGAGGGGAACCTGATGATTGAGGAAAGCCCAGGGATCTCCAGCTTTTCAACACATCATTTTGGCCCTTATTTCAGATAGAAGAGCGGTCTGGGTTAGATCCGGCCTGGATCAATCGGCTCAGTCATGCCAAGCTCTAGAAGCGCACAACTTGTTCTTAGCTTCTTTCTCTCTTTCATACGTATCTTTATGGTACCAACCGGGCTTATTTTTCTTATGTTCCTCTAACTTTAAGTGAGTTTCAATGGGCGGCGGCTGAAGGGTCAATTGGTGGGCTTGTATTGGGGCTTTGGCGGAAACCTCCGTGAGTGGAGGCTGTGGATAGGGGGATGAACTCAACTGTTCATAAATTTTTCTATGGAAATTTAGATGAATAGGTGGGAAATCATCTAAGCATGAGGCCGAGCTGAAGACTCTGATCTTGACACCGAGTATAATAGCAATGTAGCCTTGACGTTAGAAATAGGAGATCCATTTCTGTTAAACGTCCCCTTGTAGGGCTCCATGGAGGGTGGGGCGCATAGCTATCGAATCAAAAATTTCATCACCATGGCCTCTCGAAAACGATTTCTGGCGTTCGACTCTTCGGAGGACGATACGCAACCGACTACTTTTACTTTCAAAGCGAATGAGAACTTCGCTAAATTTTTAGTGATTTCGAGTAAGGAAGACAAACCAATTACTTCACTGTCTCCATTCATCATAGAAAAACAAATTGAATCTTTAATAGGCACTCCAAAAAATGTTAAAAAATTAAAAAATGGAACTCTTTTGGTCGAAACAAACAGAAAATCACAAACTGATAATCTCTTGAAAATTACAAAGTTTTTTAATATTAATGTCACTGTCACGGAACATAAAACTCTCAACACTTGCAAAGGTATTATCCGTGACAGAATGCTAAAACATGAAACTGAAGAAAATATCACAGAATATCTTAACACACAAGGAGTAACAGCTTGCAAGCGTTTTAAAATTAAAAAAGATGGAAACTTTATAGAAACAAATACACTTTTACTAACTTTCAACACCACAACTTTACCGAAATCACTAAAAATCTTTTACCGAATTATACCGGTTGAAGTCTACATTCCAAATCCTCTGCGGTGTTTCAACTGCCAGAGGTTTGGACATCATGAAAACGGCTGTCCGGAAGCACCTGGATCAATATGTGAAAAATGTGGTATGGGTGAATTTGATCACCCTACAAATGCTTGTAAAAATGAAGCCAAGTGTGTGAACTGTCACAAAAACCATCAATCAAAATCAAATCAGTGTGAAATTTGGAAAAAAGAGAAAGAAATAATGAAAATTAAAGTTACACAAAAAATTACTTATTTGGAAGCCAAAAAAATACAAGAAAATCAACCTGAAATCACCTTTGCAAAAGTTGTTCAATCCCTAAACACTAAACCTGAAACCAAAGAAAGTTCTACCCAGTTTAACGAAAAAGATTCTGTCATCAAAGCAAATTCAAAAGTTATTACTCCTACTCTAAAACCTAAACCTAAACCCACATCTACTCATCAGTCTAGACCACCAACAAAATCTCAAAACAGTTCACAAACACAGCCGACTAAAACAAGTGGATCACAACAGAGATCCAGGTCCAGGACAGCTGACCAGAAAGGAAAAAATGGAAAAGAAAAAGATAAAGATAAAGAACCAAATCCATATAGTAAAGGGGCGTCGGCCGATCCGATCAAGTTGGTCAATCGGTTCGATTCCCTTGAGAACATGGAGTTAGAGACTGACTCCTCCATGTTCTCGCAGTCTCAGAGAAAACAAAAGGATTAAGTTCCTTATTTTCAAATCATCTCTCCATTTATCATGGATAAAAAATCAATTATTCAGTGGAACTGTCGAGGACTAAAAGCAAATTATAACGAAATTTTAATTTTAACAACACTACTTTCTCCGACTGTCTTTTGTCTCCAGGAAACCTTTTTAAAAAATACAGATAATATTAATTTTAAAAATTATAGTTTATATAATCATATCACAACTGAAAATCAGAAAGCCTCAGGAGGTTCATCTATCCTTGTAAAATCAAATGTTCCTCATAGACAGATAGATATAAATAGTAATTTACAAGCTGTTGCTGTAAATGTCACTCTGTCTAAATCCATAACAATTTGTTCTGTATATCTTCCTCCACACTGTAAATTTTCTAAACACGATTTAGAAAATCTTATAAACCAGTTACCTCGTCCTTATTTATTATTAGGTGACTTTAATAGTCACAGCAAACTATGGGGTTGTCTGGATACAAATGACAAAGGAGAAATAATAGAAAATTTTATTGCAGAAAATGATTTATGTTTATTTAACGATAAACAACCAACTTATCTTCATTCTCCTACAAGAAATTATTTTGCTTTAGATTTGTCTATATGCTCTCCAAATATTTACTTGGATTTTGATTGGTGTTTTAGATGACCTTCATGGGAGCGATCATTTTCCAATTAAAATTGAAGAAATTACATCGACAAATGAAGACCATCATTCCCGATGGAATTTGAATAAAGCAAACTGGGAGAATTTTATGGAGCTATGTAATGAAAAATTAAATCCTGAAATGTTTAAAACAGCAGATGATATACAAGCTTTTACTGATACATTAATTCATGTAGCCGAAAAATGTATTCCAAAGTCCTCGACACGTTCAAAAAGAAATAGACCTTGGTTTAATAAAGATGTTAAAAATTCAATAAATAAAAGAAAATCTGCCTTACGAAAGTTCAATAGGCAGCCAACAAAAGAAAATCTAATCCATGCCAAACAAATGCGAGCAAAAGCTCGCAAGACAATAAAAACGGCTAAAAGAACATCTTGGCAGCAATATTTCTCCAAACTTAATTCTAGAACTCCAGCAAAGAAGATATGGGACATGATTCGAAAAATTACTGGCAAAAATAAAAATAACAAGCATGTCCATATTAAATCAAATGGAAATATATGCTCAATGACTAAAGATATTTCCAATGCACTAGGAGAGAATTTTCAGAAAAACTCTTCTAGTGCAAATTATTCCGAAAACTTTCAAAACATAAAACAGGAACGAGAGAAAGAGCATCTAAATTTTATGTCACTAAATCATGAAAAATATAATGTACCATTCACAGCTTCAGAATTATTAGATGCTCTTCATAAATCTCACGATACAGCTGCTGGTCCTGATGACATTCATTATCAAATTCTTAAACATTTACCCGATAACGCTTTAAAAACTTTATTAAATATTTTAAATGATATTTGGATCACTGGAAAATTTCCAAAAGACTGGAGTAAAGCAACGATTATACCTATACCAAAACCAAATAAAGATCATACTGAAGCTACTAACTACAGACCTATTGCTTTGACAAGTTGTTTATGTAAAACAATGCAGAGAATGATTAATGATAGACTGGTTTGGTTCTTGGAATCAAACCAGCTTATAACAAAATATCAAGCTGGATTCAGAAAAAATAACTGTACAAACGATCATTTGATTCGTTTGGAATCTTTTATTCGTGATGCCTTTGTTAAAAAAGAACATGTAGTAGCTGTATTTTTTGACCTTGAAAAGGCTTACGATACTACTTGGAAACATGGCATCATGAAAGATTTACATAAATTAGGCCTTAAAGGCCGATTACCACTTTTTATTCAAAACTTTTTATCAGATCGAACATTTAATGTTTGAATAGGTAATACGTTATCGGACATATTTAAACAAGAACAAGGTGTACCACAGGGAAGCATTTTATCACCTACCTTGTTTGGCATTAAAATTAACGATATTGTTAAATGTGTGAAAGACCTTGATTGTTCACTTTTTGTTGACGATTTTGGAATATTTATTAGATCGAAAAATATGGAAACCATTGAATTCAAACTACAACGATGTTTAAACAATATAGAAGATTGGGCAACAGAAAATGGTTTCAAATTTTCAAAAACAAAAACAAAAACTCAGTGCGTTCATTTTTGTCAGATACGTCAGCTACATTTAGATCCTCATCTCACCATATACGGTAGTCCCATTCCAGTCGTCAGTGAAGCAAAATTCCTGGGTCTTTTGTTCGATAACAAATTATCTTTTATACCACACATCAAAGCTTTAAAAGCTAAATGTTTACAAGCTCTTGATATTCTTAAAGTTCTCTCCAGTTCCGACTGGGGAGGAGATCGTACTGTTCTTTTAAATCTTTATAGATCTTTAATTAGATCTAAATTGGATTATGGATCCATAGTTTATGGATCCGCAAGAAAATCTTATTTGAAATCTTTGGATACTATTCATCACCAAGGTTTACGTCTGGCTCTAGGGGCTTTTTGTACTTCCCCCGTCGAAAGTTTATACGCTGAATCAAATGAACCATCATTGTATATAAGGAGAGAGAAATTGTCTCTTCAATGTGTTACTAAATTAGCTGCCAATCCACGTAATTCAGCTCATGATTGTGTTTTTAACCCTAAATATGAAAGATTTTACAATAATAAACCAACAGCTATTAAACCCCTTGGCCTGAGAATACAACCATTACTTGAAGAGGCCAATATTAATATTAAAAATGTTCAGCATTTTTCTTTTCCATCAAAAGAGCCATGGACGTTAAACCCTCCAAAGATTATATTAGACCTTCATAAAAATAAAAAAACAGAAGTTGAGTCGCATATTTTTAAAAATGAATTTTTAGAAATCAAATCAAATTATAAACATTACCTGTCAATTTATACAGATGATTCGAAACAAGATGAGAAAGTTGCTTGTTCTGTTATTAGTCCAAATTTTACTGACAGTATCAGATTACCTGATAATAGCTCCATTTTTACCGCCGAAGCCAAGGCAATTGATATTGCACTTTACCATATCAGAGATCAGCCTGAAAAACAGTTCATCATTTATTCAGATTCTCTTTCTGTATTAAAATCCCTTAAAGATTTACACCATAGGAACCCATTAATTCAGCAAATTCTTAAAAAATATTATTATCTTTCCGCTTCAAAAGAAATTGTATTTTGTTGGCTTCCCAGCCACGTTAATATTAGTGGAAATGAATTAGCAGATTCAGAAGCCAAATCTGCATTATCCTTAGTAATAACCAATTTCAAAATTCCTCACTCTGACTTTAAATCAAACGTCTGTCAATACATCAACAACAAATGTCAGTCTGTTTGGGAAACACAAACTTATAACAAATTAAATGAAATCAAACCAAATTTTAACAGCAAATGCACATTCTCTAATCTCAGCAGAAAAGAACAAACAAAAATCACGAGATGTAGACTTGGACACACTAGAATTACTCATTCTTATATTTTAAACAATGAACAAGCTCCATTCTGCATTCCTTGCAACGAACCTTTTACAGTCAAACATTTTCTTATTTCTTGTGCAGAATTTAGTTATATTTGCACAAAGTATTTTAATGTAAAAACTATAAAGGAACTTTTTAATGATATACCAACGAAGAAAATACTCGACTTTCTTAAAGAGATCGGACTTTTTAATAAAATATAACCAGTATTTCTAATAAATCATTGATACTTTATCCTTTTAAAATGAACACATCAATCCTAGATATTTTTAATTTCTCATTAAATAAAATCCTCATATAATATAAAAATTATTAGACGCTATATGCCCTTTTAGGGTTGAGCGTCTATAAATAAAATATCCATCCATCCATCCTCTTCAGTTTTCACCTGTCTTTAACGGCTATTTTTGGCTCTCCCCAAATTATTTCCCTTGTAAATGAACCTATATTAATCAAGCACCTGTCTAACGCAACCAATGGCCGATAAAATATATCCAAAATTGCTTAAAACCATTGTTTAAGCGGCCATTATTTTGTGGCCGTATTGATATTTCCACTGCATTACGCCGGTGTAAAAGTTTGGAGCGCTGACGCTGACTATTTGGGTGTTCTGTGAGACACAGCCGCTCAATAGAGCTAAACGAACAGGTATATTATTTTTATATACTGTTCAAATTCAGTGTGGTGAGACCGGTAACCAGTAAAATGTGTACAAAATCCAACATCAAAAAGAAAGTAAGCTAGTCGCCACCCATTGTTTTGAATCATAGTAATTTTGCAGGTGCAATCAATACCTGGATAACAACTGTCTGTTTGCCACTTAGCAGAAGTGAGAAAATTATATTTCATAATGCAATGAAGAGTTAAACAACATGATGGGTCATTGATAATTGGCAAGTCTTGATAATCCTAAAGTATTAACACTTCGTATGCTGGATAAAAATTTCAGCAGATATCATTTTGAAATATTTTTATAATTTTTCCTAGAAAATAGGAGACAATCGTATTTTCTAGGAAAAATGAAAAAAAAAAAAGAAAATCATATTTTCTAGGAAAAATGAAAAAAAAAAGAAGAAAAAAAAATATCATCAGTTTGTCGTCTGCAGAATCTTCCCATAGCGTGGCAAGTATTAATTAATTAATTTGAGTAAAGGTGCGAAAAAATAATGATTGGGTAAATCATCAAAGGATGTTTGTTTGTTATGATGACCAGGTTAATAAATCTTTATTATCAGATTTCTTTTGTTTCTGGAACGGTCTAGTAATGTTACAGACCATACAAGCTCCATGATGAGTACCCTTGGTCGGGACCAAACAGTTTTTCTCAGGTCTCTGACTAACCTCTACTAAGCAAGCACCTGCTTCAAGCAAGCGATTTTGCCTTATCCCATAGCCTCTTGCTTAACCCATTGTAGTCTGGAGACCCCTATAAGGGTAATTGGCAAACAGTGCAGACCCAGATCAGATGCAGCAGAATGCAGCATCTGATCAGGGTCCACTGTTTGCAAATAGTTCAACCATTTTTCTTTAGGAATATCTAGCCGGCCTCGGTGGCTCAGTTGGATGCACGTTCGACTGGAGACCAGGAGGTCGCGGCTTCAACCCCCACCAAGGTCGGCAACATTCTTTCGTGGAGATTGATCATGAAATATTTTCTGCGGTCATTCTCTGCCTTCCGCTGATTCAAGAAGGGCAGTTGTCAGTTTCTGGCGAAAGAATGTGCACAATACTGGTTAACCGCTTAGAGGACTTAGCCTGCCCAGTAAACGTGTGGTTAGGTAAACTGACCGCGCTCGACATGACCCCATTGGGTTGACTGGGCCGTAAAACCTCAACACAAACAAAAATCTAGGAATATCTAAATCACACCCTGACATACCTAGTCGAAATTAGAATCTTCCAATATATAGAGTGGAGTAGTTCATTCAGCCTACAGTGGGTTAAGACAGGTTGAACTGTACTTAAATTTATAATTATGCGATGCTCCAGATAAGATGAGTATCTGGATGTTGTACAAAAGAGAAGTCACCACAGCATCAGCATTTGTTAAAGTTTTTAAAAGGCTATATCTCTTGGACCTGTGGATGGAAGTAGTTCATACTTGCCCCGATGTTAGATACTGGTCTGAAGTTCTATACTGACCATCCCGACCCACATGAGTTTTTAGAGGCAATTCAGGCGAGCTATCATATCCTGCGACAGCGCTTACTAGGCCCAGCAGCAGGTAATATAATTGGTGTAATTATACCTGTTATAACCCCACCCCCACTCCACCCAACCCCCCAAACTGATTGGAGGAGGGTCGGGGTGCGGGTATACTGTTTTCACCTTGTCTTTTATGTTTTGGTTTATGCTTATCTTGCTAAATAATTTCTCAGAGGGCAGTAGTTTCTCAATTGAAAACTATCAATATATTTTTTTTTCTGAACGAAAACATATGTTGTTGGTACTTGTTAGAAGCCCCTCGTTTTCATGCAGAAATAAGAAAAAATAAATTCTGGATACCTCCTCTTATATGGAGCTATTTAAAATGACAGAATATTTAGGGTAAATATTGTTATTTCGTCTTCCAGAATGTTGCCTAAAGCTCGAGTGTTATACTGTAGTGCAACGGGTGTGTCAGATGTTAAAAACATGGTAAGCTTTCTATTTTCTCATTCCAAAGATCGAGACTGGCACAATTGGTAGTAACCTCTTTGAGACCACGAGGTAGTGGATCAAATCCTGGACGTCACACCAAATACTTAAAAAAAATGGTACTGGCTGCTCTTTTGCTTGGTGTTCAGCAATAAGAAAGTAGAGCTAGAATTGGTCATCTCAGTGTCAGTATAATGTGACTGGGTGGAATATAATGCCATGTGTCTGGGAAGTGGTATTTCAGTGAGGCAGCCCTCTAAAAGTGAGCATTGAGCTCCCTGCCATATCCGGAGATTATCATGATATGACTGAAAGATTGTTGAAAGTGATGTAAAACCTGAATAAAACAATATCATGAAATAATTCCTGGGATCATTCTCCACCATCTGCTGATTTAAGAAGGATAACGGTCAGTTACTGGTGAAAGTATATGCAAAAAGTACTGGGTAACTTTAATAGAGGACTAAGTCTGCCCATGAAAAGTGAGTTGGTTAACAGACCAGCTAGACATGACCTTAACAGTATTGACTGGGCCATAAAACTCCCAACACAAACAAACAGTGTAGTCAATGTTCTGCTTGTCCATGAGCAAAAAAAAGAGACTGAATAAAAGTCTTTATTACACTTATATGAAGATTTCAGGCTCTTCATTGCACAGAGCCTTCGATTATCATTCCATCATCATCTTGGTAGTCATAGCACATGATAACGCACATCTATTTTGGACCAAAAATTATTTCCATATTTCTCCATGAAAACAGGTTGTGTTACCCATTAGAAGTACTTCACGGAGACACATCTAATGAGTTCCTACAACATATGTTTTCATGAAGAATTAAGAAAAATACTGGTACATTTAGACTGAAAAAACGAGCCTCTGGAACTATGGGTGGTATGATACTAATGCATTATCAGAATATGTTTTGTCCCGGAGAGTTTGCATTAGCCAAAGTATTAACCAAACTGGCAGGGCCAGTTGTTCAAAGCTAACGACGTCGTTAGTTAACGATTCGTTAAAATTTACATCGAGTGATACGCAAATATACTGAAAGTTTTTGCTGAAAAAATGTGAGTAGCTTTTGCAGTGCAAAAGCTACTTACATTTTTTCAGCAAAAAATATCAGAATATTGTGTATTGAATCCACTAAAACAGTTAATGAAATGACCCTTAACAAGCTCGTTAAGCTAACGACGCTTTGAACAACTGGGCCCTGGTTGCTCAGGCTTTCTTATTCACATTCTATGTTTACCATAGCTCTAGATAAGAGGGGATATCCACATAATATTTTTTCTTATTTATCCACGAAAACATGCCATGGTACACATTAGAGTTGCCTTATCAAGGAGCTTCTTTTTGTGGCGAAATAAGAAAAACACTAGTATATTTCGGCTGAAAAAAGTGCCTTATCTGGAGCTATGTTTACCTTATTTTTGGGACACATTAACTCCTTACCATACTTGTCCTAAAATTTGAACAAGTCCATTTTACTATGTGGTAATGTGTCGAAACGTTGCTGGTTGAGTGGCAAACAGATCAGATCCTGAGCATTCTGCAGCATCTTATTTGGATCTACACGGTTTACTCTGGGCTATCTGTCCAAATACTGAGGGTTATTATTGTACATACTTTCGTATGATTTGCTGTGACCTAGTTCATTGTAATTTTTCTGCTTCTAGGCATTTATGGAAAGACTGGGTCTTTGGGGAGAAGGGGCACCATATAAATCCTTTGAGCAGTTCTTGGTTTCTGTACAGAAGAAGGGACTTGGTAGGTGTATATATATATATATATATATATATATATATATATATATATATATATATATAGAGAGAGAGAGAGAGAGAGAGAGAGGGCAGATTTTGGCCTACTATAGACAGACTAGTTTTGGGAATCGGCTAGAATTTCATAGTCATTAGTTTTGTAAAACCAACTGATAACTGGCTAATATTCAACTAAAAAACACATTTGTTCTTATTTTAGCCCTCTTTCTAGGCCCAGTTGTTCAAAACTTAACAAAGTTGTTAGCTACTATGATGTTGAAATTTCTATCTTGAAATATGGCAAACACATTGATATATTTTGCATTGCAAAAGCAACTCACATTTTTGCAGCAAAAATATTAATGTATTTGAAAATACTTTTGTTACAGCAGTTAACGAGGGTGTCATTAATGAGCTTGTTAAGCTAACAATGCTTTGAACAACTGGGCCCAGATATTTATTCATAACTTTAGGTAGGATGGTGTATCCATAATATTGTTTTATGCCTTCATGAAAACTAGAGGCGCAACAATGCAGCAAAAAGCATATTGCAGTATGTGCGATACAGCAAATTGTATTTCAATTATGTATTGCAATATTCTAGTTTAGACATGGCTTAATCCTTTACTTACAAATCCTCTTCTGGTGGCCTGTTTGACCAGCTCTACATCTTAGTCAGATTCCATATCTTATCAATGGATGGGTGACATCTATGTATGATGTTTTTATATACAATGTATGATGTTTTTATATACAATAAAACCAGTGACTAGCGCACCGATGACTTGTTTTCCATTACTGATTCAAACTTTTGTTTTGAGTCCTTAGAAAATTCTTCAAACAGCTCAAAACAAATATAGTACTTTTCTTACTTTATCATTAAATTGTATGTTGTGTGTACTCATTAGAATCACTCATCCTACAAGATTGCATGTCCTGCAAGCAAATTGGCATCCTGATCAGAGTCATTGCTTTTCACTATGAGTAGCCAAACATCCAATATGCTGATCTGAGTCTGCTGGACGATGAATTGTAGGAAATGCTGTGAGCCCTGCTCATATGTAAATATCATAAGCTCTTTCTCCTTTTTATCGCACATGCTTGTAGCAGGGTGCGAAATAGGCGTCCGATTTTCCGTCCGTCCGTCAACATTTATGTTGAAGTTCGACATTTATGTCAAAGTTAGTATTCTAATCAACTACAAGACTAAACAACCATCAAACCTTGCGTGAAACATCTCCCTGACCTCCTGACTTTGCGACATAGGTGTCCGCTTTTCCGTTTGTCTGTCCGTTCATCCGTCCGTCTGTCAACATTTATGTCGAGTTCCACATTTATGTCTAAGTTAGTATTCTAATCAACTACAAGACTAAACAACCATCAAACCTTGCATGAAACATCTCCCTGACCTCCAGACTTTGCGACATAGGTGCCCGCTTTTCTATTTGTCTGTTTGTCTGTCCGTCTGTTAACAGTTCTGTTATGCCGAAGTTCGAAGTTCAACATTTATGTCGAAGTTAGTATTCTAAACATTTACAAGACTAAACTAAACAACCATCAAACCTTGTATGAAACATCTCCCTGACCTCCTGACTTTGCAACATAGGTGCCCGCTTTTCCATTCGTCTGTCCGTTCGTCCGTCTGTCTGTTAACAGTTCTGTTATGTCGAAGTTCGACATTTACGTCTAATCAACTACAATTCTACAACAACCATCATACCTTGCATGACACATCTCCCTGACCTCCAGACTTGACAGGTACATTGACCCAGTGACCTTGACCTATATTTTGCGCTCCATTGACTTTGACATAACTTACGTTGACGTTCCAGATCTTCTCAACTATAAGGCATACAGCTAACAAATCTTGCATAGTGCTTCTCCTAGATGTACTGACTCAGCAGGTACCTTGACCCGGTGACCTTGACCTATATTTTGCGCTCCAGTGACTTTGAACATTTTGCGTCGATGTTCGATATCTCCTCAACTATAAGGCCTACAACCATCAAACCTTGCAAAGTGCTTCTTCTCAATATGCTGACTCGGCAGATACCTTGACCTGTTGACCTTGACCTATATTTTGGCTGCAGTGACTTTGACATAATTTACATCAACGTTCCAGATCTCCTCAAGTGTATGACCTCTAGCCACCAAACCTTGCATAGTGCTTCTCCTAGATGTACTGACGGCACATATCTTGACCCGGTGACCTTGACCTATAGTTTGCGCTCCAATGCCTTCTACACATTTTACGTCGACGTTCAATATCTCCTCAACTATAAGGCCTACAACCATCAAACCTCGTGTAGTGCTTCTCCTCAATGTACTGACTCCGCAGGTACCTTGACTGGGTGACCTTGACCTATATTTCGCGCTCCATTGACTTTTACACCTTTTACGTCGCCCTTCCATATGTCCTCAACTGTAAGGCCTTCAACCACCAAATCTTATATAGTGCTTCTTCTCGATGTACTGACTAGGCAGGTACCTTGATCTGGTGCCCTCGACCTATATTTTGCACTCCAGTGACTTTAACACATTTTATGTTGATGTTCAGTATCTCCTCAAATATAAGACCTACAACCACTAAACCTTGCATAGTGCTTCACCTCATTGCACTGGCTTGGCAGGTACCTTGACCCGGTGACCTTGACCTATATTTGACACATTTTACGTTGATGTTTGATAACTCCTCAACTATAAGGCCAACAACCACCATACCTTGCATAGTGCTTCTCCTTGATGTACTGAATTAGCAGGTACTTTGACCCGTGACCTTGACCTATATTTCACGCTCCAGTGACTTTTACACGTTTTATGTCGACGTGCCATTATCATTGGGCTGTATAATACGAAAAGTTAGTGCTGAAGATATAGCCATTAGAGGGAATGGCACTGGCCTGGAATATATGTGCCCCACTAGGCACTTTGTCCTCATTTTTATCGCACCTGCTTGTAGCAGGGTGCGATATAGGCGTCCGATTTTCCGTCCGTCCGTCCGTCCGTCCGTCTGTCAACATTTATGTCGACGTTCGACATTTATGTCAAAGTTAGTATTCTAATCAACTACAAGACTAAACAACCATCAAACCTTGCATGAAACATCTCCCTGACCTCCTGACTTTGCGACATAGGTGCCCACTTTTCCATTTGTCTGTCTGTTCGTCCGTCTGTCCGTCTGTCTGTTAACAGTTCTGTTATGTCGAACTTCGACATTTATGTCAAAGTTAGTATTCTAATCAACTACAAAACTAAACAACCATCAAACCTTGTATGAAACATCTCCCTGACCTCCGGACTTTGTGACATAGGTGCCCGCTTTTCCATTCGTCTGTCCGTTCATCCGTCCGTCTGTCTGTTAACAGTTCTGTTATGTCGAAGTTCGACATTTACGTCGAAGTTAGTATTCTAATCAACTACAATTCTACAACAACCATCATACCTTGCATGACACATCTCCCTGACCTCCTGACTTGGCAGGTATGTTGACCCAGTGACCTTGACCTCTATTTTGCGCTCCATTGACTTTGACACAATTTACGTTGACGTTCCATATTTTCTCAACTATAAGGCGTACAGCTACCAAACCTTGCATAGTGCTTCTCCTAGATGTACTGACTTGGCAGGTACCTTGACCCGATGACCTTGACCTATATTTTGCGCTCCAGTGACTTTGACATATTTTGCGTTGACGTTCGATATCTCCTCGACTATAAGGCCTACAACCATCAAACCTTGCAAAGTGCTTCTTCTCAATGTACTGACTTGGCAGATACCTTGACCTGGTGACCTTGACCTATTTTTTGGCTGCAGTGACTTTGACATAATTTACGTCAATGTTCCAGATCTCCTCAAGTGTAAGACCTCTAGCCACCGAACTTTGCATAGTGCTTCTCCTAGATGTACTGACTCGGCAGGTATCTTGACCCGGTGACCTTGACCTATATTTTGCGCTCCAGTGCCTTTTACACATTTTATGTCAACATTCAATATCTCCTCAACTGTAAGGCCTACAACCATCAAACCTTGCATAGTGCTTCTCCTCAATGTACGGACTCTGCAGGTACCTTCACTGGGTGACCTTGACCTATATTTTGCGCTCCATTGACTTTTACACCTTTTACGTCACCCTTCCATATGTCCTCAACTGTCCCGAAGGCCTTCAACCACCAAACCTTACATAGCTTTTCTTCTTGATGTATTGACTCGGCAGGTACCTTGACCTGGTGACCTTGACCTATATTGTGCACTCCAGTGACTTTGACACATTTTATGTTAATGTTCGGTATCTCCTCAAATATAAGACTTACAACCACTAAACCTTGCATAGTGCTTCACCTCATTGCACTGGCTTGGCAGGTACCTTGACCCGATGACCTTGACCTATATTTGACACATTTTACGTTGATGTTTGATAACTCCTCAACTATAAGGCCTACAACCACCATACCTTGCACTGTGCTTCTCCTTGATGTACTGAATTAGCAGGTACCTTGACCCGTGACCTTGACCTATATTTCATGCTCCAGTGACTTTTACACATTTTACGTCAACGTTCCATTATCATTGGGCTGTATGATACGAAAAGTCAGTGCTGAAGATATAGCCATTAGAGGGAATGGGACTGGCATGGAATATATGTGCCCCACTAGGCACTTTGTCTACATTTTTTTCAACCCAGTT
Organism: Anodontia alba; assembly: GCA_964016985.1. Taxonomy (NCBI): domain Eukaryota; kingdom Metazoa; phylum Mollusca; class Bivalvia; order Lucinida; family Lucinidae; genus Anodontia; species Anodontia alba. Next base: position 53,081,430 of record OZ024836.1, on the reverse strand, counting down.
TTCCAAGTAAGCACTGCTAAGAATGAAATAAACTTATTTAATAACCATGTTCTGATTGTGGCTCCTGTGACTTTTGCCCCAGCAGGTGCGATGACGCCTTCCGCGGAATTCTTGCTTTCAACCCAGTTTTCCAACTAAGCACTGCTAAGGATGAAATAAACTTATTTAATAACCACATTCTGATTGTGGCTTCTGTGACTTTTGCCCCAGCAGGTGCGATGACGATTCTTGTTAAATGTTTGTGAATGCCATATGTAAAACATAGCTCCATATAGAGCGCTTTTTTGAACCAAAAACTGTTCATAGTGTTCTTATTGCTCAATGAAAGCATATATTGTGGGTACTCATTAGAAGCACCTTGGTGAGATACTTCTGATGAGTACCCAGTAACTTTTTGCCCAGAAATAAGAAAAAAAAAAATTTCTGGTACTCCTTATCTGGAGCTGTGCAATAAAGGTGGTGGTCACAATACAGACCTGTTTTTATATGTCTTATAAAGGTATGGCAGAAATTCTGGCAATGGAAATGAAATCAGCAGGAATGTATGTGTCAAGAGGACTAAGTTATAAACAGGCTGAGGTGAGTTAATGGTCATAGAAAGGAGTGTGTTGGTAAAACAAATCTTGTTTCGCAAGAAACCGGCTCTTTTTACTCTTCATGAAATCCCAGATGCCCGGCGCCTTAGCAAGGCCAGATGTCTAAGCCTTTGGGTGAAATTTACCCTTGGCCTACCGCTTAATGTTGGCGAACAGCATAGATTCTGAGGAGACTGCGGATGTGTAGACTCGCCTGAAATTTGCTGTTTGTAGATGCTATAACAGCTTTTTACCCATGAGGTGGCTCAAATCTTTCTTTCTTTTTTTTTTTTTTTTTTGAGCAAACAGGAGTCATGAAGAGCCATATCTGTCTGCACATCTTTGTTGTTTAGTTGTATATTCTTGAATATATCTTGTGATTTTGAAAGTGGACAACAAAGACCATGAGAATTGTATATGTGAGTGGGCAGATGCTCAGGCTGATCTGAGTCTTCCCTTTTTGTCATGCGCTGGCTCAAATAGTAATATATGTATATCATCTGTGATAAAGTTGTTATACTGTGATTCTCTTGTTTGTATACTTGTACAGTTGTAAATTTTGTCGGTAAAATAGCTGAAATGGCTAATGTTGTCAATGTTAAAAAAGTTGAATGCTGACTTTTAATAAAGTTCCTTATGTCTTATGGTGTCAAGATAAATTTTTTTTTTATTTCTCCAGGAGGAAATGTGTTGTGATACTCCATAGCTCCAGATAACAGGGGATATCCACATATTATTTTTCTTATTTTTCCACGAGTAGGGTGGTGCGAAGGTGTCGTGTATCTTATGTCACTAGGGCGTCCAACTGATATTGGCTTACAGTTGGGTAAGGCCTGCTATCCTTGTAGCAGGTAAGGGTAGGGGGAATGTTTTTATTGTCCCCCGCCTTTTCGAAGAAAAGTGGAGGGACACTGTTTTTGGTTTTCCGTGGCGCGTGGTGCGTGGTTCCGAGTTTTTAGTAGGTACTTTGTCCCCTTAACTCCTCCCACAGTTTCTGTCCGATCCTTTTGAAACTTTACAGGTGTTTTAAGGATGGTCTGAAGATATGCATGTGGTTTTTTCAGAATCCTGAAATTATTTTTTATCACTTTTTCCACATTTTTAACTTAGACATTTTTTGAGTTCTAATCCTACAGAAGTGTATAGGGAGTAGGTACCTTGTCCCCTTAACTCCTCCCTCAGTTTTTGGCCGATCCTTTTGAAACTTTACATGGGCTTTTAGGATGGCCTGAAGATATGCATGTGGTTTTTTCAGAATCCTGAAATAATTTTTTATTACTTTTTTCGCATTTTTAACTTAGACATTTTTTGAGTTCTAATACTACAGAAGTGTATAGGGAGTAGGTACCTTGTCCCCTTAACTCCTCCCACAGTTTTTGGCCGATCCTTTTGAAACTTTACATGGGCTTTTAGGATGGCCTGAAGATATGCATGTGGTTTTTTCAGAATCCTGAAATAATTTTTTATTACTTTTTTCGCACTTTTAACTTAGACATTTTTTGAGTTCTAATACTACAGAAGTGTATAGGGAGCAGGTACCTAATTGTCCCCTTAACTCCTCCCACAGTTTTTGGCCGATTCTTTTGAAACTTTACAGGTGTTTTAAGGATGGCCTGAAGTATGCATGTGGTTTTTTCAGAATCCTGAAATAATTTTTTGTCACTTTTTCCGCATTTTTATCTTAGTCATTTTTCGAGTTCTAATACTACAGAAGTGTACAGGGAGTCGGTACCTTGTCCCCTTAACTCCTCCCACAGTTTTTGGCCGATACTTTTGAAACTTTACATGGGCTTTCAGGATGGCCTGAAGATATGCATGTGTTTTTTTCAGAATCCTGAAATAATTTTTTATTACTTTTTCTGCATTTTTAACTTAGACATTTTTTGAGTTCTAATATTACAGGAGTATATAGGGAGCAGGTACCTTGTCCCCTTAACTCCTCCCACAGTTTTTGGCCGATCCTTTTGAAACTTTACAGGTGCTTTAAGGATGGTCTGAAGATATGCATGTGGTTTATTCAGAATCCTGAAATTTTTTTTTTATCACTTTTTACACGTTTTGAACTTAGACATTTTTTGAGTTCTAATATTACAGAAGTCTATAGGGAGTAGGTACCTTGTCCCCTTAACTCCTCCCACAGTTTTTGGCCGATCCTTTTGAAACTTTACGTGGGCTTTTAGGATGGCCTGAAATATGCAGGTGGATTTTTCAGAATCCTGAAATATTTTTTTATTACTTTTTCTGCATTTTTAACTTAGACATTTTTTGAGTTCTAATATTGCAGAAGTGTATAGGGTGCAGGCACCTTGTCCCCTTAACTCCTCCCACAGTTTTTGTTCGATCCTTTTTAAACTTTACACGGGCTTTTAGGATGGCCTGAAGATATGCATGTGTTTTTTTCAGAATCCTGAAATAATTTTTTACCACTTTTTCTGCATTTTTAACTTAGACATTTTTTGAGTTCTAATACTACAGAAGCCTATAGGGAGTAGGTACCTTGACCCCGTAACTCCTACCACAGTTTTAAGCCGATCCTTTGAAACTTTACAGGTGCTTTAAGGATGGTCTGAAGATATGCATGTGGTTTTTTTTTTTTCAGAATCTTGAAATTATTTTCTATCACTGGTTTCCTGCTTCAATACTTAGGTATTTGATACAGGACCAGTGGTCCTCTGGTTAACTTTACCATTTTTAACACCTCAAATAAAAATAAGGCGGGGGACATAAATTCCCCATGGAATTTGCTTGTTTCTTCTGTTTCTTCGCTTTCATTCCTGTTCCTCTTCCTTACTTGTCCCTCTCTTTTATCTCTTCTACTATCTCTTCTATTTCTTTTCTCCCTTTCTCTGGGAGACGACACAAAATGACCCACAAGGGTTGAGAGGTCGTTAAACCCCAACACAATCAAATCCACGAAAATATACTTTAGGGGTACTCATTAGAAGTGCCTCAATAAGATGCTTCAAGTGAGTACTACAGCATATGTTTGTGGAGAAATAAGAAAAATATCAGTACTTTTTGGGGGAAAAAGTGTCTTATCTTGGGCTGTGGTACTTATTCAAGCTCTGATTTCATTCAGATCATTTTAAAACTAAGAAAAAAAATCTCTTTAACTTGCCTGAATGAAAGCACAGAAGAGCTATTGCACTACCCAGGCAGTGGCCTCACAGAGGTGCTTTAATGAATACCAACAACAAGTTTTTATGGAGTGATAAGAAAAATATTATGTGGATAACCCATCTCCACAAAAACTCCTGTTGTGGGTACTCATTAGAAGTGCCTCAGAGAGGCACTTCTAATGAGTACTCACAACAGGAGTTTTTGTGGAGTAATAAGAAAAATATTATGTGAATTTCATTCCAGTTTGTGACGATTGAAGCACCATTAACAAAGGAACAGAGAAAGATATATGACACAGCTGCACATGTCTGGTAGGTTGAAACTAGAACTGCAGTTTGAAAAAGTTGAGGGCATATTACTTTTAATTTGGTCTTGTTTGTGTTAAGGTTTTATGGCCCAGTCAACCCAATTGGGTCATGTCGAGCGCAGTCGGTTTACCTAACCACACGTTTACTGGGCAGGCTTAGTCCTCTAAGTGGTTAACCAGTATTGTGCACATTCTTTCTCCAGAAACTGACAACTGCCCTTCTTGAATCAGCGGAAGGGAGATTTGGTCATCTGTTACTTTGTTCATAACTTTTTACCTTACATAAAAGACATCTCAAAACGTCATTTAGCCAAGGATTTGATATTTGGCAGACTTACTGGGCCTATGGAGTAGATCGTCTGATTGACTTTAGAAAACAAAATGGATTAATTTATGCCCATTGTCAAATTTGGCATTTAGTAGGGACAGTCATATAGTTAGGGCATACTGTTTTATTCACACAGGGCCTTTCATTCTCACCCTTCCATCATCTCAGTACGATTAAAATAATGTTGAATGGGATGTAAAAGACCAAATCATCATCACTTTGTCAAGAGGTCAACCTTTACCACTCCAGGCAAATTCAGCAGATTACTTTTTAGGAAAGATAAGAAAAATATTTTCAAATATCCTCTGCTGAAATTTTTACCTGCATGCAAAGAGTTAATATTTTTTGTCGCACCTGCGTTAGCACAATGTCCTCTGCTGAAATTTTTTCCTGCATGCAAAGAGTTAATATTTTTTGTAGCATGCAGGTGCGATATAGGCGTGCCGTGACCCATCTGTTTGTCAACAATTGACTTGTGAGCACAACTCCTCCTACAGTTTTTGGCCAATCATTTTGAAACTCCACAGATGTTTTGGCCATGGTGTGTAGATGTGCATATTATTTGCTCATAATTCTCAGATTTTTTTTTTTTTTTCAACTTTTTCCACTTTGTTAACTTAGTCAGTTTTTACCTAAAACCCTTATAGTCAGTGGGTGTCTCGTGAGCACAACTCCTCCTACAGTTTTTGGCCAATCATTTTGAAACTTCACAGATGTTTTGGCCATGGTGTGTAGATATGCATATTGTTTGCTCATAATTCTCAGATTTTTTTTTTTCAACTTTTTTCACTTTGTTAACTTAGTCAGTTTTTACCTAAAACCCTTATAGTCAGTGGGTGTCTCGTGAGCGCAACTCCTTCTGCAGTTTTAGGCCAATATTTTTGAAATTTCACAGATGATTAGGTCAGGGTCTGAAGATTTGCATATTGTTTGCACATAAATCTCAGATTTTTTTTTTTTTTTTTTCAACTTTTTCCGCTTTGTTAACTTAGTCAGTTTTTACCTAAAACCCTTATAGTCAGTGGGTGTTTTGTGAGCACAACTCCTCCTGCAGTTTTAGGCCAATAGTTTTGAAACTTCACATATGATTAGGTCATGGTCTGAAGATGTGCATATTGTTTGCACATAAATCTCAGATTCATTTCAGCAGAGTTAGGGGCCCTTGATTTATGCCCAAAATTGGTTTCCGCTCAATATCTTGTGAAAGAATTGATGGATTAGGATCATATTTTGCATACATATTGTTAACAATACCTAGCTTGGGATTGTCACATGACATTTTTCATCAATTTTCAGCTGAGTTACAGGCCTTGATTAATGGGCAAAAATGATATCCGCTCAATATCAATATCTTGTGAAATAATGGACAGGTTTAGATCAAATTTTGCAAGCCAATACTCCAAATTTTCTACTTTGTCCATTTTTCTTACAAACTAACCCATCAGTTTCTTGAATACTGCAAAATAGATTTTTTTCAGTACAAATAGGAACTTGTATGACTTAATCCCCGCATGTGCGACACCGCTTTCTGCAGATTTCTTGTTTCCATAATGATGAACATATTTCATTTCTTTTTCAAACAAAATAGGAATCTGACTGTATTTCATTGAAAATCTTCCTGAAGAATGAAATTTGCATTATATACCCTAGTTTTGGGGCAGATAAGAAAAATATTTCCAATGTTGTCACTAGGGCTATCACGTGTAAACGTGTACCCGGAAGCGTGTAGTGTTTGTGTAGAAAACGGTTACGAAAATGACAGTTCGTTTACACGAAGCACATGATTGACACATGATCAGTAATGACATCATCAATAAAATCTTACCTCATTCATTCGTCACTCCCTTTTTGCTTTCTCTCTCATAATAGCTGCTCTAATGAAAACCTGAGATCGCCAGTTTGGCAATATTTTTCTGATGTCTCCACCCCCGATGGCAAGAAGAAGGCCAAATGTAACGTGTAAAGTTGAAGTGTCATACTCGGGAGGCTGCACCGGGACTATGTCCAATCATTTGAAACATGTACATAAGTCTGTAAAGACTGAAGTCAATGATGGAAAACCCAAAATTGTGCAAAAACCGAACACAAACACTACACGCATTTGGCCGTTTTGACGCAGCCACAGTCCACAATGGTTATGTTTGAGATGACCCCTCAAATTTTGCAGCAATCAGAAAGCAGCTTTGTCAATACACAAATTTAGCGGTGTGCTCAAAAGTAATTGTCAATTAGTACACACATTGTGACACGCATAAATGGATATTAGTTCTGTAAAAACAGAGTGCCTTTGAATAGAACATAGTTGTACAGCCTTAGATAAAAAGATTTTGGAAACCACAACAGAAATAGTCCTATCTGAGATGGAAATACAGCCTTACAGCTAAAGATTGTGTGTTTATTTCATAATTTTTTTTTCTTGTAAACTGGTATGTAAAAGATTCCCAGTTAAACGAAATCGTTTAGTTTATGAAATTTTGTGTACACGTGTAGAGATTTCTGTACACGTGACAGGCCTAGTTGTCACCAGTATTTCTGTTTGTTACCATGTCCTGCTGAAACTGTATATTTCCTGCCTTTGCAAACAGTGTAGAATCCAGATCTGTTGGCTTCTGAAGAAGCAACATCTTGATCTACACTGTTTGTCATTAAGTATGTGATTTTATATCAACAACCTGGATCAAGTAATATGATTGGCTGAAAATTAGAAGTGGGTGTGGCATCTTAATTTATTCAACATGGCAAGGGTTAAGAGCTAAGAAATAATGACTAAGCTTTTGATGAAGTAATATCAAGCATAATTGATCAGAATGATACAGCAGACCAGTTTTCCCTTATTTTTTCAGGAATGAGTTGAGAAAAGCCCTGGAGTCAGCCACCCTCAGAACCACCACCAACAATGGTCGTATCTGGCAACAGTTCTGGTCGTGCCATCAGAGGTTCTTTAAACAGCTCTGGTTAGTAAAAACATAATCTAATCCTGGCTGTATATACAGTAAAACTTCAATATCTGGGCCCACTTGTTCAAAACTAAAGATGTCATTAGTTAACGATTCGTTAAAATTTACATTGAGTGATACGCAAATATGCTGAAATTTTTTGCTGAAAAAATGTGAGTAGCTTTTGCAGTGCAAAAGCTACTCACATTTTTTCAGCAAAAAATATCAGAATATTGTATATTGAATTCGCTAAAACAGTTAAAGAAATGACCCTTAACGAGCTCGTTAAGCTAACGACCCTTTGAACAACTGGACCCTGGAACATTGATGGCTCGTTAACCGTGGATGATTTGAACTCAGTTTTGAGTCCCAAGGAATTCATCTGGTAGTGCAAGAAAACAAATATTAAGGGAAATATTCTTATTTTATCATGAAAATGTATGTTGTGTGTACTCATTAGAATTGCCTTATCAAGGCAATTCTAATGAGTACACTCAGCATACACTTATTTTATTGAAGATTGAAACATCCCTAAATCATTCCCATTTTGCCTGCTGACCTGGCGTAAAGATGTTCGAGCCATTGAAGTTTGATCAAACACCATAGAATGCAGCATCTGACCAGGGTCTACACTGTTTACATTTACTACAGGAATTTCCATAAATAATGATAATAAAAACTATTTTGACACCCTGCTATTGGAAATAGACTGGTCCAAAGAGTTGTGGTAGAAGAGTCCATTTGAAGTAAGATGTATAAAAGCCTAGATCAGCATGGACCATGCCAAGAAAAAATGCGTCTTCATGGTATATGGGAACAGTTGACCAGATCAGCCAGTGAACCTGATAAGTATCTATATATTCTTCAGAATCCAATGATTGATCAGAATGCTCAGATGCACAGGCTGTTCTGGGTCTTTGCTGTCCGCATAGGTTCTGAAGGCTCCTCAGCATGGACATCTTATCACTATCCATCACTGTTGTTGGCATATGTTGTTTTTTCTCATGATACATGTATATATCCATAGAGCATGGTGGCTGAGCTTGGATTGCTAGTCAGTTGTGAATAATGGAGAGGAAAGTCACTTTTTATCTCAAAAAAAAAAAAAAATAACTACAGCCCACTCTTGTTATCTCAGTCTCGCTTATCTCGAATAACGGCTTATCTCGAAGTTAAAATCTGGTCCCTGAAAACACGAAAATCTAACAACAGGTAACAAAATATTGTGAAAAAGAGGAGAAATTGCTCCTAAAGAGCAATTTCTCCTCTTTTCCACAGTGTTTTCAATATATCTCTAATTTCAAAAGTTAGATTACATATTCATTAAATTTTGTTAAATGTTGTGGTTTGATTTATTGTTTTCCTCAACTCGGCAAATCTGATATGTCGTGGTATGGATATCTCGAAGTCTTTCAGAGAGTTCCTTGGACTTTGAGACAATGAGAATGGATTATACCAGCAGACATGTTAAGGAGGAGTAGTTGGGAGATAATTCTGGGATGATTTTTCTTATTTCTCCATCAAAACATATGATGTGGGTACTCATTAGTATCATCTTAGTGAGGTGCTTCTAATGAGTACTCATTTCATATTTTTTTAAGTAGACTGGAGAAAATTATCCCAGAATTATCACCAAATATTCCTCCTTAAAAACTCCTGATACTCTTTGATGTGCTTAAAACTGCTGGATGAGTGTCATTTTAGGCCCTGATCTGAGTCTGCGTTGTTTGCTCAGGACTGTGTCACTTGTTAGGGTAAAACAGCAATTAAATTGGCGCACCCTGTGAAAATGTGTCTTTGGACCTAGATCAGCCTGTGCATCTGCATGGTCTCAAGGCATTCACTGTCCGCTAACAGAATCATTGGATACTACAGAATGTATGAATGGAGAGCAAAGGCCCAGATGACACTTTGCACATGTTCATCATGATGTGAATCTGCACATTTTGTGCATGTTCAAGGGCACTGTTTCACTTGGTGTGGCCCCTTTAGTGTTGTTTATTTCTAATTACAGCTTGGGTATGAAAGTACCTACCATCATTACAGAAGCCAAAGAGGCCTTGGACAATGGACAATGCATTGTGATAGGACTTCAGACTACAGGGGAGGTTGGTGCACTCTTGTCTTCATTGATTTTTTTGTGGGAATAAACACTAAGTATGCTTATGAAATTGGCAGAGAACTAAATGAGTACTATTTTATACTCACAAAATGATTTTGCAGTGTTTGAGTCCCTTTTAGGTGGGGAGTGTATGTCGGGTTTGATGACTTTATCCATTCAGGATTAGTAGGAAAAGTTATGAGTTGGATTATAATATAAGATTTTTTTTTTTTTTTGTCATTTCACATAAAAACTACAAAATCAGTTTGGAGCGTTGGCAATAAAACTTTGTAAAAGTTTATGGAGTTTATAATACTATTGGCCTTGTTTGAAGTAGCAGTCAGGGCCCAATGCTTAATGAGCTCGTTAAGGTCATTTCGTTATATGTTTTAGTGGATTCAATATACAATATTCTGATATATTTTGTTGAAAAAATGTGAGTAGCTTTTGCACTGCAAAAGCTACTCACATTTTTTCAGCAAAAAATTTCAGCATATTTGTGTATCACTCGATGTAAATTTTAACAAATTGTTAACTAACGACGTCGTTAGCTTTGAACAACTGGGCCCAGGACTTTATTCTGAATGTTAGAACCATTTACATGAGAAGATACACATGCAAATAAAAAATACTAAGATTTGTATAATATTATGCTGTACAAGATTAGATTGAGCAATATCACCATCTAGAAAGGGAAATTGAAATCATCATGTTTGTCATTTTTGGACGAGATTTTTTTAAAAAATCCAACTTTTAAATTAGTGATATCAGGGTGTAGGGCATTGTCCGAGGTTTACCTTTTGGTTAACCTTTTTGAAAAATCTGTTCATAATGACGTTAGGCGTCTGTCTTGTTTGTTGTTTTTTTTTTGTTTTTTAATAAAGAAATTAAATCATTTAATATTAAATCGAAATAGCCTGTCTCAGTGGCTCAGTTGGATGCGCATTCGACTGGTGATCAGGAGGTTTCGGGTTTGACCCCCACCAATACAAGTACATTTTTTCATTGAGATTGATCATGAAATATTTTCTACTGTCATTCTCTTCCTTCCGCTGATTAGAAAAGGGCAGTTGTCATGAAGTAATAAGAAAAGTTATGCTCGAATTATTGCCAAATACTCTTCCTTAACAGGTCCACTGATTTAGGTCTGGTTTATGTTTAGTGTTGTATTTGTCTCTATTTCAGGCCTCATTAGACAGTGAGTTGGGGAAAACTAAAGGCAGCCTGACAGGATTTGTCTCACTGTGTCGTGAGATCCTCTCCAGATTTATAGAACAGTCCTTCCCAACCAGAATTGATTCAGTGGTTTGTACATTAATTATATATTGTCTTATACATGTTACAAGTATTAGCTTACACAAAAAGCTTGGTATATATATTGTCTTCATACATGTTACAAGTATTAGCTTACACAAAAAGCTTGATCCTTGTTAAGCACGCTATAAATATTAAAGCTGATTGAAGATTGACAGCAAAATGTAAAGTTTCATGTTAATCCATCAATTAGTCTCCCAACATATAATGACCAGTGACTGGACCATGAAATATGTCGCATTAACTTATACTTAAGAGGCCAGTATGACTTAATTTCATGGTCCAGTCCCCTCCATCCCACCCCCAACACACATGTATGCACCCACATACACAGAATAAAGAATGCAATGGGAAAATAAGAAAACTATTCAAAATATCATTTGCTAACATTTAAATTTGGCAGGTTGACGATTACTTCTCAGCCATTTAAATTCTTATTTCCAGAAAGAGGGTGAGGTACGTGAAGATCCCTGGAGTGTGACAGCTAAACAAATGTTGCTAGATTTTGCCAAGAAGATACCATTGCCAGACAGGTTTGCTTCATATATCTCCAAATTAATTCTTAAAGTACCAAGCAAAATTTTTTGCAGATTACAGTCTAAAATTATTTTTTTTTGTTTCGGAGAAAATAAGCCAAGCAGGCAATTCCCATGAAATGTCAAGACTTATTTTCTCTGGAAAAAAAAAAATTCAAAGTTGTCGCCTGCTGCAGTTGTGACTGGCACTTTAAGGGTCAACAATTTGTGTGGAGAAATGATATTAACCCATTTTAGTCGGGAAACCCCTAAAAGAGTGCAAAGAGTGCAGACACAGATCAGATGCCACAGAATATGGGGTCAGACCAGGTTCTTCACAGTTTGCATTAATAACAGGAATTTCTATAAACACAGTAATAATAAAAACTAGCCAGAAGTCCTGCTACTGGAAATATACTGGTCCAAAGAATTGTGGTAGAAGAGTCCATATGAGGTAAATGGACCAGTCCTCTTCTTTAGTTTGAATTTCAGTCCAAAGAATTGTGGTAGAAGAGTCCATATGAGGTAAATGGACCGATCCTCTTCTTTAGTTTGAATTTCAGCCCTGCAGACCAAAACAGATATCTTTGCAAACAGTATAGATCCTGATGAGATGCTCGTATTGAACCATCTTATTGTCGATTTGTCAATTTACTACCTGTTAATCATTTTATGTTGAGTGATGAAAGAATGTGCACAAGTACTGGTTAACCGCTTAACTAAGTCTGCCCAGGAAAAGAGCTGTTAAGTGAACTGACCTATTCAACATGACTTAAATTTCAAACCAACCAACCATCATCTGTTACTGGAACTATGCTTGAACTGTTTCTTTTTGTTGTTTTCTAAAACAGTCCTTTAGATGAAATCATAGATAAGTTGGGTGGTGTGAGCTTTGTGGCAGAGATGACGGGCAGGAAGGGCAGAGTAGTTAGACACTCCCCGAAGGATACACCCCAGTACAAGCCCAGGACACCAGATGGTGATGCTTATGGAGCCATAGACAGTCTGAATGTTTATGAGGTGAGAGATTTATTTTTCTACGAGGTGAGAGATCTTTGTGGCTGCACTTTATAGGAATGGATACATTTTCAGCAAATCTAATCTTTAAAAAAAGTTTCCTACCTCTGAAAAGGGTTCTACTCTAAAAGGAAAGAATTTGCTCCCCTTGGGAGCAAATTCTTTCTTTTTAGAGTAGAGCCCTTTTCAGAAGGGGATTTATGTGCAGGAAAGCAAATAGAAATCAGAAAAGTTGTCTCCCTTGTAAAAAAAAAAGCATTCTGCAGCATCTGATCAGGGTCTGCACTCTTTCCATTTACGCTTTTTGGGGTCTTCAGACTGAAATGGGTTAAAAGACCACTCTAGCAGAGGAGAATTAGCTTCCCTGTACATGAATTTCCTCTATTAGAGGACTGCTTTTAAAGGAAAGAATTTGAAAGAAAAATTATGAGAAAATTCTGTAAGAATATCCCCTTCAGGAAGGGAGGCAACTTTATATGGTCGAAGTGATCTCCATATGCTTTACCCCTCTCGGGGAAGATTCAGCAGACAACAAATTTATGATATTTTACTTATTTCTTTCAGGAAACAGGAACTGACATTTCATGAAAATTGTCTCATTCAGAGACAATTTGCTTGAAATGTCAAATACTATTTTCTGGAGGAAAAAAAAAATTAAATGTCGTCCGCTGATTTTTTTTTTCCCAGTTAAGCATTAACTGTAAGTTATTACAAAAAGACTGAGTACATCTGTAGAATACTAAACTGATGCCTTCCTGCAAAAGACAGTCTGGATATTTCCTTGTATTGTTAAGGATGCACCGTCTTGCATATTGTAGCACAAAGAAATGCCCAGGATATAGGACTGATGTCTGTAGACAAGACACTTTTTTTTTTAAGATAAGACGCAGTTATTATTATTATGACTGTTTACACATTGCTGCATTTTATTACATACAGATCTGTACGAGCATCAGCATGAAAGTTCTTTAATAGAAAGTTGACATTGGCTTTGATTTGAGCATGATAGTTTGTTTATAATGTAGATATGGTATGAGATGAATACATAAAAGAATTAAATACCAAATTAACATGTTGATGCCTTGTAAAAATATGTGAATGGATTACCTGCCAACCCCTCCTGAAGACCAAATCCCAGATAAAGCAAATGGGTTTATTTTCAAAGACAACAATCTGATCCAGTGCAAGTGAAAGTAGCTGGCAAAGCATCCATGTATTTTCTATATTATTCATGTTACACCGGCGTCTTGACAACTAGAATTCTGCCACGGAGGAAGTTGATCACCTCTGAACAATCGATGACTCACCAATTTTATATTTCAGCGCAACCAGTTTATGGAGGGCAAAAAGTTGGTGGCTATCATTTCTGATGCTGCTAGCACCGGTAAGTTGAAAAATTACGAGATACATCTTTATCAAAATAAAGTGCAGTCTGAACTGAATGGTTCAAAAGGGGATCACCATTGTAGAAAAGAATTCAAGCAATTCTTGGGAACTTTGACCTCGTGGCCGTGCATCAGCCCGGAAACAAAACTTCAACATCTACATCCTACATTTCTTTGTATAACGCTTCATAATACAATTACAATTCTCTGATGTTATTATATGTCACTGTAGATGATATGTGACTGTATTTCGTTAAAGTAGATGAACCCACCTCATATAAAAATGAAAAGATTTTTGCTTCCTTAGTAAAGTACATAATTCATTCTCAAAGGGTTTTACTCTTAAAGGATAAGGATAAAAGAATTTACTCCTCCTGGGAACAAATTCTTACATTTAAGAGTAGCCCCGTTTAAGAAGGGAAGCCAATGCTTTTTGGTAATTGGAAGATTTATCTTCCTTTGGGGTGTAAATATTATGTATGAATGGCAGTCAAGTTTCCTGAAAACTTACAAAATTTTGGCTGCTCATGTTTGGGTACTCTCTCCAAGGCTTAATTAAAAATATTAACGTGGGAATTGAAGCAAATGAATTTAATGCAGAATGTTGGTGAAATGTTTAAGTATGTTATCTTTACTTTCAGTCTGTAGATGCAAGATGATCTCATGTATTTGCATCAGGTAGCATCAGCAGTTTCCAGTTAAAGCACTCACAAATACAAGCAAAACATAATCTTAGTAAAAAACTTTGACATTCCTGTTGAAAGAATGATGCAATTTACATGTATATTCCCAATGGCATACTTCTCAGGGTATGCTTGAATTGAATAGAGATAAAAATACAGTTAAAGGGTGAATAAAAATTTCTTGTCTAAGCAAAATGTAGTCGTTGTCAGACTATTTGTAGGAGTACCAAACCAAAACTAGGATAACTAAGAAATAACAAAATTATTTTTCTCAGGAATATTCTTCTTAATCTGGGAAGTCCTGATTTTAACAGTTTGTAGAATCTTTCTTACCTTGTAGGTATATCACTACATGCTGATCTAAGGGTGGCCAATCAGAGAAGAAGAGTTCACCTAACTGTAGAGTTACCATGGAGTGCTGATAAAGCTGTACAACAGTTAGGCAGATCTCACAGGTCCAATCAGTCAAGGTTTGTGTACAGTTGTCTTGGCTAATGGTAAATTATGGGACTGAAAAACCCTAAATTATGGAATAAGTCACAAACCTGCATTGTGGAATAAGTCTTATATACTTGCATAACATAACACAGTAAACTATCTCTGTGTACAATATAATAGGACAGGCCAAAAGTCCTCTGAAAAGTTCATGTTTACATTTTAACCCATTTTTGCCAAGTGGGTTCTTCTACCTTAACTCTTTGGACTGGTCCATCTCCACTAAAAGGGATGTCTGGTTTGTTCTTATTACTGTTTTACAGAAATTTCTGTACTTAATGCAAACAGTACAGACCCTGATCAGGCGCTGTCTGCACTGTTTGCCAATGTCCCTTTTATGGGACTCTGGACTTAAATGGTATTAGGTATATGTTTATAACATAAATATACATTCATCACAATTTGTAATATAGTGTTTTGTCTGTGCTGTATAAGCTGGCCTCAGTGGTTCAGGTGGATTCGTGTCCGACTGGTGATCAGGAGGTTGCGGGTTCGACCCCCACCAGGTCAGCAACATTCTTTTGTGGAGATTGTTCATGAAATATTTTCTATGGTCATTCGCTCCCTTCCGCTGATTCAAGAAGGGCAGTTGTCAGTTTCTGGCAAAAGAATGTGTACAAGTACTGGTTAACCACTTAGAGGACTAAGTCTGCCAGGAAAAGATGTAGTTTGGTAAACTGACAACACTCGACATGACCACAGTGGGTTGACTTGGCCATAAAACCTCAACACAACATAACAATTGTGATACTGTGATTGCTGTTCTGGTGTATTTAATGGGAATGGATACACTTACAGGGCAATTCTGTCAGAATTGTTTGCTTCCCTTCTGGAAAGTGGGTCTACTCTAAAAGGAAAAAAAATCACCTTTTAGAAGGGGCTTGGTGTATAGAAAAGAAAAGAGGAGTCATAATTTGTAAAAATGGAAGAAAAGCTACCAAGTGTATCCAGTCCCCTTAATTGTCTTTAAATGTTTACATGTAAAACTATCACAGGAATGTTACTGTAATGAAGAAGCAATGATGTTCTGTTTTTGTCAGTCTGCCCTTGTAATGCACATGAGTGCTTGTGCATGATCAAAGACTCACTTACTGCATTTATGTTAGTTTCACTCTAAACATACGGGACAGGCTCAGTCTACCATAATAACCCAAAGTATTGGGACAGGTAGGCCTTGCAAACAGTTTTAGAGATTTTTCTGGCAGAAGAATGTGCACAATACTGGTTAACCACTTAGAGGACTAATCCTGCCCAGTAAACATGTGGTTAGGTAAACTGACCACGCTCAACATGACCCCATTGGGTTGCCTGGGCCATAAAACCTCAACACAAACAAACAAACAGTTTAGACCCAGATCAGATGCCACAGATGTGGCATCTGATCAGGGTTTACACTGTGCCATACATCCAACAATATTTTTTGACACATGAACAGATAATAGAGTGGATTATTTCAAATTTTAGGATGAGAATGGTAAGAAGATAAGGTGGCCCAATACTTAGGGTAAATACGGTACATGGGGCACACTTAATTCTCATGAAAGGCAACTGAATGTAATGAACTGTAGCTGATGCTGACCTGTATTTCACACAGTTCACTGAAGTTAGAAAATTAAATTAAGACACACCTTCTGTATTTGACCTTGAGCTGAAGTTCATGGTGCACTGATATTGGCCAGTTTTACGAAAGTACAGATAGAACTACAGCAGTCACCATGACGTCGGTGTCTGCATCAGCATTGGTTAAGAAGTTTTTTGAAAGGCTATATCTCCTGAGCCCTGGATAGAAGTAGTTTATACTTGTCCTGATGTTAGATACTGGTCTGAAGTTCTATGCTGTACCATCCTGACCCACAGTAGTTTATACACAATCTGCCATATAATAACTAATCATTTTCAAAAGTCAATCTTGGTGGTGACAAGCACCGAGAAGACAAGGTTCATTGTCTTGTTCTTTTCAATAACACAATGACAGTTGTATACTCACAACACACCTACCAATCTCACACACCCATTGTTGAAATGTCCAGGTGGCCTTGTGGTTAGACCAGACTTCGGATCATGAGGTACTGGATTCAGTTTCCACTCATGACTGTACGGCACTTGATTGTGCAGAGCATTTCCCCATCACCCTTCCATCGTCTAGATATGACTTAAATAATGTTGAAAGGGATTTAAAATACCAAGTCATCATCATCACATTTGCATTGCCTAATGTAGTGCTAATTTTGACAGGTGGAGGATATTTGGTTGTGCTGGTGCATTTCAGCAGAAATATGTCAGAACTGGACAAAACTATGATAATTAAGCATCGCTTTTGTTAACCAGTTTGATTCCTTTGTGATAAGTTTATAATATGGTGGCTAAATGACAAACAATGTCTTCTGGACTGGTTCTGTCAACATACATGCTCACATCTTTAACTCTTTGCAATCTATG
Source organism: Anodontia alba (assembly GCA_964016985.1). NCBI lineage: Eukaryota > Metazoa > Mollusca > Bivalvia > Lucinida > Lucinidae > Anodontia > Anodontia alba. The sequence goes on along the minus strand of OZ024836.1, from coordinate 53,064,215 downwards.
TGCAAGCTCAGCAGATGAGAAATTGAATCAATTTTTCTTTTTTTCCTCAGAAAATAGGATTTGGCATTCCAATTTGCATGAAATGTCAAATCCTTTTTTCTGGGAAAATAAAAATATTTCAAAAATGCCATCTGCTGACATTTTTTATCCAGCATGCAAAGTTTTATTTAAGTTTCTGTCTTATTAATTTGGATTCTTTTTTGTACACAGTGGTCCCCTATATAAATTGTTAACAACGGACTTGGGCGGGGAGAGGAGGTTTGCTGCTGCTGTTGCTAGGAGGTTACAGTCGTTAGGTAATTTTATTCTTTAACTCAGAGTAAAAAAAAAAAAAAAAAAAAAAAAAAATCAACCTTTTATGTAAATCATCTGCCTAGTAGAAGATTCACCCAAAATGTCAGGTCATCTGCTGCAAATTTGCTTGGCTCTGTAAGGATTAAGTATTATTCAAACTGTTAGGAAAAATAATTTCATAATTGTTTGAATTATATGAAGTAGAAATGCGCTTTTTTTTTTCCTTTTTTTTTGAGTAAATTACCATTTAAGAATTATTGGAATTATTGTTTAAAATGAAATGTTTGAATTTTTACTAGAACTTTAATAGCTTTTTGTATAAAATAAGAGGCTTATTATTGGAAATAAGGTTTTTGAGTAAAATATGGTGTTAGCATTGTTGGAAGTTAGCTTTTTGAGTAAATTAATGTGTTTGAGTAATATTAGAAATTAACTTTTTTAACAATAAAATGTTTGAATTATTCAATATTAGCTTTTTGAATTAGATTGAATGCTAAAATTACAGTCGACTCTCGTTATCTCGAACTTCACGGGACCTGATAAAAATGTTCGAGTTATCGGTAGTTCGAGACAACCAAATTTAGACGTCATAGGTATGATGACTGTTCGCCTCTCTGTTCGCCAAACGTGCTTGGAAGGCACATGTATATGACAATTAAATAATTTACGCGTACTTCAGTTTGCATTGTTACTGTTTGTTTTAGGAGATGCAATGGTTCTCTTGGAATAATATCATCAATAAATGTTAATAATGATAAATTTCAAACGTCTCTTGTTGTCTTTTAATACTCCTGAAAATTTGGATTTCCATATGAGCTATAAATAAATTACTGGTTTCCGGGTTGTGTTAGCTATACGTTATGAACTGGTTTGGATTAGCTCCCTTCGCATAGACGACTAGATAAAGAGTTGACTGGTTTCCGCTTTTGCATAAAACGCTTACAATGTTAAGAAGGCAGCTGTAAGCTAGTTTGGATTATCTCCCCTGGCATGAACAACCATCTCAGCGTGGCAAACTGTAGATCCTGCAGAGAAAGCTCGTTATGAACCGTCTCATCTGGTCCTACACTATTTGTGCGGGTATCCGTACCAGTCTACAGGGTCGGAAGGGTTAACATCAGTACCCACGTGTAATTCGTCTATTTGAGGCCGTGCACGACAACTCCTATTAGAAGACTGTGCGACTGTCAAAGACTCGGATCAGCCTGCATGCCCACGAATTTTCCATTATTACGCATGAGCCATATTTGGGCTTACCAAAGAGCACCGCCAGACCAAAGAGTAACAGCTAAGATTCAGACTTAGCTAGCCTGATCAATACAGGCTGATCTGTCGGAACCTGTCGCGCACTGACTTTTCTTGAAGACGCTATATCATTCCTCGGACCCATCAATTGATGGGTCCGAGATCATTCAGACGGACAGTACTCAATAGTGAAGAGCATATCTAAGCAATAAATTAAAGAAACTTCGTTGATTAAACTTCCATAACACTATTCTGAGCCGCTTTTTATTTTACATATCAATGACACGAGACGGTGTTGAACACCTCGTGTCAAACCCGACTCGACACGCACGTGATTTCATAATTACGGATTTTAGACATTGTTTGTGTTGTTTGTAATTACCTGGACAAAGGGGAAAATTAAACTAGTGATTTATTTATCAATGGCCTATTATGATTTTCATTAACTGAAACCGGCGGCGCCGCATTTTACATTTTTTCCTTCTCTCCGTCATGGTCCGAGTTCGAGATACGCGGTAGTAAAACCTGTGAAAAATATATTCAGGGACTGAAAATGATGGACGAGATAGCCGAAGTGTCGACATGAAAGTAGTTCGACATATGCAAAGCTGAAATACAATGAATACATAGGGAAAATAATCGGGACTTAGAAATCAGTTCGACATAAGTGATAGGATCGAGATAAGAGGGGTCGAGATAACGAGAGTCAACTGTATTTGAATTCCCTGAAGTTTGAAGGAAACCAGCTTTTCCTGGTATTAAAACAGATGTTTCAGATGAACCTAAATGTCTGCTCAGTTCTTAAGTCAGTAAATTGGATATATGTTTTTCTGGAGAATTGAAAAAAACGTTCAGACAAAAAAGATGCCTTGTATGGCGCTATGGACTACCATATTCACCTCCACTATTCTACCTATTATCACACCTACGTTAACATAGGTGACATGAAGGAGGAAGTTCCCACCCTTTGCACGTGTACATCCATTCTAGCATTCACCTTAAATCAAGTCTACAAACTGTTAAACTTTACAGTTTGTTTCGCATCACTGACTGTTTTATCTCGCTGAGCTAAACAAGGATGACATCTCTCATTCTTCAGGTGCTTGTTTTTACATTTTGATATGCAAGTGCAACATAAACTTCAACAAAAGTTCTTTATATTTTGTGCTATTTTAGGAGCTCTTACTAAAGGAGACAGAAGGGCTGCCACAGGTGCTGACCTTACAGAGTTTAACTTTGACACACCATACGGTCGTCAAGCACTCAGAACTATGTATCATCACATCTCACATGTAAGTTTTGGTTATATCTGCTGGATATGTTATCATTTAAGTCATGTTAAACTCATTTATGCCTAGCGTCCCACAAAAGGGACATTTGCAAACAATGTAGATCCTGATCAGACGCCGCAGAATGCGGCGTCTGATCAGGATCTACACTGTTTGCATTAAATATAGAAATTTCTATAAAACATGGTAATAATAGACACTAACCACATATCCCTTCTTTTGGAAATAGACTGCTCCAAAGATTTACGGTGGAACAGTCCACTCTGTATAAATGGGTAAAATTGTATCCACAACTCTAGATCAGAGGAGTATTAGAAAAATATTTTTTTTTTATTTCTCCATGATAACATATGTTGTGGATACTCTTAGAAGTGCCTTGGCGATGCACTGCTAAAAGTCCCCACAATATATGTTTTCATGGAGGAATAAAAAACATTAACAAGTTTTGTTCTAGAGCTATGGTCACCCACCATCACTGTCATTAACTAGCTTGTTTCCATGTATAAAAAGATGATCTATAGCAGTCACTCCTGTGCTTGCATCCATGTCATGGTTTTTGGTAAAAAAAATTTAGAGACTCAAATTGCTTTGATAACGAAATTGATTAGGTTGATATTTGGACTTTTATTAGTTACTGGTCCAAAGTTTTACATAGTACCACAGTATCAGTGGCCTTATGGTTAAAGTTCATTACCAGCTTGCCTGTACAAAAGTACAGGTAGAGCTGTAGCAATCAACATGGTGTCGGTGTTGGCTAAAGTATTTGGTTAGTTTTTGAAAGGCTATGTCTCCTGAATCTCTGGATGGAAGTAGTTCTTTCTTGCCCTGATGTTAGGTACTGGTCTGAAGCTCTAAGTTATACACTTACCCTGAAGTCAAGGTCACGGATTTGGAAAGAAATTAAAGTATTTGGTTTAAGTTTATAGACCAAGCATGATTCAGGCCAGCTATGCTGTCCTGCGACAGCTCTTAGTAAAGTTTTAGTTATAGGTCAGTTTTTATTTAAAGTTTTCTAAATTTCTGTATCTCCTGAATGTATTAAGTTGAAACTTGAATTGGTTGTAGCCAGTACCACCCCTGTTCTCCCATTGACTTTGAGGTCAAGGTCATGGAGTTAAACAGGCACAGTGGCTCAGTTGGTAGAGCGTCTGCTTTGTGACTGGAAGATTGCGAGTTTGATCCCCAGCCGAGACTTACCAAAGACTTAAAAAAAAATGGTACTTTCGTTTGGCACTCAGCATTAAGAAAGTACAGCTAGGAATCAAAACTGGTCAGCTCAGTGTCAGTATAATGTGACTGGGTAGAATATCATGTCAAGTATCTGCGGCATGATATTTCAGTGAGGCAGCATTCTAAAAGTGAGCATGGAGCTCCCTGCCAAATCCAGACACCGTCACAATATGACTGAAAGATTGTTGAAACTGATGTAAAGCCCGAATAAAACAAACAAACATGGAGTTGATATTTTGTTGATAAACTATTTGGTTAAAAGTTTTCTAAAGAATATGGCAACTAAATGCCTGGTTGTACTAAATTGATACACATGTTTGACAGAATAAAAAGCCCCTCTGACCTTGTGTTGCGTTATATATGTTGAAGTAGAATTTGTCTTTCTTTGTATATCTATATGTCTACTTAGTCTGCTGTTAGATACTGGTCAGTATGTTTTCACAGTACCACCCTAGTCCCTGTGGACTGGAATGGTACAGTGTAAACATACTGACCAGTATCTAATGGCAGACTTTGTAGACATAGACAGGCATCTTGCATACAGTTATGGTACAGTCTGAAATATCAGTCTGGAAGGCTCTAACCAGATGTTATTCACATATAGCATAGTTTTTTCTTTATATACTGGGTCAGTGTCGCCTCGGTGGCGCAGTTGGATGCGCCTCCGACTGGAGACCAGGAGGTCGCGGGTTCGACCCCCGCCGAGGTCGGCAACATTCTTTCGTGGAGATTGATCATGAAATATTTTCTACGGTCATTCTCTCCCTTCCGCTGATTCAAGAAGGGCAGTTGTCAGTTTCTGGCGAAAGAATGTGCACAATACTGGTTAACCGCTTGGAGGACTAAGCCTGCCCAGTAAACGTGTGGTTAGGTAAACTGACCGCGCTCGACATGACCCCATTGGGTTGACTGGGCCGTAAAACCTCAACACAACAGTGTATTTGTAATACATGTATTAATTTCCAGAAAACACTAGCACCTGGTTTGTCATTGTCAACTCTCACTGATAACAAGTACGATTTTGATGCATTCAATCAACAGATGCAAGTAAGTGAACTACCTTATTGATCTAAACAAGATATTTGACAAATTCTGTCTTCAGATGCAAGAAAATGAATGGTGTTATTTTCTAATATTTTGACATTGTCTACAAATGCCAATACACTGTATTTGTTCTAGAAGCGCCTGGGTGGGTGAGTGGTTTGTGCTTCTGGCTTAAGAGCATGAAGTCTTGGGTTGGAATCCTGCTAGAGGTGGTATTCAACTCATGACTGTACAGTGTTTCATTGTACATAGCTCAATGGGATGCGCATCTGACTGATGATCAGGAGGTCGCAGGTTTCTACCGGGTCGGGAAACATTCCTTTGTGGAGATTGATCATGAAATAATTTCTATGGTCATTCTCTAACTTCTGCTGATTCATCAAGAGCACTTGTCAGTTTATGGCAAAAAAATATGCACAATTACTGGTTAATCGCTTAGAGGACTAAGCCTGCTCAGGAAAAGTGTCATTAGTCAAACTGACCTGCTTGACATGACCTTAACAGTATTTACTGGGGTGTAAAACTTCAAACCAACCAACCTAGCTTTGATTCTTGCTAGAGACTATATAATGCTTCATTGCATAGAGCCTTTCATTATCATCCTTTCATCATCTGGATATGACATACCGTATTCGACTTAATTACAGCACATACCCCTTTAAGTGCACAGTCAAGCAATTCTGTAGTCTTTAGTTTACAGCCAGTGCACTTTTTGTCTATTTCTTTATAAAGGCGTGTGTTGTGGGTGCCCATTTGCATTGCATCAACTTGTCGATGCAGTTCAAATTAGTACCCACAACATATACTTTTATAAAGAAAATCAGGAAAAAAAAAAACACAAAAAAACAACAACAAAAACATCGCATAAGCACCTCTTGATAAGTAAAAGTCCTTCGCTGATCTTTTTTTTTAAAGTGTACCCTTAGTATAGGTAGGTACATATTTTACCACAAGTTTTCCCAGTATTTTTGAAAAAACCTAAGCGCACAGTGCGGTAATTAGGTGGAATACGGTAATGTTGAAAGAGACATAAAACACCAAATGATCACCATCTTTTTGTTTTGCTAGGAAAGTCTTGTTTTGATGGGTCTTGTAGATATTGACATGCTGAGATCGGGGCCTGTTCTAAAGGAGAAAGATACTGGTGATGTCAGCAAATTTCTAAACAGAATCCTTGGATTGACAGTGGAGAAACAGAATATGGTAAAAACTTCGCTCCAGATAAGAGGTGGTATCCACATATTATTTTTTCTTATTTCTCCACGAAACCATATGTTGTGGGTACTCATTAGAAGTGCCTCACCGAGGCACTTCTAATGAGTACCCATAAGATATGGATTTGTGGAGAATTAACAAAAGTTCGCTACTTTTCATATATATAAAAAAAAAAAAAACACCATATCTGGAGCTATGTAAAGAAATAGAAAAACATTTTTTTTTTTTTTTTTATTTCCAAATCTAGCCAGTCTCCATAGCACAGGGAGATTGATTATGAAATCATTTCTACGATGATTCTCCCCCATCAGCTGATTCAAGAAAGGCAGTTGTCAGTTACTGACAAAAATATGTGCACTAAGTACTGGTTAACCACTTAGAGGACTGAGCCTGCCCAGGAAAAGTGTGAATATGTTAACTGACAGCGCTTTTGTATATCCACAAAAAATTGATGTGCCCTAAATTAATCTGGAATGGGACTCTTCTGCTATTTTTTATGCTCCCCAAATGGAGAGCATATAGTCACCGCTTTGTCCGTCCATCCGATCGTCCATCCATCTATCACACTTTTGTCCAGAGTATATCTCTAAGTATTGAAGGTAATTTAATGAATCTTGATACACTGATAGAAGGCCATGAGGGGAATTACAGATTGCAAGAACCATAACCCTATCACCAGTATTTATGGAGTTACTTCCCTTCTTATTTTTTGCAATAAAAAGCTTGTCTCGAGCATATTTCTGAAAGTATAGAAGGGAACTTGATACATTGATAGATGACCATCAGAGGAAGTGCAGAGTGCAAGAACTGTAACTCTGTCACAAGTAATTACAGTTATTTCCCTTCCTATTTTTTGCAATAGTAAGCTTGTCCGGAGCTTATCATTATCTCTAAAAAAATTGAATATAAATAAATGAAACTTGATACAGTGATAGACGACTATGAGGGGAAGTGCAGAATGCAAGAACCATTACCCTAACATCAGTATTTATGCAGTATTCCTAATTTTTGCAATATTAAATTTGTCCGGTACATATCTCTGAAAGTATAAAAGAATCAAAAGAAACTTGATACATTGAGACACAGCCATCAGAGATAGTGCAGAGTGCAAGAACTGTAACTCTGTTACAAGTATTTACTGAGTTTCTTCCAGTCTTAATTTTTGCAATTATAAGCTTGTCTGTAGCATATCTCTTAAAGTATTTTACTCTTTCACTATCATAACCCTCCCACTACTATGCATCTTCGGGGAGCATCCTTCGGTTTCACAGATTCTCTTGTTCGTGCTGATGTATCACACTTATGCTTGCCCAGCATAGTTTGTTGGTCTGGAGGATTTGCAATGCACAGTGGAATTTGAATGCCGTTAGGTGCTGATTGAGAGGGAGCAGTGTGAAGTGCCAGGAGATAAATAAGGAAAAATACAATTATTCTCATTAGCCCATTTATGTGGAATGGTCTCTTCTACCACAAGTTTCCAAAAGCAAGGTGTCTGGTTAGTTTTTGTCGTGACTGCTTTAGCAAGCAGGAGCAACATAGGGATCACCTTCTGGGGGCGGTGTTGGCATCATCATTATCGGTGTCAACAATGTTAAATCTGTGCATTTAGCTCTGTTTCTCAAACACCAAGGCTTCTAGGCTAATGAAACTTCATACACACATCCGCCATGATTCACCCTGACCACTGCCATTGACTGTTACTGACTGTAACCTACTTTTCATGGCTGAACTATGTTTAGTCTGTGCATTTAGCTCCATCTTGAACACCACCAGCAGTTGTGACATGGCCATTTAGCGAATTTCTTGTTATTTTTATTGTGTCTTATAGAAATTCCTGTAGTACATGTATACATTTTAGACCCTGATTAGAGGCTGCATTCTGTGGCTTCTGATCTAGGTCTGCACTGTTTGCCAATTACCCATTTGAGGGGTCTCTAGACTTAATTGGGTTAGTCAAACATTGTTTAGATAAGGCCCTGTTCTCATTATACTGTACAATTTTGTTTTAGATATTCAACTACTTCACTGAGTGTATGAAGCTGATTATCCAGAATGCTAAAAATGAGGGACGGTAAGTATTATTTTCTAGTACCCTTCAGGTTATTCATCAAGGGAGACTTTAGGTTTGCCTTCCTGTCTGCCTATCTAAGGTAAATGTCCTTAAAGTTTGTACACCAAAGTTTCTGTCAGACTGCCATTCCACGAAGTATTTTAAGAAACGTTTGCCTAAAAAGCAAATTTTAGGTAAAAAAAATATGGTAAAGTGTTGGAAGTTTTACGAAATTTACTGTATTTGTGATGCCCAACAGAATTAAGTATCCAGTGATATCTTAACTTGCAGACTAAAACAGGTACCTTAGCAAACAGTGCAGATCCAGATGAGATAGCTTTTTATTTACTGACATCCCTTATCTTCTTACAAGAATTGAGTTTTCCAGATTTAGAGATTAAAGAATCCACTTCTGGGACATGGTAACTGCTTTGCAATATTCAAGTAAAATGATATTGAATATTGAATATTCTTTCCAATGGAATGTAAGAAATTACTTGAAATTGTACTTTTGGGTGGCTGAACAGTCAGTGCATCTGACTAAGGATCATGATGTCTCGGGTTTGAATCCTGGCCAAGTTCAGATCATGACTGTATGGGGCTTAGTTGCATATACCCTGTCAGTTTCACCCCTTCATTATCTTGATATGACTGAAGTAATTTTGAAAGAGACATGAAACACCAGATCATCTTGATTGTATACATGTTAACCATTAAAGCATCAATCACAACAGACGACAATTTGAAATGTTTTAATTATCATTTTTCAAAGGTAATAAAAGACATTTTAGGTGAATTCTGCCTTGCAGACAATTCACAGGAAATGTCTACCAGTCTAAATACACATGTATTTACTTTGAAAAATAACAAAATATTTGATTGTCCTCTGCTTCATTTGCCTCACATGGCACTTTAAGAGTTAAAAGATTTTGCTGAGAAGTGTGCAGGGCCCAGTTGTTCAAAACTAACGACATCGTTAGTTAACGATTCGTTAAAATTTACATTGAGTGATACGCAAATATGCTGAAATTTTTTGCTGAAAAAATGTGAGTAGCTTTTAAGCACTCACATTTTTTCAGCAAAAAATATCAGAATATTGTACATTGAATCCCCTAAAACAATTAACGAAATGACCCTTAACGAGCTCGTTAAGCTAACGACGCTTTGAACAACTGGGCCCTGGTGCACTCCTGACTTTGGATCATGAGTTCCCAGGTTTGAATCCTGCTAGAAATGAGATTCAGCTTTGGTGCTTCACTGCACAGGTTGTCATTTGACACTGTCATCCTTTCATTATTTTGATACAACTTAAATACTGTTGAAAGGGACATAAAAAACACTAACTCCTCATTGTCATCGTCATAACATTTTGCTGACATTATTTACAGGTACAATGAAGGCATGTTAGATATTACGGCTTCGTCAGTAGAAATGGTAGGAAAACCAAAGGAAATCTTCAAAGATCTCAACAAAGGACACACTTCAACTAGGTATATGTTTGACTATGGTAAAAGTCCTAAATTTTTGTACGTTCCACTTAGTGTTTTAAGAAGCAACTACATAAAAGGCAAAATTTAAGCCAAAACGGTATCAATTAAAGTTTTAAAAATTTTAGACATTTACTGTAATTTATAGCTCTTGCTTAGGCGCTTTTTCCAACCAAACAGTTGATATTTTTCTTATTCTTTCACAAAAATGTATGTTGTGGGTACTCAGAAGCTGAGGTGCTTCTAATGAGTACAACATATGTGATTGTGGAGAAATAAGAAAAATATTTACCTGATACCCTCTCTTATCAAAGCCTATACTAATTAAATCTGCTGTATGATGTACATGTAGCAGAACCCAGAAGTGAGTAAGATCTTCAAGTCTCTTAACTTGTAAATGGAAGGCCGGCCTCGGTGGCTCATTTGGATGCGCCGTCCGACTGGAGACCAGGAGGTCGAGGGTTCAACCCCCGCCGAGGTCGGCAACATTCTTTCGTGGAGATTGATCATGAAATATTTTCTACGGTCATTCTCTCCTTTCCGCTGATTCAAGAAGGGCAGTTGTCAGTTTCTGGCAAAAGAATGTGCACAATACTGGTTAACCGCTTAGAGGACTAAGCCTGCCCAGTAAACGTGCGGTTAGGTAAACTGACCGCGCTCGACATGACCCCATTGGGTTGACTGGGCCGTAAAACCTCAACACAAACAATTGTAAATGGAAGGTCATAGGTTTGATAACCATTTTGGGATATGCCCTGGAATGAGAATTAAGTTGTCAGTGCTTTACGATAAACAATGATCTAAGTGTGCCGGACAATCCATGAAATTGAAGCCGCATAGAAGCACATGAACAAAAACATTTATATGCTCTTATCAGGAGCTATAGGCATTTACAAAAACATTTGATTAAAGTGGTCATCTCACAAACTGCCAAATAAGTATATACTGTTGACCAGTCTAAGTATTTATCCAGGTTGGTGGAATTGAACATAGACAGAGGAATGAGTTGGGAGATGGCAGTTACCAGAGCAGATAACCATCTTGAGAAAAATGATGGGTTCTATGTGTCTAAGAGAGAAATATTTGGAAAGAAGTTGTATATTCTGGCCACACAGAAGGAGAACTCCACACATCTGTTTAAAATTGCAAGGTAAACTTTCAAATGAGCCTCTGCCTATAAGCCTTCATGGCTTGGATGCGGGTCTGATTGGTGATCAGGTCGCAGGTTCCATCCCAACTGGGTCCAGCAACAGTCTTTCATGGAGATTGATCATGAAATATTTTCTACGGTCATTCTCTTCCACAGATTGAAGAAGGGCAGTTTCTGGCGAAAGAGTGTGCACAAGTACTGGTTAACCTCTTATACCTCTAAGCCTGTCCAGCAAAAGTGTGATTAGGTAAACTGACTAGCTCAACATGACCTTAATAGTGTTGACTGGGTCGTAACTCCAAACCACACAAACACCTCTGCCTATAGAAAATGACCCTATGATATGTGACCAATGTAGAGTAAGATCAGCAGGCCTCAGTGGTTCAATCAGACTGTAATAGTGTTGACTTGATAGTCAAACTCCAACACAACCAACCAAGAGTCTAGTCAGCCTGCCCATCTATCCATTCTGATCAGTCAACACTGGTTGCTAACATAATGCATAGGCTTTAAGTGTTGTATTATCATTGTAAGGTCATTTTCTATTTTGAAGATGGTGAAAGTTTCATGTCTGTTTGGATGATGCTGTTTTCATATTGTAAAGTTTATATATGAGTAAATATTTTATTAATTCCAGCTGAGGGGTGGGTCTTAGCATAGCTGCAGATGAAGTGCCTTTTTCACCTGAAAAATACTGATATTTTTTATTTCTCTATGAAATGTGGGACTCACTAGAAGTGCCTCATTGAGGCACTTCTAATAATACAGCATATTGATCTACAATAGGCTCCATTTATTTCAGCATTAAAATAGTAAGTCCAGTTCGCATTTTTGGTAATTTGGGTTGTTTCAGTACTTTGATTACTGTACCAACTTGTAAGGTCATTTCAGTACACATGTCCTTTGAGCACTGTAAAGGATTGGTTCCAGGCTTATATGTAGACATACTGAAAGTGTTTTGCACAGCTGGGTCCCAGTGCAACAGCCTCTTTCTGACGACAGCTGATTGCTGCAGCAAGGAAAAAGTTTTCAGTCCAGTTTTTTGGCAAATTTTTCAACTTTTTGAACATTTCAAGCCCAATTTTGAGATTATCTTGGTGCCTCCATAATCATGCCACCTAGAAAGAGGGCTAGGAAGGGTCAGGCTAGGGGCCAAGCAAAACAAAATCAGCAACAAACAGCAGCAAATGAGCCATGCCCTCAACCGGGGGCAACAGGAACACCAGAAATAGTAAGGTTATGTGGTGATGGCGGGGTTCAACAGTCAGGTAACCAAGTGTCATACTCACCTGAGATTAATGCTACAGGGTCCAGTATGTTAAATACTTGGACTAGTGCTTTGGGGGTTCAGGGGACCCCTCTAGCACAAACAATTGCACAAAACACTCAGTCTGACTTTCAGATGCCGGATGTACGTTGTGCTGATGATGATATTGCGATGCATGTTCCGCAAGATATTTGTATTAAGATATGGAAAAATGAATATATAAATTTGGCTTCTCTGTTAAAGAAAAATCAAAAAAGGCGTGGGGAGGAATCTGGTAATTTATTTATAAATGAACATGGCCAAATTCAAACATGCCCTAAAGTATTAAAAGAAATAACCAATATCAGGGAGTGGACAGATGCTTTTTTAATATTCATGACTATATATTTGAAAAAGTATCAGGATAAAGTTTTTGAATTAATTCAGTACCTGAGCACCATCAGAGAGGCTGAAAGCAGGTGTCAAAATTTAGCATGGCGAGAATATGATGCTGAATTTAGGACAAGGCAAGCTTTAAAACAGGAGCCGTGGAATAAAGTTTATTCAGATTTGTGGCTTAAATTAATGACAAACACAAACAAGCTAGAAACAACTACCTTTCAATCTAAGCCTAGCTTTGCTGGCCACTCAAATCAGTCTCGTCTTGCACTTGGCGTATGTTTTGATTATAACAAAGGCAAATGCTATTTCAAAAATTGTAGATTTTCTCATGTTTGTTTGGCATGTAAGGGGGACCATTCTGAAAACCAATGTCCCAGACACAGTCAAAATTTACAACAGAATGCATTCACTGCAAATAAGAACACTGAAATAGATCACACTCAAAGGTCCTCCTTTCGTGGTCCATTCAAACGGAAATAAATTTGAGCTCGGCTCCACTCCTGTAGATTTATCTGCCTTTGAGAAGGAATTGCAAGAATATCCAGACAGACAAACAGCGGAAGAGTTGAAAAATGGGTTTAAAAATGGCTTTCACATTAACTTTGAAGGTCCTCGAAAATTGGTCATATCAAAAAATTTACCTTCAGCAAATAAAGCCCCTGATATTGTCAGGCAAAAAATCACGAAAGAATTGGAAGCAGGAAGAGTTGCTGGCCCTTTTCAAACTGTACCTTTCACTGATTTTAGGGTTTCTCCTCTGGGTTTGGTACCCAAAAAACAGCCAGGTGAATATCGTTTAATACACCATCTATCATATCCAGAGGGGGATTCAATCAATGACTATATTGACCCTGAATTTTGCAGTGTCCAATATACTAGATTTGATCAAGCTGTTAAAATGATTCAGAAATTTGGAAAAGGTGCTCTGCTAGGCAAGGCTGATATAAAAAATGCATTTCGCCTAATGATTATCTCCCCAGATGATTTTCCCCTGTTAGGTTTTATGTTTGATGGTCAATACTTCTTTGACCGTTGCTTACCTTTTGGACTTTCATATTCATGTGCATTATGGGAGAAATTTGCCCATTTCTTACATTATGCTGTAAGAGAATCATGCACAGTGGGTGAACTTGAACATTACTTGGATGATTTTTTGTTTGGGGGTGAAGCTGGCACAACTGACTGTCAAGAAATTATGACTTCCTTTTTCAAGACTTGTGGAAAAATGGGCGTGCCTGTTGCAGATGAAAAGACAGAAGGGCCTCAAACAATCATCATTTTCTTGGGATTTGAACTTGATTCAATTCTTATGGAGGTACGAATTCCAAAGGACAAAATTATGAAACTACAAAGTCTTATTGAAGAAATATTACATAAGTCCAGTATTACACTGGAGGTTATGCAGTCTCTTCTTGGCTCACTGAATTTCATGTGCCGGGCTATCGTTCCTGGTCGTCCTTTTTGCCGCCGGCTGATAAATGCTACAAGGGGTATTACAAAGCCTTATCATCATATTCGGATTTCCAAGGCAATGAGGTTAGATTTGCAAACATGGCTGACATTTTTCAAATCGATTAATGGTGTCTCTGTCTTTCATGACAGGTTTTGGCTGTCAAATGCTGACTTATGTTTGTTTACGGACAGTTCAGCAAGTTATGGTAAAGGCTTTGGAGCTTATTTTCAGGGAAAATGGACATATGGTCTGTGGCCTGCTGAATGGTTTCACCGCGGTATTACTGATGACATTACAGTACTTGAATTGTTCCCCATTTTTGTTGCTCTTGAAATCTGGGGTCAGCATCTCAGCAACAAAAAGATTCTATTCAAATGTGACAATCAGGCAGTTGTTCATATCTTGAATTCGCAAACGTCAAAGGCAGAGTATGTCATGGTCTTGGTCAGAATCATTACATTAAAATGTTTGCAGCTGAATGTTGTTCTCAAAGCGGAACATTTATCAACTTCTCGGAATGCCGTGACGGACAGTTTATCTCGATTGCAGATGAATCGCTTTCGACAGTTGGCCCCAGAAGCCGAACCAGAGCCAGAGCCTGTTCCAGACCATCTTTGGAGCGTCTTCAATCAGGAGCCCACCAGCTTGTGACTGCAAGTTTGTCAGTTAATACCCGTCATGCATATGCTACTGCATTGGCAAACTTTTCAACTTTTAGATCTAATTATGCTCTCCCTTTGCAGTGGCCAGTACCTGAAACTCATATTCATGCTTATATTACTTATCTTTTCCACAATGGTTATGCCCCATCAACAGCTGCCATGCACATATCTGCTATTAGCTTTCAACATAAAATTAACCATAATTTTGATAACACTTCCACTTTTGCCATTTCAAAAATGCTTGAAGGCTACAAGCGTCTTAGAGCCAATCCTGATAACCGTATGCCAATTATGTATAATACTCTGGTTGCTATTTGTAAAATTTTGGGGAATATCTGCATTTCTGAGTATGAAACACTTTTATTTAGAGCAGCTTACCGTTTGGCATTTTTTTGGTTTGTTCCGTGTTAGTGAGTTGGTATTTACATCGTCACAGCAACCTGATCAACCATTGCAAGTATCTGATGTATTATGTACCACCAAAGCTGGGCAAAATATTTTACGAATCCGCCAGCGTAAGGCCAAATGCAATCAAACAGGAAAACCATATATAATTGACATTCCAGCTATTGAATCTACAGAATGTCCATTATTGGCCATGGAAGCGTTTCTCAAAATTAGACCTCACAAATCAGTATATCTTTTTTGTCATATTAATGGGCAACCTCTTACAAGATATCAATTTGGGGCAGTTTTAAATAAAGCTATAACTGCTCTGAATCTACCAACAACACATTTCAGAACGCATTCCTTCCGTATTGGGGCCGCTTCGTGGTTAGCCAGCAAAGGCGTATCGTATGAGACTATCAAGAAAATGGGCAGATGGCAGTCCAATTCATTTCTCAAGTACATAAGACTATAAAGCGGACTTGCTCATTGCTCCTTAGCCCTACTGATAATTTGTATCGTAAATTTTGATTTCCAGATGTATGGTTGGTAGGGGACTCCTACATAAATAGATTAGCAGCCCGAGCCAGAACCAGGCAGCTTGAAAGTACGGTTGGCGCTTCCAAAGTTCAGAAAGTCAAGTGGATGGGTCAGGGCGGCATGAAATGGCAACAGCTTCTACCAAAGATTCAGTATGCTGCTCTCCATAATGCTGCTCCAAAGGCAATAGTGGTTCATGTTGGTTCCAATGACTTAGCTTATCAGAAAGGGGTGGTCTTGATCCATAATATGAAGGATGACTTAAGTAATCTAGTTCAAACATTCACTAGCAGTGCCATTTTCGTTTCTGCTATGTTGCCTCGTATTGTATGGTCAGGAACACAGGTTCCAGACAAAATGGAATCCAAACGAAAATTCATTAATAGAGTGATTCGTCGCTTTATAAAATACAATGGTAGGGGGGTCTTTATTGATCATCCAGAAATTACATCTGACACACCGGGCTTATATAAACCAGATGGCGTACATCTATCTGATATTGGTTCTGATATTTTAATGTTAGACATTCAGGAGGCTCTGCAGGATCAGTTGTGAACACCAGTTTTGTTTGCGGTGGAATTTTGGGGCAAACCAAATTATTGGTTTGTGTGGCGGAAAATTCCGAAGGGATGTGATTCGGACTGAAATCTTGTTATATATTTGGGAGCTGCTTTCTCATCCAACAGTTTGCTGGTAGATGTGTATGTACCATTTACTCAGCGGTGGTGTATATGATTTAGCGGGCATTCTGTGTACATACCGGAATGCTTTGCGGAGTTTTGTTTTGGCGGGTATCATGTGTCTGTACCGTGATACTTTGCGGTGTGCTGTTTAATAGAACAGCATGTGTATGTACCATGTTGTTTAGCAAGCATCATGTGTATACACCGTGTTGCTTTGCGGTGGTTTCTATGTAGAAACCAGTGGGATAAAAAGATGAGAAAGCATCTCCTTATTGATTGCATCTCTTCGAATTTCCAACCACTGATCTGCAACCTTTACGCCACAAATTATTTTATGTGTATGTTAAACACTGTGAATAGTTATTACTTTGTTAAAACACTCAGGAAGAGTTGATAAAGGTTATTTCAACATATTCTTTGTTCTTATTTTAACCGTCTTGAAATAATACAGCATATTGATCTACAATAGGCTCCATTTATTTCAGCATTAAAATAGTAAGTCCAGTTCGCATTTTTGGTAATTTGGGTTGTTTCAGTACTTTGATTACTGTAATAACTTGTAAGGTCATTTCAGTACACATGTCCTTTGAGCACTGTAAAGGATTGGTTCCAGGCTTATATGTAGACATACTGAAAGTGTTTTGCACAGCTGGGTCCCAGTGCAACAGCCTCTTTCTGACGACAGCTGATTGCTGCAGCAAGGAAAAAGTTTTCCCGCCCTCCCTCCCAATTTTTATTCTTAATTCACTAATAACCATTTAGTATTGCAGCTAAAGAACAGTAGCTCTATGTATTATTTCAGATGGTTAAAATAAATAATTATGTCAATGTTTGTCATTATTTTGTGGTAGGATACTGCCGCCCAGTTTCTTTTATAATTTCAGAAAGAACAGTCATCCATGTCCTTTCATTCTCCTGCCTGGTGGATTAAGTAATGGTGTTATATTTTGGTGAAAGACAGTTATGCTGCTTTAATGTTCTACAGTGTATCATCAGATACATGAGTGTTAAGTATAAATTGCAATATCAGAAAGACTAAGCTGTTTTTAAATCTGTGGATTATTTGGATAACTCATGGGCAGGAACATTCCAGTCTAGTATGCAATCTAGCTGTTGCTGATTGGGGGTGGCGGAAAATTCCGAAGGGATGTGATTCTGACTGAAATCTTGTTATATATTTGGGAGCTGCTTTCTCATCCAACAGTTTGCTGGTAGATGTGTATGTACCATTTACTCAGCGGTGGTGTATATGATTTAGCGGGCATTCTGTGTACATACCGGAATGCTTTGCGGAGTTTTGTTTTGGCGGGTATCATGTGTCTGTACCGTGATACTTTGCGGTGTGCTGTTTAATAGAACAGCATGTGTATGTACCATGTTGTTTAGCAAGCATCATGTGTATACACCGTGTTGCTTTGCGGTGGTTTCTATGTAGAAACCAGTGGGATAAAAAGATGAGAAAGCATCTCCTTATTGATTGCATCTCTTCGAATTTCCAACCACTGATCTGCAACCTTTACGCCACAAATTATTTTATGTGTATGTTAAACACTGTGAATAGTTATTACTTTGTTAAAACACTCAGGAAGAGTTGATAAAGGTTATTTCAACATATTCTTTGTTCTTATTTTAACCGTCTTGAAATAAATACCCAGAACATTTATTTACATGGAGAAATATGAAAAAAATACATGGATGCCCCCTCTTATCTGGAGCTATGGGGTGGTATCCAGATAAATATTTTTCTTATTTCTGCATAACACACCACTTGTTTCTGCACACATGTACATGTGTGGGTGGTAGTCTGGTGTTAAAGTCCTGGGCCCAGATGTTCAAAACTAAAAATGTCTGTATTTAACATATCGTTAAAATTTTGATCATTAAATATGGCATGTACACTTATATTTTTGCTGAAAAAATGTGAGTAGCTTTTGCATTTGCAAAAGAAATGCAAAAGCTACTCTCATTTTTTCAGCAAAAATACCTGCAAATTAGATATTGTACTTACTAGAATAGTTAAAGTTTTGACCACAAACAAGTTTTGAGCAACTAGGCCCTGCTGTATTGGCAGCTGGTGGGGGAAGTAGACATGTTAACAGTACTTCATTCTGCTTTTTCTCTCAGTCTCCCCCATTTCTCTGTTTCCCCACCTGGACTAGCTCTTCTACATCCTTTCTCCCAATTTCTGTCAGCATGTTCACATAACTTTTGGAGATTAATCATGAAATATATAGCAAAATTATGCATACAAAGTACTGGTTAACTCCTTAGAGGACTAAACCTGCCCAAGAAAAGTGTGTAGGTAAGTTGACTTGCTCAATATGACATAAATAGACTGGGCCATTAAACTCCAAATCAGTATTTCTCCTTTTCTCTGGGAGATGACACAAAATGACTACAAGGGTGACATGTCTTGAACAAGAACTTAACCAATGAACGCATGCACATGCACTCATCCAAATTGTATTAAAATATAATTTTCAATAAAAATAGTCTTCCATAGCCATAGATAAAGTGCTTTTTTGCAACTAGAATGCATTTATTGTTTCTTATTTCTCCTTGAAAACATAAGTTGCGGGCACCTGTTAGAAGTGCCCCTCCACAACATAGGTTTTCAAGTAAAATTAATAAAAATGTTAAACTGGATGCCCTCTTATCTAGGGCTATGATCTTCTCAAGAAACTTTAATGCATTTTAGTTATAAAACCTCAAAAAGGGTATTTGGCAAAACAATGCAGAATGCAGCATCTGATCAGGGTCTACACTGTTTGCATTTAATACATGAATTTCTGTAAAATATATCAATAATAAAAACTAAGTGGACACTCTACTTTTGGAAATAGTCTGGTTCAGAGAGTTGTGAGAGAAGGTCAACTTGACATAAATGGGTTAATTAATCATGTGATTGATTTTTCCAGACCTAACACTGGTTTATCAACTCTAGATGAGGAGAAAACTGATTTACTTCATAGGTATACACCAGTAGACAGAGACACTGCAGGTAGGTTATGATGGAACAATACTAAACTACAGCATACTTCACATAAGCTCTTTTGTCAACCAAATATTTGGTTGACAAAAGAGCTTAAGTGAAGTATGCTGTAGTTTAGTATTGTTCCTTATTTCTCAGTGAAAACATGCTTTTGATACTCATTAGAAGCACTTTATTGAGGCACTTCTGATGAGCACCCACAACATGTTTTAGTAAGAAATAAGAAAATATTTTCCTGATGCCCCTCCTTAGCTGCAGATATTGCTACAGGTTCGGTTACTTTTTTTTTTTTTTTTTTTTCTCATTTGAAAGGCTGGGATCTGCGTATCTCTTTTCTGTTCAACATTGTTTTATATACATAGGCCTGTAGCTTAAGCTCAGTGTTGGATTGTCATAACAATTATACAGTAACTTTCTGTTATTAGCCGGTGCATTTGTTCCCAAAGTCAATGATCAGTCTTAGGTCCAACTAAGGTGCTTTTTTCAACCAAGTTTCTCTTCACAAAAACATAGGCATTTCTAATGAGTACAACACAACTTACATTTTTGTGGAGAAATAAGAAAAATATTTTCCCTTTTATATCTTATTTGGAGCTATGATCAGTTTCTCTTCAATTATAAGAAGCCAACTGATCTGGATCTGAGCTATCTAGCATTCAGGGCCCAGTTGTTCAAAGCATTGTTAGCTTAACAAACTCGGTGGTGGTCAAAATGTTAACTGTTCTGGATCTGCACTATTTATCATATATCAGCAATCTGGTTCAAGCCATCTGATTGGTTGACAGTTAGAAATGAATGTGGCATGTTAATTTATTCAGCATGACAGTGGTTGATAGGAGATGCACTTTCTGACAACTTTGTAATACTTAAGGACTAAGCATGCAGAGTAAAAATTTCAGCAGACAACATTTTGAAGTATTTTTCCAATTCGCACTACAGGTTAATGTATAGTTCCAGATGAGAGGGGATATCCACTTAATATTTTTCTTTTTTCGCCACAAACATGTATGTTGTGGACACCTTGCTGAAGCACTTCTAATGAGTACCACAACATATGTGTTTGTTGAGAAATATGTGGATACCCCCTCTTATCTGGAGCTGTGACTGTTTAGAACTTGTATGGTTTAGATTCTATTCTGTTTCAGAAAAAGCCTGGAAAGAATTGTATGAAGAGACGAAGAATAATTGCATTCATTTTTCACATTGCAAAAACAAAGGCTTCTGTAAAGGTAAACTTTCAAAGTCCTAGATTAACTATTAGTTTGTTCTTTTTTGGGAAGGTATAGTGTTTTCAAGTCTGTATGTCCATCCATTACAGATTGGTTTCTGCTTTTTGCAAAATAATTTATCAGAAGGCAGTCATTAGTCATTATCTTGTGAAGGGCTGTGGGGATGGGGGTGGGTGGGGAGGGGGGCTTATGGGGCTTGTCTGCTTATTGACACTTGTTTTAAATGTACACAGAGGAATACCATTTCAGTTATTGTCTTAGTGTTGTTGTTTTTTTGTTTTTGTTTTTTTTTTCAGGTACTATATTGTAACTCATTTGGGCCGCAACAAGCGAAAAAGTCTCTTCAAACATGCACAGATTCAGATCATCCTGTGCATGCACAAAGTCTTGTCTGGGCCTATGTTCTCCATTGATACAGTCTGTAGTATCCAGTGATTGTAAGAGGACAGCAAAGACCCTGATCAGACCACGGATGCGCAGGCTGATCTGGACCTTAGCTGTCAGCATATGCCCAAAGACACATTTGCGCATGGTCCATTTATTTTGTGAAGTGATGTACCTAGGGGTGCCCCTTCCCCACCCCCCTCCAAAAAAAAAAAAAATGAATATAAAATTGCACACGACAATGTGCCACATTCTGACCGATGCTTGCCTTGTTCACTTATCTGAAATTCACACAATCCAGGTGAAAACTAGATTACTCATCTTGGCATGCTTGGTCCTCCATTTGATATGCAGAAATGGTCCATATGCCATATGAAATCAGAAAGAGCCCTAATGCAGTTTGTGGACAATGCAGGCCCTGATCAGCTGGTGCATTTGGAATGCACAGGCTGAGCTGAGCCTTCGTTGCTCATGGACATTGTAGTATATGTCAAGAAACAATGAATGTCCAGTGTCCAGATCAGACTGCACGGATACACTCAGTCATCTAAAAATAGAATATAGTTTATCTGGACCTTTGCTGTTCGCAAAGGGCGTAAGGGCCTTTTTCCCATGTTGCACATCATTTGCAAACAGCAAAGGCCCAGATCAGCCTGGTAGTTTGATTAGAGCATTCTCTGCATAACTCCAAATAAGGCATTTTTTTTTTTTTTCAACCAAAAAATACTACTGATATTTTTTCTGATTTTTTTCACGAAAAAAAACATACATTGTGGGTACTCATTAGAATAGCATTAGAAGTGTTGTAGCTACTCATTACAAGAAAAATGTTATGTTGAGTAACCCCAACAAAATTAATGTTTTCATGGAAAAATAAGACAAATACTATTTGGAGCTGTGTTTCTGTTGATACATTCTTCAGTAGCTATAGATTCTCGGATTCAGCAATAGGCTGTCAAATCTGAGTCTTCTCTGATGTTTTAGTGGCTTTTCTTTGTATCGATATTTGCCACTAACATCAGAGTAACTCCTATTACCTGTCTAAAATGAGGAATTTCACAAAAAATAGAAGTATGGAAGTTAATGTGTAATGTAGATAGCCACTAAGGATTATCAAACTAATACTTTATGACTAAAAAATGATAATACTTGAATTTCGTAATGAATTATTGACATTTTGGGGTAACAAACTGGCTTTTACTGTGTACAGTCTAGGCAATGAGGGTAGACTTTGACAGGTATAGTGAAAACGCTGCTTATGCAAGTTTCCAATGAAACAAATTATTTAATTTTATTGGAAAATGGTTTCTTTTATTTTATTATAAAATTTGATGTTCCTTGCTGGATGATATTCAGAATTTTCCTTTGAAAGTGCCCAGCGAAGACTGGCTGGGGAAATTCTGCATTTTCAATAGCTAAGTTGCTCTGATGGTATATGTATGTGGTAAATTTCAAAATAAAGAAAAGCCATTTAAACATCAGAGAAGACGTAGACTACAATCTGCCATGGAGATTGATCATGAAATGTTTTCTCTTCCCTCTGCTGATTCAAGAAGGACAGTTGTCAGTTTCTGGCAAAAGAATGTACAAAAGTACTGGTTAACCACTTATAGGACTATGCCTGCCCTAGAAAAGTTGTAAACTGACCAACTCGACATGACCTTAGTAGTGTTGACTGGGCCATTAAACTCAAATCCAGCATATCTCGTAGAAGTAGTGTTAGGAGAAGCCACTCTGCGTAAATGAATTAGTAAGGATTTGGTGTGTTCTTTTTGACAGTGGGTTGTCGATGTTACCGCCTCCACCTGATCTGTGGAAGTATTGTGTCTATGATGAATGTACTAGAAACAACATTGAACAGAAGTGCTGGCAAACTTAACCTCAGGTAACAATTTCAGCTGCTGCCCATAGCTCCAGACATGGCATTTTTTTCAACCAAAAAGTACAGTAATATTCCACTATAAAGACAACTTAAAATTAAGATCACTAAGGGCAGCTTTTGCTGATCTCAAATGCGTTATCATAATTCTATAGAGGTGTTCTAATGAGTACCCACAACATACATTTATGTTTTCATGGAGAAAAGAGAAAAATATTTACAGGATCCAGAGGAATTGTTTAGGAGGAGTATATGGTGATAATTCTAGGATAATTTTTCTTATTTCTCCATAAAAACATATGTTGTGGGTACTCATTATAAGCGCCTCGCCGAGGCACTTCTAATGTGTACCACAACATATGTTTTTATGGAGAACTGGAGAAAATTATCCCAGTTATCACCAAATGCTTCTTCTTAACAAGTCCTCTGGGATACATCCCTTTTCTGGAACTATGGCAGCCACATACCTTTTCACACTGTTTGATTAGAGTCATGGCTAAGCATTCTATCTGAGATTGGTAGACAGACAGTTAGAATGTTAGATACTGGTCTTAAGTTGTATGCTGTACCATCTTGACCCACATGACCTTCAGGTCAAGGTCATGGACTACACAGTCTTGTGACTGCTCTTATTCAGCTGTCGTGATATGACTGAAAGACTGTTGGAAGCGACTTGAAGCCCAAATAAAACAAACAAACCAGCTCTTATTCATGCTTCTGATTATGACAGTTTGCTCTAGTTCTGTGGATTCAGATTGCACAGATATTGGAGCCAGTGGGAGAAATCCCTCTCTGAACTTGAATCATGTCTACATCTTTGGAACATGATTGTTACCTGCCATTGAATGTGATCCTCTTAACTAGGATACTGTCATTATGAGGAGACCATTTGCATGAAATCTCAGTCTTGTTTCTGAAAAAAAAACAAGAGAAGTATTTTAAAATGCCATCTGCTGAAACTGTTACCCAGAGTGCTAAGGGTTCATGGTCTGTTGAGATCTGACTCCTTTCTCAACCCTTGTCTTGATTTAATCCTTAGCATGCTGGGTAGAAATTTTAGCAGATTACTGTTTGAAATAGTTTTCTTATTAATTCCCAGAAAACAGAATTTGAAGTTTCATGCAAATTGTCTCCTCTTCTGGGGGAAAAAGAAGAAAAATACTAACCAATTTGTCCCTGCTGAATTTGCCCTGAGAATGGTAAAGGTTAAAGACAATAGGGCCTGCCTTTACTCAGCTGATTTACATAGACACTTAACCCATTTGTCGGGAAACCCAGTCAAAAGTAATTGGTAAACAGTGCAGACCCAGATCAGATGCAGCAGGATGTTTGTATTAAATACTTTCTGTAAAACATGGTAGTAATAAAAACTAACGAGACACCCTGCTATTGGAAATAGATCTGCCCAAAGAGTTGTGGCAGGAGAGTCCACTCGACTATAACTGATAAAATTAATAATACAGACTTAACCAGGAAGTTATGAAGTTTCTAGGATTACAATTCTAACTTTCAGGAATTACTTGGATAAATATTGTTTAGTTTCTTGCACTTTGCATGCTGGGTAAAAATTTTAGCAGACAACATTTTGAAGTATTCTTATTTTTCCTTGAAAATAGGATCTGACTCTGCATGTAAAGGAAAAATAAGAAAAATATTTCAAAATGTCGTCTGCTGAAATTTATCCAAAGCATGGTAAGCATTTGTAAATGAATGTTGAGTCTATGGCGCAGTTTCTTATATAGATTTCAGTACCAGCACTTACAATGAAATTCACACGAGAAATGCAATTGTTTTTGTTTCAGCAAATCCGAGTCAAACATAAGAGTGGTTCGAGTTCAGCTGAATGATGGTGAGCGTGTTGTTGGAATACGTTACCCAGCAATCCTTATACAGGAAGTTGAAAAAGCTATGAAAGAACAGCAGATGATGGAAAAGGCTCAACAGTCTCTTCTTGCTCAAGCAGTGAGTAACACTTACTATGCTATTGGCAAATTCAGCAGATTACAAACTGATGATATTTTTCTTGTTTTTCCTAATAAAAATTGGATCTGACACTTTGTAGAAATTTTCTCCTCTGGAGACAATTTCCATGAAATGTCAAATCCTATTTTCTAGAAAGAAAAAAAAAAATAAAAAGTAAGAAAAATATTTCAAAATGTTGTCTGCTGAAATTTTTACCCAGCATGCAAAGTGTTATTCTTCATCTTAACTATTCAAGAAAATACAGGGCTCATTAAATGATACCCATGAAATGTCAGGTCCTATTTCCCAGAAAACAAATGGTATATACTAAAATGTATGCAGACATTTAAACTTAGCCACTAGAAAACAGAGCTTGGAATTTTATGCAAAATGTCTTTTAAGGGGTGCAGTTTGCAAGCAACATTTATCCTGTTTTCTCTGAACAAAAATAGAAAAACGAGTATTTCAGCACGACATAAATTTTACCCAGCATACAGACCACATTAAGGGTTAACCCATTCTAGCAGGGGAAACCCCCAAAAGGGTAACTGGCAAACAGTGCAGACCCAGATCAGACAATGCAGAATGATGAGGGTCTAAACTGTTCACATTAAGTACAGTAATTTCCATAAAGCATGGTAGTAATAAAAACTAACCAGACACCCTGTTATAGGAAATAAACCAATCCAAGGAGTTGTGGTAGAAAAGTCCACTCGACGTAAATGGGTTAATGAAAGTTACAGTATTCAAACTAATTACTACACATACTCATATAGGCACACAGTCAAGCAATGTCTTAGTCTTCAAATTACAGTCTTTGTATCTACTTCTTTACAAAAAGTATATGTTGTTGGCATTTATTTGAATTGCCTCCACACCTAGCGAATTCAATGAGTACCAACAACATATGCTTTTATAGATAAAGTCTTAAAAAAAAAAAAACGCTTAAGTATCAGTGAATGCGCCCCTCATTAACTTCAGCTGATCTTTCTTTAAAGTATGCCCTTATTAGGTGAATAGTTTACTACAAGTTTTTCCAGTAGTTTTGAAAAAAAAAAAAAAAACTATTAAAGCATACAGTGTGGTAATTAGATCAAGTATGGTAGTTTTTAGATATAAGGTGGATTTCATGGTGTTCTTATTCCATCATAAGCTTTCTTGCTAGAATCACTATGCTGCCGAGACTATTCTGCTTACATGTTCCTAATATGGTAGTGTTAACCCTTGTCCTACTGAACCCGGATATACTCTGCCTTTGCAAACAGTGTAGATCCAGATCAGTTGGCTTCTGAAGAAGCCAACTGATCTGGATCTGCACTGTTTGCCATTAAGTATGTGAATCTATATCAACAAACTTGATCAAGTACCGGTAATCTGATTGGTTGGAAATGGGTGTGGCTTCTTAATTTATTGAGCAGGACAAGCATTAAAAATGAGATAAACGATAAGACTGTTCTATAATATTGTTGGGATTGTGCTGTTTTCAACAGTTTTTCCGCGGGCCCCCGTAGCCTAGTGGATAAGAGAGTTGACTCTTAATCCATTAGGTTTCTCACCGCTGTGGTTCGAGCCTCGCTCGGGTCATATGTGGGAAAGCCAAGTTCTGCTTACGGATGGTCAGGTACTCTGGTTTTCGCCCACCTTCGATGAACGATCGGCTCGATATAAGTGAAATATTCTTGAAAGGGCCGTAAAACCCAAATCAAAAAAAAAAAACAAAAAAAAAAAACAGTTTTTCCCTTAAAATTGTTTTCAACAACCAATTTTAAGGCAGTTATTACATTTGGGCAGGGCCATGCAAAAACTTGTCTTCAGGCATATGTGGACAGTCTGGTCAGGGCCTTCACTGTCTGTTAACAGAATCATTAGATACTACAGAATGTAGAGCAAAGACCCGGGTGATACTTTGCACTTGACCAGAACGATCTGAATATGGGCATGTTCGAAGGTACTTTATCGCTTGACACAGCCCCTTTGTTTCTGGATGGGACAGGCAACTGAATATGTACTTACTTTTATATAGCTGCCAGACTAACACATGAATGATATTAGGATTGCCCTTAGAAACAGAATACAATAACACTCTTCATGCTGAGTAAAAATTTCAGCAGATGATGTATTGAAATATTTTTCTTATTTTTTCCCAGAAAACTGGTTTTGATTTTTCAAAATTCTGTTTCTTGAAAAAATAAGAAAATTCTGTCTGTTCGTTGCTTGCTGAATTAGCCCAGAGAGTGGTAAAATTGAAAGAACGAAGATGTTTTATGAATACAGACAAAATATGCAAACGTGAATTTCAGCTCTAGGAATATTAATAACTGACCAATTTTAATCGGTAGACCCCAAAAAGGATAACTGGCAAACAGTGCAGACCCAGGTCAAACGCTGCAGAATGCAGGATCTGATCAGGTGCTCCAATGTTTGCAAATAGTTCAGCCGTTTTTCTGTAGGAATATCTAAATCACATAGCAGGACATACCTAAACTTGAAATTTAACTTCCAATTTATAGTATGGGGGAAGTTTATTCAGTCTAAAATAGGTTAGTAACTTTGTACAAATTATTTTTTCTATCTTAATCCATTTGTACTTTTTTTTTTCTTTTTTTGTAGCAGTTGCAGCTTTCACAGTCTGCCATGTTGAACAGTTCCTTGGCAACAAATCATATGATGACTCTTAGCCAGTTATCACAGGGCACCAATCTTATGCCTCCAAATATGTCAGTTTCACCTGCACTTGTACCAGGACAGCAGACTAGTCAGCCTTCTTCAGGATCTTCGCCAGTTGACCATGACCTTTCTGCAGACGACAAATCTGCAGACAACAAATCTACATCTGCTGCAGACAGTGAAGCAGAGACAGTTTCTACAGCAGTTACTGAGGAAGTTACGCCAGTGAATCCCAAAACTCAGGCTAAGGCTTTGAGACCACCAGTCACAATAAAGAATTTCTTTAAACCAACCAATCAGGATGCTGTATCATTGCCTGGTACTTCTAAATTGACCAACAGAAGTGATAATGAAAATATATCTAAAGTGAACAATAGTGAATCATCCAAAACGTCTGTTGAGAATTCAGAAACTAAAGGAAAGATTATTACTAGGAGAAGAGACAGTGATAATTCTAGAACAATGAAGAAGGAGATGAGTTATTCCGAGTTTTTAGAACTACAAAATGATACAGAGAAAATAGATGAGTGTTCAGATGATACAGCAAATGAAAGTGCTATTGATACTAGTGCTTGTAAGACTGTCAAAGAAACAAAAACTAAGTCTGATCTTGTTGTTTTGGATGAAAATAGTAATGACAGTTCATCCGGCTCTAGTCAGTTAACCAAGTCATCCAGTAAACAAACTTCATCAAAGAAGAGAAAGCTTGAAAACAAAAGTTCAGATCAGCCAGCCAAAAAAGCAAAACAAGTAACATTGAAATCAACATTTGCTAAAATGGAGTCTAAGTCAGTGACTTGCCCAATTTGTAGCAAAGTTTTTGAGAAAGGAATTTCAAATGAAGCTCTAAACCAGCACATAGACAACTGTATTATAGAATAATAATATGGATAAGCCACATTGTCTAGCTAATAGATACCATATTTATCTTAATCTTTGGCATGCTGAATAGATTAAGATTCCCTGCCTACTTCTAATTGCCAGCCAATCAAATTACACAATCCAGGTTGTTGATACAATTTCATATACTTAATAACAAACAGTGCAGATCCAGGTCAGTTGGCTTCTGAAGAAGCCAACTGATCTGGGTCTACACTGTTTGCAAAGGCAGGGCATGTCTGGGTTCAGCAGGACCAGGGTTAAATAATTTGGACACCTTTACTCATTACCATGTTTATGGTGAAATTAAACCAACTCCCTTTTACTATCTATTGTGTCTAAATTCTGCTGGATGAGTGCCAAACAGTGTAGACCCAGTTCAGATGCCACAGACTGCATTGTCTGATCTCTGTCTACAGTTTGCTCAGGCCTATCTGTCCAAATACTTATATTTACAGTAATTCAAAATTTTTGTCATGGTTTACTCCTAAGAGTTGCTTTGACCAGTTCTGATGGAGGAAGTAGAAAAGTAATAATACATCTTTTAACGTGCCTAGCAAAGATGCCAGTCAGCCTGCGCATTCATGCAGAATCTTAACTGTCCCACTGAAAATGCTTTGGAACCTTGCATAGCTACAGATAAGAGGGGATATCCACATAATATTTTTCTTATTTCTCCACAAAAACATATGTTGTGGGTACTCACCTCACCGAGGCGCTTCTAATGAGTACCCACAACATATGTTTTCGCGGAGAAATAAGGAAGATATCAGCATTTTTCGGATGAAAAAAAACGCCTTATCTGTTGCTATGATCTTGGCTGTCCACAGCTTGTGCTGATACACAGGCAGGATCTGGTGTTTGCTGGGCACATACATAGCTCCAGAAAAGGCGTTGGGGTTTTTTTTTTGTTTTGTTTTTTTCAACTGAAAATTACTGTTTTACTGAAAATTAAAATTTTGTGGTTACTGCTTCAGGAAGCAGGAAAGACATAGGGATTGCTTTCCATTGGTGTGTTCGCATTGCTGTCAACAATGTCAACCCTTGTCCTGCTGAGCCCGGATATACCCTGTGTTTGCAAACAGTGTAGGTCCAGATCAGTTGGCTTCTGAAGAAGCCAACTGATCTGGATCTGCACTGTTTGCCATACAGTATGTGAATTTATATCAACAATCTGGATCAAGTAATCTGATTGGCTGATAGAAGTGGGCGTGGCATCTTAATTTATTCAGCAGGACAAGGGTTAAGTCTCTGTTTCTCAAACAATTAGGCTTCTAGGCTAATGAAACCTCAGACACATACACTGGTCATAATGCACCCTGCCCACTGCCATTGACCATTACTGACCTTGACCTACGTTTCATGCTTGGCTGAGCAATGTTTAATCTGTGTTGTTTAGCTACATTTCTTGAACACCACCAGCAGCTGTGACATAGTCATTTGGCAAATGTCTTGTTCTTATTTCTTCTCAAAAACATGCGAGTGCTCACTAGAAGCACACAGAATTTCTTTTCATGGAGAAGTAAGAAAAATATTATATGGATACTGATTCTGGAGCTATGACTAAGTGCCTGGAAGAGATATGCTTGCACGTTTTTAAATGCAGTTAATATGCAAAAAATCTAAACATGCGGGGTAAAATTTCAGCAGATGACCGTTTGAAATAGTTTTCTAATTTTTTTTCCCAGAAAAAAGGTTTTGACATTTCATGCAAATTGTTTCCTGAGGAGACAATTTGCATGAAATGTCAAAGCCTATGTCCTGGGGAAAGGAATAAAAAATCAATCTGTCAGCTGTTGAATTTGTTCAGGGAGTGGCAGTGGTAATTCTACACCGTGGAACATTTGATTCACATACTGCACAAAAGCTTATAAACTCTGATGAAGTCACTTTCAATTATTAGCTTCACATTAACCCATTTACGTCAGGTGGACTCTTCTACCACAACTCTTTGAACAGGTCTGTAGCAGAGTGTCTGGTTAGTTTTTACTATAGACCCTGATCAGATGCCGCAGAA
The DNA here is from genome assembly GCA_964016985.1 of Anodontia alba. Taxonomy (NCBI): domain Eukaryota; kingdom Metazoa; phylum Mollusca; class Bivalvia; order Lucinida; family Lucinidae; genus Anodontia; species Anodontia alba. The sequence continues at coordinate 53,033,829 of OZ024836.1, read as the reverse complement.
TGCCCCCTTTGTGAGGTTTCCAGACTGAAATGGGTTAAGGTAGTCTGACAAGCTAAGATCATTCATCAAAGAATGTTAAGTAAGAACTAGAAATGTAAACTGTTTGATAACATCAAGTTTGACAATTGTTCCAGTTTTAGTTCTGATGTATGATTTTGATAGATGTGATGTACAAAACTGGAGACTGCATGGGTGTTTGCAATTGGTTTATGTAATTGTCTAGCAACTTTTTGAATATATTTTTCTCCGCATGCCCATTAAAAATTCTCTGAACAGCATTTTCTTGTTTCAAAATCAATCCTATCAATGCAAAACAACGCATGCTTATTTTGTAGAACATAAAAATATTCCATATATAACTGGATTCATAGAAAGAATTGTTCCAAGATTTATTGAAGAAGATTTTAGTACTTATTTTTTCAGTCCTCTTCAAATCTCCTCACAGATGGAATTTACTGTAGAGGTCTGACCTCTAACTTAAACTATGAAGTAAGTTGGTACATAGCTCCAGACAAGAAGTATCGGGAAAATATCTTTGTTATTTCTCCATGAATCCATTTGTTGTTGCTACTCATTAGAAATGCCTCAGTGAGGCACTTCTAATGAGTACAACAGTATATTTTTCATGGAGATAAAGAAAAGTATCAACACTTTCTGGTTGAGAAAAGCATCTTGTCTGGAGCTATGCTAGTAAGGGCTAACCAACAATGAAACAACTAATAGGAGTGACAAAACTGTCCTACAGAAAACTCCATGGCAGATCTTCAATTCAATTTTCCATCTACAATTTTCACAAGAAAGATAGAAACCTTGACTGTAATAGTCCTTGTAGAGCATTCTCTTGTTACCCATTCAGAGTTTCTGAACTAGTGTTGGGGTATTATGTTTTTCCCATCTATCCGTAATCACTTGGATTCCACCCTCTAACTTGACGTTTTTAATGGATTTTATCAGAGTTGACAAGCGCATTTATATTTGGGTTAGTGGTTGGGGATTGTTAATGGGCAAATCTACTAAATTTGGACAGTTACTGCCCTTGCTTACCAACACACACCACAAAAAAAAAAAAAAAAAAAAAAAAAAAAAATAGTGGTTTCCAGTTAATATCTTGAGAAAGAATTAACGGATTTGGATGAAATTTAATATTTTCATATATCAAATGATACTGACACTATCTTGCTTGGGATTATTACTTGGCATTTTTCATCAATTTTCAACAGTTTCTGTCCCTGCTTAGTTACAAAAAAATGTTCCACTTAATATCTGGCAAAAGAATTGATGGATTTGGATGAATTTTCATATATCAATTAGGGCTGTCATGTCAGAGTAGCCCTTGACTTTTCAAATAAAACAAACAGAACTCAAACAAATATGAGCAATTAAATTCAACGAATGAAAAAAATGTACACTTAAAGGCCTCAGTTCATCCATGATGTTGCAAGCTATGGATCTTTAGAATGTAAAGTCACAAACTGAAAAAATGGGTACATTGTATTTCGAGGTAGCACTGAGCATCCCAGGAAAAGTGGGCTAACTGCATAGACATCTGATGGTGTAGAAGGGGTTTGGGTTGTAAAAGAACTTTCCTTCGCATTGACTTCCGTTTTCGAAGTGGCAGATGGATGATGCAAGTTGATGTGCAATAATACATGTAGATTCAGTGTTCCACCACAGTATTTGACTGACTGATCACATAGCCTACAGATTGCAACATTTTCAACAGGCTTCTTTGCCCATGGGTCATATTTAGGACAACTCTGGTTTTGGGTACTCATTAGATGCACTTCTAACGAAGACGGTTACCCACAACATACATACATATTTTTTGTGGAGAAAAAAGATAAATATTCAGCTGGATACCAGTAAAGACTGATTTTAAGTGTTTTTTACATACGCAGCTGCGAAATACGAATAAAAGAAAATCATTTTAGATTATTTTGTTATAAATTTGCCTCCTTGACTATGATTATGTCCCGTCACCTCTCTAGTGAGGGGATGACATATTAATTTTGATGTAGATCCCATTTGGGTTGGCATCGACATGGCAGTTTCTTGTCTGTACAGTATTGCTTGAACCAGGAGAGAGATTCTTTTCAAACTTGCGTGGCTATATTATTGTGACATACTCAAGAGCTGATTCTTGGTGACCTTGACCTTACTTTGTAGTTTAGTTTAAGGCTCCATATTCAGCAAAAATAGACATTTTATTATCCAAGAAAGGTTTAATAAACTGATATATGGTATTAATACAATCATAAAATGTAGCACCGGACAGCCTCTAAAACTTAGTTTGTCTCTCATTCTTGAAATGAAATGATTTTTATCATACCTCTGAATTAATGTCGCCAACATTTATTCAGAGATACAATAAAAACATTCATTATTGATCCACTTCAAAAACGAAAGACTAACTAAAGTTTTACAGGCTGTCAGATGCCACTTTTTATGATTGTATGAATACTATATATCAATTTATTAAACCTTTCTTGGATAAAAAAAATGTCTATTTTTGAGGAACGGTGAGCCTTTACTGATACTGTCATTTGACATCTTACACCTAGGGTATGTAATAAAATGTGATCCCACTTCAAATAACTAAACCAGCTTGGGCATCTGTGCAATCTACTAATGGTCTTGGCTGCTGGACAACTTACTGTACAAGACCCCTACTGTAATTACCCTAAATATTTTGACTCCTAACAATTTACCTTACTTAACCTAAAATTTGCCAAGCAGGTCTATATGGCTGTATGATGGGCCAGGTTTTCTGGCTGTACTGGGGTAAAATGCTAATCACAGTTGCATTAGCAGACATTTTTATTTTTTTTTTCATTATCCAGAGAAAATAACACTTGGCATTCATATTAATCATCTGGCAGATGAGTAACATGAAATGCCAAGTCTTTATTTTCCTCTGAAAATCAATAAAAAAAAATCATAATATCATCTGCTACTGTTTTACTTCATACCACTTTAGTGGTAAGGAAACAAAGGTACTGGCACCATGTTATATCTTCCTTTAGCAAATGACAAAGTTGTCACCCATTCCTGTAAACTAATATAATAAACCAGACTATAGGTAAGGAAACCGAGCTGTGATGATAACATTGGATTGTTTTTTTAAATTGACTTGTCTTGGCAAATTGATTCCAATGAGTATGCTTAACCCTTGTCCTGCTGAACCTGGATAAACACTGCCTTTGCAAACAGTTCAAGTCCAGATCAGTTGGCTTCTAGCCAACTGATCTGGATCTGCAATGTTTGCCATTAAGTGTTCAAATTTGTATCAACACCCTGAATCAAGTAATCTTTTTGGCTGAAAATTAGAAGTGCATGTTGTAGCATAATTATTCAGCAGGACAAGGGTTAAGAGGACTGAATACACTTGGTAGATTTCGCCCATCTCTGCCAAGGGAGACAACTTTTGCGACCCCGTTTGCTTTGCTGCATGCCAACATGACCCTTCTGAAAAGGGATTTACTCTAAAAGGAAAGATTTGCGCCCCTTGGGATAAATTCAGCGGACACCAAATTGATTATGATGTTTCTCTTATTTTTCCCAGAAAATAGGTTTTGACATTTCATACAAGTTGTCTCCATTCGCATGAAGCGTCATAACCTATTACTTGGGAAAAATAAGAAAAATATTGCAAAATGTCTGCTGCAAATTTTGCCCATTATGCTAAGCGTTAAATGATGATAAAAAAAAATGACAACATGATTCTAATAATTAGGAATGAGATAAAGGTTCTGAAATTGGGATCCTTTGTAAATACATAACAAATAAAATAAAAAAAAACAAAAGGAAATAGCATAACTGTTTTCACATACAATGAACAAGTCAAAAATCCCAAAGGATCAGAAAAACTTATTAGAGATGTAGGAGACGTTTGGGGTTTAATGCCACTGACAAAGATGAATCTGAAATATGCACATCTGCCACACTGAATTTGGTATGATTACTTATATTTTTCATCACTTAGGGTGAAATATTGTTGAAAAATACAGCTAAATGCAAAAATAAACTAGAGCAAGTCGATGGCCCGCGCCAGCGCCTTCGCATATCTCCGTGCACATCAAAATTCCAAATGCGTTCCTCCAGTCCTCATCCATAGGACTATTACCTGTGACAGTTTCAAGATTCTAGTTCAAAAAGCCTAAGAGGAGTTGTGTGACAATAAAAAAAGGACTGAAAATCCTACTTTTTGACCCCTAGTGACCCCCAGACATGCCCCCGGGGCAAATTTTTTGCACCACTGTATTCTACTCTTTATTACTTTCGATTTGATACGCAACATGACTATGTAGAAAATGGATTTTGGACCCTTCAAAGCCCCACTCCCCTGGCCCTGCACCATGGGGTTAAATCAAAATTTCGAATGTGTTCCTCCAGTCTTCATCCACAGGGCTGCTGCATGTGAAGAAAGAAAGATTCTAGCTTAAATGGTCTAGGAGCAATGGTGTGCTTTTTCTTTGAAAAGCGCGGGGACAAAAAGTCAAAAGTTACTGAACTCTGAAAAGAAGGAAAAAGGAATGACCCTTGAGAGCCATGAACAATGCAGATAGCAGACACGTCGAATTTTCAGGACCATACTGTCTAGTTTAGGCCAGTTAGGCCTCATCTGTGACCTTTTTAATTTCCAAAGCCCGGAATTGGCTCAATGATCACAAAGGACAAGAACATATAAACTATACTATAGTGAAGTACTGGGAGACGTTTTACGGCCGCCACATGGCATTAACATCAACCAGCTGTAGTGAAGTACGAGTCTCGATGAATCAGTGGTAAGTTTCATTATTTTAGACCATATAATTCACTACGGAAAATAGGGCCCATATGCGAGCAACAAAGACACTGGTCAGCGGGTAGATCCGCGGTCTGATAGGTCTTCAATGCTCATTTAACAATAAATGAACACTAGCATATTATCGATAGACAGAAGGCACTGATCAGACTGTACGGATGGTCCTGACCATTGTTCGCGCTCAATGGGAAACATCTGGATAGATGGAAAACTGCTGATGGTAATGGTAATTTGTTCTTAGTTCTTAATCTTCATACCGACTTTCCCGTTTGTTTTCTTTTGATATATTGCAGCTGATATCCGTCCCCACTCCACCCCACGCCTCCCGCGCCCAATTAGACTCGTTGACAGACATCCGCTGCAAGATCTGACATTTACAAGGGCTCATTCTTACCTCAAACAATCAGAGATTGGAATGCCCTTCCAGATTCAGTCATTATCTGTTGAAGTTGCAGAGGATAGTGTGACTAGGTTTACCTCTGGTGGGAGTTAGGAACTAACTTCCCATATCAAAGGTCCTGGTGAATGAATGTCATACGTATCACCAGTAAAAATTCTGATTCTGATAAATTTATAGGCAGCGAGTGATCAGTTGATTGTAAATACAATCAAGAGAACAAGTTTTGTAGACGTGTACATTATTCGAACGGTCCATGTTATTTAAAATTAGGAAATATCTGTTCATAGTCATTGTTCTGTGCATAAGTTTAAATAGTTGAATGTTATATAATTTGAGCCGCGAAGTGAATAGTAAAAATCTAAAAGGTTGCCTTCAGAAAAAAGAACACAAAAGAAAGAAACCCGGAGAATCGGTTTTATTACATTTCTTCGTACAAATACTGTATGCGTCCTCGAACACCGGTTCAAGCAGTATTCGATTTTCAAGGTAACCAGAATGGGCTCAACGATCACAAAGGAAATACAATCCGCACTATGGTGAAGTATGGGGAGATGTTTCATTACGAAAACACGCCTGTTCAAATATATAGAAGATTTCACCTCCAAAAACTAAAAAAAAAAAAAAAAAAAAAAATTAGATAAAAACCCTGATTTTTTTCATATTTCTGCTCAAAACATAGATTGTGGTACTCGTTAGAACTCGGAGAGGCGGTTCTAACGAGTACCCACAATCTATGTTTTCGAGCTAAACTAAGAAAAATAATGTATACCCCTGTAAACCCCAGTTTTATTGTATAAAAGTGGGGTTAAAGGGGGTCAACATTATATAGACATGTTTTCGTGATGATGGCCACACGGCATTAAATACTAGATACTGTGGTGAAGTAAAATAAAAAAAAAAACCTGAAAGGTTGTCTTTGGAAACAGAACACACAAAAGAACGGAAACTCGGTTCTGTTAAGTCTCTTCATATCCAGCAATGAAGCTTATGTTCATGTCATTAAAATTGAGTGTCAACGAAACAGATTCAGATTAGCCTGTGCATCCACGCATATATGTCTGCAAAATTGGTGCATGGTGACCTTTGGTTGACTCACTGCCTAAGAACATGAAACCCACATTTCGTAAGATTTGGAGAAATTGTCAAGTTAAGGAGTATCTTAAGATGATATAGTAGCCATGGTCCCTTGTCACTGATTTTATCGAGAGGCGGAGCTTCCAATTTGTTGCAGGAATTTCTGAAGCTAGAGGAGAGTACACATACCTACTATGCTTTCGACATCTTTCAGAAAGTCGTTTTTTGCTTGACGCTTTACACAGAAGAAGTAGATTTGCAAATTTTTGTCATGATTTAATGCAAAACCATTTGTCGTAACTACCTATGTATAATTTTTTTTTATTCTAGTCATTGAGTTTTAAAAAATCAAATATTTTCACTTTTTCCCATAGTAAAAATGAAGCCAAATCATACAGAAATCTATAGGGTGGGTAACTTGGAGCCAAATTTTCAACAAGTTCCACTTGTTCAATTTTTCTGAAATTTTCACAATATTGTTGTAAAACATCAATAATTCAAATTCAGCAAAGAACAGTAAAAAATATTTTCTTAGACAAAAATTTAAAAAAATCACTTTACTATAGAAACCGCATAGGTCAGACCAACTTTTGGTCGTAACTTTAATTTTTGTGTAAATATTTGAGAATAAATCACAGAAACATAAAAGACAAATGGTTTCTGATAAGATAACGGTGAATAAGAACAAAATATTTTCATTTAAAATAAAACGCCAGGCAAAAAAACGTCTTTCCAAGAGATGTCGAAAGAACGGTAGGGGTAGGTGCTTACTTTATCTAATTAACGTACATCTGCAATATATATATACTCGACAAAATAATTTAAGGGTCACTTAGTGCAATTTTCCCTATTTGCAAAACCACATAAGATATTAAAATAGTGTTGATTGTTTCTGAAAGCGGATGTTTCTGAAAGTGGAACCCGAAAAGGAGTGTTTCCAACAACAAATTTTGAAACGAAAATTTTCATTTTAAAATTCGTAAAAAGAACTTTTTACCCAAAAATTAAAAATTGACATTTGAACATGATAGGTAATGTCTTGACTTCAAACTGTGAATAAATCATAGAGAAGATTTTAATTTCAATCAAGAAACTTACATTTTCCTACAGGTACCCTCAATAGATTAGTCATGGTCTATGGGGAATCACCGAGGCAATTTTAGCCTCTTAAAGGGTTGACCTTTTTCTTGCCATATCCGTGTATCTTTTGCCTCTAAGAAAGTGGAATTTGCAAGATTGTGTTTGGGGTAAATTATTGTTTAGACTAAAAATAGAAAATTTCAGATATTCTGAAGAAAAAAAAAAAAACATTTTGGGGTAAGATGTCATTTTTTAGAAATTCCCATTTTTCTCAGAATCTTCTAGGCTGACAATGTTCGCGCCGTTGACATTTTGGTAGCCGAACATATTGCTAACATGTTGAGCTTATTAAAATGGACTTGCAAATAGCAGTTTTGCCCACAGAATAATTTTAACAACTGACGGGTCGCATTTGAATGTTAATCAAAGGGAAAATGAAACTGGTGACCATTAAATTATATGCTGACGTTTTCCTGTTGGTATTATTTTTCGTGGCTATTGGCATTCGAAAATTGCAACTCTGAAAATCCGGTGTCATAATGTATGAAAATTGATATCGGGTATCATTTTTCATCGAGGTATTATTTTTCGTCCTATCATAGCCCTGATGGCATCGATAATTCTGGGTTGCACCATTACATTATGGCGTTAGAATAGTAGTAATACTGATTCGCACTTTTACCTTGTTATTTTGGCATACAGACACTTCTTCGAATAAGAGTTGTCTTGCAAAACTTGAACTCTGGAAATCTGGACGATGCGCTGAGTAGTTCTATAGGCAAGACATACATTGATTTGTTTTCTTCTGTTTTTGTACTAAAGAAAACATAAGACCAACGTACCTTTTTGTACATTTTGTCAAGGTTCTAGAATACTTCGTATTCAAAACTACTCTTATTTTGAAGACTTATCTATATGCAGTGAAAAAATACGGTGAAAAAAAGGTGAATAAAAAGGTTCAAGAATGTCCGGTAATGAGACGTGCTGAATTCTGATGCCAAACTTGTTAAAAGTAAACCTATTTACTTTCGTTTTACTCGAATCTGCACATTTAGACACAGATTTTGCATAGCTGATCAACCCCTTCTGCAGTGGTTCCGTTTAATAATCTGGACCACGAATCAGCTATGTCGTTCCCATGAGTTTGCAATGTCGTTTCCACGAGTTATATCCTGTTCCCACGTCATGACTAACTCGTTCCCACCCAAGAGTTAGCTATGTCATTCCCAAGACTGAGTATTACCAATTAAATTTTGTGTGATTTCGGATAGTTTGGGGGAGCTCGGACCCATCAATTGATGGGTCCGAGGGGGGAGGGAGCAAAAACAAACCTTTCATCAACATCATCAGTCAAAGTTACTTGTCAAAGTTACTTTGATGATGTTAATGTAAGGTTTAGTATACACATTCTCATTTATCTTGTAACAGACTTTTGAGAATGCGTACTGTATAACTAACATAACGAAGTATAGCAAATTTCCTTATCAAACTATATATTGCATTTACCTCGAAGACACGCATGCAGGCACACAACGTTGAAATAACGTCGATCTTGTTTTAACGTTGTGTGCCCGCTGGGACATTTTCTCATGTCGCGGCTCAAATAATATTTGCCTTCAGATGTTCGTCTAAGCGTAATACGTGTTACAATTTTATAACCCTAGCTTGACCCATTTATGCCGAATGGACTGGTCCATTCCAAAGTACAGGGAGGTCTGATTAATTTTCCTAAATATTACCATCTTTTATAGAACTTCCTGTACTTAAAGCAAAGTGTAGACCCTGATCAGACGCCGTGTTCTGCACTGTTACTATATCCATTTTATAGGACGCTAGGCTTAAATGGGTAAAACGCTGAGAAACATGGTCGAACGCAAAAGCAAATGGAACATGAAACCTAAATTAGTGAAGTTTTTGAACAATGAAAAACTTGATACCTGATACGTCTATATATTGAAAAAAAACAAAACAAAAAAAAAAAACAAAAAAAAAACGAGTTTTTACGTTTTTACCTGTGCCCTTATATACTTAACGGAGCTAAACACACACATACACGCGTGCGCGCGCGCACAGAGAGAGAGAGAGAGAGAGAGAGAGAGAGAGAGAGAGAGAGAGGCTTCAATTAAAAGAAATAACACTCCGTTTTGTTGAAAGTAATGTACATAGCCTGTGATACTGAGCATTAGTTGAGCTGCATCATGGAAAACATACGTTATAACATAAGCGATCAGCAAAAGTTCATTTCGCCAGAACCTACGTTGTTCGATCGCGTAAGCGGTAGGCAAGGGGAAACTTCAGCCAAAGAACTTGACATGTGGCCTTGCTAAAGGGCCAGGCATGCGCACAGAAAGATTGTTTCGACGAACAGCCCGAAGAGCCTTTTTCTCGTGACGTGGCTCAATTCTTTGCCGAATTAAGAACTTGATGCCATCCATGTAAGGCTAAACAGGTACTAGCTAAACAATCATTCCTTAACTTCTTAGCCATACCGTGTCGACATAAAAACCATTGTATTTTCTCCCTGTTACACTTAAAGTAAGCTCAGAGTGCTAAGGAACCAAACTCCAGAGTGAGTGGGGATTACCTTGCTTTCATCATCCTACTCAGCAGCGTCAGGTTTGACTGAGCAAATTACTTTTCTGCCAGGTTAAGCAGTGGCTACCCTTGTAAGGTCACCCAACCAGGGCTGCGTTCAGCAAACTGAGATCTTCATGGTCACTCGCAAACAAAAGCAAACTTTCCGTTCAGTTGTGAGTTATCCGCGGAGTATAGCGAGTATCCCCAAACTATTCTCAAGCTGTCCTTTGGCACAACCAAGATGGCGACCTTTGCTTTTGTGTAAACATTGCTGACTCAGAGATTGCTTACATGAGTATTCCATCTCAAATCCTTAGAAATTGTCACACCAAGGTATTTAATAGTATCCACATTTTCGAAGACTGTTCCTTCTAAGGAGTGAACTACATTGATCATTTTGATCCGCTTCCTAGTAAGCTGCATCATGTTACACTCCACAGGCTGAAATCTCATACCCCATTTCCTGGCTTATTTGTCCAGTTGATCAATATCCTTTCAATGCTATCAATCTGACGATAGCAGACACATTCTTCAGCGAACAGACGAACATCGGATTCTATTCCAACCATGATGCCATTTATATACAAGGAAAGCAACAGGGGACCGAGAACAGTGCTCTGCGGCACACCAGATAAAACAAGTGCCCATTGGGAATTTGCACCATTGACTACAAACCTTTGTTGCATATTGCACAGAAATGAATCAATCCATAAAGTTTTTCCACTAAATGCCATATCCATGGAGTTTGCATTTCAGAAGTTCGTGAGGAGGAGTGTTAAAGACTATCTCGATGTCCAATATGAACGTATCTATTTGACCTCCTGCATTCAAAAAATTTTAGTCCAATCATTACTGGACTCAGCTGAGTTTCACAGCTACGGTTCTCCCTGAAAGCATATTGCCTGTCTGATAGACGTTGTGTTCATCAAGATGAGCCATTATATTTGTACATACTATGTGTTCAAGCAAGGAACACATGTCAAGGACACTGGACGATATTTACTTGGTAAAGCTCTATCCCCTTTCTTATAAAGTAGTTTCATAAGACATAACCTATCGTCATGCCCCCACGATGTTAAGGAAATGGCATACAATGGGTTGGTGTGATCAGTCCTGGAGTATGCTAGCCCTGATTGGGAGCCCACATGGAATAGTTGTCCAGAAAGAATTGGAAAAGGTTCAGAATCGTGCAGCTAGGTTTGTGACTGGTAACTACAACTTTGAAACTGGAAGTATGACTATCATTCTTGAACAGTTAGGGTGGTAGTCCTTTCACAAGAGACGCAAAGGTAGTAAACTCATACTGCTATTCAAGTGTCTGAAAGTTAGAGCTGGTATAATTCGTGATGACCTGCAACCCCCAAATAGGCGCAGTAGGAATTGGCATCCATGCCATGGCATTTCAGCTTTTCAAGTGCCATATGCTAGAACTACCATTTACAAGTACAGTTTCTTTCCAGACGCCATTAGGGATTGGAATAAACTCCCTGCATCTATAATATCCTTTGCTGAAAGTTCTGAGGACGCTGTCGCTAGATTCACATCACTTGTGAGATCTGGAGACTAGTGTTCGCAATCATGACGTTGGCCCTAGTGAATGAATGTCCATTGATATGTCACCAGTAACTTATTCTGATTCTAAACTTTAGTACAAAAGAATCTCGTTGAGTGCTCGTCATTGTTGTATTTTTTTAATTTCATTATCGTATATATTATATTTTATTTTAAACGCTGGATTAATTTTGTTCCAGTCTATTCCAAATAATTATAGCTGACGTAGTCGTTATATAGAATAGAATAGAATAGAATAGAATTTATTGCTCAGCTATACCCTGTAAGGGCTAATGGCAAGTAAATACAAACATAAGCATGGCATACATACATAATAGCACAATAACATAATAATATTTCAAAAAAAAAAAAAAAAAAAAAAGAGAGAGAGAAAGGCATCAGTCCTCACCAGTCCTGAGTCATAAGAGTCATGTTAAGAAATATTACATGCATTTATAAATACACCTAAGGATCTCAAAACAGCCTCATCTGTACTTGTCATTAATTGGATAAACAGTTCTTTTTTAGAATTAAATCTAATAAGGTTGCTATTAAATATATATTGATACATATTATTGCGTAATGACATATATTTGACACAGTCACAAAATAAATGAATTTCATCTTCTATTACATTACATGTAGCAAACAATCTTTCTTCTATTTTTTTACCTGAGTATCTTCCACGCTCAATCTGAAGTTTATGTGAACTAATTCTAAATGCAGTTAAAGCCTTCCTTTGTTTTCTATCAGGTAAAACCTCTAAATATTTTTCTAGTTCAAATTTACGTTTAATCAATTTATATGTCCTTAATTTGTCCATACCAGTATCAGAAATCAGACACTTTTCCCAATATGAAATGAACCTTTCCTTTAATTTGTTTTTTATACATGTGAGTATAGCAGATGTGTTAAAAGTACATTGATTATCCCATAGATGTGAGAAGCCCAGGTCTGTTAAAACATTTTTTACAAAGCATAGCCACATACTCTTCACACCAGGGTTATTACATTGCTCCCAATATGCCTCTGATACCAGAGACTCACTAGTTGACTGAACTGTGTGTAACCAAAAATTAATACAACTTGTAATAACGGAAATTATCAATGGAAATTGACCGAGCTCACTGAGTACACCAAAGTTAGAAGCTTTAGAATGCACTCCTAAGACAAACTTAGAAAATCTTATGAATATTTTATCAAATTCGTTATAACATTTAAAAGACATGTCAAACATCGCATCAAGGGACTTGTTTTGATAACATGATTTATATCCTAGCCATATTTCACTGCCATATAATACATTCGGATAATAATTTTGACATTCGTGTCGATTCGACGAATACTTTCTAACGGACAATCTGATTGGTTCAGTTTGAACGTGAGGCGGAAAGTAGTATTTTGAGTTTTGACAACAGAGAGGATCCTGACAAAAAAATAAAAAAAATAATACAAATGAAAAGTAAGATTTTATATGCTCTTGCTGCGATTAAAGTTCCCTCGTGTCCTATGCACCGGACCTTAAGAAGCAAATTATTTCATAACAGATAAGGGATGAAAGGACCGAATTTGGTTCGGTAGAATGCACTTGCTTCGGAATGCAGTCGTGTTTGACCGTCATGCAATGAATTAGTTATCAGGATAGAGCATGATATTGCAGTAGTTAGTGTACTTGCCTCTAGTGCTAGAGGTCTGGGTGTGATCCTCACTGGGGATAAGAAATTTTCTGTTCCGAACTGGCCTGGTATGCCAATACTGGAACTTCTGAAAACAAGTCCCGTGTCCAATTACTAGTCAAACTACCGGAACACACTGGTAATTACCGGAACACACTCCAATTTTTTTTTTTTTTTTTTTATTGTTTTGGCTTATTAAATAGTGTTTTGGGAGAAATATGTGGCCCTTTTATATATCCTCTGTCTTATTTTATCATTTGTACCCTGTGAACATAATCTATTAACCTTAGCTCAAATGAGCATCAAATATTTATTATTATTATATGGTAGTTTGATCCGGTGAATTGTTCTCATGGTGAAGTTATAAAATAAACTCATCAGAATCGTCTCAATGAGGCGATCCAACGCGCATCCTACATCCCATATTTTGACCAGGAATATGAAACATTACTTCATGAGGAATGAAAGATGCCAATTTAGCATACGTCGTCGTTAATGTATTGTGAGTCTATAAGCGGACAGTGAAGACCTTGATCAGACTCATCAACATAGTCTGATCTGGACCTTTGCTGGCAACATATATGTTTGATGACACGTTTTCGCAAGGCATGACAAATCATGTGTCAGCTGGGATATGTTTGATGACACGTTTTCGCATGGCATGACAAATCTAGCTGCTTCTTCAAATTATTCTTTAAAAAGTTGATCTTTGAAAATACATTGGGTTTTTATATACTTTATGTTGTTTTGAGAGAGAGAGTTTTATTACATTGAATTGATGAATGATGAAATAAAACTGTGTAATTAATAAACATGTCTTGCTATATTTTAATACCAAAAAAGATAAGCCGGTACAATCTGGTTCGACATGACCTTAGCTGTTGACTGGGCCGTGAAACATACAAACAACATAAAACTACAACAGGAAATCTGGAAAGAGTCGCTACCCTTCCTACACTGACATAGCACTCTGGGTAAAACAAAAGTTCAGCTAACATTTTGAAATATTTTCTCCACTAACGGTTTGACATTTTATGTTTATCATTTCCAATGTGTACAATTTGTTGGAAATGTCAAATGTCAAAACCTTTGTGATGGAAGAATATGCAAGATGTCTTCATTCTGTCATTAAGCTAAATTAGATCAGCATTTGACAATCGTAAACCAAACTTCTGTAATAATTACTTGTGAGTATTCAGGCCTAGCGGACCGGAACACATTTTTGTAAAACGCTTGAATGATGTTAATTTATTGTAAACTATTGTAAAGATTTGATAACAACATGCTACATACAAACAAACACTAATTAAGTTATCAAAACAAATTTTAATAATATAAAATAAAAATTTAAAGTGTGTTCCGGTAATTACCAGTGTGTTCCGGTAATTACCAGTGTGTTCCGGTATTTCTATGTACCCGTCAAATCACAAAAGAAAAGCTATACATCCGGTACTATTACCTAATGAAGTTTTAAGTTTTTTCTATAATCTATGAACAATAGCAAATGCTTTGTGCAGTGTAACATCGAATTGTTCAAAGTTCTTTTTTTCCAAGGACGGTAATTGACTGGAACCATCTTGAGAAAGGTGTTGTGTGTGCTGAGAGTGGATGGCTTCAGGAGGGCTGTTTCTCATTGGGACTAACCTTCATTCCCAGCTCTCTCCCTGTCACGTATATGTTGAAAGGGCCTGCGACATCCAGATCCAGATCTTCGATAAATAATCAATTTCTTTGCTACACAGGTCTTTCATATACAGAAATAAATATATATGGCTAACTGAAGCTATAAGAGAAACGTTAAAACATTGAATTTAACAATTTTTATAGCTTTATTATTTTTCTAAAAATAGAACAGGTAGAAAATTGGATAATAACGACAATGTTCATAATGTATCGACAAGTTAATACTCGTACTAGTATTACTTGTCGGTACATTTCTGTAGATTATGGACATTGTCGTTTTTATCCAGTTTTAAATTTACACCTTACCAGCTTACCTAGAGCTATAAAAAAACAAACAAACCTTTTGTCTGCACATAACACTAAATGTGTTCTGGAAATCGCCTTGAGCAGTCTGCTCATTATCACAACGCCACTTGATCTGCGTGTCAAAAAATAAATAACTGCCCATTTGATTGAAGTCATATCATAATCAGATTTTTTATTAACATGCAGGCACAAGGGCAACATCCACATCAGTGGGCCCCTTCCAGATAGCTGGCTTGCTGCACGCATGGCAGATCTCACACCAGATCTCCAGGTACGTCTGTCATGAGGGTTGATAGCTGAGAGCTTCCACTCTCTGCAATCCCTCTCTGTCAGCTGCTTCCATGTCAGTTTGGGCTTCCCAGGCCCACGTTTTCCATGTCAAAGGCTGTCTTGACTGCACCATTGGAGCGTTCCACATGTCCATACCATCATAGTCTTCTCTCCTTCAGAATGAGGTCCAGATCCTCACTGCCAAGTCGCACAAGTAGCTCATTGGACCTAGTGGTGACAATGTCTTGCGGCCTGACATTGCAGATCTGTCTGATCATTGCCCTGTCGTTTCGCTGCAGACGCTGGAGGTTCGGCTTTGTCAATGGCCGTGTCTCGCTGGCATGGAGCATTGCACTCTGCACACGGCTGTTCACACGGCCACATGTTTTGAAAGAGAGGTGGCGTGAAGAGAGAACTGGTAGCAGATCCTTGAACTTCTTCCAGGTGGTTTTCACACATGTTGTGGTTGAGAGTTCACAGCCACCTGTTGCTGAGAGCATGTCTCCTTAACAGGGCCTGACAAATCGAAGTTTCGGCCACTTGCCCGGCATTCCACAGCTTCTTGAAAATGGCTCAGAATTACGATATTCCCTATATATTCTATACATTTTTGTGGGCAAGTGAAATAAAAAATCACTTGCCCAGCCAAAATTTGGACGTCCCGGGCAGCTGGGCAATGGATTTGTCAGGCCCTGACTCCTAGGTAGCAAAAGGAAGCTACCACCTAAAGCTTGTCAGGTCCGACCTGGACTTACTTCCGTGGTCTGCCATCCAAGGGTCGTGCGGTTCCCTGGCACCGTGTACATCTGTAGTCAGGGTCCTTTTTCAAGTGCTTGAGCCCACTGCATTTCTTGTGCACCCAGTGCGTGCAGCCATCGCAGAAGATGCTGTTGCTGCCCACTCCAGTGTGACAGACAGCGCATGGAAACTGGCCTGAACTCTGCAGGAGGTCCAGTCCTGTATCGCAGATCATGATCTTTGTCTTTCCTGCATTTACTCTCAGTCCTTTCTTCTCCATTGCTTCTTTCCAAGTTGGGAGCCTCCTGACACATTCCTCAAGTGATTCAGCGATGATAACAAGGTCATCGGCATAGAGGTCCTCCCAGGGAACCCCAGAGCCGAACTCTCGTGATAAGGCTTCAAGCACAATGATGAAGAGCAGTGGGCTGAGTACTGATCCTTGGTGAACACCAACCTTCACTTCAAACTCTTCACTGTACCCCTCACCAACACAGACACGGCTCCGCGCATTTGCATACATCCCCTGCACAAGTCACACAATCCACTCCTCCACACCAAGTTTTCTCAGTGCCCACAGATGACCTTCCAAGGTACTCGATCAAACGCCTTCTCCAGGTCTACGAAAGCCATGTAGAGTCTCTTATTGGCAGCTAGATACTTCTCTTGCAGCTGCCTGACAACAAAGATTGTGTCAGTGGTGCCTCTGTCTGGGACGAGGCCAAACTGGGAATTGTCGATTGACACCAACTGTCTGATGAGGCCATCCACAATCCTGTCCAGGATTTTCATAACCTTTCTGTCAGCTTGAGACCGCGGTAGTTGCCTCTTTCCAGTGCATCCCCTTCTCCCTGTCAGAGGGTACCTTGCCATCACGAATGATTGCAACTGCGAGATCACGGATCATGGAGGCGCCCATGTCACCGGCGGCTCGTATCATCTCCACCACTATGCCTGATAGACCCGGTGCTTTGTCAGCCTTCATCTCTGAGATAACCTTCTTAACCATATCAGTGGTGATTGGGATGGGCGGGCCTTCCACTGGTGGTTGATATGACAGGTGGTCTGGGTCCCAGTCAAACTCAACGTTGAGAAGCCTTTGGTAGTGCTCCAGCCAGGCCTACTGCTTTAAGTCTTCGTTCATTGACATCTCTCCTGCATTATTCTTCACAGGTTTGTCACCAACAGCATCAGTGTTCTCTCTACTAAACTGGTTAGCAAGGCGGTAGACTTCTGAAGACTTGGGGTCAATATTCTCGTAGACCTTCTTGTCGGCTTCTTGGCGAGCATGGTGCACTGCATGTCTGGCATTTTGTTTGGCTGCATTGTATGATCCCCTAGTGCCTTTACCAGCCTTCCAGGCCTTGAAAGGTGTCCGCTTGGCAACAATGACCTTTTCCACGTGTTCACTCCACCATCAGGTTTCATGACGCCAACAGTGTGGCCGAGTTGTGCCACATACCTCCTCAGTTGTCTTGAGCAGTCCAGTCTTGATGTTGTTCCAGATATCCTCAGTGGCCTCAACAGCTACACCTGCAGAAGTGAAAATATTAATACTGTATATTAGCGATCAGACCTGGGGTTGATTACTTTCAAATGTAATCGATTATGATTACTTTTGAATTTCATGATTACAGATTACAATTACAATTACTTTTGAAGTGAATGTAATCGATTACAATTTCTTTACAAAAGTAATCCTGATTACTTTATGATTACTTTCCCTGGGTAACCTTACTTCATGTTGGAGAATATATAACTGTGCATTATATAGAGGAATGAATATGAACGAAAAGAAATATGTAATAGGAAGTGATTTAAGTTTTGCAATATTCATTTCTTCAAGTAGCTGTCATACTAACTGTCAAACTAATAAATATTCCTATTCTTCAAAATAACTGATACTTATCTTTGTGAATATGCCTACATAGTATATTGTCACTTGAAACCATACTGACAGCAATAACAGATAAAACTCAAGGTTGGCAAAATGCCAGCAAATATGGGTATTTTCCATGCCAGTGGTATTTACCGGTGGTATTTACCGGCAAATACTGGAAAATACTGGCAAAAACTAATCGACTGAATTGTCCACCCTGGAATTTATACAATAACTTACACTCAACATTCATAGGGGTAATTTCAGTTATACTTGTCAATTGACTTAATAATTATACTTAAGTTTAACACAAGTATCGACTTATTTAGTAGCTTAAATTTACCAGCCAATACTGGAAACTACTGGCAAATATTAGTCAATTCCAATTGAATTGACCACCCTGGAATTTCTACAATTCATATACATTGTAACCTACAGTCAGCAATCATAAGGGTACGGTAAATGTCCTAAAATTTCGAACATCTAATATTTTTGCCCAAAATAATTTCTGGAAATGACCTAAAATCTCGAACAGTAGCAGTTTTGCAAAAGGGGGATTTCTAAAATTTCGAACACAGCTTGCTTCAAATAATTTTTTACCGGCAGATTCTAATTTCGGTAACTTTTTTTTTTTTTCCGTTACGGAACCGGAAACTAATGTAGCAGTGTTGAAAGCCACCGCAAAACGTATATGCACACAGCAGTGTCGTAACGAATTTTATGTACATAAATGGCACGGGAACCGTATTTTAATTTATACAAACCCAGGAGATACTGACTGAAAATCCACAAGAAAAAAAAAAAAAAAGACTTCCATCGCAATGCTAGCCATTTCCACGTGACAGTCACGTCCGCGTGATAAGGGTTAGATTATGCGCAGGCGAGCTAGAACTGTTGTTACCTTGTGGCAGACATGATAAATATTTTTAATACATGTGAAAATACAGAAAATGCAACAGTCACATTCCCTTGTCCCGCATGTAGAAACCGTGTGCTTGTAACGGTAACATCATTAGAAATCGTGGCGGAAACCTCTAAGATGGAAAACGCATGTATACTAATGTTCGTTAAATTATAGAGCATTTTTTTCGTCAGGAAACTGGCAGGTATTAAAACAGAACCTAAGTATTGACACAGATAGGCCTATGCAAACTGTAGACTTAGATCAGACGCCGCAGAGAAAGGGAATGAAACTAGTTAGGAGGAACAGGGAACAAGGAAATTCGGAAAACACTTTTAGGACAATAAGACGTGCGACCAGTGAAGACTTCGATCATCTTCCGATGCAAGAGCAGTCAGATTTTGCCGTTTGTGGTAACAAACAGGCATGTAAACTCCAGTTCTTGGAGAGTTTCCAAATAATTGGTTAAGTAAATCACCATTTCAGTGAAGGTTTTACATGCGTTCTGCAGCGTCTGATCTGGGTCTACACAGTTTGCTCAGGCCTGTCTGTCCGATTACGTAGAGTAAGTACGCGGAAATCCGGCCAAATCGAATCCCTTCAGAAATCATCCTAGATCCGCCCCTGATTCATAAAAAAAAAAAAAAAATGCTGGGTCCGACTCGTAAAATTCATCATCAAGGCACAGGCAGTTAGCTCCCTTTAAACAGTAAAACCTAAAAAGTGCATGAGGACCTTACTCCGCATTTACCAGGGTGTAAATAAATATAAGTACTGTAATTCTTTTACATTATGTATATATTGAGAACATCATAATTATTAAAATACCCAGAAACTGAACAGTCGCGAAGCAACATTTCCTGAGAACATTTCCCTTGCCCCGCATTAAGAAACCACATGATCGTAGCGGTACGTCACGTGAAATCGTGGCGGGAAACCTCTTCGGGAGGAAAACAAACTTATTTTATAGAGCCTTTTCTCGTCAGAAATGCATACAAAACTGGCACGTATTAAAAAATTAAAAGAACCTAAATATTGGAACAGATAAGCCTATACAAACAGTGTAGATCCAGATCAGATGCCGCAGTGAACAAGGGAATGAAATTTGGGGGAATAGGGGAATTAGCCTCTGGGCTTTTCAAGATCGTCCTCCGAGTATATTCATTTCTTAATTAAAGCCAGTATTGTTGTCTTCACAGGAATTCCTGTGTTTTTCACGGGTATTCGGTAGTATTCCGGTATTTCGGTAAGTCATTTGACCACTAAACCAGAATCCCAAAGTTGATCTGATCATTTCTGCAAAGCGTGACGCACATGCGATAGTAAGAAAGCGCTACACGCGAAATTGTAAATTAGCATGTGCGTCCACGCATTCTGATCTGGGTCGTTCCTGCTCGTCCACACACTGTGTCCTTCGATAATATCTGCCGCTAGTACTTAAGTTAAGCGTGCCAAAGGTTTCAATAAGCACGCCGAAAACGTTTTCGCCGTGGGGATTAACGTTAGCCTCCAGCAAAATATTTCCTGTCTGATCGCGTGATTGTCATGATATGCTCAGTGCATCCTATTTGAACAGGCAGAGATGATAGGTCCCAATAAGCCAAAATGAACCTAATCATTTTTACAAATGTGATCAGTCTGTGCACTTGCTGGAGACTGCGACTCACGTATTACAGTGTTTAATACCAATGACCTAATCAGCGAATTGAGTGGACACCATCCTGCACTAGACTGCGTCTCGCATTCTGATCTGACTTACACATATACACATAGGGACATTTTCGCCTGAACAGGGATCTAATGAAAGGATTAATATTGATGACAGATATATTCTTGCAATAAGTTTCGTTACCAAATTCTAATCGACAATACATTTTTTAACGAGAGAAATATTGCTAAAAACGATAATGGCAGTTCATAGGTTTGGCATACGTAGTTCAGTTTGGTGTAGAGCTAAACTCTTTGATCTTGATCAGGCTGCATTCAGATCTGGTTGTCCGCACTGTTCGTTTATGTATGAGTCCTTTCCAATAGAAAACCTTATGACATTTAAGACCAGCACAGACAAGATCCAACATGCGCATCCACGCAGTCTGTGTATCGGGGCAGTCTGATCTGGGTCTACGCATATCGCCAACAGAATGCATTATGTCAGCCTCAGATGTCAGCAAGCAGTGTGAATACTGCGCTTCAAAACGGCGGAAATTCTAATTAGTCTGCGCTTTTCACATTTAAACTCAGTACACCTCACCTTTGAGGAAAGGGACTTTTGTGTTTCTGTAGTGGCTCAAACAGTAACCTTTTGAAGTATTTTTTGGTCAGCTTGTGTATCTGAGTGCGGTAAAGTGAAGAGGGTTGTTACGTAAGAAGACAGTGGACTAAGCCAGCCTAGTTTAAGAAAGTGGCACATTCCCGGAGTGCCGAACAAACGTATCTGGCGATTAATTAGTGTACCAGATAATTAATTGTTTTGTTATGAGAAACATTATTCGACATGGAACTAATAGGATGGAATTGAAAACAAACATCAGTGTGGTATTTATTTATTTGTTCATACAATTTCACATTCAATTTACCAATCACTCATAGCAAATAAGAAAACACTTTCGTCGTGTAGGTCCTTTTTTGTCGTTTCGGGTGTCCGAAAGCGTCCGATAGCTAGGTCAATTTTGGCTGAAAGTGAATCTGTCCTAAAATTTCGAACAGTAAATTTTTTAGCAAACTATAATTTCTAAAATTTCGAACAGCAAGAACTGAAATTATTTAATTTTGTTCGAAATTTTAGGACATTTACCGTAATTTCAATTGTACTGGTCACTTGACTTAATATTTATACTTTAGTTTAACACTAGTATCAAAATATAAGTTTATTTATATTTATATAAAACAGGAAGTCGTTGATGACATTTTATCATTTCTGTCCATGCCCCTTGTTATCTTCTGCCCCCTTGAATAAACACTTTCTTGACACTTGTTGTTTTAACAATTTAGACTGTATGGTCTTGCTATTACATGTAGGTGTCAAAGGCCAGTTGCACAGGTGAATTTTTATCTGTAATTGTTTGCCTGTATTTTTATGCTATTGAGTTTAAGTCCAAATAATAAAGATGATTTTTTTTTTAATTCAAGATACTAAATGTATTTTTAAAATGATTTAAAAATTTTAGCCATTAATTCATTTTTGGCTGTTTCAACATGCTTTAACAGTGCTTGCATTAAGGGAAGTCTGGGAGTCAGAGACTCCCAAAAAGTGCCCTGGGACTTCCAAAAATCAATGCCAGGAAGTCTGGGACTTCCAAGTTTTAAAGGTATTTATAACAAAAATTTAGAATGAATTTATGTGTTATTTAGCTTAAGAACGGCGGTTTTACTCTATAAATGAGAGTTTAAGAATATTGAGGTTGAATTACTGAAATTGAGTGAAAAAATTTGATCACCAGGACTTCCAGATATTGGAGCTAGGAAGTCCTGGGACTTCCTGATTTTGACAGTTAGTGCAAGCACTGCTTTAATTGTGAAACAGTTTATTCTTTATGGTGATAACCTTATATAAAAATTAGCTAAAACATGTTTAATTCAATTATTTTGATTATACATTATTTTAAGTCATCTTTGTTAAGATTTCTGTAGTTATTTCAAGTTAAGAAAGTTCAGTTGACCAGTATTTGCCATTTTAAGAGTATTTTCCAGACTGGTAAATACCGTACCAGTAATTACCAAGTGGTAAATACCGGGGGAGGAATTTACCGCCCAACTTTGATAAAACTTAATGCGTACAGACATGCTCTGTCCAGTGTTTGAAATTAAAGAAGGGAAGCATTACAGTGAAGCACTATTTGAATAAACGTTATTTAATCATCACTAAAATCATCAATAGTACTGACTCCTAAAATTCACAGACACAAAAAAATGGCTCTTCATATTCCACTGACGCTTATTTATTTATTTTCTTCCAAATAATTGAACAAATTTCAAGTATGTCAAGCTTACAGGAATGTAGGAAAGAAAGTCACAGGAAAAAAAGTCACAGAAAAAGTCACAGTTTTGGGTAGGAAAATAGTCACGGCAGAAAAGTCACAGAATTGTTTTTTTATCTTGTTTTCCTTAGTGTTATGTGAGTTACTGATTTAAAAGTATGATACGAAAGCGTTGACAATGACGACTGATGACAGACAATAGAGATTATCATCCTTTTAGATCCCTTAGAGCCTTCAATACTATCATTTTGCAAAAAGGACGAAGTGTACAAGTTTTCACATTTTCAGTTTGAAAATAAAGTTCAGAACCTCAAAAGACAGACAGTAGCCTTTAAATGTTGCCAGACACCTGAGGCACATTGGGGTAACACCACAGAACCTAGAGCTCATCAGTGGCTGTTTCAAATATAAGCATTGAGATTATCCTCTTCTAATTGATAATACATGTAATTGTCTTCTTTAATAGGCAGACAGCACTAATCTTCACACATTTGAACGAGTTATAAACACTAAACTATTATACTCAGAAAATGTAATTGATTACAAGTAATCATGATTACAGATTACAATTACCCCAGGTCTGTTAGTGTTAGCGATTTACCCTAAGTATTGGGACACCTTAATGCCTTACCATACTGGTCCTAAAATTTTAACAAGTCTATTTTACTACATATTTTATATTACTGGTTGAGTGGTTGACATTGTAGATGCAGATTAGAAACCACACATTTGATTAGATCTGGGTCTACTCTGTCTGCTCAGGTCTGTTTGTTTCAACATTTGGGATTATTACAGTAAGTATTCAAATGGGACAGAGCTTCATACATGTAGCTGCTTGATTGCGCATTACAACAATAAAAGATGTTTTTCTCGCTGTTGTTAATTTGTTTATTTAAATCTAAAATTATCTTTAATGTTCTTCATTGTAATTTTAACCTGCTAAGCCTGCCCAAGTCAAATGTGCTGGGCCTCAATGTGACATTAGGTTAAAACACTTATTTTTGTTACTGGTTCATAGAAAGAAAGAAGAAAAATGTTGTGGCTAGCTGTAGCACAGCACAAATACGAAAATGTGATTTTCCACCACATGAAGAGATTCCAGTTGTTTCCCTTTTTGCGCTTTTCACTGACAGTGCTTGGTTGTTGTGAAAGTTAAAGTGGATTAAATTGCGCATGTCTGATAATATTAGCTATATTGCCAATTATTATCATGATACTTATGCACAGGTAAGTTCAGCAAGTTTAATCAATGTTGGTATATCATTCATTATTTTAACAATAACCAGCATCTGCGTTTGGAAATTGCAGTATGGAAATTCTTTAACAACAGTTCTGGAAAATTCCAAAATCTCCCCGTGGCAAAATCCGTAAATGGTGCTGAAATTGAATCGGTTACTCGGTAAACTTCAAACACGGCCGAAAATTACTGGACCGATTGGCAGTTTTCAGCTTGTCAAGCTCTGCTACCAGCTACATGTATATCCCTTTTAACACTTAAAGCACCAATTAGAACTGCAGAAGACAACAACTTTTGTTTTATTTTATTTATTTATTTATTTATTTTTTTTTTTTTTTTGTCAGCACTTGGAAAGTTGACAGTTTGTGTGAAATGTCTGCCAGACAGATGATTCACATAAAATGCCTTTATTTTCTTTGAAAAACAATGTTAGAATGTTGTCTGCTACAAATTTTGCTTGTCGCTTTAACTCTTTCACTGCCACAGGCGATAATAATAGGCTTTTGCAAACAGCATGGATCCAGATGAGATGGCTCAATGAGCGTTTCTTCTGGATCTACGCTGTTTGACAATCAGTCTTTCAACTTCACATATAAACGTCTTTCCAAACGCTAGTTTGTTAAAATAAAAAAGCAGACGACAAATGTCGTCTGAAATTTGGCGCCAAAATAGTTGAGAGTTAATAATATTAATTTCAGGTAAACTGTAGAAGCGGACAATGGCATCAAGGTACAATAGCCAGCGAATAACTGTAGACATTCTTTCAAACCAAGCAGAAACTGCTATGGAGGAGGAAACCGAATCAGCTGATGATGAGCCTATGGTACTTTCACAGGCTCCGCTGAAACGCAAGCTCCTTGATGAGTTTGACATCAACAGACCCAGCATAGATCCTCCTCCCGACAAGCACATGAAAGTGTACCTTCGGATTAGGCCGTTTTCTGCTGAAGAAATTAACAGGAATGAAAAGCAGGTATATCTTGGACTTGAGCATGCTCCGTAAAAAAATCAGCAGACAGTTTAAACTTTATACCCCTCGCAGACTTTGTGGTGGGGTATACTGTTTTCACATTGTCCATCGGTCAGTCTTGAAAATGCAGTGATGGATTTTCATCAATTTTATCCAAAAAAGACAATTTGCATGGAATGGAGAACTTGGTTTTCTGGTGGAAATATCAGTTTGTAGTCTGTTGGAAATATTAATTTGTTGTATGTTGAATTTTCACAGAGGGTGGTAAATGTTGTTCTCTTGGGCTATTAAAGGTTAGTTTGGAGTTTTAACTTGGCTGTACTGCATAAAATAAAGATTTAAGAGTTTCTTGAAGTCTGGTTACTTAAATAACATCCTTAAAGCACCCAGTGAAGATTCTGATCCGACTTCATGTGTTTACTGTAATATTTATTTTTTGTTTGATAAATGATAAAATTTAGTGATACTAAGTTGTGTGAACAGATCCAGTATTTTGAAAAATTAAAATCCTACACACACATACATATGCTGTGATATCAGTTGAGCGTCCCCTTTACAGTATGATAGATCTGAATCAGGTCTTGAGAAAATGCTGGTTCTTCGATCAGAGACTGTTCTTTTTTTTAAGCGCTGGAGTGATTTTCACTTCAAAAGAACATAACAAAATCGGTCCATAAAAATTCTGTTTTCTAATATTCGACTTTGAAATTTACACCTTATCTGGAGCTATAAAAAACAAACCAAACCTTTTGTCAACACATAACACTAACCATGTAATGGAAATCGCCTTGATTGATTTGCTTATTATTGCAAAGCTGCTTGACAAAAATAGGTAAATGTCCATTTGATTGATGTGTGAAAAAAATCAATACCAGCTGTTACCATATTTATCCTAAGTATTGGGACAGCATGCCTTACCATACTGACCCTAAAATTTGATCAGGTCTATTTTATTGCATCTTTTATAATGCTTGATCAGTGGTAGACAGATGCGGATCAGAAGCCATGCATTTTTGTGTTGTCTGATCTAGATCTTCACTGTTTGCTCAGGTCTGTCTGTCCCAGCTCTTGGAGTCATGACAGTAAGCATAAAAGGGACAGCCGTTCATAACTGCTTGATCGCGCATATTCCTTGCTTTTGTTAATTCGTTTGATTAATTTTAAGATTATCTTTAATGTTCTTTGTAATTTTAACATACTCAGTCTGCCAAAGTCAGATGTGCAGGGCCTTGACACGGCATTAGGGTGAAACATTATTTTCTTTAACTGGTCCATAGAAAGATTAAAAATGTGAAGGCTAGCTGCAGCACAACGCAAACACGAAAACATGATTTGTTAGACATGAAGAGATTATGGTTGTTTCCCTTTTGTGCTGTTCACAGACTGAGTGCTTGATTGTTGTGAAAGTAATCGCACATGTCTGTTTAATAGTCATAATACTGAGTTATATTGCCGTTTATAATCATGAAACTCATGCGCAGGTAAGTTCAGCAAGTGTTATAAATGTTGGTATATTGTTTGTTATGTTTATAATAAGCTAGCATCTGCATTTGGAAATTGCATTGCTGAAATTCTTTAAAAATGTTTAAACTTCGTAAATGTGACCGAAAATGACTCCGTAAATGCGGCAGAAAATTACTGGACAGATTGGCAATTTTCAGTTACTAGAGCCTTGATCTGAATAGATTTAGTTTAGTGTACATACTACAATGGTTTTATTTATAGTCATTTTATATTTTTGTTTGAAACACTTTGTTAATTTCTTTATTTACTTTGATAGGACTGTTTGTCGGTGGAAAATGAGCACATAGTTTCCACTCACCCACCAAAAGACTCACACACATACCGGAATGCCACCAGAGGGTTGGGAAAGACCATGACAAAATTTACCTTCTCTCATATTTTCAATGAAAATACATCACAGAAAGACTTCTTCAATGATACTATGCTTGGACTAGTGAAAGACTTCATTGATGGGCAGAACTGTCTTGTGTTTTCTTATGGAGTTACCAGTTCCGGGAAAACCTACACAATTCAGGGTAAGAAATACAGTTTACCCTATGTATTGAACACTTCACCATATCTATCCTAAAGCTAAGCCATTTTATTACCACTTGTCCTAACCAAAAAATTCTGAATGAAAAGCAAACTGTGTAGACACTGATCAGATGCCACCTTATGCAATATCTTATATGAGTGTCAGTTGCAGATCCAGAGGGGTTTCATGGGATTTAATCAGTTTTCAAAAACTGTTGAAAATTGTGTGTCAAACTCTCCCTGTTGACAGAGAACTCAGAAAAATTCATTCCATAGTCAGTAGTTTTGCAACTTCTGTTCAAGTCTGGCGGATTTCTTTTGAAAATTTCAACTGGGAACAAAGTTCGATCGCATCTACAACCTAGAATAGCTGCTAAGCATTGCCAGAATGTTTCATAATTTGCTAATTATACCCCCGGTATACGAAGTATGTCGAGGGGTATATAGTTTTTCTCTTTCCCTTCGTGTGTGCGTGCGTCCGTACGAATGTTAACATTTTGCGTCGAAGTTTTGCATGAAGTTTTTTCCTTTTGCATATATTTTTGAAAGCTTACACTTTAGGATGTTGATGTATGGTTTAGTGTTACTACTAGACGATTACAGAATAGCTGACATCATTCTGCTGACCCAAGGTCAAGGTCACAGACTTAGAAAATAGTGTGATGTTTACGTCAAAGTTTTACATGAAGTTTTTGTCTTTTGCATATATTTTTGAAAGCTTACTCTTTAGGATGTTGATGTGTGGTTAATGTTACTACTAGATGATTACAGAATAGCTGACATCATTCGGCTGATGCTGCTGACCCAAGGTCAAGGTTACAGACTTAGAAAATAGTGTGATGTTTATGTCAGTTTTACGTGAAGTTTTTGTCTTTTGATTGTTATACCAATGGCATACGAAGTATGCCGAAGGGGTATATAGTTTTCGTTAGTCCGTTCGTCTGTCCATCCATTCTTCTGTCCTTCCGTCCATCCGTCCCATTCTGTAACTAAGTTTTACCTCAACGTTTTTTGATTACTTATAACTCTTGCAGCCACTGATCAAAAACTTTTCATATTTGGTATGGGGGTATCTGGGAGGGTTCTCTTCCATTTACATCTATGGACCCCTAGGTCATGCCCTAGGGCGAGGCTAGAGGTCAAAATCTCGGGCACCCCCAATAAAGTAGTATTTGCAGTTTGTTTATACATACAAACGACCTCTTATTAAAGAAGGATGGGCATCAGACATGTTTATCACATCAACATTCAGTGTAATAAGGTCAAAGTCATTGTGACCTTATTTTCATGCTTCAGTGATTTTGACATATTTTGAGGCCTATTTAATGGATTAATGCCTCAATAAAGTAGTATGTTGGAGTTTGTTTATACAAACAACTTCTTAAAGAAGGGTGGACATCAGACATGTTTATCACATCAACATTCAGTGTAATAAGGTCAAGGTCATTGTGATCATATTTTCATGCTCCAGCGATTGTGCCTTATATCTTGAAGACTATTTCATGGATTAATGTGATACTTGGAATATTGGTTGTCTGTGACACCACAATTGGCAGCATAACAAATGTAGGTCACCTTGACCTATATTTCATGGTCCAGTAATTTTGCCGCATATCTTGAATGTTGATTGATGTATGAACATCATAATTTGGGATTATGAAGTAGTATGATCCAACAGTTGACCTTAAAGTAAATGTAGGTCACTGTGACCTATATTTCATGGTTCAGTGATTTTATGTTACATCTTGAAGACAATTTGATGTATTACTATCATATTTTGGGATTATTTGACCTATATTTCATAGTCCTGTGATTTTGTCTTATGTATCCCACTGTTTGATACCTAAATGTCATATTTACATATAATGACACAGTATGACCCAAACTTTCACCTCAAAATAAATACAAATCAGTATGACCTGCATATAGTTGGTATAATGCATCAGTGACCATCAGATTAATTTCTCAAGTATATGTAGGTCAGTGACCTATATTTTATGGCCCAGCAAATTTGCTTCATGTCTTGTAGACTATTTATTCCAGGAAAGTTGTACTTGGGATGATAGATCAGTGTCACTTAGAGATGACATTGTAAACTATATCTTGCCTTATATCATTGTCATTAACTTCAAAATATTTTATAATAAAGAAATGGCGCCAGCCGGGGATATTTGTGACCCTCTTGGCACTTGCTCTAGTTATACCCCCGACATACGAAGTATGTGGGGGTATATAGTTCGTACGTACGTTCGTTCGTTCGTACGTTCGTTCGTTCGTTCGTCTTTACGTCACGGGGTCAAAGTTTTTGCGTTAAAGTTTATAAGACCTCATATTTTGAAGACCCTTTGATGGATTTTGTTCATATATGGCATGATGGTAGATATAGGTCTAAAGTTTTTATCAGCACCATCCCCATCCCGGGATGACCTTGGGAACAAGGTCACGGACTTTGAATTTTTGTAAAAAAGTCACAGGGTCAAAGTTTTTGTGTTAAAGTTTATAAGACCTCATATTTTAAAGACCCTTTGATGGATTTCATTCATATATGGCATGTTGGTAGATATAGGTCTAAAGTTTTTATCAGCACCATTCCCACCCCGGGGGTGACCTTGGGAACAAGGTCACGGACTTAGAATTTTAGTAAAAAAAGTCGAAGTTTTTTGTGTTTAAGTTTATATAGCTATATCATCAAGACCCTTCAGGAATTTCATTTATATTTGACATGTTGGTAGATGTCGGCCTAGCATCTTACTCCGCATGATCCCCACCCTGGATGTGACCGAGGTCAAGGTCACGAACTTAGAATTTTCATATAAAAGTAAAAATATTTGCGTTTAAGTTTATATTGCCATATCATCAAGACCTTTTATTAAATTTCATTATCCCCTAACTGAAAGGTTGAGCTGATATAGCTATCAGCAAGGAATCTGTTCGTTGAAGTATTATTCGTTCATACATTTTTTTTTGTCTTAGGGTCAAAGTTTTTGCGTTAAATGTTATAAGAACTCATATTTTGAAAACCCTTTGATGGTTTTCATTCATATTTGGCATGATGGTATATATAGGTCTTAGGTTTTTATCAGCACCATCCCCTCCCTGGGGGTGACCTTAGGGTCAAGGTCACAGACTTAGAATTTTCATAAAAAAGTCAAAGTTTTTTGTGTTTAAGTTTATATAGCTGTATCATCAAGACCTTGAGGAATTTCATTTATATTTTACATGTTGGTAGATATCGGCCTAGCGTCTTACTCCGCATGATCCCCACCCCGGGTGTGACTGAGTTCAAGGTCACGAACTTAGAATTTTCATATAAAAGTAAAAATTTTTGCGTTTAAGTTTATATAGCCATATCATCAAGATCTTTTATTAAATTTCATTATCCCTTAACTGAAAGGTTGAGCGGATATAGCTATCAGAAAGAAATCTTTTTGTCTGTCCGTCCGTCCTTTATAAACATTATTTGTTCATACTTTGTTCATATTTTGAAGACCTTTTGATGGAATTCATTCATATTTGGCATGATGGTAGATATAGGTCTTAAGTTTTTATTAGCACCATCCCCACCCCAGGGGTGACCTTGGGGTCAAGGTCATAGACTTAGAATTTTTGTAAAAAAGTCACAGGGTCAAAGTTTTTTGTGTTTAAGTTTATATAGCTATACCATCAAGAACCTTTGAGGAATTTCATTTATATTTGACATGTTGGTAGATATAGGGTATGACCTTCAGGTCAAGGTCACAGACTTAGAAATTTCATATAAAAGTAAAAAAAAATTGCATCTAAGTTTATATAGCTATACCATCAAGACCTTTTGTTGAATTTTATTATCCTCCTACAGAGAGGTTTAGGGGATATAGCTATCAGCATGGAATTCATCCATCCTACCATCTCCAGAGTCAAAGCTACATATTTTGTGCTCGTTAAAAACTGGCGGTAGCGCTCTTCGGGGGTATACGTGCCCCACTGGGCACTTTGTCTAGTATCAAAATATATTACTAGTAGTTATAAAATTCTTTGACACTTACCTGTCTTTAACTATTTCTTCAAATGTGACTACCTTGGGAGAAAGTCACATTGTAAAGAAATAGTTAAAGATAGGTACATACCAGTGTTTTCCCTAAAATCCGAAGTAGCAAGTGATTTATTTTAAAGTAGCCAGCACTTTTCTTTACACCACAAAGACTGAACATTAAAATATATATTATCTAAGATAAAAGTAGGCAACACTCCCATGTACTTTTCGTTTGAAGTATAGGTAATTCACGTTTTTCATGGGTATTCCGGTCGTATTCCGGCTCTGATTTAGCGGACTATCATCAATGTTTTCAAATAAATAAAAACAAACACTTCAAAGACAATTTGAAAATAAAAGAGGTTGAAATATTATCCCTTTTCCATTAATTTGACATAACGGTAATATTAGTTAATTAAAGCCAATATTGGTGTCTTTACTAGTTGTCTTTTACAGGTATACCTATATTTTTCAGGGGTATTCCGGTATTTCGGTGATTCATGTGACCGCTGTGCAAACCACCTGTGTATATAGGGGTTAATTTTTCCCTTCATCAGTCAACATTTGCACCAACTCTAAGCTAACATTCAGATGAATTTCTTAATAACTTTTAAAGCTACAATCATCTTACTTGGCATGTACTTTCTCCCTAATGGCGACTCAAACATTGCGGCATCACTATGATTATTGCCTAGTTTTCACAGTCTTAACGAGTTTGCCTTTTATTACGTCAACCCTAGCAACCCTAGAGAAAACTATTCGAGAATTATCTTCGCATATCCCTTTTTAATCACTTCATATTTGATAATGTTGGATTTAATGTAGCTGAAAAAGGAGTTTCTTTAACACATCACCCTCTCGGCAAATTCTGCACATGGCAGATTAATGTTTTATCCTCTTATTTTTCCCAGAAAAAAGGATTTGACATTTCATGCAAATTGACACCTAAGGAAATGTCAAATCTTATTTTCTGGGAAAAATAAGAAAAATATTTCAATGTGTGATCTGCTGAATTTTTTACCCAGCATGTAAAGTGTTCATGTTATAAAGTGTTTTCTCACTATACAATTCTTTTTTTTTATTATTATTATTATTATTATTTACTTTGACAGGCAATCCCAAAGATGCTGGTATTTTACCGAGGGCCTTGGATGTTTTATTTAATAGTATCTCTGGACAACAGTGGGAACCTATGAACCTCAAACCTAAAATGTTCATGGGTGTACAGAGACTGACATCTGATGAGGAGCTTAAAGAAAGGAAGGTTAAAGAAAGAGTGCTGAAATTGAGCCTTGAAGATGTAAGTGATGTTCATAACATATTTCGTAGTTATTGAATTAGGCCAGATAGAGTAGAAAATGTTTTACCGTGAGCTTGTCTGTAGAATCTTTGATTTGGACTTGCCACTTCCATGAAACTATACTGACTTTAGATATTTGCACATGCAGCTTCCAGTGTTAAAGACCAAGGTAGGTTCACAGGTAAGTGTACAATAAAATATTGCTTCCTAGATCTAGATTCCATAATAACTCTAAGTATTGGGACTGATAGGCCTTTGCAAATATTATAGACCCAGATCAGATGCTGCAGAACACGGCATCTGATCTGGATCTACACTGTTTGGCATACGTATAGCAATTTTCTAGACACATCGAGATGAGGTAGAATGGACTATTTCAAATTTAAGGACAAGTATGGTAGTTAGATGAGATGTCCCAATACTTAGAGTGAATATAGTAAGAAGGAATATCCATATAATATTTTTCTTATTTCTTCAGGAAAACACGTTGGTACTTATTTGGAGTACCTTGGTGAGGCGCTTCTAATGTACCGCAACATATCTTTTCAAAGAGAAATATTAAATAAAAGTACTTGTCAGTTGAAAACAAAAACAAAAACAAAAAAAAGGACCTAATCTGAAACTATGTTGCTTTGATATTGAATACGGACTTCGTCTACCTTTAGAGTGCTGTCAGTCATGCTGTTTAGCGAGTCTTAGATTCCATAGCTTGTTGACATCGCTTGAAAATTTAGGAAGAGCTTGAAACAGAAGCTGAATATTGCGAAAGGTTGTATGTGTAGGGGTGGGAATTCTCCATGAAAATATGTTGTGAGAACTCACAAGTGCCAGCGAGGCACTTCTAATGGGTACCCACATGTTTTCATGGAGAAATAAGAAAAATATTAATCCTTTTGGATTGAAAAAAAAAAAAAAAGCCATCTTAACAAAGTGCTATGAATGAAATATATGAATATAACATTTCACAAGTCTTTTTTGAAGAGATCCTGAGAAATCAACTGAATATGCTACTTTAGTTTCACATTTTTTATCATTTCAGGATATGGATGTGATGAGTTTGCTTGGTGATGATGCCTCTGATGTTTCTGTGGCAACAAACACCACCACATGTTCAGAGAGCTCCAATATATCTAGCATGGACTTCAAAGGTATCACTGGTATAGCTTGGTCACTAGTAGTAGTGGGCTTGTCCTGAATGGGGCTGCATTCGCAGTCAGGTTTGACAGAAGTTGGGTTGCACAGCATTTGTATTGTAAACTGTTAAATGTTTTCACAAGTGTATATTAAACTTGAAACACCATTTTTATGTCCCACTACATTATAGTGACAGTTTATTACATTTCCCCATACTGTATAATGTATATGTGTGCCCCATCCATACTCCATAAGTGTTTATGAGCAGGTCTCATTCAAATTTTGCATACCTTGGAATGAGTGATAAAGTTGTCTAGTGACAATCACTGTCAGTCAGAGAGAGCAGTTTAAATAAAAACAATGTCAGAGTAGAAATTTAATATTCCATATTCGACCTAATTACCGCACTGTGCGCTTAGGTTTTTCAAAATTACTGGGAAAACTTGTGGTTAAATATGTATCTGCCTACCAAGGTTACACTTCAAAAAAAATATCAGCAAAGAACCTATTTGACGATGTTTATCCGATTTTTTTTCTGATTTTCTTTACAAAAGCATATGTTGTTAGTACTCATTTGAATTGTATCGACAAGTGGATGCAATTCAGATGGGTACCCACAATATATGCCTTTATAAAGATGTGGAGAAATTCCATTTTGGAGATGATATTTTTAATATGCGTTAGCTTTTCTGTATTTTGATATGTGCTTTTAGTTAGAAATATGTAGTAGCTTTGTAGCCTTTGTTTACTATATATATTAGCCTTAAGTTTCAGTTGCAGTATATTGGCAGCTACGTATTAACACAGTAAATGGAAAACTGCATAGAAAGGAAAGCTATAATCGGTTTTATGCAAATTAGATTATCTGGGTCAGAATTTTGAAGGGTCAATTTTGTTTAGAAAATGATTACTTTTGAGAAAACCCCCATTTCTTGGAGTTTCTGAATTGTGTCATGTAAAAACCAACCTTTTGTTTTATAAACTGAGTATATATTTGGTCAACTTTCTTAAATGAATTTGTTATCATAGTATTTGGTTAATATGTTCATTTTGCAGTACTTCTGATAACAATTTTTTGGGCAGTAAGATATATAAGAATAAGATATTTGGAGATACTTCCAGATAAGGAAAGTGGAACTTTGACCCAATTCTTAAAAGTTGTCCAAAAAGTATGAAAAGAGCTTGTAATGTATTTTGAAAGTTCAGAATTAGTAGATATTTAGAGGAAAGTAGCCTATAATGTGAAATTCTATGCAGCTGTGGCTTGATACCACTAAACTGCCAAAATTTTGCAAAGTTTTAGAGAACTTCTGATTGGACAGGGAATTAGACCCCTATATGGGTGTGTCCAACCTAAAAGTTATTGTTTTAGCTTTCTAGATATTGTCAGAGGTTGAAACATATTTAGCTATGTATTTTTAGGTGTTTTAATTATACAAATATATTGTTTAGAACCTGAAAAAAGAATAAATGGTAAATTTCTAAGAATGATGTAAGGTACCTTTTTGCTGACCTCCTTTAAGTGCCTTACCTGTAAAATTTACTGGGAAATTAATGTTATCCAAAAATGTTTGCATATTGTTTGGAGTGATAAATATCCAGGAAATAAGTCCTCCAATTTTGTTAGAATATACCAGGAAACTTGCATTAATTGAAAAATTATGTTTAACTGACTGAATGGAGGCCATTGTTGTTTTTACTGGAATCAAGAAATTAATACGCCTCTCTGAAATTAGAATTTTGAAGTAAATGAAATATTTGGATGGACAAAACTATCATTTTCTTAAATAAAATGTTATTTAAGTTTAAAGAGTTAATTATCCATGTTTTGCTTTATTGTTTTAAAGAATATCAAGGAACTACTTTTTATCTGGAACTAACAGGAAACAAGTATTAGCTTTATGAAAAGATGTTTTGATCTTTTTGGCTGAAGGAATTTCTGTTTGATTTTCATAAGATTTTCATGTTGGAACAACATATTTTGATTAGTTGAGCATTGTATTGTGTAAAAATATGTTGTACAAGTTTCTTTAGAGTTTATATGCAATTTTGTGTATCTTTATGGGAAAAAAATTGTTGGTTTTGGGCCCAAGGGAATTATGGGTATTTTCCCCACTTGGGAAATAGAACATTCTCCTGGGTTGATCCATTAGTAAGGTGGCAGCCAATGATATTGTTTGATTATGTCATGTGATGTAACAGGCTGAAAAAGAAGTATATATTTGTCATTTGGCTTGCAGAGTTTCATTCTGTGAACAGTGATCGACTAATCAACATCTCTGCAGTCTGATACTCTAAATTTAATATTTTTTATTTTTATTTAATTTGTCTATTCAAGATCTTTGGGAAATCACAGTAAGATTTCTTTGTAATTTTAGTAAATTATTATTTAATTGAAACATTTTTGAATTTCTTTTTCTGAAAGATATTAGAGAAATATTGCATTTTTACTCAGAAAATAACTTAAGTGGACTTAGGGAAAATAGTTTGGAATATTAGTGGCTCACAGGCACATGCTGTGTTTGCATGAGATTGTGTGGTATCTTGTGTAGCATGAGATGTGAGGTTCTCATGTACAGTTTATGTGTTTCTGAGTTGTGGTTTCTGTATTTTTAATTTAACATTTGGCAGTAATTTCGAGTTAAGCTAAGAGATAAGAGTGATTTTATATTGAGATTTTAAAATCGTTCAGCTTGCTTGTTATTGGGCTATGAAGGAGTATTGTGTGGTATACTCCTAACATACGTGTGAGGTCGTATCCAGTAATTAAGTTGGCTGAATGGTTATTCATTATTTTTAAGGAAAGAATGTACTTATAGTCTATTAAAATTTCATCTCTGCTTTTAAAGAAAGGATGTGTGGTTCCTTTTGAGGGCAAGTGTGTTTGTCCATAAAGGCAGACCTATTTTTTTTGTAAGGTACTTTGATTTCCTCTGCTTTTTTGGAATGGGTTTTGATTGTTGTATCAGAAGCCTTATGCGAGATGTATCAAGGAAATAGAAATAAAATAGACCCTCTTTCTTTCTAGCTTTGGCCTTTCTTATACCTTCACTCTTAAAGTGGCTCGGAATGTGCGAAAGGCTGCCCATTTGTGCATTTTGGAGAATGTATTTTTCTGGTTTGTTTTTTTTGGCATGTAATTCCAGTGAATTCACTTGCCTGGCTCTGTCAGAGTATGTTTGGTTACTCTAGGAGCATGTGAGGTTGCTCCCAGGTCCTGAGATGTGAATTTACTGTTGATAAAATTTGGTTATCGAAATTACAGGTTTTTATCTGGACATTAATGGTAATTGAATAAATTGGTACTGAATCTTGAGACTGTTCATGTGGGCACATTAGTTTGGTATAGGGATACTGAATAAATTTGGGCTGCACAACTGGCGGTGTAGTGGATTTATTTGCTAGACCCTATTATTCTCCCCCCTTGCACCTGAAATTCAGCTGGCATTAGTTAAGTCAAACTGTAAATGCTGTACTTTTGTCTTTGTGCATGCATTGTGACTTACATGCTGTAGAAAGAAACAGAAATTAGATAAATATTGGGAAATTTTAAAATGTCTTTGTTTTCAACCAAATCCCCGTAAGGATATTTGTGTTTTAAGTTGACGAGTCTGGTAGCCAACCGGCTTATCAGATTGAGCCGCGGTGCTTTTAAACCTGAATCAATCTGTGGTGTCATCCTGACGGTAGTAAAGTAAGAAGAATCAATCCGGTCTCACAAAAAATTGTTTGAGGGTTTTACCACAAAGAAGTAGACAAAATTGCACGGACTGTAATCTAAAGACTACGGAATTGCTTGATTGTGCACTTATAGGGGTATGTGCGGTAGGTCGAATACGGTATGTTTTGTTGTAAAATTGCACACCAGTTATGACTTGAGCATAAGAGCAGTAACCAGCTTTGGTAAATGACACAAGTCAGTATATGCTATAGCAGTGTCACAGTCTTGTTCATGGTATAAGACAGGGTTCGCACAAGCTTGAAAAGTACTTGAAAATTAAGGGGTGTCTGGATAAGTCCTTTAAAATGAATTTTGTCTTGAAAGTACTTATAAATCACTGTCAGAGTTTTCTTGAAAAGTACTTGAATTTCAATATTTTCTGCCTATCATCATATGGTGACCTGGTTTTCCATAAAACAACTAAAATTGGCGATTTAAAATAAATGTCAAGTGATTTGCACATGGTGTTCCATATTTTTGCATTATTTCTGAGTTCAAAATTGCTAAGGGCGAATGTTTGTACGTTTCTGTTAGTGTTTTCCCCCTCGTTAAATGTTGGTTGTACTTTTCTGGTAATGGCACAAGCATAAAAATGTAAGTATTTTGTAAATGAATAGTCTTTGAAAATAGGCAGTACTGTACTTGAAAAGTACTTGAATGTTATCAGATCTTGTCTGTATGAACCTTGTAATAATGATGTTTCTTTCCATAAGAATCAGAAATTGGGATTATATGGGTATGTGTGGTAAGCAGGTTGGATACAGTAGTCATCATATAGCTGAATGGTCATATTTGCTAATCAATGTGTTCTTTTCTTTGATTTTCTAGAGTCAATAGATAGTACTGAGAAATTGT
The DNA here is from genome assembly GCA_964016985.1 of Anodontia alba. Lineage (NCBI taxonomy): Eukaryota > Metazoa > Mollusca > Bivalvia > Lucinida > Lucinidae > Anodontia > Anodontia alba. Next base: position 52,995,647 of record OZ024836.1, on the reverse strand, counting down.
TTGCCGAGCTGAATAATCGAGTACGAGAGGAAGCCAGGGTGAATGTTCAAGACCAAGGCAACATTAAATTCTCTGTGTGGGTCAGCTTTGCAGAAATCTATAATGAACAAATCTTTGACCTTCTGGAGCCGATGCCAAAAAAGAAAAATGCGAGACGGCCGTGTCTGAAACTTAGTGAAGACAAGAATGGTAGTCCATATATTAAAGGTGAGCTTGTGGTAAAATTTTGGTGCAAAAATGCTTTTATGAAAAGGCTAAAAATTGTTTGAGACACGCAAGGTATAAACTTCTATGATGGAGATCTACTGATATAAAAATGCCAGGCTCCATGGTGCAGTCAGTAGGGCCTCTGACTGCAAATTCAGGAGTTAACAAGTGTGAATCAAAGCTTACCCACATCCATAGATTTTTGTGATGATTTATCATGAAATCATTTCTACAGTCATTATCCTTCTTTCCCTGATTCAAGAAGGGCAGTTGTCGGTTACTGGCATAAGTATAGGCAGAAGCAGTGGCAGAGGTGTAAAACGCACTCGCCCTTGTAGTCTAAATTTTTCATTTAGATGATAAAAATGAAGAAAAGTGAAGAAAGTTCTGAAAATCTCACTTGCCCTGCCTCAAAATTTACTCGCTTCTGGGATCTGCACTGTTTGTCATTCAGTATGTGAATTTATATCAAAAACCTGGATAAAGTAATATGATTGGCTGAAAATTAGAAATGGGCATGGCTTCTTAATTTATTCAGCATGACAAGGGTTAATTGACTGGCTCGACATGACCATAACAGTGTTAACTGGGCTGTAAAACACCAACTCAAAGAAACAAACTGATATAAAGACTTGCTTATTAAGGGAAATGGATACAATGAGAAAATTTTCTGCCATTTTTTGCAAAAGGATACAACTTTTGTGTCATTCAAAAGTTTAGATAAATGGGGTAAGGATTTATCAGGGCTGAATAATTTGGATAAATACAGTGAGCTGCAATGTCAGCAAACAGGTCTTCGGACGTGCGCCCATTGAAGATTAGGATAAGATTTGCGAAATCTGATTAGATTTTTCACTGGGCGCATTTTGGATAGCCATAAATGCAGTTTCTTCATGCAGAAAATGAAAACTGTCATCAGGCTGTGCAGATTTGCAGGCTGATTTGAGTCTACGTTGGGCTCACACGTTAGAAGGTTTGTTTTCGCACATTGTAACTCCAGTAGTAAACCCAAATCAAAAAAAAAAGTTTGGGCACCAGTCATTTGCAAGGCAGGATAAGGCAAGTTATGGGGAGGTAAAGCAGAGTATGGGTATTGGCTACCACTTCCTATCTTAAGCATACGTACCCTACCCTACCCAACAAGATAATTCCTTCAAAAGTACTACAGGCACCTGTAAAACCTAATGAATATACTGGCAACTAAATCGACGCGGGGATTCTTTACAGCCTAATGGTAACATTCCTAATCAAATGTAGCTGCGGATATCCCAATACTATAATGAACAAGGCTATATAATAATAATCAGGGCTTCCATTAACTTCCAGACTCAGGAAGTCCCAGACTTCCTACCCCTCAAATTTGGAAGTCCCACAGGAAAATCTAGGAAGTCCCACTTTTTTACCGTGCTGCGGCGGTCTGCCCTTTCTTTAGTAGAACATAGGTTCTTATTTCTGTGTCACACAGAATCATCATGATATACGCTTCTCTTAGATGTGTTTTAAAAATGTCCTTATCGCTTATTAAAATTCGATCGCATCTTTTTGGAAAGCCTGTACTTGTATGTCGGACCTTAGAGAAGGCATCAACATTGGTACAACTTCGCATTCGTTTCAAAGCCCAGAGAAAGAAAAGAGAATACATGAGAGAAAACACCCAAAACATGTTTTCTTAAAAATAAACTATGCTGAAATTATTTTGCAGAAATGTATCTAATGAAATATTTGTTCGGATTGAAGCTGATCAACACGAGTGAACGAGTTGCTTACTTCACAAAAATTGCGGGAAAACGGCGCCGACTCGTGCAACAACAAACAAATTAAAGGCAGCTTTCGATGAAATACCAACAGCAAAACGTTCGCTTGCGGAGAAAAGCAAGCAAAACCATCGCAAATCGCTTATATTTAGACTTACTTTGCGTCTTTTCCGCGCAACCGGAACAAGGCTACGCATAAATTTAGAAACGGGTTTTCCGAAACTTTTGACGAAAAATATGTTTTCTTTTCATTTGAAAAATTGCTTTTGTTGTCATGACAAACGTAAGCTTCTAAATTCGAATAGATTTCAATTTGCGTTCTGTGCATAATTGTTATTTATTTATTTATAGAATTTCACTCGGCAATTCCCGGAAGTGTTGCAGACGACACACGTTCTTAGCAAAATAATAATTTAAGATTTTAAGACGTGAATATTAAAAAATAATAATGACTTCATATAATTTCAACGAATATTTTCGGGGTCGCAGTAGAAAATTTAATTATATAAACATCAATTAATCAACTCAGCACGCGTGATAAATACACGCAGTGATCACGCAGCCATCAAAAGGTAGCCGCGACGCTTGACACGGCTGTCAATAAAACTCCCGCAAGCGTAAAGTGGGACGTCCTCAAAGCTCAGTCAACACAGGTAGCGAATTTCCGCTAAGTAGGCGGGGCAAACATCATACAACTGGTTAAAAGTGGGCGGGCCTTTTGACAATTTTTGGACGTCTCGGGTATCGATTTCGGACGGACAAAAGAAATTTCGGAAGTCCGCGGTACGTCTTTGAAGTTCAATTTGGACGTCCGGTGGCAATCTCAGGGCGTAATATACGTCGTACGTCCGCTTAACGGAAGCCCTGAATAATTGTTTTCTTTTGGGTCCAAACCATAGCTCATGGGAATTCCAGACAAACCTATCTCTAATGAGTACCTTTGAGAAACAAACTAAAAAAGAGTAAAACATGAAACATTGCATAATAGATACACTAACATAGCAAGAGGTCAGAAACATGCTTTGGAAACAATGCTATCAAATTGTTATCTGTAGGACTGGGTTGCAAAAATGTATAGCATGACTATTACTAAATACTAAAACATCATACCGATACTATTCATACCGTTTAAGCTGCTTTCAGTTTGTTTATAAAGTTTTGTGTCACTAGTTTTGGCAGTTCCCAGAACTTAGGCACAGAATGTTGAAGTTTTTTGTCACCAATGTTATTTTGATCTTTTTCTTGCAACCCATTTTACTGGACCTACATATGCATGAGAAGCACTCATTGTGATACTGGCATATAAATGACGGTTTAAGAAGAAAGCATATGAATGTGGATTTCCTTGTCACCTAAGTTACTTTGAATTTTGAACATACATAGCTTAATGTTGGACTTGTATGTTTTAAAAAAAAACTTTAAATTGGTTAAAAGTAAGTCTAAACAATGGAAAAAATAAAGGTCCACTATCAACAACTGCCTTGCATTACGAAAAAATAGATCATAAAATGAATAGCATCATACATTTTTGTGACCCGTGATCTCAATCTTCTCGAATGATTGAGAAAACAAAGAAACGTTTGTCAAGTGTCTGCACAGCCATAAAAAGTATCGAGTTAAAACAAAAAAAAATGTTGTCCCGATGCAAAATTTCCATTTTTCCTATGTAATAGTGTTGTCCTCACATAAGGGGGTTGGACAGGGTGTAATTTTTTCAAATAAATTACCTAACTTGTAGAAACTTGCTAAATATGGCAGAGTTGAGGTCTGGATCCTTCTGTATTATCTCTATGTTTTCTGACAGGTTTGAAGGAAGTGAATGTGAACTCAGCTGATGAAGCATATAAACTCTTAACCATTGGACAGAGGAATCTAAAAACTGCTTGTACCAAACTGAACCACAACTCATCCAGAAGGTATAACTTCAGCACCCTCTTGATTTATTTTGAGGCATTTGATAGAAATTTGTGTGTGGGTGTGTGTGTGTGGGGTGGGGGGTGGGGTGGACACATAAATTCAGACCAGCATGCACATATTGACAATGAAGCCATGAGGGTCTTGACTTTTGTTAAGAAAATATTTGGACTTTCCAGAATGTAAATAGTGAACAGTAAAATTTCCTATCAGACAGAAAATGAGATGGATGCATAGCTCCAAATAAAAGGGGTATCCACATTATTTTTTGAGGTTTCTTCATGAAAACATGTTGAGGGTACTCATTAGAAGCGCATCAGCAAGGCACTTCTAAAGAGTACCTACAACATATGTTTTTTGTGAAGAAATAAAAAGAAAATATCAGCACTTTTTGGTTGAAAATTTGTTTTACCTGGACCAATGAGGATGAGCTGTCTTAGTCGCAGAAATAAGTGCACATGTTGATAATTTCCTGATGCGGAAATAAGCTTTTGACTGAATGATACACGTACTTGTAAATTCTATGATTTCTGAGACTCAAAAACATACTGCACAGCACCCCCACCGAGGTCGGCAACATTCTTTCGTGGAGATTGATCATGAAATATATTTCTACGGTCATTCTCTCCCTTCCGCTGATTCAAGAAGGGCCGTTGTCAGTGTCTGGCAAAAGAATGTGCACAATACTGGTTAACCCCTTAGAGGACGAAGCCTGCCCAGTAAATGTATAGTTAGGTAAACAGACCGCGCTCGACATGACCCCACTGGGTTGACTGGGCCGTAAAACCTCAACACAAACAAATATACTGCACAGCATGGGGAAAAAGCCCCTTATCACATATGCAGGCAATGAAAGCCTTCATACATGTAAGTCTGCACTTTTGAGCAGTGTGATTAGTACCTACTTTGCCTGCTAAAAAAGAAGCCAACCCATTGACCGTATGTTTTCGGCAAAGTGCGGAAATACTTCTTGTTTTTTTTGGGGGGGGGGGGGGGGGGGTTGCATATACTGGTGAAAGAAGTAAGAAGTATATCTTTTTTTGAGGATGTGTTTTTGTTTGTTTGTTTGTTTGTCGTTGTTGTTATTTTTTATTTATTTATTTATTTTTTTTTTGTTTTGTTTTGTTTGTTTTTATTTAGGTACCAGTAACTACCAAACCCAAAGTACCAAAGTATTGGGACAGACAGGGTTGAGAAAACGGTGTAGACCCAGATCTAATGCTGCAGAATGAGGCATCTTATCAGTCTTACACTGCTATAGTAGCTGTAATAGCATACCTGTCTTATTATCTGATTTCATATTGCTATATATATGTATTTCCTGCATGTATTTCAGCCACTGTATATTCAACATTAAGATACTCAGAGTGGTTGACAAGGAATCTCCTCATGTTGCTAGAGTCAGCATGTAAGTAATTTTATCATTCAATGAGCTGTCAAAGCTTCATCTGAGAAGTGTTGATAATTTTCATATTTTTTCATGGAAACATGTTGTAGGTACTCATTAGACATGCCTCATTGAGGCACAACGAGGCACTCCTAATAAGTACACACAACATGTTTTCATGGAGAAATAAGAAAAAATATTATAGAATCTATAAATAAGTGACCTTTCATTGGCTCGGACATGCTTCCAGCCCAGTCAGTATTTTGTGATACTGACTAGCTTGCAAGAGAAGTGACATCATTTGCATGCAAGGTAGTCAATATCAGGTTTTGATGACGGTGCTAGTAGTGACGCGGACTTCTGCATGCACTTTTTGTATTAATGGTGTCTGACCTTGATTGTTATTGCCACAGTCAGTAGAAATGATGAACTATATAATAAAACAATTGTTGACTATTGAGGTATTGGATGTATATATGGCTTAGATATCCACCATGGAAAACAAATATTGACCTTGTCTATAGCCTCGGTCAGTATTGGTATTCTCTGGTGGATATCACTTCATATCCAATATCTCAATAGTCAGTAATTGTATAATGTTTATCCTCTTATCTGGAGCTATACAGCTTGTTGACCATCATTTGTGCCTGTGTGCAACAAAACCTACAATAATACCTGACAGATCAGTTTGTACATCCACCCAGTATGGCAAGGGTTCTCATTTATCCCTTTTTGGATAGCCTTGGGCCTGTAGAAGGCACCTGTGATCAGCAGACTCTGATCAGACTGCGCAGATGCACAAGCTGATCTGAGTCATCGCTGGTCACACAAGTCTTATTGTAGGTTTTGTCCTGAACTGGCTCATTTTTCTTCAGTTAAGTAAATATGAGCCCTTTAAATAGAAAACCATCATGTCATATGCATAATGGAGCCACCATAGAACAAGAGAGACCACTTAGTCTGATCAGGATCTTTGCTGAGCATTAATAAAATTTTTGAGGTCCATACATTTTGTAAGAGACCATTTTCTATTTGATGAGGCTCGTGTATTTCTTCAACATTCAGTCACATGTAATCTTAGCTTTTCTTGAACGAATGATAAATTTAACTTATATAGTCATATGCATGTATGTCATCACTTTACTCAAATTAATCATATTCTGTATTCTACCTAATTACCAAGCTGTGCAGAATTTTCTGGAAAAACTTGTGGTAAAGTGTCTGTCTAATAAGGGCACACTTAAGAGAAAGAACAACACTGGACTTATTGAGGGAAAGACATTGTGATGTACTTATGCATTTTTTTTTTCTAATTTTTTCATAATATTTACAATATGTTTAAATGATATCTAATTGCAGCAGACAACTTTTTTAAAAATTTTTTTTCTTTTTTTTTTTTTTTTTTTTTTTTTTTCCAGAAAATAGCCTTTGACGTCTCATGCAAATTTTCTTCTTAAACTGTCTTCTGAATTTGCACAGGTTTAAGGACGGATCAACCTATGAGGGCCATTTATGTCAATGTGCAGAGAATACTCAGATTGTTTTGCTTGTATCTGTAGGTTGTCTCTGTGTGACCTGGCTGGATCAGAGAGATACACCAAATCACAAACTTCAGGAGAAAGATTGAAAGAGGCAGGCAATATCAACACTTCCCTTCTCACCCTAGGAAGGTGTATAGAGACACTGAGATATAATCAGCAGCATAAGTCAGTACCCTTTTTTGTCAGTTCCTTGCTTGTAAATAATAACCAGGGCCCAATTGTTCAAAACTAATGATGTTGTTAGTTAACATATCATTAAAACTTTGATCATTAAATATGGCATGTACGCTAATATATATGCTGAAAAAATGAGTGGCTTTTTTTCAGCAAAACTAGCTGTGAATTAGATACTTGATCTTAAAATACTAGAACAGTTAACATTTTGACCACAAATGAGCTCATTAAGCTAACAATGCTTTGAACAACTGGGCCTAGCCCTGTAGTCCATAAAGTCATAGCTCTTGAAGAAAAGGTATCCAGACTGATTTTCAAATCATCTTGCCTATCCCTGAAAAATATGAGATAATTACATCTTTTATCTTTAATGCTTATAATAATGTAACTTAAATTCATTGATTTTCAGTTAAGAATTGGTTTTTGATTTTTTCGTGTTATCGAGCCATGAATGAAAAAAAAAAAAAAAAAAAAAAAAAAAAAAAAAAAGCGTTATGCATGATGTGCATAGTGCATTGATGCACATTAGCATCCTTTTTTTTTTTTGTTTTGTTTTTTTTGTTTTGTTTTTTTTTTTCATTCATGGCTCAATGAAACAAAACAAATCAAATACCAATCCTTATAATTAATTTTCTGTTTGAAAGTTTCATAATTTGCTTTAAGAACTAGTAAAAATGTCATATTTTTACCTTTAAAGTGGCAGGTCGGTGTGCTCAATAATATTTAATTTGATTGGGGTTTTTTACCTGCCGGAAGAAGCTATGACAGTGACAAACGATAAAACACGTCTATGACAGTTTGCATTGACTGATGTATTATAAAATAGGCAGAAAGAATTAAGAATTAAGATACGTTTTAGATACAAAAGAAAGGTCCAGTAAAGCCAAGAAATAATTATCTTCTTAACTTAATTCTTTGGAATGTGAGCAACATATCTGCAAATTGTTGTACTTCTTGTGGTGGGTTTTACAGCAAGTTGCACTACATAAGAATTTTTTGTTTCATCGAGGAAATGAATGAAATTTTTTCACCAAGCAGAAAAATGCATAAATCATTAAAGTAAATAAAAATTAAATACTGTACTTAAACAAGCACTTATTTACCATTGATCAGTATTTATGTTTGATTTCATGTACAGAGAAAACACAAGAATCGTGCCATTCAGGGATAGTAAGCTGACACGATTGTTCCAGAATTTCTTTGTCGGTCGAGGGAAGGCAGCTATGATAGTGAATGTGAACCAGTGTGCTAGCATGTTTGATGAAACCTTGCATGTGTTCAAATTTTCAGCTATTGCTAATCAGGTATGGAAATCATTGTTGTTTATCTTAAATTGTCTGTGGGGTGGAGGTGGGGTTTTTGGGGTTGGGGGTGTGGGGAAACTGAAAATATGCCAAGTATATAATCAACCCCTTAAGAAAATTTATGCAGGAAAACTGATTTTTTGGATACTTTTTAAATACCCAGCCTGCTTGTATGTCGAGGGGTGTACAGTTTCTGCTTTTCCATCAGTTTGTATGTATGTTAGTTTATTCATTTGTCCTTCCATAGTATTTGTAGACGTCTATGTCAAAGTTTATGCATTAGAGTTTTTAAGACATTATATTAGCAAGACTAGTTGATGGATTTAGTTTTGCCGAATGCTACATGTAGTTACCAAATTTTATTAGGGTATACAGCTATAAGTATTACCTAAAATGGAAGGTCAGGGTCATAGGGGAAAGACTGATGCTGTTAGTAATGGTGCAGGCCAGGGGATATATGTGATTCACTGGTCTCTTTGTATAGTTACCTCACCAAAATCACACTACATATATTTTCTTGCAAAAGTAACATAAATCTGAATATTTTCTATGTCTTGACCCTTGTTGTGACCATTTTTTTCTATGTGTGAATCATCTGAATGGCAGAGTGGTTAGTGTTCCCAACTTCGGATCATGAGGTCCTGGGTTCGAGTTCTGCTGTAGGCGGAATTGAGCTCATGACTGTACGGTACTAATTGCACAGTACCTTTCATTATCACCATTTCATCATCTTGATATAACTTAAATAATAATCAAAGGGACTTAAAACACTAAATCATCACAATTTCCTGTGTGTATTTATTATTATAGCACCTGCATTTGCATGGGCGACTTACTGATGTGCATGTTTCTGTTTGTTCATTTGTGCTTACAGCCATCCTATCATCCACCCTAAATGAAGTCTACAAAATTACAGTTAATTTCACTTCATTGATTCTTTTATCTCACTGAGCTACACAAGAATGACAACTCTTTCTTCTGGTGCTTGTTTTCACATTTTAGTACGCAGGTGTGACTTAAATTTCATGGAGGTTCTTTCTGTTTTTTAGGTAGTGGTAGTTCAGAAACCAGTGTTCATCAAACCCAAGTTACCAGTGGTGGTAGCCTCACCTAATCCCATTCCAAGAACATCAATAATGTGGGCCACTCCAGCTCGTAAGTAAAAATCAACAAAAGCGGAGACATTAACCATTACCAGCTCCATAGTGCAGTCTGTAGTGTATCTAATTGCAAATCCAGGGGTTGCAAGTTCAAATCCCAGCTCAGCCAAATAACTTTCATTGAGAGTGATCATGAAATCATTTCGGGTTCAAGAAGACAGGGATGGGAAACCTCAGGATTAATCCTGATTTCAGGATTGATAACTTTCATTTTAAGCCTGGAATTTTATTTTTACACATGTTCACAAGACCATCCTTTTGTGTCAAAAGTAGTTATTTGGGTTAATATATGCCTGAAATAATTATTAGTTGTATAGCTCCAGATAATAGGGAGTATCCGCATAATTTTTCTTATTTCTCAATAAAAACATGTTGTGGGTACTCATTAGAAGTGCCTCAGGGAGGCACTTCTAGTGAGTACCCACAATATATGTTTTTATTGAGAAATAAGAAAAATATAAGTAGTTTTGGGACTGAATTTTTAGATTTCAGTATTGATTATTAGCGACTATTCTCACCACTGAAGAAGAGCAGTTGTCAGTTACTGGCGAAAGTATGTGGACAAGTGTTAGTTATTTTACCGATAACCCCTTAGAGGACAAAGTCTACCCAGTGAATGTGTGATTAGGTCAAATGACCCGCTTGACATGACCATAACATTGTTGACTGGGCTGTAAAACTCAAACCTTTACTACTCTCTGGGCTGATTTAGCGGATGACAGTTTGTTTGTATATTTTTTTTTTTTTTTTTTTTTTTTTTTTTTTTTTTAAAATGAGCAATATCATAATTTGTTGCTCTCTGGACAAATTTAGCAGACGACAAATTCATTATATTTTTTCCCCAGAAAAACAAGACGATTTGCATGACATGTCAAACCCTGTTTTCTGAGAAAACTAAGAAAAATATTTAAATATGCCATCTGCTGAAAACATTACGCAGCATGCTAATCATAATGAACAAAAGATGCTTCTTCCTTACCACTCCCAGTTTCACATCTATCATTTTACAATGTAATGATGATAAAATCACATAATAGGGACAGTAGCTTTGGTTTGGAATTGAGCTGAAATAGCAAAGCACTGAGTGAGTTCAGAAAATACATTAATCATATGCTGTCGCTATTATTCAGTGGATAACATCATGTTATAAAAATGATATGACCACAGGTTACATAACACTTAGTTACTGACATGTAATGTTTTCTGTTGAAAAAACGCTTCAACTTCTTTGGCCATAAAATACAGTTTAAAGTCATGATAAACAGAGTCTCACATTCTTGGTCAACTTATGAAATAACCACTGTAAGATCCTGTATTTGGGGCACTAAAACGATTGTCAAATGGACTGGCCAGCTTAAAAAATAAAGAATGGATGAGATATTCAGATATCTAGACAGTCTGTGTGTACATGATGTAGGCTATATTGGATTCTAAATCTGCCTAGGCCAAATTTAATTGATTTTATTTAAGGAGTTGACTGAAAATAAATTTACATTGTGTTGGGCTTGACTGCCAATCCAGGAATCGCAAATTTGAATCCCAACATATCGTCTGTAGAGAGTGATCGTGAAATGATTTCTATAGTCATTCTCCCCATTCCGCTGATTTAAGAATGGCAGTTTCCAATTATGGTTGAAAGTATATTTGTACAAAGTACTGGTTAACGCTTCGAAGACTGAGCCTGCGTAAGAAAAGTTCGAGACGCGTAACTGACTGGCTCGACATGACCTTAACAATGTTGACTGAGCCGTAAAACTCTTACTCAAAATCATGCAAATAAATTTACATTCACTGTGCCTCTAAACCATTGTTATACCTAACTAAATTGACTTTTTCACCATTTTAAAAGGATAAGCAAGCAGTCATAATGCAAATAAAAAGTAGAAAATATTACAAATTATAATAATTGTTGAGATGTTTTGACTTAGTATATAGACTTCTGGGCCCAGTTGTTCAAAGCGTTGTTAGCTTAACGAGCTTGTTAAGGGTCATTTCGTTAACTTTTAGCGGATTCAATATACAATATTCTGATATTTTTTGCTGAAAAAATGTGAGTAGCTTTTGCACTACTCACATTTTTTTCAGTAAAAAATTTCAACATATTTGCGTATCACTCGATGTAAATTTCAACGAATCGTTAACTAACGACACCGTTAGATTTGAACAACTGGGCCCAGAAATATAGAAGCATGTAATTAGTCTTAGCAACAGATAAGGTGCTATTTTCATCCACAAGATGCTGATATTTTTCTTATTTCTCCACAAAAACATTTTGTGGGTATTCATAAGAAGCATCTCAGCAAGGCGCTTCTAATGAGTACCCACAACATTGTTTTTGTGGAACAATAAGAAAAATATTTTGTGGATACCCCTCCTATATGGAGCTTTGAACAAGTTATTATTTCTTGTAAGGGACATCAGGTTTGCCATGTGAGAATGAGGCTGCAAATGTTCCTCTACCAGAGTGTGATGATGAAGACCTTGAACAGAAGACATACACTCAAGAAAATATAGATGTAAGTTAGCTGGTTTTAACCAGATTTAGTCTGGAGACCCCTAAAAGAGTAACTGGCAAACAGTGCAGACCCAGATCAGATGCTGCAGAATGCAGCATCTGATTAGGGTCTCCACTGTTTGCAAATTATTCAGCCGTTTTTCTCTAGGAATATCTAAATCACATAGCCTGACATACCTAAAATTGAAATTGGACTCTTACAGTATATAGTGATGGGGGAATTAATTCAGTCTGAAATGGGTTAAAAAAGTGTACAGATGGAAATTTTTTTACAAAAAAGGTTCTTAGAGGCTTACATAAATAGCAATGGTTCATGTTTGATTAGCCCAATTTGATCTGACCGTTCATTTGCTGTTTATAATTTATAGGTCTAGATAAGGGAGGGTAAATTATTTTCTTATTTCTCTAGAAAACATATGTTGTGGGTACTCATTAGAAGCGCCTCGTCAAGGCGCTTCTAATGAGTACCCACAACATATGTTTTCATGGAGAAATAAGAAAAATATAAATAATTTTGGATGGAAAAAAGCGCCTTAACTAGTGCTTTGTTATTGATATATTGTACAGAATCCACTGATTCTGTCAGGTAGTAGGTCTGACTGCGGATCCAGGGGTTGCAAGTTTGAATCCCAGCTCAGCCACATAACTTTTGGTGGAGACTGACCATGAAATCATTTCTGTGGTCATTCTTCCCCTTTTGCTGATTCCAGAAGGGCAGCTGTCACTTACTGGTGAAAGTATGTGCAGAAGTACTGGTTAAATGACTAGTGGATGAAGCCTGTCCAGGAACAGTGTAATTGGCTTCAGATTAGGCACTTTTTTCAGCTGAAAAGTTCTAATAGTTTCTTATTTCTCCAAGAAAACATATGAGCCAGCGCACAACAAAACCTACAAAATGGCATGTGTGCACAGCGAAGACTCAGATCAACCTTGGCATCCGTCCAGTCTGATCTGTCTTCGCTGTACGCATGAAGAATGCTTGGGTCCTTAGCTACCCATAGAGTGCCCAGGCTGATCTGAGTCTTTGCTGGGCACACATGCCATGTTGTAGGTTTTGTTTTGCGCTGGCTCATATATCGTGGATAATCGTTAGATTTTGTTTGTGATGAGGTTTTACGGCCCAGTCAACCCAATGGGGTCATGTCGAGCGCGGTCAGTTTGCCTAACCACACGTTTACTGGGCAGGCTTAGTCCTCTAAGCGGTTAACCAGTATTGTGCACATTCTTTCGCCAGAAACTGAAAACTGCCCTTCTTGAATCAGCGGAAGGGAGAGAATGACCGTAGAAAATATTTCATGATCAATCTCCACGAAAGAATGTTGCCGACCTCGGCGGGGGTTGAACCCGCGACCTCCTGGTCTCCATTCGGACGGCGCATCCAACTGAGCCACCGAGGCCGGCGCATAATCGTTAGAAGTGCCTTGTTTATGTGAAGAAATAAAAATATTATATGGATATCTTCTCTTATCAGTTTATTTTCTTAGTTGAATGTTGCTCAGGACGTTTGAACAGAGATCTGAGCCCAGTCTATTAATCCGTGAAGTCTGACCTGAGCCTTTACTTTTTATATAAGCAGCCTGTCCACAGCGCAGTTGCATCAAACTGCAGTTCCAATCCCAGCTTGGCCACATGTTTTGAGGAGATAGATCATGAAATAATTTCTGCAGTCATTCTCCCCCTTCTGTTGATTTAAGGGCAATTGGTAGAATTTTACTGGTGAAAATGTTCACAAAGTACTGGTTAACCATTTAGAGGACTAAGTCTGCCCAGAAAAACTATAGGTAAACCGTATGTCTCAACATGACCTTAACAGGCCAGCCTCGGTGGCTCAGTTGGATGCGCGTCCGACTGGAGACCAGGAGGTTGCGTATTCGACACCCGCCGAGGTTGGCAACATTCTTTCGTGGAGATTGATCATGACAGATTTTCTATGGTCATTCTGTCCCTTCTGCTGATTCAAGAAGGGATTCAGTTTCTGGTGAAAGAATAATAACAATAATGGTTAACCGCTTAGAGGACTAAGCCTGCCCAGTAAACATGTGTTTAGGTAAACTGACCGTGCTCGACATGACCCCTGTTGACTGGGCTGTAAAACCTCAACACGAACAAACAAATGACCTAAACAGTGTTGACTGGGCCATAAAACTTAAACTTTTGTGGGTTTTTTTTTCTGTTTTTTTTGTCCAGTTTTATGCTTCTGAACTGCTTAAATCCTATTTGTTTTGCAATAAATTGATGAAAAATTTTAAATGGTCAAACATAATCTTCAAATGTATTAAAAAATGTACAGATTTAGAGTATATGCTCAAAAAACACATTTTTTGCTTGATGCAGTCTGTGTAATTACTGCAGGAATTGATTGGTATAATTGACGGTTTACAAAATGAATTGTCCATGGAGAAGTACAGGGCGATGAAGATGGAAGCCACTATCCGAACTGAAGTGGTTGAAGAGATGAAGAAACAATTTATAGATATTGAGCAAGATTATAGGCAAGTAAAACTTGGATAATGTGTGAGGGCCTGCCTTCTTGTCCTTAAATAGAAACCAGTTCATTTTACTGCTTGGTAATGTGTGCATAAATGTGGAGGTTGAATGGCAAATTGTAGGGCCTCATCAGACATGAAACAAAGTGCAACCTCCCTACAGCAGCCGCCCTTGGAAAGTCACAAAACTAGCTGTTGTAAGGATGTGACTGTTGCAGAGAGGTTAAAAACATAGTAAAAGAGCACTTGGAGAATCAGAAAATTATAGGGAGATGGCTCTTGCTGAGAGGAGACCTTTCCTGTAAGTTCTACTGTATATTTATCTCCATGCTTTAGCGATGGTGATATTATGAATACCTCTGTCTGTCACACTATCTCCTATACCACTGGACGAAATTTTACCAAACTTGCTATATGATTTCTCTCCTTGTAAAAGTGTGCAAGAGCAACATCATTTTTCCATCTGTCACGCTATAAGCGTAGGGATTTTGTGTGATTACGTGCCATCAACTGGTATTCTTTGAATTGGCTTCCCAGAAGTGTCTGGGTGGACTAGTGGTTAGCACTCCCCAACTTTGGATAGTGAGTTATCAGATTTGAATCTGGATGGAAACGGAATTCAGCTTGTAACTGTAATGCACTTCATTGCACAGAGCCTTTCATTATCACCCTTCCATCATCTTGATATGACTTGAAAGGAATGTAAAACACCAAATCATCATCATCCACATTTCCCTGTAGGATTTTGACTCCTGAGTAATCAGAGTAGACCTAGATCAGATTCTGAAGAATCTGTCATCTGATCATGGTCTTCACTGTTTGCAACTCATCCAGCAGTTTCTAAACACATCAACAGGTAGTAAATGTACTTTTTAGGATGTAAGGAGTTATAGTGTCTGAATATTTATGGTAAATATTGTAATAAGCCATTAACTAATAAAGTCATTTATTGAACATATTCTCAAATTCTCATTGAATTTAAACAAATAAGTTAATCATAGTAGTTTTGATAAAGCACACAA
This sequence comes from Anodontia alba, assembly GCA_964016985.1. Classification (NCBI taxonomy): domain Eukaryota; kingdom Metazoa; phylum Mollusca; class Bivalvia; order Lucinida; family Lucinidae; genus Anodontia; species Anodontia alba. The sequence goes on along the minus strand of OZ024836.1, from coordinate 52,980,183 downwards.
ATCTTGGTAGGTCTGTGCATTTTGTGGTTCTTTCAGAGTCTGTAAAACAAGGGATATCCCAGTCTGTGTAGGATTTTCTGTCATGTATTGGACTACCTTTTATGGTTAGAAATTTAGAGGAGTGTGCTGCCCTGTTTTGAAAAGAATAAATACATGTATAACCTTGGCATACAAAGTATGCCATGGAAGTGTAATGTTTTCATCATTCTAGTTGTACAGTTTTACATTAAAATTTATTGCTCGGCTTATATTTCTTAACACTAAGCATGCTGGGTAAAAGTTTCAGTAGACAGCATTTTGAAATAGTTTTCATATTTTTCCCAGAAAACAGATTTGACATTTCATGCAAATATATGTAGGAGACAATTTGCTTGAAATTTCAGACCTTGTTTTCTGGGGAAAAAAAACTAGAAAAATATCATCAATAATGTTTTTGACATATCAATGGTATGTAGGAATTTTATTAAGTTTTATTGCTGAGCTTAGATTTCTAACATAAGCATGCTTAGTAAAATTTTCAGCAGACAACATTTTGAAATATTTTTCTGTTTTTTCCCCAGAAAACAGTGTTTGACATTTCATGCAAATTGTCTCCAGAGGAAATGTTGGACCCTATTTTCTGAGAGAAAAAATGAGAAAATTATCATCCATGATATTTTTTAGATTTCATTGTTACGAGGGATGTTCGAAATGAATTGCTTATTTCTATCTGGAGACTTAAAATTTCAAGTTAGCCCAAAAGTACTCATTTCATGCCCTCGAAGTACTCCCCGTGGCTAGAAATGCAAAGTTTCAGCCGATGTATCCACTTCTTGAAGGCGTCACGGTACGCTGATTTGGGCACAGTAATAAGGTACTGATGAATGGCAGATCGAAGTGCCTGTCGGGACTGGTATTTCCGCCCAGCAAGGAATGCTTTCAGTTTCGGAAACAAAAAGAAATCACATGGGGCAAGGTCTGGGGAATACGGGGGGTGAGGCAAAAAAGTTACTTTTTTATCGCACCTGCTTGTAGCAGGGTGCGATATAGGCGTCCGATTTTCTGTCCGTCCGTCCATCTGTCAACATTTATGTCGAAGTTTGACATTTATGTCAAAAGTTAGTATTCTAATCAACTTCAAGACTAAACAACCATCAAACCTTGCATGAAACATCTCCCTGACCTCCTGACTTTGCAACATAGGCGTCCGATTTTCCGTATGTCTGTCCATTCGTCCGTCCGTCTGTCAACATTTATGTCGGAAGTTCGACATTTAGGCCTCGGTGGCGCAGTTGGATGCGCGTCCGACTGGAGACCAGGAGGTCGCGGGTTCGACCCCCGCCGAGGTCGGCAACATTCTTTCGTGGAGATTGATCATGAAATATTTTCTACGGTCATTCTCTCCCTTCCGCTGATTCAAGAAGGGCAGTTGTCAGTTTCTGGCGAAAGAATGTGCACAATACTGGTTAACCGCTTGGAGGACTAAGCCTGCCCAGTAAACGTGTGGTTAGGTAAACTGACCGCGCTCGACATGACCCCATTGGGTTGACTGGGCCGTAAAACCTCAACACAACAACAGTTCGACATTTATGTCAAAGTTAGTATTTTAATCAACTACAAGACTAAACAACCGTCAAACCTTGCATGAAACATCTCCCTGACCTCCCGACTTTGCGACATAGGTGCCCACTTTTCCATTCGTCTGTCTGTTCGTCTGTCCGTCTCTTAACAGTTCTGTTATGTCGAAGTTCGACATTTATGTCAAAGTTAGTATTCTAATCAACTACAAGACTAAACAACCATCAAACCTTGTATGAAATATCTCCCTGACCTCCTGACTTTGCGACATAGGTGCCCGCTTTTCCATTCGTCTGTCCATTCGTCCGTCCATCTGTCTCTTAACAGTTCTGTTATGTCGAAGTTCGACATTTACGTCAAAGTTAGTATTATCAACTACAATTCTACAACAACCATCATACCTTGCATGACACATCTCCCTGACCTCCTGACTTGGCAGATATGTTGACCCAGTGACCTTGACCTATATTTTGCGCTCCATTGACTGACACAATTTACGTTGACGTTCCAGATCTTCTCAACTATAAGGCGTACAACTACCAAACCTTGCATAGTGCTTCTCCTAGATGTACAGACTTGGCAGGTACCTTGACCCGGTGACCTTGACTTATATTTTGCGCTCCAGTGACTTTGACATATTTTGCGTCGACGTTTGATATCTCCTCAACTATAAGGCCTACAACCATCAAACCTTGCAAAGTGCTTATCCTCAATGTACTGACTTAGCAGATACCTTGACCTGGTGACTTTGACCTATATTTTCGCTGCAGTGACTTTGACATAATTTACTTCAACGTTCCAGATTTCCTCAAGTGTAAGACCTCTATCCACCAAACCTTGCATAGTGCTCCTCCTATATGTACTGACTTGGCAGGTATCTTGACCCGGTGACCTTGACCTATTTTTTGCGCTCCAGTGCCTTTTACACATTTTATGTCAACGTTCAATATCTCCTCAACTATAAGGCCTACAACCATCAAACCTTGCATAGTGCTTCTCCTCAATGTACGGACTCTGCAGATACCTTGACTGGGTGACCTTGACCTATATTTCATGCTCCATTGACTTTTACACCTTTTACGTCACCCTTCCAGATGTCCTCAACTGTAAGGCCTTCAACCACCAAATCTTATATAGCACTTCTTCTCGATTACTGACTCGACAGGCACCTTGACCTGGTGACCTTGACCTATATTGTGCACTCCAGTGACTTTGACACATTTTATATTGCTGTTCGGTATCTCCTCAAATATAAGACCTACAACCACTAAACCTTGCATAGTGCTTCATCTCATTGCACTGGCTTGGCAGGTACCTTGACCCAGTGACCTTGACCTATATTTGACACATTTTATGTTGATATTTGATCTCCTCAACTATAAGGCCTACAACCACCATACCTTGCATTGTGCTTCTCCTTGATGTACTGAATTAGCAGGTACCTTGACTCGTGACTTTGACCTATATTTCAAGCTCTAGTGACTTTAACACATTTTATGTCGACGTGCCATTATCATTGGGCTGTATGATACGAAAAGTCAGTGCTGAAGATATAGCCATTAGAGGGAATGGGACTGGCCTGGAATATATGTGCCCCACTAGGCACTTTGTCTACATTTTTTTTCAACCCAGTTTTCCAAGTAAGCACTGCTAAGAATGAAATAAACTTATTTAATAACCACATTCTGATTGTGGCACCTGTGACTTTTGCGCCAGCAGGTGCGATGAGGCCTTCCATGGAATTCTTGTCTTTCTTCAAAAACGCCGTAACTATTGCGGAGGTATGAGCTGGGGCATTGTCATTTAGAAGACGGACATGTTTAAAACCAGTGGCAGAGCGTCGTTTCTGATAATACTTTTTTCAGTTTCTTCAGCACTACGTCTTTGTAGTACTTTCCGGTGATGCTTTTGCCCTTTTTCACTGGCACTTTTATTGCGATTCCTTCACCAGAGAAGAAGATTGCATACAAAACCTTCTTTGTACTCAAAGAACGTTTGGCAATTATTGGGCGTTTGCTGTGTTTAGTGGCCCAGATCTTATTGCTAACCTTTCTGACGGGCTCAAAATAATGGACCCAGGTTTCATCACCTGTGACGACATTGGCAAACTGCTTTTTGTCATATTTAGGAAACATTTGAAGCAGCTTTTTGGCCACTTTAACCCGTTGCCTCTTTTGCTCGTCAGTCAACAGATGTGGCACCCATCTAGCAGAAATCTTTCTGACTTTCAAATGCTTCTTCGAAATAAGGTGAACCGTTGATAGTGATATGCCTACCTTTCGTGCAATATCACGAACTGTAAATCTGGCATCTCCTTCAATGATTTCCTTTATTTTGGAAACGATTTCTTTACGAGATGCAGATTTTGGCCTACCTGATTTCGGTGCATTTTGATGGACTCTACACCAGACTCAGATTTCTCTTTCCACCGCCGAACTGTGTCATAGGACACACAAGAAGGTCCAAAAGCAGTAGAAATTTCAGTCATCAGCTTCTTCAAAGAACAACCAAGTTTTGAGCGAGCTTTGATGTAAGCCCGTATTTCATCTTTTTTGTCGACGCTTCTACCAACCATTTTTACTGCAGTGGTCAATGACTGCGTGTATTCAAATGGCAAATTTTATGTCTTACACTTAGTCTAACATGTACATTTATACACCATTGTGTAGATCTTGAATAGCCCTATACAGGTATGTATTGGTTTTTATCGTGCCCCACATGGATATCGAGCTAGAGGACAATAAGCAATTCATTTCGAACATCCCTCGTATGTCAATTTAAGTTTTGTTGGTAGTAAGGTTAGATCCCCTAACCTTTAAATAGCATACTGGGTAAAATTTTCAGCAGATATTTTGAAATAATTTTTTACAGGAGACACTTTGCATGAAAAACAACAAAAAAAAAAAAAAAAAAACATAAAAATTTCACCAATTTGTCATCTGCTGAATTTGGCCTGAGAGTGGTAAAGGTTAAGTTGTTGATATGTGGTTAGTGGGGTGTCCTTGGAGAGGTGTATCCATTCACCGTAAAATACTAGGCTTTATCAACATTACAGTGATCAGGTGATGTATCGAGAGCAGCTCGCTGAGGAACTGGCAGAAAAAAGAATACAGATCCTCGTTGAATCTAAACAGACGAGAAATGACAAGTCGGAATCGGTTACAGATGAAGAAGATGAGTGGGTTTCAAGTGTATTGCTACACCAGGAGAAAGTGAAAGTAGAGGTATATGTTACAATAGGAATGAATCTTATTTTTATGGATTTTATTGATGATAACTCAGGCAAATCACTCACAAACTGAATAAAGCCTGAAGGGCTTTATGTTAAGTTTGTGAGTGATTTGCTGGAGTTTACAAGCTTTATGTAAAGTTTGTGAGTGATTTGCTGGAGTTTACAAGCTTTATGTAGTTTGTGAGTGATTTGCCGGAGTCTACACAACGATAAAATCCACAAAAATAGTTCATTTCTTATATCTCCAACTTTGTCATCAAAATGTTAAATGTTGCCAAAAATGTTGATCTTTTCAGAAGATGGAAGGAAAATAGATTTGACGGGTTTCTGCTCTGGACTTTATTGAAGTGTAAAACTCCCTTCAACCAATCAAATTCCATGAAATCTGTATGAAGATGAGGTTGAAATTATTGTACCATATTTATCTAAAATATGGAACAGCTTAGCATCATAGCATGCTGGGTAAAAATTTTGGCAGACAACATATTGAAATATTTTTCTTATTTTTCCCAGACAACAGGTTTTGGCATTTCATGCAAATTGTCTCCAATGGAGACAATTCGCATGAAATGTCAAATCCTGTTTTCTGGGGAAAATAAGAAAAATATCAGTTTGTCATCTTATGAATTGAGTCTGAGAGTGGTAATGGTTAACTCCTTTCATACTTATCCTAGATTACTAGCTGTTGATGCATGTAAATCTTCTAGATGAGTGGTGAACTGTGTAGATAATTATATTCTGCGGCATCTGATTTGGGTCTGCACTGTTTACTCAGGCTTATCTGTCCCAGTATGTAGGGTAAATACTCTAGTTATCCTTAACAATCATTGAAACAGAGAGTTTGTTTTACTAGCCTGAATTCCTGCAAGTCTAGTGATGTCCTTAACAGTCATTGAAATAGAGAGTTGGTTTCACTAGACTGAATTTCTGCAAGTCTAGTGACATCTTATTTTTTCTGCTACCCAGACTAAATAAATTTCAAAATGGTTACTTGCCCAAATTCCTTTACCCTAGTGTTTGGCTAGCAGGCTGGTGCTAACTTCAATGATGCCTAAATATTCAGACACCCTTAACTTTGTACTCTGTTTATCTGAAAATTTGAACAGCCATTTGACTATCAAGTGACTGATCTTAAAAAGTCTCTCTGAATGGCAAACAACAATCTCTATAAGCAAACAGGAAGTCACCAAAAAATTTCTCCTTTGTAAAAAATGATGGGAGAGAAAACCCTTATTTATCCACAAAACTTATGTTGTGGGTACTTGTAAGAAGTGCCTAAGTAAGGCACTGCTAATGAGTACCCACAACATATGTTTTCATGAAAAAGAAAAATACCAGTACTTTCTGGTTGAACAAAGGCATTATCTGAAGCTGTGTTAGACCATTGTTTCTAATATGCAGTGGATATAACTTCATTTTATATCCTTTTCCAGAGGCAAGAGAAGAAAATAAATGATTTAACAGAAAAGATAACTGATCTCGATTCAAAGATACATAGTTTGACCGAAGGACAGGAAAAGATGGAGAAAGAGAGAAATAACTTAGCGAAACAACTAGAAGACTCACAGAAGATTAATGACGAGCTTCAGAAAGAACTGGTAAGTTGACATGTTGACAAAACATTCTGAAGCCAGGTAAGACACCTTTTCTCTTTTCTTTTTTTTTCGAAAAAAAGTAAGAATATTTTCTTATTTCTCCACAAAAACATACATTGTGGCACTCACGTTGGCAATGTCCTTATAATGAGTACCAAGCATCTTCCATGTCCCTCTCTTTCATCTACTCATGCTATCTCTTTTCTCCCTTTCTCTGGGAGACAACACAAAATGACCCATAAGGTTTGACGTGTCGTTAAACCCTAACACCATCAATCATTTTTCGGAGAAATAAGTAATTTTCTGGGTACCCTTATCAAGTACTATGATTCTAAGATTAATGACAGGCTTCATAAAGAATTGTTAGATTGATGGTTGGTTAGAAATATTTGAAAGGTTTAAATTTATTTCCAATCTTCTGATAAAACTAAGAAATTGAGAAATGTTTGGAAGAACTGAACCTGCTTGTAATATTTAAATGTCATGGATAAAGTATCATGCAGTCTTAAAAGGAAATGCACTTCAAGTAATAAACATATTACCAAATAAAGAGCCGACTAACTCTTTTCCCGCTAGTGATGACTTTTGTTGTCTGCTGATAACTTTTTCAAACAGTTTGGACCCAGATCTGGCCCGACCATAAGTTGGGGCCGATCTGGATCCAAACTGTTTGATTTTTTTGAAAAAGTGAATTAAAAAAAACAAAACAAAAAAAAACAAACTCCACAGACGACGAAAAAGCATGCAAAGAGTTAAGCTGTCACAGTTTGGTGAAATGTTCATGAAAATTGATAAATAAAACATTTATTAGGTTTTGAAGATCTAGTAAATGGTGACATGGAAGCTGCTATTTTTGTGAGTATGTGATTTCATAACCACATAATGAAGTGTGCAAAAATTAAATCATATTTGAAACTACATTTTATTGCTATATACTTGTATATATGTTTTCATTTGCATATATACTAGCAGCATATTCCTATGAACAGGCAACTTTTATTTATATCTAAAAAATGATTATCTAATTATATATTCAAAATGGAGGCGCCCATGATCACAGCTGTAAGAGCTTTAAACTACAATATCTTTCTTATTTCCTAATAAGTGATTTTTATCAAATTTGCCTCAGATTTGGCTTGTTTCCAAAGCTTAATATTTTAAGGCATGCATTGCATTTAGTGGGACTTTCTCTTTAATAGAGTAGTTCTTTGAAAATTCCATCGATACATTGAGGTCTTCAGTTAAAAAGTTTGTTATAATGATGTTTTTGTGATTGCAGAGTACAAAAAACACAAGCTACATGGAAAATCTCCAGAAACAGCTCACTGAGTATGAAGATAAGATCAGAGAGATGGAACAGATCATAGAAAAGGTGAGGCATAGTCTGTCTAATGCTGTTTAACTTTTACCACCCTATGGGCAAATTCAGATGACATTGAATTTGATGATACACTTTAATTTCTAATTTTTCCTGGAAAATAGGCATATGAATTGGTTCCAAATTTTTTCGTGGAGAAATAAGAAAGGAATATTTTCCTGACACTTCCTCTTATCTAGAGCTTTATTGATGTTTCTTAAGTCGGCACCGAAAATAATTTCATAAAGTTGAGGGGGTAACATACTCATTGCAGTTTTGCATTTCAGCATTGAAGTTATATTGTGTGAGTTTTCAGACAATTATATAATTTTAATAGGAAAATGATTATTTTTAGAGTAACATGTACATGTAGCTGGCTGTTCGACGATGTTTTATTTATACAATCTTTGGAAGACCAAATCTATTTTGTAAACTCATTGTTTTCAAGCATACTGGATTTAAGCTCTGCAAATGGGTATTTTAGCATTAAATTTTAAAACTGGTTCCAAAAATGTTTATTTGCACCAAATCATTATCTGGAGAACTGGTGACATCAAACCTCAACCATTGTTCTAGATAAGGCAAAACAATATTTTTCTTGTTTCTGCATGAAAATTTACTATATTTGCCCTAACTACAGCACATGCCCCTATAAGCACACAGTGAAGCAATTCTGTAGTCTTCAGATTACAGCCAGACTACTTTTTGTCTGCTTCGTTATAAAGACATATTTTGTGGGTACCCATTTGAATTGCATTGATTTGTGGATGCAGTTCAATAAGTACCCACAACATATGCTTAATTAAAGAAAATCAGAAAAAGAAAATTGCATAACATCATCAAATAAGTCCTTTGCTGTAATTTTTTTGAAGTGTACCCTAAGTAGGCAGATACATATTTTACCACAAGTCTTCCCAATAATTTTGATAAACCTAAGTGCACTGTGTGGTAATAATGTCGAATACAGTATGTTATGGATACTCATTAGAAGTGCCTGAATGAGGCGCCTTTTAATGACCACCCATAACATACACTTTTCGTGCAGAAATAAAAAAAAAATATATTTGGCTACCTGTCTTACCTAGTGCTCAGCTAACTCAGACAAACTGGTCAGACTGCATGGATATTGCAAGTGGATCTTGAGTTTTCTCCAGGTGCACACAGTGTTAGAAATTAACTTTTTTTCGCAAGTAGCAAGTAGTTGCTACCTGGTCTGAAATTAGGTAGCAAAATGCACCTACATGGCAGCAAAAAATGTTGCTCCTGTGTCATGGGTTAAACCTTCAGCATTTTCAAAGTATTTCTCTTATTTCAGCAAAAATGAGGCTTGACATTACATGTGATTTGTCTGCTTAGTAAAATAGTCACATGAAATGTCTAATTTGCACTGAAGACATTCACAACACTTGTCCTTGTCCTGCTGAATATATTAAGATGCCATGCCCTTTTCTTTTCAGCCAGTCTGATTACTTGATCCAGATTATTGATATAAATTCATATACTGAATTGCAAACAGTGCAGATCCAGATCAGTTGGCTTCTTAGAAGCCAACTGATCTGGATCTACACTGTTTGCAAAAGCAGGGTATATCTGGGTTTAGCAGGACAAGGGTTAAAGTTGATAGTGTTTGGGGCACTTTACCAGGTAGCAACTTTTTGCTACCAACAGTTTGACCAGGTAGCAAACTGAATTTTCAGGCAGCAAATTTGCTACTTGCTACTGTTAATTTCGAACCCTGTGCACATCATGACAAGATACATTTTCTCATGTTTTAACTTGTGTATTACACTTCAGGGTAAGGAGACAGAAGAGACTGATCAGACAGCTCTGATTGAAAACCTCACACAGCAACTCACACAGTCACGGAGCAAAATTAGAGACCAGGTATGTGCTACTTCTATCACGAACTTGGCGTGTTCTAAAGTTTTAGTTGCCTTTTAACAGGTTTTTTTTTTAAATCTAAGTGGATTGTAGATGTGACTGTGTCCAGTGTTCTTGAAATCCATTTCAGACCAATGGGCTCTGATTGGCTTGGATGCAAGCTAAGAAAATATTTTGCCAGCTGTCATCTGTCTGTGATCTTAAATATGGTTTTGAACAGAATTTGTATTCCATAATTAATCACAAAAGCTGTTTAGCATGATATTTCATGTTAAGAGCTCTCTGAAACATTTCCAGAAATTGTTGACAGATGAAAATGGACATAAACATACTCCACATGTTTATTTACAGATCAATTAACTTCGTACCTAGAGCATCCTACTGGTGATCAGGACCCAGCCTCGGTGGCTCAGTTGGATGCGTGTCCAACTGGTGATCAGGAGGTTGCATATTTGAACCCCACTGGGTCGGCAACATTCTTTCGTGGAGATTTAACCATGAAATATTTTCTACGGTTTATTTCTTCTTTTTGCTGATTCAAGAAGGGCAGTTGTCAGTTTCTGGCATAAGAATTTGCACAATACTGGTTAATGAATTAGAGGACTAAGCCTGTCCAGTAAAAGTATGGTTAGGTAAACTGACCAAACACGACACGACCTCATTGGGTTGACTGGGTCATAAAATCTCAACACAAACAAAAACCGATGATCAGGGGGTTGCGGGTTTGACCCCTGCCAGGTCAGCAAAATTCTTTAGTGGAGATTGATTATGAAATATTTTCTGCGGTTGTTCTCTTCTGCTGATTCAAGAAGAGCAGTTGTCAGTTTCTGGTGAAAGAATGTGCACAATACTGATTAACCCCTCAGAGGACTAAGCTCGCCCAGCAAAAGTGTGGTTAGGTAAATTGACAGCACTCAATATGACCCCAATGGGTTGACTGGGCCATAAAACCTCAACACAAACAAACCTTTGTATTTAGCAAAACGGAGATTTACAGAAATGTACTTGTAGAATGTTCAGCAGAATATGTGATTGTGAAATTAATATGTAACTTGCATCAGATAATCTTCTGTTTTTCAATTATTACAAGAAGTGTTTGATTATATATGAGAGTTTAAGAATATTGAGGTGGAATTTCTGAAAGTGAGTGAAAAAATTTGATCACCAGGACTTCCAGATATTGGAGCTAGGAAGTCCTGGGACTTCCTGATTTTGACAGTTAGTTCAAGCACTGACCTAAGACTGAAATACAGATACCTTTGAAGGGCAGAGATTCAAAAGTAATTATTTAAGAATGTTATAAGTGGATATTTAAAAGCAGGCAGGCATATCATGTTTTTATAAAACTGCATGCTGTAGCGTTTTAATAGTAGGTATTACATCTTTTATCTTCTTTTCCAGTTGAAAAAATGAAAGACATGAATATTTGTTATTTGGATAGTTTTGACACACTTACATATGCACCTATCCATGCATACATACAGCATTGTTGCCTGATTTCTATATATTAAGCTACTCTGTTTTATCAAAAAGAATTTTCTAATACAATGGAAAGTAGCTTCAGAACTGAAGAGTTTGGTAAATGATTCAGAGTTGAACATTTATTTCAATTAACCCATGGTAGTCTGGAGACCCTTAGAAGGGTAATTGGCAAACAGTGCAGACCAAGATCAGATGCTGCAAAATGCGGCATCTGAGAGGGTCTCCACTGTTTTCAGATAGTATCAAACATTTTTCTCTATGAATATCTAAATTGCATAGCCTGACATACCGAAAATCGAAATTAGAATCTTCCTATATATAGTATGGGAGAGTTCATTCAGTCTACAATAGGTTAAGAGGATAAATTTTCGGCAAGGTAATTATCAAAGTTGCTTTGTCCTTTTCTAATAGAAAAGATATCTGCTTTTTTTTTTTTTTGTTTATTTATAATTTTTTTGGAAGGAAGCTTGACATGCAGGAAAACAAACAGGGAGTCACAAAAAGTTCTCTTTTGTATAAATATATTGTTAAAAAATTGCAGAAAAATCTATCATGATGATGTGTATCCAGTCTCTATGTGTGATATAGTTCAGGTTAATTCCTTGTAGAGAAGCGTCTTCAGCTCACCACTGTATGGCGCTTTATTGTACAGAGCCTTCTTTCCCTTCTGCTGAATGAAGAAGGGCAGTTGTCAGCTTCTGGCGAAAGAATGTGCATGATACTGGTTAACCGCTTAGAGGACTAAGCTTGCCCAGTAAACATGTGGTAGGTAAATGACCGCGCTCGCCATGACCCCATTGGGTTGACAGGGCAGTAAAAGACCAACACAAACCAATTGATTCAGAGCCTTTCATTATTACCCCTTCCATATTATCATCTTGATATGATCTAAATAATGTTGAAAGGGATGTAAAGTGCCAAAGTTCTGCCCATGACCCTAATGGGTTGACTGGGCTGTAAAACCTCAGCACAAACAAAATGCCAAAGTGTTATCAGTTCCTTGTAGACAAAAATTTTATATGGCTTTGCAAAAGTTTTATATGCATAATTCGATCAGAATTGTCCAAAATATTAGAACAATACATAGGTCTAGATAAGAATAGGTACTAGTAAATATTTTTCTTATTTCTGTATGAAAACATATGTTGTGGGTATTCATTAGAAGGTCCTCGCCGAGGGGCTTCTAGGCCCTTCTAATGAGTACACACAACATGTTTTCATGGAGAAATATGTTGTCATGGAGAAATAAGAAAAATATCAATACTTTTGGACTGAAAAAAAACCCATCTTATCAAGATATGCAATAATTTGAAGGTGAATGGATATATCACAAAGAGAGAGCACTCTAAGCTGACAGCTTTTGCCTCCATTTTGATCGGTTGAATATGAGCCAGTGCACGACAAAGCCTACAATTAGACCTGTGTCAACAGCAAAGACTCAGGTCAGCCTGTACATCCATCCAATATAGCAAGGGTTCTCGTTTATCCCGATCAGCGAAGACTGATCAGACTGCGCAGATGCGTAGGCTGATCCAAGACTTTACTGGTCGCACAAGTCTTATTGTAAGTTTTGTTGTGCCCTAGCTCATATTTAAGTAAAAAAAGCGTCCACACCAATACAGGATATACAGTCAGAAAGAATAAATATTAATTCTCTCTCTCTGCTCATGACTGTACAGCATTTCATTGCACAGAGCCTTTTAAATATCATCCCTCTATCATCTTGATATGACTTAACTAATATTGAAAGGGATGTAAAATACCAAACCTTCATAAAACTCTCTCTCTCCTCTCACTCTCTCTCTCTCTCTCTACATCCAGCTGTTTGCCATCCATCTAGCAATTTTTAGATGTACCAACAGTAAATCAGATTTAAAACAACTATGGCAGGAATATCAACTGTTAATTGGATGTTAAAGAAACACATCAAATAACGCTGAGACCAGTAGTCACACACCATATAGCTTCAGAGAAAAAACTTCATTTCCACAAAAACTTGTTACTATTACTAATTAGAAGCTCTACGACAAAGTGCTTCTAATGACTACCAACAACATTTTAGCTGCAAATGTATCTTCGGACATGTGCACCCAGTGAAGAATCAGATCAGCATGCTCATTCATGCAATCTGATCAGAATCGTCACTGAGCACATTCTGGATAGTCAAGGATGCAAAGTTTCTTCATAGGGACAATAAAGACTGGTCAAACTGCATGTTTCTCGGGTTGTGGCTCATGTTTTTGTAGAGAAATAAGGAAAACATCCATACTTTTTGGTTGAAAAAAAGCATTGTTCTTCAGTTATGACATTGTATTTTTATAGGAGAAAGAAATCTCAGAGTTAAATGATATGCTTACTGAGGCTGGTGAGACATTTGAACAGAGGGAAACTGAATTGCAGAAGCTCAAAGACCTGGTACAGGAATATGAAAAGAGATTGGAGACACAGGTTGGTGCAGAGTTCTGGTTATTTTTTTTTTTTTTTTTTTTTTTCATCTAAAATGTAATATTTTTCTCTTCTCAGTAAAAATGTTTTACACTGGGCCCTTTTTATACCCCGCCACACGATTGTGTTGGAGTATTATGGTTCCATGTTGATTGTCCGTGTGTCTGTCCGTCAGTCGACGTCCTTACGTACGTCCGTCTGTCCATATTTAGTTTCCGGATGATAACTTGTGTAAACATCAATGGATTTTCACCAAATTTGGTATGTACATTGATATTGTGGAGATCAGGTTTGGGATTGCTAATAGGCAAATTTTGACGGAGTTATCTGCCAGAGACATATTTTCGTTTCCGGATGATAACTTGAGTAAATATCAAGGGATTTTAACCAAACTTGGTACATGCATTGATATTAAGGAGATCTGGTTTGGGATTGCTAATGGGCAAATTTCATCAATTTTTGACTCTGCTGGCGACAAGATAATGGCGGGGTATTTTATTTCAGAAGGGAGACAGAACAATTCTGACAGTTGCCTCCTCTAAAAGTGGATTAATTCCCCTAAAAATATACGACAGACCTTTTATATTACTGAAGTTCAAGGAATAGCAAAGCGTTATATGTAAACAGTGAGGGACTTCTACTGAATACCCACAACATGTTTTTCCTATGGAGAATTAAGAAAAACTGGACAAAGTGACCAGTAGGTCACATATACCCCTGGCCGGCACCAATCCATCAACTCGCCTGATTCTCTCTTACACAATACAAGAAATTATGCCCAGTTTTGTACAAAATTTCAAAAGTCCATGTGCAGTAGTTCCTGAGCAATCTTTGACGGAAAAAATGTTACACAAACACACACACAAACATTGTTACGGAAAAGACAAAAACTATATACCGCCTATATACTTTGTATGCTGGGGTATAATTATCCCAAAATTATCAACAAATACTCCTCCGTAACTCTTCTGCTTGCTATGCTTCCAATAGTTTTGAATACATGTTGATCAGTTTTATGGAAGGGTCTATTTTAATTGTTCTGTATCATTTTCAGAGTGAAGCCATAAAGGTCCTGGAGCAAGCTGCTGATGATGGTCGTGTTGCCATGGAAACAGCTGACCAGTCGCTAAGCAAGAGAGAAGAGTGTGTGGCTGTGTTACAGTCTGAGATCCGAGAGTTACAAGGTACATCACCGGTTTTAGATCAGGTGCCCGAAACACCAAATAAAAATGATTCTAATAATGGCACTTATGCTCTTAGGAAAAGTACCTCTTATCTTGAAAAGTTTCGGGAGTCAGTTTCGAAACTGGGAATTTCAGCCGATGAGCATGAAGGTGAATCTGATACAAATGACCAAGGCATTGTTGAGAACGAGATTATGCACAAATTTCAGCGTGTCCGTTCAGATAGTTCGGGTGTTGGTTTAGACTCTGACTTGAATTTCTCTGACAATGAGTCCATTGATATTCCACTAAGGACCAGTGTTAATAAATGTATCTCAGAAGTATTAGAAAGCCCACAAAGAAAGGCAAAAGATTCTGAGTCACATGAGCAGAGCTCTCAATTAGAGTACACAGTATCTGATACAGGGAAGTTATTACACGACCTACCAAGGTCACCCCTACTGAATGAAAATCCACATGAGAACAATAATATTCAGCATAAACTGTGCAATTCCATGAACTTTAAGAATATGATAAACAAGAAACTAGATTATGAAATTCACAAACCTTTGAATGATAGTAGGGTACTCCAGGTGATTTTGACACCACTGAAAAACAAACTTCTAGTGAAGCACACAAAATCAAGCATGCTGCGCTTGAAAAATTCTCCTTCAAAGGACCCAACTTACGGACGAGAATGTATACGAGTTAAGTCTCTACCACGTAAGTCACTTCACCTTGAGAAGGAAAATTTTTACAAATCTAGTCAGATTGTGGATGATGATGGGAAACAGAAACGAGGGAAGAGGAAGTGTTCTGAGAAAGAGAATGAACAGCATGATTTAAATACAAGCAAGAAAAGAAAAATGATACCCGCCAAGAAGAAACAAATGAAGGCAAAGCCAAAAAGATCTTCATTAAGACAATACAATCTTAGAACTAGGCGGTGATCTACACTTCAGTCTTAAATATGAACTCTTACCCGTAAAGCACCAATCACATCTGCAGCAGCCAACATTTTCATTTTTTTTTTATTATTATTATTTTTCAGAGAAAATAAGTCTTGGCATTTCATGTGAATTGTCTGCTTGTTTTCTCTGAAAAAAAAAAGAGTAAGAATTATAGAATGTCATCTGCTACAAATTTTGTTAGGCACTTTTAGTGTTGCTAATTTGAAATAAGCCTTCATAATATATTTATAATAATTGTCCTAAATTTTCTTACGCCAGCTTTTATGACAAAATGGCTTAGGCAAATTGCAAATCCAGATGAGATTGCTCCTTCAGGAGCATTCTGATCTGGGTCTACATTGCAGACTTTCTCATTCCATCAAGAAGTTTGGGAGGAAAAAAAAAGAAGAAATGTGGAATAAAGTGTTCAAAATTTAGGGACATTTACCATACTTTTAGAAAGAGAGATACCCTTCAACACATTAGAACTGCCATTAGAGAATACTGTGATCACTTAATCATGATTATAGAGATCAAACAGTTTTTCATGCATTTACATTTGCCAGGTCCCATGGGAGGTGTTAAAAACCGAGGCCAAAGGCCGCGGTTTTCAACACCTCCGAAGGGACCTGGCGAAGGTTAATGCATTGAAAAAACATGTTCAATGGCTATTATTGCATAAAAACTGAAATCATTTGCTACATTTCGCATTATTTCTTGCACTACTTTGTTTTGCCTTTTCACCGATGTCTCGCGAATGCAATTTCCACGGACTATGCTCATTTTAGGGCCGGGCAGTACACATCTCGTAACAGCAGAAAATCTGTGGCCCCGGTACGGTCATTTTAAAAGTTTTGTAGCCTTTCCTTAACAGCGTGTGAATTGCCTTGTTAATACACGACATTTCACCGTTAATGCACAGGTGTTAATAACATGCGGCACTGCTTTTTATGCAATAATAAGGTTTAGTGCACACATTGCAACTAATTTGAAAACCTACTTAAACAAATGCCTTGCATGTAATGTTATTAATGTACGAAAGTTGTACATGATTCCTGTAAGAATTTCAAATTCTTCACGTTGTGTTTTGGCTGTGTGAGCCGGCATTCTCTGTACAATCCTCAGTCCAGATAATATGGTAATTTTGAGATGATTTAAGGTTTACCATAATTTAAAATTCAGATTCCTTAACTCCTTGCCATTTTTATCCTAAAACTTGACCAACTCCGATTTGCCTTCCTGGAATATTATGATGGAATGGCAAACAGTGTAGACACTGATTAAATTGTCCCTTTTGTTCGATCTGGATGTCTGCTGTTCACTGATAAGGCCGGTCTGCTCCAATATTTAGTGTAAGCGGATGTTTTATTATAGAATGAAACAGTATCTTGTAGGTACTCACCAGAACCTCCTCCCGATCCTTGTAGTGCCCAAATATTAATTTTAATGCAGAAATAAAACTACATAGAACACTTTATAAGAATGTTCATTTTGAGACGGTTTTGGATATAAACGAGTTTTAAGGTAGACCCCAAAAATCATTAAATGTGTATGTATATGCAAACAAAAAATATATGGCTTATATAGAAAAATGGCCATTTGCACAGATCTATGCAAACTTTACTCCAGCCGCTTGCACTGTTTCTGTATTCACCCTAAATATTTCAGGGTTCAAATTTAACTTTCTTGACAGCTTGCTAAAATTTGCAAGTAGCATTATTTTTTACTTGCTAACCCTATCAGCCACTTGCTTTTTCATACTTATAAACACTGTTAAATGTGGCTTTAAACCTTTGCTCTCCGGGTAAAAATTTCAGCAGACATTTTAAAATATTTTTCTTATTTTTCCCAGAAAACAGGTTTTGACATTACATGAAAATTGTCTCCTATGGAGACAATTTGCATGTAATGTCAAAACCTGTTTTCTGGGAAAAATAAAAATAAAAAGTATAGTCATTGCTTTTTGAAAAGAAATTGCAAAACTTTAGCAACAGTGCCTCAGGTTCCACAATTAAAGAGAATCTTTCCAACTTGCTAGAATTAGCAAGTGATGGAAATTGCAGCTTGCTTTTTGAGGAAATTAACTAGCATTTAGCAAGTTAGCAAGTGCTAAAATTGATCCCTGTA
The DNA here is from genome assembly GCA_964016985.1 of Anodontia alba. Lineage (NCBI taxonomy): Eukaryota > Metazoa > Mollusca > Bivalvia > Lucinida > Lucinidae > Anodontia > Anodontia alba. The sequence continues at coordinate 52,962,394 of OZ024836.1, read as the reverse complement.
TTTGGAAATGCCCAAGCAAACATTGTAAATCCAGATCAAACTGCTTGGTGGTTCATTTATGATCTGCATTGTTTGCAATTGATGTGGTATGTTTCCAGTTAGTTAAACTATTAAAGGAGATAGGTATCCAAATACAGAGTATTTACAGTATTTTAGCTGTTAACAGCTTAGAAGACTAAGCCTGCCCAAGAAAGTATGGTTAGGTAAACTGACCTGCTTGACATGACCCTAATAGTGTTGACTGGGCCATTAAACTACAACCAAACCAACAGAAAGCTTCAGTAATATGCAGATGATAGTTGCAGATCAGTCTGTGCATTCATAGTTCATAAGTATTTACTGATTAAAAGATAAAAAAAAAGTTGAGCCACAGTCTGAGAAATATAACAAAGATGCAGATCAACCTGTGTATTCATGCAGCCCTTTCTTTAGAGGAGCTGGCCTCAATGACTCAGTCGCATGCATGTCTAATGGGTGTTCAGAAAGTTGAGGGCTCAATCCTCGCAAGGTCAGGCAACATTCTTGTGTGGGGATTGATCATAAACATTTTCTATGGTCATTCTCCCACTACTGCTGATTAAAGAAAGGTAGTTTCAGTTTCTAGTGTTGACAGATGGTTAAATGTAAATTTATATAATAGGCAGTTGTAAAAATAATACTGCATTTAGCGGGTCACCATAGCCTAGTGGATAGGAGAGTTGACTCTTAATCCACTAGGTTTCTCACCGCTGTGGTTCAAGCCTCGCTCGAGTCACATTTGGGAAAGCCAAGTTCTGCTTACGGATGGTCAGGTGGTTTTTCTCCAGGTTCTCCGTTTTTCGCCCACCTTTGATGAACTATCGGCTCGATATAAGTAAAATATTCTTGAAAGGGCCGTAAAACTCCAAAAAAAAAAAATAAATAAATAAATAAAAAATACTGCATTCAGACTAATTAATGCACATACTCCTATAGGCTCACAGTCATGTGCACTTATATCTTCTTCTTTATAAAAGAATGTATTGTTAATACTCATTTTAATTGCCTCGGACAGTGTGGTAATCGGGTTAAATACGGTATATGTAGTCACATACCCAGTTGGTTGTGAAAAGAAAATTTGGATATGTAAAACAAATATCAAATTTAATGCCATATTTACTCTAAGAATCTGGACAGTCAGGCTTGAGCAAACACTGTAGACCTAGATCAGATGCCACAGAATGTGACATCTGATCAGGGTCTGCACTGCCACTCATCCAGCAGTTTTTAGACACAGCAGCAGGTTGTTCAATTGACTTTTTGGACAAGTACGGTAAGGTGTTAAGGTGTCTGAATGCTTAGGGTTAATACCACTCTCGACATGACTGGGCTGTAAAACCTCAACATAAACTTAGGATGAATATTTTTTAGCTCCAGCCAGGTTTGATTGCAGTGATAATCTGGGATAATTTTTGCTATTTTTGGACCAAAACATAGTTTGTAGCATGTCTCCAGATAAAGCGTGTTTTTTTTGTTTGTTTGTTGTTTTTTTTTTCATCCAAAAACATGTGGCTACCACAAAAACATTTTGTGGGTACTCATTAGAAGCACCTTGATGAGGTGCTTCTAATGAGTACCTACAACATGTTTTTGTGGAGTTATAAGAAAAATATTCAGTGGACTTCCCCTCTTTACTGGAGTATGCAATGAAACCACCTAGCTGGGACAATTTCAGTGAGTACTCTTAACCCTTCTCTTGCTAAACACGACATGCCCTGTCTTAGCAAACAGTGTAGCTCCAGATCAGTTGGCTTCTGAAGAAGCCAACTGATCTGGATCTGCACTGTTTGTCATTAAATATGTGAATTTCTATCAAAAAACCTAGATCAAGTAATCTGATTGGCTGGAAATTAGAAGTGGGTGTGGCATCTTAAGTTATGAAGCGAGGCAAGGGTTAAGATATGTTTTGGTGCAAAAGAAAATAAGGGGTTTGCCGGCCTCGGTGGTTCAGTTGGATGCGCCGTCCGACTGGAGACCAGGAGGTCGTGGGTCCAACCCCCACCGAGGCCGGCAACATTCTTTCGTGGAGATTGATTGTGAAATATTTTCTACGAACATTCTCTCCCTTCCGCTGATTCAAGAAGGGCAGTTGTCAGTTTCTGGCGAGAGAATGTGCACAATACTGGTTAACCACTTAGAGGACTATGTCTGCCCAGTAAATGTGTGGTTAGGTAAACTGACCGTGCTCGACATGACCCCATTGGGTTGACAGGGCCGTAAAACCTCAACACAAACAAACAAACGAAATAAGGGGTTTAGATACACTTGGTTTATTTTCTGTCATTTTATATAAGGGAGACAACTTCTGCTTTCCTGCACACAAAGCTTTCTCTGAAAGTGTGCTCCTCTAAAAGGAAAGAATTTGCTGCTCTGAGAGTAGACCCCTTTTCATAAGGGAAACAAAACTATTTTGACAGTTGCTTCCCCTGAAAGTGTGTCTCTTCTTAAGTTCGGAAGAGTCCCTCAATCTGGAGCTATGATAAAATAACTGAAACACGGGAATATCATGTTTATTTGTACAGGATACTAGTATTTATTAGTGTATTATGTACATACATAGGATCAGGTCTAGTATTGTATAGAGTATGTTAAAGAGACATCATTAGTGAGGTATGGTGACTTTTGTCCTGTAAAATCCACAAAGTTTATGGCAGCTGTGAAGCTGCAATGAATTATAACAATACATTATAGGTAGATGCTGAAGACGTTGCACCTCAAATAATGATAGATAATGTTGATGTATTGTTCCTTTATGCATACAAATGAATGGAACAAGGTGTTAAGTTGTTGTTTTATTTGTTTAACTTCGCTGCTTTTGTGTTTGTCTTTATTTTTGGCTTGTTTTACATTTTATACTGATTTTACCTTTAAGCAGTTTGTACCATTTTAATTGGATTTATCTATGCATTGAGAAAGTGTAAATTGTTTATAGTATTTAACCTAGACAGAGACGTGTCAGGCTCCATAGCCCAGTCGGTAGTGTCTTAACTGTAGATCCAGGAGTCTAAAGTTTTAATCCTTGCTTGGGGGTATACCTTTTGTGGAGATTGATCATGAAATCATTTTTACAGTCATTCTTCCTCTGATCAAGAAGGGCTGTTGTCAGTTACTGGCTAAAGTTTGTGCAAAAGGATTAACTGCTTAGAGGACTAAGCCAGCCCAGGAAAAGTATGAGTAGATTAACTGACTGGTTCTACATGACCTTTACTGCGTTGACTGGACTGTAAATCTCCAACTCACTCTCAAACTTATCTTGTAGGCGTAGGTCAGAATGAGGTCTTTGATCATGATCTGCACCATTAATCGTTCAGTTGGCTTTTTTGACATGTAATAAATAACATCTAGTAAAATTTTTAACTTTAATGTACACAAATAATTTAACTTGTTTAAGGGAAATGGGTGCACTTTGAGGGTGGCAACTCTGTCAAAATTGTTTTACCTCCCTTATGAAAAGGGGTCTACTCTAAAAGGAAATAATTTGCTCCCATGGGGAGCAAATTTTTTCCTGTTAGAATAGATCCCTTTCCAGAAGGGAGATAAAGTAAGTACTCAAGGGGAACAAATATTTTCTGTTTGAATAGACCCTTTTCAGAAGGGGTATAGTATGCAAGAAAGCATACAGGAAGTCACAAAAGTTGTCTCCCTTGTAATACATGACCAAGGGTATTCAGTCCCCTTAAATTTTAGCATTACGAACTAGTATGTCTCTGAATATTTAGGGTAAATACTATAGGCTTTGCTTTTATGTTTGTCTCATAAATATTTACAGTTGGCCAAAATTAATACAAAGCTTTGTCAGATTGTATGGTGCGATGTGCCATAGGGATCTGTTCTCATCACACGGCTTACTTTTTATGGTTTTATTTTTTTTATTTATAATGGAATAAAGTACATATGAATAAAATAATTACGTGTGGTCTTTCTGTTATATCCAAATTCAGGTTAACCCCTAAAATGCCATTCAGAATTGCAGCAGATGACATTCTAAAATTTTCTCTCTTTTTTTTTTTTTTTTTTTTTTTTTTTTTTTGAAAAAAAAAAAAAAGACTAGCTGCTCTTCAAACTACATAGTTGTAATACAAAGAGCCTCAATGAAACCAAGTCTCCTGTTTTGATTTGTTTTTATGTTCTTTGTTTCCAGGGACAACCTTTATAGAAATTTATTAGATGTTTGAAATTTTGTGAACTGTAAAGCTTTATTTTCTTGGAAAAATATGAAAAAATTAGAATGTTGTCTACTGCTGTTGTGACTAGCATATCAATACTTTTTTTTTTTTTTTTTTTTTTTAATATATTGGTTTATCTGGAGCTGTTAATTTAGATTAAGCTTTAGCACACTCTGGGCAAATTCAGCAGACTACATTTTGATATATTTTACTCAGTTGTCCAAGAAAATAGGGTTTGGATTTCATGCATATTGTTCTCCTTAGGAGACAATTTGCTTTAAAAGCCAAATCCTGTTCTCTAGGAAGTTTGAAAAATATTCCAGAATTTCTATTGAATTTGTACTGAGCATGCTTAGTCATAAACTGTGTCAGCACTGTTTGGAGTAAAATAAGAAAACATCATCCAGTGTTTCTCTAAATAGCTGGACCCACTGTTCAAAGCATCATTAGCTTAACAAGCTTGTTTGTGGTCAAAATGTTAACTGTTCTAGTAAGTACAATATCTAATTCACAGGTATTTTTGCTGAAAAAAAATGCAAAAGCTACTCCCATTTCTTCAGCAAAAATATTAGCATATATGCTGACATTTAATGATCAAAGTTTTAATGATACGTTAACTAACGACATTGTTAGTTTTGAACAACTAGGCCCTGATTTTGAAGGCCTTGATCAGACTGCTTGGTAATAGAGCTTGAGCCGGACCACCATGATTTTCGTATGCTGTAATTGCTTTTATTGTTTGTTTATGTGAGCATACTACTGGGCCCAGTTGTTCAAAGAGTCGTTAGCTTAACGAGCTCGTTAAGGGTCATTTCGTTAACTGTTTTAGCAGATTCAATATACAATATTCTGATATTTTTGCTGAAAAAATGTGAGTAGCTTTTGCAGTGCAAAAGCTACTCACATTTTTTCAGCAAAACATTTCAGCATATTTGCGTATCACTCCATGTAAATTTTAACAAATCGTTAACTAACGACGTCGTTAGCTTTGAACAACTGGGCCCTGAGTTTTAATATTATCTTTCAGCATGCCTTTGTTACTGCCATAGTCTTATAGATTTTATTTCCAAGAATTTGTGTTTAAATTTATTACCTGCTTCTCTCTGCACTGTGTAATATAGAGGCCAATTTTAGGACGGGATAGGAAGAGCATGTAAATGAAATTGCTTTTCCCAAAAGCATATGGTTTGGGGATCCCAAATTGTTTTATAATACCACTGTTTGCAAATAGTTTAGTCATTTTTCTCTAGGAATATCTAAATCACTTAGCCTTACATAAGTAAAATTGAAATTGGACTCTTCCAATATATAGTGTGTAGGGTGTTTATTCCATCTAAAATGGGTAAACAAATTAAAATGTCTCCAAAATAGCAAGCTATCCTGGCTCCAACAGTATGTACAATGTTAAAGAGAAGATAGTTATCCACATGTAATAGATGACTAATTTATTGACCCTCCTTATTTCATGAGACCTCTCCCAAATAGGGACTAATTCCTAATATGAGCAGTAAAGGCCCTAATTGGCCCATCCATGCAGTCTAATCAGGGCTTTCATATTTTGACTGGCTGATTTTTATGGCATGTTGCAGAATATACAGGCAAAAAGCGAAGACTTAGATCAGATATTTTCGCACAGCCTTATGTCGGCTTTTACATGTAAACCATGTCAAGCAAAAAGATTTCTTTGGGAATATGCTGACAATGAAGACCCGGATCAAACTGTGTAGTGATCAGGGCCTTCATTGTTTGTCTACGTAATCATTAGATATTGGAAAATATGTTAGTGGAGAACAAAGGCCTGATATTGCCAGTATGATCTGAATCTGTTTATTACATTAAACTTTTTGCTTGATGCGGCCAACTATGATAGGACCGCTTAACTAATCTCCTCCACCTGTTCTCTCTGTTGCAGGTGAGTGTATCTTTGGTATGGCATTACATTGGTATAAAAGGCATGCTGAAGGAGGGATAACTGGGACAAGGGAGGTAACCTTTTTGCATAATTAGTCCCCGAGATAATTAATATGGTCAGGGGCTCTGTCCATCTGGAATAGATGGGCTGCCTTGTGCAGAGCTAGTAACTTGAGCAGGTTTCAGTCATCATTCAGCAAGATCTGGTAAGTCCTGCAGTTTCATAGGCAATGGCTCAACATGACTGACATGTTGACTGGGATGTTAATTCTCAAATAAAAAGAAACAAAAATTGTGAAGTTTGCCCTTGGAAACAAAGAACACATAAAAGAATAAAAATCGGAGTCTAGGTTAAATTAAGACTTGATACAACAGCATTGTAGTTTGCAGGACTGCTTACGTCCCCTAGTACAGTAGTACTGAAGCGGAACTTGACTTCCAAGAAACCAGAATGAGCTAAATGATCCGAAGAAAAATAAAAACTGCATTTTTATGAAGTATGGGGAGGATTTTTACAGCTGCCACATGGCACCACACCAGTTACAGTGAAATCAAGTCGAGGGCCCAGTTGTTCAAAGCTAACGATGTGGTTAGTTAACAATTCGTTAAAATTCATATCGAGTGATACGCAAATATGCTGAAATTTTTTGCTGAAAAAATGTGAGTAGCTTTTGCAATGCAAAAGCTACTCACATTTTTTCAGCAAAAAATATCAAAATATTGTGTATTGAATCTGCTAAAACAGTTAACGAAATGACCCTTAACGAGCTCGTTAAGCTAATGACGCTTTGAACAACTGGGCCCAGATTTACAACAGTATAAAACATTGGAGAATCATTAGAACATACATAATAATTGAGCCAAGTCAGGACAAAATGAGCTAAACCCTTATGTAAATTGTGAAGACTCGGATTAGACTGCAGTAGTACAGAATTTGCATATCACTTACCTAGCTGTAGATAAGAGGGGTATACAAGAAAAATGTTTTTCTTATGTGTCCACGAAAACGTGCTTCTAATGTGTTCTCACAACATATTTTCATAGAGAAATGAAAAAAAAAAAAAAAAAACTACCAGCATATGCACAGGCTGATGAGAGTCTTTGCTGATCACATCTGCCTTCTACAGCCTCCAAGCTAGCCAAAGAGAGATAAATGAGAACCTTTGCCATACTGGGTGGATGTACAGGCTGATCTGAGTCTTTGCTGGTCATACAGGTCTTATTGTAGGTTTTGTCTTGCGCTGGCATACAATATCCCAGGAAATATGCTGTTGACTTACCTGCAAACGAAAAAGCACCTGTCCACAAAACAGAAATACTATATTGACCATAAGTTTTCTGATACCTTAACTTCTTACCATACTTGTTCTAATACTTGAACAAGTCTATTTTGTTTCGTATTCATACAGGTATGAGACTTTCATAGGTCTAGATAAGGGAGGGTATCCAGTAAATATTTTTCTTATTTCTCCACGAAAACATATGTTGTGGGTACTCATTAGAAGCGCCTTGGCGAGGTGCTTCTAATGAGTACCCACAACATGTTTTCATGAAGAAATAAGAAAAATATCAAAACTTTTGGATTGAAAAAAGCGCCTTAACTAGTGCTATGGACTTTTCAGATTTTTGGCAGATTTCAGATTTTTTTTGTTTCAAAATGTGATCTGCAGAATTACTTAGTTTTGTCTGAAAGTTGCAAAAATGACATTTTTGGAAAGGATGACAGGAGATTTCAGATTTTTTATCTAGAATTCAGATTTTTTCATCAGTCCTCCAGTCTCATGCCTGTTCATAGCTCTTGAAAAGATGCTTTTTTCAATCCAAAAGTATTGATATTTTTCTGATTTGACCATGAAAACATATGTTGTGGTTAATCATTAGAAGCACCTCACTGAGACATTTCTAATGAGTACCCACAACATATGTTTTCATGGACAAATAAGAAAAATGTAGAGACATTTCTAATGAATACCCACATGTGTTTGTGGACAAATAAGAAAAATATTTACCTGATATTCACTTTTATACCTATGATATTGGTTTGTCTAAAAACTGCTACACAAGTGGCAGTGTAAATCCTTATCACATTGCATTTTGTGGCAAAATGATAAGGAAAGGTTCTTTTTGATGAAACACCTTACAGTTATGAACTGAATTCTGCCTTCAGCAGGATTCGAGCCAAGGACCTGATGATCCATTTATGGGGGCACTAATCACTCAGCCACACAGACATTTCAGAGTGCAACTGATGAAGATAAATTCATACAAGTACACATATGACACGCTACATTTGGAACACCAATTTTCAACTATAAACCCAGCAGGCCTCCTAGCAAAATCTTATAATAACATAATTTTGTGTCAAACCTATAACACCTTTATTTTGTTCATAAAACCTATAAAAAAAAAAACTGTATTTTCATGAAAAAATCTATATTTTTCACTTTTTGTAACTTCTCGCAACTCAACCCTAACTTTTCTTCAAAATGCCCTACTATTTTTACTTTTAGTCCCAAAAAAGTGATGAAAACTGTCATGAAATTGTAATTTTTTCTCCTCATTCGCTTCGCTTGCTCAGACTTTGTAGAATTCAGATCAACTTCATCTGAGTAATTGTGGCACAAAAATTCTTCAAATATTTTTTCTTCAGTTTTAAATTTTTATGTGAGTTTGGAAGAACCCTTTTTTTAACCTGTATTTTTTTATTGAAAAACCTGTAAATAACCTATATTTTGAGTAAGAAGAACCTATATAAAAACCTATATTTTCATAGTGGGCCACTAGTAGGCCTGACCCAGTCATTTACCTCTACAGTAAAACTTGATAACTAGAACAACCTAGGATCTGTGAAAAATAGTGCTGTAGAAAATGAATGGCGGTGACTCAAAATTAGTTCCAGTTAACCAGGATGAACCATCAGTGTTCTAGTTACGAAACAAAGTTTGTATATAAACTTATCACTGTTTATCTTTTGATTGGTCTGAGCAGCTCCACAGAGGAGATACTGTTGCAAAAAGATGAGTTGAGATAGATATACTCCATACTAGATAGATCGAGAGGTATCACCATTTACAAAAAGGATATTAACCCTTGTCCTGCTGAATAAATTAAGATGCCACGCCCACTTCTAATTTTCAGCCATTCAGATTATTTGATCCAGATTGTTGATATAGATTCACATACTTAATGGCAACAGTGTAGATCCAGATCAGTTGGCTTCTTCAGAAGCCAACTGATCTGGATCTACACTGTTTGCAAAGGCAAGGTATATTAGGGTTCAGCAGGACAAGGGTTAGCAGCTGTCTGAATTCACAGTTTCAGATAAGAGAGGGTGTCCACAGACTATTTTGCTTATTTCTCCATGAAAATGTATGTTGCGGGTATTCATTAGAAGCGCCTTGGCGAGGTGCTTCTAATGAGTACTTACAACGTACCTTTTTATGACGAAGTAAGAAAAATATCAATGCTTTCATTGAAAAAATCGCCTTATCTGGATTACGAATCAAAATCATCAGGTTTGTCTGGAGTTTTTGAAAGGTACTATGATATCGAAGGTATTGGCTTTATTTAACATAAAGGCTGTCTATTCCTCAAAAATAGACATTTTATTATCCTAGAAAGGTTTAATAAATTGATGTATCATATTAATACAATTATAAAATGTGACACCTGACAGCCTGTAAAATTTCAGTTAGTTTCTCATTTTTGAAATGAAATGATTTTTTATTATATCTCTGAATTAATGTTGCCAACATTAATTCAGAGATATAAAAAATTATTTCATTTTTGATCCAATTAAAAAACGAGACTAACTGAAATTTTTATGGCTGTCAGATGCTGCATTTTATGATTGTATTAATAATATATATCAATTTATTACACCTTTCTTTGAAAAAAAAAAAGTCTATTTTTGAGGAATATGGAGCCTTTAAGTGTGTTTGGATGAATGTTCAAGATAATAATTACAGCAAAAGTCCTAAAATTTTGAACACTTTATTCTATGTTTTTTTTTTTGTCCTACATTTTGCTTTCTATTCTCTTGTTTCTTAAAATACCTAGTGGAATAGCAAACCATGTAAACCCTGATCAGACTGCTCTTTCACGAGCTGAAGGAGCAGTCTGATCTGGGTCTGCACTATTTGCCTATGCCATTTGACAGAATCCCTGGTGTATGAAATTTTAGGACCTTTAACATATCAGTACATGAATTAACCCTGGTCCTGCTGAACCAGAATATGCCCTGCCTTTGCAAACATGCAGATCCAGGTCAGTTGGCTTCTAAAGGATCTAGATCTGCACTGTTTGCCATTCACCATGTGAACTGATTTAAAAATCTGGATCAAGTAATCTGATTGGCTGACAGTTAGAAGTAGGTGTGGCATCTTTATTTATTCAGCATGACAAGGGTTAAGGAAAATAGTCAGGATAATGTTCAGAAAGAGGCACCAACACAGAATATAGCACACCAGTTAAACTAAGAGGAAGAGTAAATAAACCATGGTGGACAGCACACATAACAAACCAATGAAAAAACAAACCAGCCAGGGCTCTTTTCTCAGACAAGGTGATCACAATGCCAGACAGCATTGCTATCATAAGAACAAGACAAAAAACAAGAAAACATTGATGCAAAAAATCAGTACGCTGGGAAACTAATCTGTCATGCATTATTTAGCTCCCTATAGATAGTAGTATATTGAAAAAATGTTATAATTTATGAAAGCTTGTAATTATATAAATTATCGCAATACTCAACGATAAAAACATTATAGACGTTATCAGAGCTTGTAAAAAAAAAATCTACTGTGATCGTCTGTTTTCTAGCCCACATACATAATTACATGTCACCATCCATAGCCTAGGCCGAACATACTATATCCGAAATCATCTATGTAGCAGTGTTTCGTTCTTTTCTCCCCTCATAACGTTTTTTTTTGGGCCCAAATCTTTCCATGCTTGAATATCAAATTAAACTGTATTATTAAACCAGCTTATAATCCGTTTGATTTGAGAATGCATATTTCCAATCGTAAACAAAAAAAAAATCTTTTGTTTCTTCTTTGTAATTCGACGAAATAAAACGAAATGAAAAAATTCAGATGTGTACGAATATTGACAGCAAACAGCTCATTTCAGGTCAAATGGTCAAATTGGGGCTCCTATGGGAAAACTGCTCATTTCTCTTTTAAATGAGCAAAACCCACATTGCTACATTCATTCTACACAGTACTTCCCATTTTTTTATTTCACTATGTTACCAACAGCGCAGTTCTCTATTGCAAAAGTATGACTTTGAATAATTAAAAAAAAAGTGGGGGTGAATAGTTATATATAACCCCACTAAGAACCCCATAAAACTGGAAGAAAACCGATGTTCTCCAAATGCATACACATTTTACAAAAAAAACCTCAGATACGCCAGGCTCCAGCCCAGCCTAAATGACACAAAAACAAAACAGAAAGCAAAATACAGCGAAGCCTGTGATAAGCAAACACCTATGGGAAAGCCAAAAAGTGGTTGCTTAAGACAGGTGCTTGCTTAATACAGGTAGATGTCCACTTCTTTACCGTTTATGGGACCTGAAATAGTAGCCTTTTAAGACAGAAAATTGCTTAATACAGGTGGTCATTGAGACGGGTTTGATTGTAGGCAGAGCGGGGCCCCGTACCCTAGTGGATAGGAGAGTTTACTTAATCCATTAGATTTCTCACCGCTGTGGTTTGAGCCTCGCTCGGGTCACATGTGAGAAAGCCAAGTTCTGCTTACAGATGGTCAGGTGGTTTTTCCCTGGGTTCTCCGGTTTTCACCCACCTTTGATGAACAATTGGCTCGATATAAGTGAAATATTCTTGAAAGGGCCGTAAAACCCAAATAGAAAAAAAAAAAATATAGGCAGCTGTACTGTTGACCACAGTGCTAGAATTCAAACAAGACTTGCCGGCCTTAGTGGCTCAGTCAAATGCACAATCAATTGAGGATCAGCAGGTTGCAGGATTGATCCCACCGGATCTGGCAACATTCTTTTGTGTAGATTGGTCATGAAATATTTTCTCTGGCCATTCTCTCCTGCTGATTCAAGAAGGGCCAGTTGTCAGTTTATGACGAAAGAATGTGCGCTTGTATTGGTTAACTGCTTAGAGGACTAGGTCTGCCCAGGAAAGTGTGGTTAGGTAAACTGACTGGCTCAATATGACCTTAATAGACTTGACATACTGCAACCAGTAAAAATTCTGATTCTGATTCTGAGAGGTCACAGAGCCCAAAGTAACAACACAAGAACCATTGCCCCAGAAGGGCCAGGGTCTTAATGCTAACAACTCGGCCACTGACAGCCAGAGCTCAAGGAAACCACTCACTGAACCACAAAGGACCCGAACAAAGACTTAAGATCAGGCATCAACCCTGTAATGAAAGGTTTAGGTCGGCACCGTCATAAAGACTGACCCAACCTACCCGCATGCAATTATTAACCCATGTCATGCTGAATAAATTAAGATGCCATGCCCACTTCAAATTTTCAACCAATCAGATTATTTGCTCTGGATTGTTGCTATAAATTAACATATTTAATATCAAACAGTGCAGATCCAGATCAGTTGGCTTCTTTAGAAGCCAACTGATCTGGATCCACACTGTTTGCAAAGGCAGGGTATATCTGGGTTCAGCAGGACTAGGGTTGAAGCAGTAAGCAAAGCTATCAACCATGATTGGGTAAAAACTAAGCATGCAGTTTGTCACACAACTACCATGTTGCTTCCTATATTTTTGAGTTATTAGCTCAACATGTTACAAGGAGAGCTATTGTAGTCTTACTGCATTAATGGTTTATGTGCAAGTTTTTCAAATGCTTGTATCTCGGCAGTCACTTGTCAGAAAGCATTCATATTTGGAATATGAGTGCCTGGGAGGATCTTTGATTCCATAAATCTTGACTTCCTGGGCACATGCTCTTGGGTGGGACTAGAGGTCAAAATCTAGGACAACTTTGTAAAGATGTCGCTCACACTGCGTTAAAGTTATATATGCAAGTTTTTCCAAATGCTTATATCTCAATAGTCACTTGTCAAAAGCATTCATATTTGGAACATGGGTGCCAGAGAGGGTCTTTGTTGCCATTGATACTGACCCAAAGGTACACTTTGTAAAGTGTTCTATAATGTGTTTCAGTTATGTAAATGACATCTAAACTCATAATTCTAAAATGGGACAGTCCAATGACTTTTACCTCAGTGTCATAAGTTCAAGGTCATGGTGACATATAATCCATGGTCCAGCAATTTGCCTTATATCTTAAACACTATTTGATGGATAAATGTTGTACTCCAGATATTGGTTCAATATGACAAGAAGATTGAACTCATATGTAGGTCAGTAAGACCTATATTCTATGGTCCAGCAATTTTGCCTTATATCATGAAGACTTTGATAAATATACTTGGGAATATTGGTTCCATGTGACACCAAGATTGAACAGGTAACATAGAACCTATGTTTCAGGATCCAGCAATTTTGCCTGAAAACTGTTCGATGGATTAATGTCATACTTGGGCCATTTGTTCCATGTTGCCCCAAGATTGAACTCATATGATATGTAGGTCAACGTGACCTATATTTCATGGTCCAATGATTTTGCCTTGTATTTTGAAGACTGATAGATGAACACACACATGGGATAGTGCCTCCGTGTTACATCAAAATTGACTTCATATTATTTTTAGGTCACTGTGGCCTATAATTTGCAGTCTGGTGATTTTGCCTTTTATTATGCACCCACGACAAACACCACTGCCTACTGGCATTTTTCTGACAAAAATACCTCCTGTATCATGCTACTAGCGTTTTCCGATTCTGTATCGCTATCCTAGCTTCTGCCGATTCCCTCATTTTGCATGACAATACCAAACATCGTTTTATGCAATGGAACCAAAACTAGGCCTCTGGGCAGTAATGATGTCAGTAACCAAAATGCAACATCAGTAGTTCTAGCGTTTCGGCGTAACATGAGTAAAGTTATCAACAAAAATGAGAGATAACAAAAAAAATAAAAACATCATTACTGTTGTAACTTGATCTAGTGTACAGTATCAAGTCGAGTGGATGAGCTGGTGTCATTAGATCACACAAGATGCTAAGCACAAGTACTGATTAACAAAAAGATTGACCTTATATGTAGGTCAGTGTGACATATTTCTTGGTCCAATGATTTTACCATATAACCATAAGTATTTGATAGATATTTGTTCCATATTACATGAATATTGACTTCACACATTTTGTAGGTCTGTGTGACCTATATTTCGCAATCCAGTGATTTTTAGAGACCTAAAAAGATGGCAGCCATGCCCATATATGGTAAAAACCTTTAAAAATCTTCTTCTCCAGAACCGAGGATGCCTTGGGGCTGAATCTTTGCATAAGTCATTGGGGACGTGAGGTCTACCAAAATTGCTAAAATAAATGTTGTATATTGACATTTGACCTTTTTACGGCAAGGTCAAGTTTGCTTCCCTATGCATTTGTATGGGAAAAATCTATAAACATCTTGTTCTCCAAAACCGAGGATGCCTTATGGCTGAACCTTTACATATATCATCAGAAACTGAAGGTCTACCAAAGTTGCTAAAATAATGGTCGTACATTGACATTTGACCTTTTTATAGTAAGGTCAATTTTGCTTCCTTATGCATTTGTATGGGAAAAATGTTCAGAATTTCAAATGACTTCTTCTCTGGAGCCTCTGGGCCAATTTTGCTCAAATTTCATGTGGAGCCTCCTTAAGTTGGGGGAATGAAAAATTGTTAAAATGGTCGCGGTTAGTTGACCAAGATGGCCACCATGCCCATATATGGTAAAAACCTTTAAAAATCTTCTCCAGAACCAAGGATGCCTTGGGGCTGAATCTTTGCATAAGTCATTGGGGATGGGAGGTCTACCAAAATCGCTAAAATAAATGTTGTATATTGACATTTGACCTTTTTACGGCAAGGTCAAGTTTGCTTCCGTATGCATTTGTATGGGAAAAACCTTTAAAAATCTTGTTTTCCAAAACCGAGGATGCCTTGTGGCCGAATCTTTACATATATCATCGGAAACTGGAGGTCTACCAAAGTTGTTAAAATAATGGTCGTACATTGACATTTGACCTTTTACCGTGAGGTCAATTTTGCTTCCTTATGCATTTGTATGGGAAAAATATTCAGAATTTCAAACGACTTCTCCTCTGGAGCCTCTGGGCCAATTTTGCACAAATTTCATATGGAGCCTCCTTAGGTTGGGGGAATGAAAGATTGCTAAAATGGTTGTGGTTCATTGACCAAGATGGCCGCCATGCCCATATATGGTAAAAACCTTTAAAAATCTTCTCCTCCAGAACCGAGGACGCCTTGGGGCTGAATCTTTGGTGAAATCATCGGGGACAGGGGGATTTCCAAAGTTGCTAAAATAATGGTCGTACAAGTTTGCTTCCCTATGCATTTGAATGGGGAAAAAACATTAAAAAATCTTAAAAATTCTCCAAAACAGAGGATGCCTTATGGCTGAATCTTTGCATATATTATTGGGAACATCTGCATGTCTGCAGTGGCTATGTCACTCAGGTGAGTGAACCGTGGCCCGTGGGCCTCTTGTTTTTTTACTTTTCTATTATGAAAACAACTTAGATACTTTGTCAGCCAGCCTTGGTGGCTCAGTTTGATGCGTGCCCAACTGGTGATTAGGAGGTCGCGGGTTCGACCCCTACCAGGTTGGCAACATTCTTTTGTGGAGATTTGATCATGAAATATTTTCTACGGTCATTCTCTCCCTTCCACTATTCAAGAAGGGCAGTTGACAGTTTCTGGTGAAAGAATGTGCACAACACTGGTTAACAGCTCAGAGGACTAAGCCTATCCAGTAAAAGTGTGGTTAGGTAAACTGACCACACTCGACATGACCCCATTGGGTTGACTGGGCCGTAAAACTTCAACACAAACAAAATAGAGACTTTGTCGGACTGCAGTCAACCTTGTAACATTTACTTATAGGTAATGAAGTGAAAGTCGGAATGACCTGTTTTTCATGTTCCAGTGATTTTGCCTCATATCTTGAAGAATTTTCACAGATAAGTGATTTAGCCTTATATCTTGAAGAGAATTTCATGTATAAACACAATACTTTACAATTATGGGTCAGTATGACCCAAAGTTTGACCTCAAAATAAATGTAGGTCATAGTGACCTATATTTCATCGAGCAGTAATTTCGCCTTTTATCTTGAAGAGTGTTTGGTGTATAAACATCATACTTATGAATTATGACTCGGTATGACCCAGTTTGACTCAATATGAAGGTAACAGTGACCTGTATTTCATGGTCGTGATTTTGCCTTATATCTTGATGTATAAACATTATGCTTATGCATTGTGAGTCAGTATGACTCAAAGTTTAACCTCAAAGTAAATGTTGGTCACAGCGACCTACATTCCTTGCTGCAATGATTTTGCCTTATAGCTTGAAGAGTATTTGATATATTATCATCTTACTTTCCGATTATTTGTCAGTACGACCTAAAAACAAAGTAGGTCACAGTAACCTGTATTTCATGGTCCAGTCATTTTGCCTTATACCTTCAAGAGTATTTCATGTATAAACACTATACTTTCTGATTATAACCCAAAGATTGTCCTCAAAATAAATATAGGTCACAGTGATCTATATTTCACAGTCAAGTGATTTTTGCCTTTTGTTTTAAAAATATTTCATGTACAAACACCATACTTTTAGATTATCCTTCAGTATCATCTGACATTTGACCTCAAAATAAATGTAGGTCACAGTGACCTACATTTCACAGTCCAGTGATTTTAATTTATATCTTGAAGAATATTTGGTGTATAAACATCACACTGTCAGATTATAAATCTGTGACTCGAAGTTTGAATCCAGAATGAATGTAGGTCACAGTTACCTTATTTCACAGTCCAGTGATTTTGCCTTATGTCTTGAAAAGTATTTCATGTATAAACACCATACTTTCAGATTATTCTTCAGTATTGCCCAAAGTTTGATCTCAAAATAAATGTAGGTCACATTGACCTATATTTCGCAGTCCAGTGATGTTACCTTATATCTTGAAGAATATTCGGTGTATAAACATCATACTTTTGGATTAGAAGTCAGTAAGACCCGAAGTTCAAAATAAATATAGGTCACAGTGACCTGTATTTCAAGGTCCAGTGATTTTATTTTTTATATATTGAAGAGTATTTCATGTATAAACATCATATGGATTATGAGTCAGTATGAGCCAAAGTTTGAAGTATATTACTTCCTTATGTACAATGTATTATACTTTTATGGCTTTGCCCAATGCAGGTGTACCATTCACTCCCAAAGAATTTTTGTTTCATTTTATTGGAAAAGTGTGATTCAGGTGAGCTATGCTGTCCTGCGAGAGTTGTTATTATATTATTATTTTTTTATTTTTTTATTTTTTTTTAAAAAATTGCATTTACCGACAATTTTCTTTAATTTTTAGGGTAAAATTTTGCTTCCTATATTCCTTGCTACAGAAGTGTTTTTAAGCATGCCCCAGCCATGCCACAACCCTACTCCCACCCTGATTAGTTTTTATTCTAAGTCTACAGGAGCCCACAACCCAACCCCCACCCTGGTTAGCTTTTATTCTAAAGTAACAGGAACTCAATTGGTAGAGCATCCACTTTGTGACTGGAAGGTTGTAGGTTTGATCCCCTGCCGAGTCATACCAAAAGTACTGACTGCTGTTTTGCTCAGTGCTCAGCATTAAGAAAGTAGAGCTAGCTGTCAGCACTGGTTAGACCGGTATAAAGTGACTGAACAGAATATCAGTTCATGTGTCTGGGGTATGATATTTCAATGAGGCAGCATTCTATGTTATATCAGTGGAGCTCACTGCCACATGCAGACTCCGTTGTGATATGACTGAAAGTAATGAAAAACCTGAATCAAACAAACAAACAAAATTTTATTCTA
The DNA here is from genome assembly GCA_964016985.1 of Anodontia alba. Classification (NCBI taxonomy): domain Eukaryota; kingdom Metazoa; phylum Mollusca; class Bivalvia; order Lucinida; family Lucinidae; genus Anodontia; species Anodontia alba. The sequence continues at coordinate 52,944,308 of OZ024836.1, read as the reverse complement.
AGATGGTGTGGTTCTTGTTTTGTTCATTCTGCAGTGTCTTTTTATGTTTTGTCTTGTTTGTAGTTAGATCACCTGTCATGTAGTGACAAGGTGAGCTTTTGTGGTCACATTTTGTCCATCAGTGCGTACTTCCATCCGTAAACAATTTCTTCAAACGACCTCTCCTCCTAAACTACTGACTGGATTTTGACCAAACTTCACAGAAATGATCCTTGGTTGGTCCTCTTTCAAAGTTGTTCAAATGGTTCTGGTCCATTGCACATGTAAAGGGTTAAGGATGCAAAGTTTCTTCATGCAGACAACGAAGACTGATCAGACTACCCTTTTCTCAGGTTGCAGATCCTATGTTTTTGTGGAGAAATAAGAAAAACATCCATACATTTTTAGCTCACCTGTAATATAGTAACAAGGTGAGCTTTTATGATCACATTTTGTCCGTCGTGTGTGCATCAGTCCGTGTGTGAGTCCGTATACAATTTCTTCAAACGACAGGTCTTTGATATTTGCTATGTAGCTTCATCTAGTGGACCTCTACCAAAGTTGTTCAAATTATAGCCCTGGGTTCAAAAATGTTTTTGTTTTTCATTGGTTTGAAGTATGTACTATCTGTTCTAGTTTATTAACCCTTCGCTAGGAAGTGGCGAGGGGATATAGGGTTTGTCCCATAAGTACGTACATACGTAATGTATGTACATATGTTCTCCTTTTGTCATCGCTCTAGTGCCTATATTTATTAATGGATTTAAATACAACTTCACATAAATGTTGGGTATGGTAATTTCTCGAGCAAATTTAACTTTCAGGGTCCTGGGCTTAAGGTCAAGGTCAAGATCACTCTGGCTATTTTTAGAAAAACTTTGTCACTCTGGTGCCTACATTTATAAATGGATTTTAATATAACTTCACACAAATGTTGTGTATTATAATATCTCAAGCAAGATTGACTTTCAGGGTGCTGGGCTTAAGGTCAAGGTCACTGTGGCTATTTTTTAAAAAACTTTGTTATGGCTATAGTGCCTACATTTATTGATTGATTTTAATATAACTTCACATAAATGTTGGGTATGATAATATCTTGAGCATATTCAGCTTTTAGGTTGCTGGGCTCAAGGTTAAGGTAACTGTGGCTATTTTTAGGGAAGAAAAACTTTGTCATTGCTTTAGCCCCTGCATTTATCAATGGATTTTGATATATCTTCACACAATTGTTGGGTATCATAATATCTAGTGCAAGTTCAACTTTCAGGTTGTTGGGCTCAAAGTCAAGGTAACTGTGCCTATTTTTAGAAAAAAACTTTGTCATCGCACTAGCCCCTGCATTTATCAGTGGATTTTAATATATCTTCACACATTTGTGGGTATGATTATATCTCAAACAATTTGACTTTCAGGGTCCTGGGCTCAAGATCAAGGTTGACATGACTAAATTTTTTCTATCATGTGAGATCTAATCCCTCCCAACCTGAAAATCTGAATGTTTACAATACTGTACCTTAATGTCAAGGCCTATATGACCTTTACATTAAGATCACAGGCTTTTTGTTTCTTAATTCATTCACATAACTATAATATGTTATGAAATTCCCTAGTTCAGTATTTGCCCACACCAATAAGTCTTATGCTATGGGATTTGTATCACCTGTAATACCTCGTTTACTCTTCCTCTTAGTGTCATTGGAGGCTATGTTCTGTGATTATGGTTGTTTCTGGACATCATATTTTTATTATTATTTTATGATACTGATAGCCTTGTGTAAAGTATCTAGCATTCAGAACTTTATTCTGATTGTTAAAATCAATTACATGGTACACTTGCAAAATGAATATTAAAGTTGAAATATGTATACACCATATGAAGGATGATAATCATTTGCACTTGTTCCTCAGGGTCAAAAGGGAATAACAAACATGTATAAATAGAACTCTTAAACATAAAAACATGTTCTATGAATATATGGTTTAATGATAAAATGCCAAATGCTTGTGTGAGACATTTGTTTATAATCACCATTTCGGTTAATATGTAAGGTTTATTGTAGTGATTAATTTGATTTTTGTGTTTTCGCTTTGATGCATTGACTGAGTTGGGAGCCTTTATGCGAACCGAATTTTTATGTGTTTCTGTATTAAGAGTAGCATCAGGACTCAGGGTGAAGTTAGCTAGCTGTAAAAGTGCTTTAAACCCCCCGGTGGTTTACTCTACTGACCGTTCTAAGGCGGTGGTCCCGGTGTTAGTCTTACTCTTTGTTGCTTTGTGGTTTTTTTCTACGAGGTGATTTGTTGTATGTCTTCCCATGTGTCATTTTGTTCTTGTGTTTTTCAGTCCTTTTAGTATTGCGATTACCTCGCTTGGGGAAGAGAGAGCTAATCTTAGTGCTTTTCGTACGTTTGTTCGATTTGTGTTTGTTTGGATTTGTCGGTTTCCTCTTCCTCTTGGGGTCTGGGAAGGGCTTCGGTTTGTGATTGTGGCACTCCCTGGACTTTTCTCTTAGTTTTTTTTACTACATACAATTCTAGCACTTACATTATAATGTTTTATCTTCATTTTAGCAGGGGCACAGCAAAATGACTGGTGTGGCCAGTGAAGATTCAGATTGATTGGCCTGCACATTCACAGAGTCTGATCAGTCTTCCCTGTCTATGTGAAGAAGCTTTGGGTCCTTGGCTGTCCAGAGTACAGTGAAAACTGATCAGACAGCATGCATGCGCAGGCTGATCTAAGTCTTTGCATGACACACATGCAATTTTGTAGGAATTGCTGTGCCTCAGTTCATTTATATTTTTTGCATTTAGTTAAAACAATTTTCTACGTTTGCTTCAGGAGATGTTCAAAAGTACAGAAACAAAGCAAGGTTCTTTGAGGAGTCAGTTGTAGAAAGAGAACAAGAAACACTAGAGTGGAAACACAAATATGAACAAGATAAAGAAGAACATTCTAAGAGTCAGGAGGCTCTCATTCATGGCTTCACAGCTGAAATTAGCAGTCTCAAGTCTCAGATATTTCACTTCAAAACACAGCTTTATAGTGTTAAATCTCCTACCAAATCTCCAGGGGGTGCACTGAAATCACCAGATGTAAAATCTGGCTTCCTCTTTTCACCTGATAGGGAAATTAAAACTTTGTCAACCCCAGCATCTGTTTGTCATAAAAAAGATTTCTGTCACAATGTTCAGGAAGAACTCATGGGGTTGCAGTCAGAGATGGATAAAAATGTTGCAAGTATTTCAGAACTTGAACATGCTTTGCATATTTCCAGATCAGGGGCAGATGACTTAGAAAAGAAACTGACTGCAGCTGAAGAGAAAATCAGGTATTCTGTGTGTAAGATAGAGACACTAGAAGCACAGTTAAAGTTATTACAAGAAAAACCAGACCAGTCTGAAATTAATGAATACCAGTGTGATTTAACAAAAGCAAGGCAGACAATATCAGATCTACAAAATGAAATAAAAGCTTATGTTGAGAAAGTCGCAAAACTTGCAGAGAGTGAATCGGAATTGCACAGTTTGAATGAAAAACTTATTCTTAAGAATAAGCTGGTGTTTGATTTAGAAAATAGGCAGCGTGATTTAGAAAAAAATGTCAGTGAACTTAAACAGTCATTGCAGCAAAGAGAAGATGAACTTGAAAAACTTGAACAGAAGAAGGAGGAATTGGAAGTGTTGAATGCTGAATTGAAAGACATGGTAAATAAAACAACAAATGATCTGCAAACAAAGGAAATTGAGCTTCAGATACTCTCCCCAAAATCTGTAGAGAAAAATCAGAAAGTCATTAATTTTGAAAAAGACAGTGAAGTGGATGAAATGAAGAGATTGAGAACTGAAGTAGAAAGTAAATGTAGGGAAATAGAGAGACTTAAGGAGAAGGTTGGTAAGTTGAAGGCAGGATTTAAAGCAGAAGAAATACTTTTGACTGAAGCAAATAACAAATATTCAGAATTAGAATTCAGGATTGATGAGAAGGAAATAGAAAATCAGGATCTCAAAAGGAAGAAGAAAGAGTACCGCCATAAGATTGAGGACCTTAATTTCAATATAAGTGAAAAGAGCAGCGAACTTACCAAAACAGGTGAGGAACTTGCAATTGCAAAGAATGAAATAGAAAAATTTAAAAGAATTATAGCTGAAAAAGATGCAATAATGTTTGTAAAAGAAAGTGCACTAACTGAAATGAAAGATAAAATAAGTCTTGAAAAACAAGATGCGTCAATGCACACCATACAAGAAAAGTCTGACAGTCCCGAAAAAGTAGAGTCTTTGAAACATGCATTTAAAGAGAAAACAGAAGAAATAAGACTTTTGCAAGAAGAACTTATGGATTATAAAACAAAGGACAAATTGGCTAGTGAAAATTTGACCAAAATGGATGCATTTTGTGAAGAAATTTTAAAACTTAAAGGCTTAATAAAAGGAAAAGAAGAAAAAATAAGTGAGCTGGTTTCAAAAACAAAGTCACTACATGAAGAAGTTGATAGATTAAATTCTGATCTTAAAGAAAATCAGATGCTGGAAAAAGAAATCCAGCAGTTGAAATCATCCTTGTTGGAAAAAGAAGAAGAAATGGCTATGCTGTCTGATAATTTGAGTGCTGTGCTTGATGAAAAGGAAGAAGAAGAGAAATATTCAGTAGAAGCTGCTAAGTTAAAAACCAAAGTTTTTGAATTAGAGACACAACTGAAAGAAAAAGAGCAAGAAATACTGAAAGTCAGTAAAACAGTGTCATTAAAAGATAATGTTAAAAATTGCATTGGCGTTGTAGAATCTCAGGAAAATGCAGTTAATGATTTACAAAATAAATTGGAGATTTTAGCTGAACAGCTGCAAGAAAGAGAAAATGTAGAGGTGAGTTTAAGAGATTTAGAGTCAGCAGTAGCTGACAAGGAAGTTGAATTGTGCAACAAGGACAAGGAAATAGAATGTAAGGTGGCAGAAGTAGACTGCTTGAGAACTAGGATTGAGTCTTTAGAAATGGAATTAAAGACAAGAAGTGAAGAAAGTAATAAGCTAAAGGATTTAAAAGAACCAGTTTCTAGTACAGCCAAAAAACTTGAAGCAGAATTAGAAGGTGTCAAACATCAGTTGAGTGATTCTGTTATAAAAGCTGAAGACCTCAAAACTACATTGAAAAATGGTGAAGAGAAAATCAAACATGTTGAAAAAGAGAATAGAGCTTTGACAACTCAAATTCAAGAAAAAATAGCTTGTATAGAAGCCAAGGAAAAAGAAATTTATATTTTAGAAGGTAAGGTTAAATGTGTTCTAGAAAAGAACAATAATCTAGAGGAAAAACTGGAAGAGAAATCAAAGGAATTGAAGGAACAGATGTCAAGTTATAATGAAATGATCAAGGAGCATAAAACTGAACTAGATAGTGCTAAGCAACATCTAAGTGCTACTGTTCTAAAAACTGAAGAATTGAATGTTGCATTAAAGAACTATGAAGAGAAAAAGGATAACTTAGATAGGGAAACAGACTCTTTGAAAGTGCAGCTAAATGAAAAAGTAGCTTATATTGAATCCAAAGAAAAAGAAATATGCATTTTAGAAGATAAGGTAAAATGCCTTCAAGAAAAGAATAATGATTTAGAACAAACACTTGAAGAAAAAGCAAGAGAACTAGAAGAACAGAAGTCAGATTACAATGAAAGCAAAAAGCAGAATGATTTAAATAGTGCAGAGGTATCAAAACTGACAGATGCAATGCTTGAAATAGCAGAATTGAAATCAGTGGTTCATTCACATAAAACTCTGCACCATAAAGTTAAAGGTGAATTAGAAGAGGCATTGTTAGAGCTAGAGAACAAAAGAAGTGAAATAAACTCACTGTGGAAAGAGAATGACATTATCAAAAAACTTGAAGGTCAGATTGATGTAAAAGACATAGAATTAAAGGAAGCTCTCAGTAGAAATGTTGACTTACAAACTGAACTGGAAAAGTTGAAAGATAGGACTTCTAAAATTAAAGAATTGCAAGATGACTTAGAAAGGTCATTGGAGTCAATGCAGCTGTTAAAAAATGAAAACAAAAGTCTGACATCTGATTTGGATAGAAGTCTGAATAGAGAAAGAGAACTTGAAAACATGCTGCAAGATGTACAGTGTGCAGTTGACGATAAAGTGGAAGTAGTATTGGAAATGAAAAAAAATATGCAAAGCTTACTGGAAGAAAAAGAAAATAGTAAGAAAGATTCAGAAAAGGAAACAGAAGCTATGAAATCTATAAGTCAGTGTAAAACAGCACATCATATAGCAATAAATAAATTAATTCATGAAATCAAAACTTTAAAGCAAGACAGACAAGCAAAAATTGAAATAGAAGCCAAATTGAAATCAGCAATAGAAACAGAAGTGGCAAAAATTACTAAAGACAAGGAAGAAGAAATCAGAAAATTGACTGTTGTTATTGATGACTTAAAATGTGAAAATTGTGAGATAAAAAACAGCTTACAGGAAATTAAAAGTGAGAAAACATTAGAGAATGCTGAACTGGAAGAAAATTGTAAGACTTTAAAAACTGAATTATCAAGGCTGAAAGATTCCCTGTTAAATGAGGAAAACCAAGGTGAGACATTAAGAGAAGAAATAAAGAAACTTGAAAAACTGTATGGGTCACAGAAGTACTTAGAAAACAAATGTGATAATGAAAATAACTTTGCTGAAAAATTTTCAGAGTTACAAACTCTTTATAATGCAGAAAAGGTGAAAAATGAAGAATATCAGAAAATACTGAATGAAATGAATGAACAAAATATTTTAAGTCCCCAGAGTGGAGTTAGACGATTGAGAAAAGAGAAAATAGATGTTGAAAATGCTCTGATTGAAGCTAGATTTACTATCACTTCATTAGAAAAGAAGCTAAATGATGCTGAACTCAGACAAGAGGTGCAAGGAAGTAATCAGCAGAACTCTAATGCTTGTGATTATGTTCTTCAGCAGAAGTTGAATAAAGCTACTTCTAAGTTGCATGAAGTGGAAAGTAATAACAGGAGTTTAATTAAAGAGGTTACACAGCTACAGGGAATGGTAGAGCAATTAGAAGATGCTCTTAAAGAGGAAAGGCATAAATATGAGATGATCATGGACACTGATGCTGTTCAGAAGACAGTTGCCTCTGTAATACAAACAGATCCAAGACAGTCTATTAGCAGTCCTTCAACTAAGACTGAACTGTGTAAGGTAGGTCTTTTTCAAACAATAGTTACGGGTTTCACAGTTTAGGGAGGGCAGAACAAGCGTGAGGAACAAGCCTAGGCCAGGGAAGTCGGTTGAGGCAGTGACCCTTACAATGGTGGCAAAAGTTGAGGTTTTTCTTAACAAAGATTGCAGAGTAACATTGCAGGAGGTAGCTAATCAGTTTGGCAGCAGTAAAGCATTGGCACATCAGATTTTACACAAAACAAAAAAAATAGGCTTGAGCAGGGTAAGTGCTAGGTGTGTGCCAAAAGAGCTGACAGAAAACCAAAAGGCATCCAGGGTGACCATAGCAAAAGAATATTTCGGGCATTTTAACTTGATGAAGATAACTTTTGAGCTGTATTGTCACGGGGAGAAATGTGGGTTCATTTATGCTGAACCTGAAACAAAAACTCAATTAAAGCAATGGAAACCAGCTGTCTCCATCTGCATGCAAGGTCATACTGGTTGCTTTTTGGGATTCACATGGAATAGTACTGGCTTGTTTCATGCCAAAAGGTCAAACTGTGACTGCTAGATACTATTCAGAAGTAATTTTGAGAAAGAAACTGGAAGAAAAACTGATAAAGTTGTGTCCCAGGCTAGCCCCCAAAAAATGTCCTTTTGCATGACAGTGCCACCTCTCATACTGCCACATTTAGAGTAGAACTTAACCCTTGTCATGCTGAATGAATTAAGATGCCACGCCCATTTTTAATTTTGAGCCAATCAGATGACTTGATTTAGATTGTTGATATAAATTCGCATACTTAATGGCAAACAGTGCAGATCCAGATCAGTTGGCTTCTTCAGAAGCCAACTGATCTGGATCTACACTGTTTGCAAAAGCAGGATATATCCGGGTTCAGCAGGACAAGGGTTAACAATTCCTTCAAACGACACTTGTTGTCCCACCCTTCGTACAGCCCAGACCTTGGCCCTGCAACTTTTATTTGTTTCCAGAACCAAAAAAAAAAAAGGCTTGCTGGAAACAAATATGAGACCATGGCGGCTTTTACTTTAGCTGTAAATCTGTACCTTAGCAATAGATCTATTTCATGGTTTGCAGAGGGAATACAAAAGCTCCCACAAAAATGGCAAAGTGTATACTAGTAGGTGGGGAAATACTTTGAAAAAGAGTAAAAAGAATTTTTGAAAAATATTTAACTTTTTTTTGCAGATGGCCCCTTGTAGAGATACATTTAAAAAGTAGAAAAAGTATACATAGACGACTAAAGTTACAGGTTGTACCCTCAGGCAATCTTGGTTATCTGTGCTATATCAAACTTAAGTAATTTATATTCTAGAGTTTTGTTTTTTCTGAACTGTCTCAGTTGCTATGACCACTGAACCCCTTACTCATTTCTAACAGAGCCGGGAAAGAGAGCATGCCCTACATGAACAACTCAATAAAACAAAATCAACAATCCAGGAGTGGTCAGTGAAGTTCACCAACATTGAAAAGGAGCTGCAGCAGAAAACTGAAGAACTTCAGAAAGCTAAAGATAATATAGCCACCCTTGAGGTAAGCCAAATGAAACCATGAGCCTTGGTTTGGGAAGATGTGTTTTCAAGGGAATACAGAAAAATGAAGGTCTAGATCAGTCTGATCACCCATGTTGCTTGACCGGGGTCCAGTCATTCTCATCATTATCATCAGGATTTTTGATTAACTTCCAGGTACAGGGGCAACATCCACATCAGTGGTCCCCCTTCCAGGTTTGTTTGTGTTGAGGTTTTACGGCCCAGTCAACCCAATGGGGTCATGTCGAGCGCGGTCAGTTTACCTAACCACACGTTTACTGGGCAGACTTAGTCCTCTAAGCGGTTAACCAATATTGTGCACATTCTTTCGCCAGAAACTGACAACTGCCCTTCTTGAATTAGCGGAAGGGAGAGAATGGCCATAGAAAATATTTCATGACCAATCTCCACGAAAGAATGTTGCCGACCTCGGCGGGGGTTGAACCCGCGACCTCCTGGTCTCCAGTCGGAAGGCACATCCAACTGAGCCACCGAGGCCGGCACCCCTTCCAGGTAGCTGACATGCTGCACATATGGCAGATCTCACATCAGATCTACAGGTATATCTATCATGAGGATCGATGGCCAAGAGCTTCCATTCTCTGCAATCCCTCAATCAGTTGCTTCTATATCATCTTGGGCCTCCCAGGCCCACACTTTCCATCAGCCTGTATGTCACAGACTGTCTTGACTGCACCACTGGATCGTTCTACATGTCCATAGCAGCGTTATTTAATACTTGTCATGCTAAATAAATTCAGATGCCACACCCACTTCTAATTTTCAGCCAGTCAAATTACTTGATCCAGGTTGTTGATACAAATTCACATAATGACAAGCATTGCAGATCAAGATCATTTTTTCCAGACAATTTGGCAAATTTTCTTCATAGAAGACAGACTAGACCTTTGTTATTCATATTATATAAGAGCCGGGACACAGCATTTCCTACAAGATTGCATGTGCACCCAGTGAAAGCTCAGATCAGCCTGTTCATCCCCACAGTCCAATCAGAGTCATTGCAAGGCATTATATGGGTAACAAAGAATCCAAAGTGTTGTCAGGCAGACAGCAAAGATTCTGATCAGCCTTTGCAGATGCACAGGCTGATATGAGTGTTTGCTGAGCACAAATGCACTCTTTTATGAAATAATGTGCCCCGGCTCATATTTATTTGCAGCCTAGATCCAATAAAGGAATCAGCTGGAGCATTGTATGTTTTATGGTTGATGGGCCCAGTTTTTCAAAGCAAAACGTTTGCTTAACAAGCTCGTTAGTGGTCAAAATGTTGACTGTTCTTGTATTTACAATATCTAAATCACAGGTTTTTTTGCTGAAAAAAAAATGTGAGTAACTTTTGCAAATGCAAAAGCTACTCACATTTTTTTTTTTTTTTTTTTTTTTTCAGTAAAAATTTTAGTGTATATGCCATATTTAATCATCAAAGTTTTAACTTTACGTCTACTAAAGACATTGTTAGTTTTGAACAGCTGGGCCCTGGTGCTTTGATTGCTTGTCAATGTTATTTTCAGTGTATTTGAGCTACATGAGAAAATGTACCTTCAGATTTGTTTGCAGCAATGTCTCGGATCAGACTCCTTACCCACATTGACATGACCCCATAGGGTTGACTGAGCCGTAAAACCTCAACACAAACATACAAACAAACATTTAGCCAAGGATCCATGGTTTCTTCAGGTGAACAGTAAATTCATAGCTCCAGACATGAGGGGGTGTTGACGTAATATTTTTCTTGTTTATTCATGAAAACATATTTCTCCATGGAAATGTATTGTGTGCATACTCTGGAATTCATCTCAAGACTATATTGCTCTTCATTGCACAGAGCCTTTCATTATCACCCTTCCATCATCTTGATATGACTCATACATAGGTGAAAGTTTTCAGGATTAATCCTGATTTCAGAATTTTGGACTTGCTGTGCCAAAATAAAGTAGGGGCAAATTTGGCTTTTCAGGATTTGGAAACCTGGGTTTCAGGATTCTTGAATATTAGAACTTTCACCCATGCTCATAGGTCTAATTAAGAGTGAGTATCAGGTAAATATTTTTCTTATTTCTCCACAAAAACATATGTTGTGGGTACTCATTAGAAATGCCTCACCAAGGCACTTCTAATGAGTACCCACAACGTATGTTTTCGTTGAGAAATAAGAAAAATATCAATACTTTTGGAATGAAAAAAGCATCTTATCAAGAGGTATGTTATAATGACTTAAAGTAAAACACAAAACTATCATCATCATCATCTATCAGTTAACAAGACCACTGAAACTTATTTTGTTCTTTTGACAGAGAACAAAATCTGAAAGTAGCAGTGAGGAACTAGAGAAGTATCAAGAGAGGGTCCATGAACAAGAGAAAGACATTATCAAGAAGGAAGAACAATTTGACTAATGCTATACTTTATTTATTTTGACAGAGAACAAAATCTGAAGGAAGTAAGCTGAGCAGTGAGGAACTAGAGAAGTACCAAGAGAGAGTCAGTGAATTAGAGAAAGACATTATTAAGAAAGAAGAACAACTTGACTCTAATGCTATACATATTGCTGATCTCAAGCAACAGCTTGAAACTGGGGTGGCAAACATGAAGAATTTTAAACAAGGTTTGTTCATTTTTTACTTGCATACGTTACCTGTTCCGTCTCATATACATTTTAAGCTCTAGCTTTCTGTAGACTACTTATACCCCCGGCATACGAAGTAGGCTAAGGGGGTATATAGTTTTTGTCTTTTCTGTGTGTGTGTGTCTGTGAGTTAACATTTATTTTGTGTCAAAGATTTCTCAACAACTACTATATCTAGATTCTTGAAATTTTGTACACATGACAAGTATGACTAGTTATACCCCCGACATACGAAGTATGTGGGGGTATATAGTTTTCGCTTTTCCGTTCATCCGTCCGTTCGTCCGTCCGTTCGTTCGTACGTACGTTCGTTCGTTCGTTCGTCTTTCCGTCACAGGGTCAAAGTTTTTGCATTAAAGTTTATAAGACCTCATATTTTGAAGACCCTTTGATGGATTTTGTTCATATATGGCATGATGGTAGATATAGGTCTAAAGTTTTTATCAGCACCATCCCCACCCCGGGGTGACCTTGGGAACAAGGTCACGGACTTTGAATTTTTGTAAAAAAGTCACAGGGTCAAAGTTTTTGTGTTAAAGTTTATAAGACTTCATATTTTGAAGACCCTTTGATGGATTTCATTCATATATGGCATGTTGGTAGATATAGGTCTAAAGTTTTTATCAGCACCATTCCCACCCCGGAGGTGACCTTGGGAACAAGGTCACGGACTTAGAATTTTAGTAAAAAAAGTCGAAGTTTTTTGTGTTTAAGTTTATATAGCTATATCATCAAGACCCTTCAGGAATTTCATATATATTTGACATGTTGGTAGATGTCGGCCTAGCATCTTACTCCGCATGATCCCCACCCTGGATGTGACCGAGGTCAAGGTCACGAACTTAGAATTTTCATATAAAAGTAAAAATATTTGCGTTTAAGTTTATATTGCCATATCATCAAGACCTTTTATTAAATTTCATTATCCCCTAACTGAAAGGTTGAGCTGATATAGCTATCAGCAAGGAATCTGTTCGTCTGTCCGTCAGTCCGTTGAAGTATTATTCGTTCATACTTTTTTTTTTGTCTTAGTGTCAAAGTTTTTGCGTTAAATGTTATAAGAACTCATATTTTGAAGACCCTTTGATGGTTTTCATTCATATTTGGCATGATGGTTTATATAGGTCTTAGGTTTTTATCAGCACCATCCCCTTCCTGGGGGTGACCTTAGGGTCAAGGTCACAGACTTAGAATTTTCATAAAAAAGTCAAAGTTTTTTGTGTTTAAGTTTATATAGCTGTATCATCAAGACCTTGAGGAATTTCATTTATATTTTACATGTTGGTAGATATCGGCCTAGCGTCTTACTCCGCATGATCCCCACCCCGGGTGTGACCGAGTTCAAGGTCACGAACTTAGAATTTTCATATAAAAGTAAAAAATTTTGCGTTTAAGTTTATATAGCCATATCATCAAGATCTTTTATTAAATTTCGTTATCCCTTAACTGAAAGGTTGAGCGGATATAGCTATCAGAAAGAAATCTTTTTGTCTGTCCGTCCGTCCTTTGAAACATTATTTGTTCATACTTTGTTCATATTTTGAAGACCTTTTGATAGAATTCATTCATATTTGGCATGATGGTAGATATAGGTCTAAAGTTTTTATTAGCACCATCCCCACCCCAGGGGTGACCTTGGGGTCAAGGTCATAGACTTAGAATTTTCATAAAAAAGTCAAAGTTTTTTGTGTTTAAGTTTATATAGCTATACCATCAAGAACCTTTGAGGAATTTCATTTATATTTGACATGTTGGTAGATATAGGATATGACCTTCAGGTCAAGGTCACAGACTTAGAAATTTCATATAAAAGTAAAAAAAAAATTGCATCTAAGTTTATATAGCTATACCATCAAGACCTTTTGTTGAATTTTATTATCCTCCTACAAAGAGGTTTAGGGGATATAGCTATCAGCATGGAATTCATCCATCCTACCATCTCCAGAGTCAAAGCTACATATGTTGTGCTCGTTAAAAACTGGCGGTAGCGCTCTTCGGGGGTATACGTGCCCCACTGGGCACTTTGTCTAGTTGTATCATGGGAAAGAATATAGGGGCTGTGGGGCCAGGTCCCTTATAGTTATTTCCCTTTGTTGTTCTGGCTATTTGTGTGTGAGTAAACATTTATTTTGTGTCAAAGACTTATTACCTAGAATCTTGAAATTTTGTACACATGACAAGTATGACTAGTGGTATTGTGGGAAAGAAAATAGGGGCCATGGGACCAGGCACTTACAGTTATTTTCCTTTGTTGGTCTGGCTATTTGTGTGTGAGTAAACATTTATTTTGTGTCAAATATTTCTCAAGAACTACTGTACCTAGAATCTTGAAATTTTGTACACATGACAAGTATGACTAGTTGTATTGTGGGAAAGAAAATAAGGGTCATGGGACCAGGCCCTTACAGTTATTTCCCTTTGTTGTTCTGCCTATTTGTGTATGAGTTAACATTTATTTTGTGTCAAAGATTTCTCAAGAACTACTGTACCTAAAAACTTGAAATAAAGTACACATGACAAGTATGACTAGTTGTATTGTGGAAAAGAAAATAGGGGCCATGGGACCAGGTCCCTTAGAGTTATTTCCCTTTGTTGTTCTGGCTATTTGTGTGTGTTAACATTTATTTTGTGTCAAAGATTTCTCAAGAACTACTACACCTAGAAACTTGAAATTAAGTACACATGACAAGTATGACTAGTTGTATTGTGGAAAAGGAAATAGGAGCCATGGGGCCAAGTCCCTCAGAGTTATTTCTCTTCATTGTTCTGTCTATTTAATTATGTATTTTTGTTTATTACTTCTATACCTGTTTCCAGATTTTATTTGAATTTATTTTACACATGCACATTTATATACTGCGGGTAACAAGTATGACTAATTGTATTGTGGAAAGAAAGTAGGGGTTATATGGCCAGGTCTTTTAGAGTTATTTCCCTTTGTCCAAATGCCAAAACATTGAAACCATGTTGTCACTGATGGCCATGGCCGGGGGTATTAGTGAGCATATGCTCACTTCATGTTCTAGTTCTATAAGTTATCAGATGAAAGCAGTGATATTTGTTTTTATTTTTCATAGGAAATAAGATTTGATGTTCCATTCAAATTGTCTGCAGAAAATAAGACTCAGCTTTTCATTTTTATTGTCTCCCTTGGAAAATAAGAAAAATCATTTTTAAATATTGTCTGCTTTTATTTCATATTTGTAATCAACAGGTTAAAATTAAAGTTTCCAACTTCGGAATCTCTAATGTAATTTCACAGAGCTAGGCTCTGTTGGTTTTCAGTAAGTGATTTAATAAATAAAAAAAAGTTTCTTAACACAAGCATAAAGACAAGCTACATTTATTCAGAATTCAAGTAAGCCTTAGATTTCATCACTGTATATAGGTAAAGGGGGAATTAGTGAGGACATAAATTCTAAAAAAGTCCACATGATACAAGCATATTGCTCCTACTGACAAGCTTCAAGGTCATCTGATTTCAGTCTCTAAATATTCTTATTTTTCCATGAAACCGTATACTTTGGAATCTCAATATAAACATCTTGGATTGACATTTTAAATGCCGTAGCTCCAGATAAGACACTTTTTTCCAAACAAAAATTGTGTCTAATTTTTTTTATTTATTTTTTAAAGAGAGACTTGTCATTTCATGTGTATCGTTTGCCGAGCGCTGTAGTATCATTTTATGTCTTTGACCTACATATTGTCCAGTAAATTATCATTCTTAACATGCATTTTAGTGTTTATCATATTGACAGGTGTTGGCAGGTTTGAGACCGCCTTCCATGCATAGCATATTTTCCTGTAGCAAAAATGGGCTCATCCAGAAAGATGGAAGTGTTTATTTTAGATATTCAGGGATGACAGTATTAACTTTTACCACTATGGGCAAATTCAGCAGATGACAAATTAAAAGATTTTTTTTTTTTTTTTTTTTTTTTTTTTTCATATTTTTCCCAGGAAACAGGCTTTGTCATTTCATACAAATTGTCTCCTAAGTAGACAATTTGCATAAAATGTCAAAGCCTGTTTTCTGGGAAAAATAAGAAAGATATTTCAAAATTTTTGTCAGTCTGCTGAAATTTTTACTCAGCATGCTAAGCGTTAATATTGCATTGTACTTCCAGATGTAAAATCGAAAGATGAGACTATAGCAGTTCTGAAGGAGACACTTGGAGAACAGGAGAACATGTTACAACTACAAGAGGAATATATCAACAATAAAGAGGCAGAAATCAGTAGCAATAAAACTGGTAAATACAACTGTCTATTTTGACCTATTATTGAATTCTTAACACATTTATGTCAAGTGGACTCTTCTACCAAAACTCTTTGGACCGGTCTATTTCCAATAGCAGAGTGTCTGGTTAGTTTTTATTATTACTATGTTTTATAGAAATTGCTGTATTTAATGCAAATAGTGTAGACACGGATCAGACACAGCATTCTCTGGTGTCTGATCTGGGTCCACTGTTTGCCAGTTGCCTTTTGTGGAGTTTCCCGACTAGTATGGGTTAACGCAGTTACAACTGTACTTTTTTTTATTTGTGAACATAAATTACCAACAAACCTTGAAAATAGAGATTTTATACAATTATCCCCTCTATTACTGTAACTATGAAATTTTACCTCAAATAATGTTTTTATTTGTAAGCCCTGTTGGATTTGATATAAGTACAGCTTTATGCTACTTCATAAATGTCATAAAAGTTAGAACACTTTATTCATTATTTTTTTGGTCTAAATTCAGTTATTATTAGCTTGCCTATACGAAAGTACAGGTAGAGCTATAGCAGTCACAATGGCATTGCCGTACGTTAAAGTTTTTAAAAGGCAATATCTCCTGAACCTCTGTATGAAAGTAGTTAATACATGCTCTGATGATAGATACTGGTCTAAAAATCTATGCTGTACCATTCAAACCCACATGAGTGACCTTGAAATCAAGGTTACGGACGTATGTCCTGGGACAGTTCTTACTCGTTTCTTTTTTTTTTTTTTTTTTTTTTTCACAAAATACTTGGAGGAATGGCAAAAAGTATAGCTCCTGATCAGACTGCTACTGCTCCTAAAGGAGCAGTCTGGTCTGGGTCTGCACTGTTTCATATACCAGTTTGTCAGAAAAGATGGTTTATGAAATTTTAGGACAATTACTCTACTATTACTACTACAATGGTAAATATCTAAAATTTTGTACACCAAAGTTTCTGACAAAATGGCACATGCAAATAGTGTAGACCCAGATCAGATTGCTCTTGAAGGAGCTGTCTGATCAGCCAGCCTAGGTGGCTCAGTTGGATGCGTGTCCGACTGGTGATCAGGAGGTCACAGGTTTGAACCCTGCCAGGTCCGGCAACATTCTTTAGTAGAGATTGGTCATGAAATATTTTCTATGGTCATTCCCTTCCGCTGATTCATGATGGGCAGTTGTCAGTTTTTGGTGAAAGAATGAGCATGAATACTGGTTAACTGCTTAGAAGACAAAGCCTGTGAAGAGAAAATGTGGTTAGGTAAACTGACCAGCTTGACATAATAGGTTGTCTAAGCTGTAAAACCTCAACATCATCAATCAGGGTGTAAGCTGTTTGCCATTCCACTAAGTATTTTAGGAAACAACTAGAGAAAAACCAAAATTTAGGCCAAAAAGTATGGAATAAAGTGTTCACAATTTTAGAACATTTACTGTACTACAAATAATTATAGGAATGATAAGGTACTTTTTTTTTCAACTGAAAGGTTTGATATTAACATAAACTTCTGTTGTAGGTACTAATAGAATAGCTTTGTTAGTTTGCTTCTAATGAGTATTCATAACACGTTTTCTTTGATCTAGATCTATGAAGTTACTAGAGCCTGGTAAAATCATTTGAGCCATGCCATTGGGAAAACAGGTATCTTTGGGTTATGTGTGGCCAGGGATGGCCCAGATCAGTCTGCTGATTTTGATTTGCACAGTTTTGATGAACATGTTTGGTATCTTCTTAGAGAGCCATTGGGCTGGGTTCCATAATACAGTCAATTGTACCCATCTAACTGCAGATCGGGCTGGGCTCCAGAGGTCACAAGTTTGAATCCCAGCTTAGCCACTTAACTTTTGTGGAGATTGATCATGAAATAATTTCTACAGTCATTCTTCCCCTTCTGCTGATCCAAGAAAGGCAGTTGTCAGTTACTGGCACAGTATGTGCACAAGTAACTATTAACAGCTTAGAAGATTAAACCTGCCCAGGAAAAGTGTGTGTAGGTTAACTGGCCAATGCAATGTGACCTTAAAAGTGTTGACTGGGCTGTAAAACTCCCAACTTCACTCAAAAAGAGTTTTTAGATGCTGTAAAATAAATCAGTGTATGGCATAGGATTTGTGAAGGAGGAGTATTTGGGAGAATTTATTCCTGTTTTAACACGCAAACAAAAGTTATGGGTACTCATTCGAAGTGTCCTGCTGAGGCACTTCTAATGAGTACCCACAACATATGTTTTTAATTGGGAAAATTATCCCTGAATTATCATCAAATACTCCTCCTGTAAGATCACTGATACTTTGGTGTCTCATTACAGAGTCATTGGCAGCTGTGTATGGCATAGGAGTTGTTAAATGGGAGTATTTCGTGATAATTCTAGGATAGTATTTCTTATTTTGCCATAAAAATATATTTTGTGGGTACTCATTAGAAGTACCTCACCCACAACGTACTTTTTATGAAGAAATTGAGAAAATTATCTCTGAGAATTATCACGAAATATTCTTCCTTAACAAGTCCTCTGGAATGCGAAAGATGCTAATTAACCCTTAAAACGCCAAGAAAACCTGCATCTGAAAATGTCGTCTGTTTATGTCGTCTGCTGAATATTCTTGCAAACTTTTCAAACCTATTTTTGCATACAGGCAAACAGTGTGGACCCAGATCAGACTGCTCCTAGAGGAGCAGTCTGATCTGGGTCCACACTGTTTGCAAAACTGACTTTTAAAATCACAAGCAGATGACAAAACAGACGACAGTTGTTGTGATTGGCAGTTTAAGGGTTAAGTTATGTAGCTTTGCTGATTGGTCTGGATTTTCACTATTCATTGCCCTTAGACACACTTTCTCACAATGCATAGTTCTAGATAAGGCACTTTTTTCAACTGAAACATTTTTATTTTTTTTCTTATTCCTCCGTGAAAGCATATGTTATGTGTACTTTTTAGAAGCACCTTGCAAAGGCAATTCTAATGAGTACCCACAACATATATATCTTCATGGTGCCGAGGCACTTCTAATAAGCTCCCACTTCTTACGTTTTCATGGAGAAATAAGAAAAATATTTACCGTATGCCCCCTCTTGTCTAGAGCTATGTATGTGGCTTATTTATATTTCAGAGTACCAGTCGTTACTAGACAAATATCAGAGTCTGCTAGAATCAAAGAACTCGAGACAGCATGAACACCTGGAGGAGGCCAGGCTGGCTGCTAGAGCTGAGGCAGAGAGAGATCTGCTCAAGAAACAGTTAGAGGAGGCAGAGTTTAAGCTGCAGAGAGCTGTTGATGACAGGGAAAGGACCAATCAGCTGATGAAGGAGGAGGAGCATAGACTGGAGAGGGTGGTGGAGGAGAAAGATAGGACAGATAAGAACCTGACAGATATGGAGCATAGATTGCAAAAAGCAGTTGAGGAGAGAGATAGGTCCAATAAGGCACTGAAAGAAAATAATCAAGAACTGAAAGATATGGAGAAAACTTTGACTGGTAGGTATTATGTTTATTACTCATGGAGTGCTAGTCAAGGCTCCATTTAACCCATTTTAGTATGGAGACCCCTAAAAGGGTGATTGGTAAACAGAGCAGACCCAGATCAGATGCTGCATGCGGCATCTGATCTGGGTCTCCTCTGTTCGCAAATAGTATGGCCATCTTTCTCTATGAATAGCTAAATCACATAGCTTGACATACCTAAAATTGAAATTGGACTTTTCAAATATATTGCATGGGGGAGTTTATTCAGTCTAAAAAGGGTAAAAAGGACATTTTTTTCCTTATTTGGTTAGACTACTCTGTCATGTTCTCCTCCAATATACAGAGTCCTGATAACTATTGTGCACATCAAAGACTTATCTAAATGAAATTCACATTTCCATAGCTCCAGATACTATGTGGTATCCTCATAATATTTTTCTTATTTCTCCTCAAAAATATATGTTGTGGGTACTCATTTGAAGCACCTCATCAAGTGCTTCTAATGAGTACCCACAACATATGTTTTTATGGAAATATAAGAAGAAATACAATGTACCAGTATTTTTTGGCTGAAAAAGTGCCTTTGTTGTGTTTTAGTGTCTATCCTTGGTATCAACGAGAATTTTAAACGTTAATACATTTATGGAAAGAAAAAAGCAAGATAAACAGAATGAACAACCAACAACGGATTGTTTTAACAGGGTGTGTTTATTATTGACCAGTTCCAGTCATACAATGGCCTTTCTCAAGATACTGTAAATCAGAAAATCTGTCACTGAAGTACAAAAAAAAAAACAGGATTAATTCTGTCACATGATGGCTAAGTAACGTCACATGATCTTAATTGGTCTAAAAATAATTACATTTTTTTCTGAATGTCATTAAGGAAAATAAAAGTAGATGATTATTTAAATAATGGCTATAGGAAGAAAAAATGAAGTTTTGTCCCACAGAAGTCTCTATTTTATCGTATTCTCAAACTCAGAGATGTTAATAAATATTTATGACTGTCCTTGGTGAAAGTACAACTCTGACATTTACGGTCTAAATAATTAAATACATAGGACATTAAAGGATCTAGGCATGCATCAGTTTGTGCCTGTCTCTATTTTCTTTCTGTGACAAGAGTTTAGGTCACTAAAACGGGAGTTTGACTCCTCATATATATTGGGCCATATCAGAATGAGATCGTCTATGTAACTGTGTATTTTAATTTGTGGTTTGTTGAAGAAACATCACACAGCAGAATATTTTACATCCTTCCCTGGGGGAATAAAAGGCTTTAAGACTTCTGTTCTAGCAGTCATTTTTTTGGCAGAAATTCCTTTTTCTATGTCGCTGAAAAGCGTTGAATTGTTCCTTCTCTAATATTGTGTGTTTGAATGTTTGATCAATTTTAATTTTGCTATGTTTCTGTCTCTAATTAGGACCTTTAATTAAGCAATATTACTTTCACTAATTGTTTGTTCAGTGATGGTGTGTATTTTCTGCTTCTTGCGGTTATCTGTCGTACCCGAGGGCGGAAATATCGTCATGGAGATATTGGAGGCAGATGAAGCTAATTTGGACGTATCTTCAAACCCGTCGTTGTCCTTTGAGCTTATTTTGGGCGTTTTGACACTATTATGGCTTTACAAAAGCAGAATTAGCTGTATCGGAGGATCCTCAGGGATACAGAACGGAACGTTCACTTTGATGTCTGTCCACTCCGCTAAATAGACACGTTTACCCCGCTGAGGGTTGGATCCCAATGGGATACTATTCTGTCGTCGATAAATCAAAAGAAAAAAGAAGGATAAACAGAATGAACAACCAACAACGGATGTTTTAACAGGGTGTGTTTATTAATACATTTAGTTACTAGGGGCTGGAGCTAGTCTTATGTTGTGGGTACACCTTTTAATTGCCTTATTGAATTGATTACACAACATCATAGGGCTAGATAGGAATGGGTACCAGGTAAATATTTTCATTATTTCTCCGCGTAAACATGTTGCAGGTACTCATTAGAAGTGCCACGCCTGTATGAGTACCACAACATGTTTTTGTGGAGAAATAAGAAAAATATCAATACTTTTGGGTTGTAAAACAAAAGCATCTTATCAAGAGCTATGCACAACATGTTGTTTAAGAAGGGTTTCCAAGCTGCACCACACTGATTAGGATATTTTCACTGTTACAGAGGTACGTAAAGAATGTGAAGATCTGAAGTCACAGGGGTCAGATAAACATGCAGAGACAAGATTGGAAGACTTGAGACATGACTTAGAGAAGAAGATTCATGAGCTAGAGCACAAAAATAAGGTATTTAACTGAAATAGAGTATTAGATCACTCATAAAAAGAGCAGAAACATGAGAAAACTGTCTGTCTGGGTATTGAAGCGTCCGCCTGGTGGAGTGGCTTTGGACCAAGAGGACCTGGGTTCAAATCCTGCTGGTTGAATTCAATTTATGACTTTATGGTGCTCTGTTACACAGAGGCTTTCATTAATATCACCCCTTCATTGTCCCTGTATGTCTTAGATACGTAAACTGTTGAAACTTAAAACACCAAATCACCATCATCAACTTGGATTACCATATTTAATGTAAGTATTGGGACAGCTTATCTAATTACCATACTTTGTTGTATGTATTGCAAACAGTGTAGACCCTGATCAGACGCCACAATCTGCAGCGTCTGAACTGAGTCTACACTGTTTGCAAAGGCCTATTTGTCTCAGTACTTAGGGTTATTACAGTATATTCAGATGGCCAAGTCAGCGGACACATTCTGATCAGTGTCTTCTCTGTTTACACAGAGCGCTAGATAAGGTGTTTTTTATGCCCCCGCCATTTTCGGTGTGGTGGTGGGGGGGGGGAGTGGTGGTGATGCATATAGTATCACCGCTGTATGTACGTCTGGTCCGTCCGACCCGTACATAACACAAATGGTTTTCGTTCGATAGCTTTTGAAAAGATTAGTGTACTGGATTCATATTTTATACACGGGTATATAATTATAAAATATAGGCCAGGTTCGATTTAGGGTAAAATCCACCAATTATTTTGGGAGTTGCGGCCCTTTTTCAACATTGAAAAATAGTTTCTTTTGATATTTTTTGAAAACATTAGTGTATTGGATTCATATTTCATACACAGGTATATAATCATAAAATAGAGGTCAAGTTCGTTTTAGGGTAAAATCCACCCATTATAATGGGGGTTATGGCCCTTTTTCATCTTCGAAAAATGTTTTCCTTTCGATATTTTTTTAAAAAGGTTGGTGTGTTGGATTCATATTTTATACACAGGTATATAATCATAAAATATAGGTCATGTTCAATTTAGGGTAAAATCCGCCAATTATTATGAGAGTTATGGCCCTTTTTTCAACTTCATTTTTTGCAAAATGCCTGAGTGCGGGTGAGGATGGGTGGGGGCATCTGTGTAATATTGATACATTTCTAGTTTTTTATTACATCCAAAATATATTGATAGTTAAATCTTATTTCTCCATGAAAACATGTTAATACTCGGTGAAGTGATTCTAATGAGTACCACAATATGGTTTCGTGTAGAAATAAGAAAAGTACATATCTTGATACTCCTCTCATCTAGAGCCATTATTACAGTATGAGCTATAGCATTATATTTCCAACAATTTGACATTCTGACCAATGTAGACTAAGATCAGCCTGTGCAGCAGTCCTTTTAGCTTAGAAGCTTAGTTTCTCTTTCTAAGGGTGTCTTACAATAAAAAGAAGATCCAAGTAACCAGCAGAGGCTCCGATCAGCCTGCGCGTATGCGCAGGCTGATCGGAGCCTTTGCTGGTCGCTCATGCCATTTTGTTGGAATTCTCCTGGTGGTTCAGTTATGATTGTATACCATACAACGTATCACTGGACAGAAACCGGGCTCCATAGCACGGCCACTTGCGCATCTGACTGCAGATCCAGTGGTCGCAAGTTTGAATCCCAGCTCGGCCACATAACCTTCATGGAGATTTATCATGAAATACTTTCTACAGTCATTCTCCCCCATTGGCTGATTCAAGAAGGGCAGTTTCTGGATAAAGTATGTACACAAGTACTGGTTAACAGCTTAGAGGACTAAATTGGCCCAGGAAAAGTGTGAGTAGGTTAACTGACTGCCTTGAAATGACCTGAACAATGTTGACTGGGTTATAAACACCAACTCAAACAAAGCTGCTGGACAGAAAAGGCCTTGATGAATGTGTTGGCTGGTCTAAGGATAAGAGATCTTTTCACATGCAACCCTAAAATTGATAAACTTGGGCACAAAAATAAATCTAGACTAGTGAGTGAATGATAAGAATCTCTACAGTCTGAGCATTTTCAGTGAAAGTGGTCTACAACACCGTCAGTTGGGAAGTCACATAACATGACAATAACTGGCATTTGTAGGGTGGTGGCTGTTGCAGAGAGGTTAATTCATATCACCGGATCTTTTATTAACATGCAGGTATAGGGGCAACATCGACACCACATCGGTGGGCCTCCTTCCAGGTAGCTGGCTTGCTGCACGCATGGCAGATCTCACACAAGATCTCCAGGTGTATCTATCATGGGGGTTAATAGCCGAGAGCTTCCACTCTCTGCGATCCCTCTCTGTCAGCTGCTTCCATGTCATCTTGGGCCTCCCAGGCTCACGCTTTCAATCAACCTGTATGTCACAGGCTGTCTTGAATGCACCGTTGGAGCGTGCCACGTGTCCATACTAGTTAATTTATAGTAAAATAACATTTTAGAAATCAGAGCTAATGGCTCACGCTTTCAATCAACCTGTATGTCACAGGCTGTCTTGAATGCACCGTTGGAGCGTGCCACGTGTCCATACTAGTTAATTTATAGTAAAATAACATTTTAGAAATCAGATGGTTAATGGAAGTTCCACTGTTTAGTAATGTTGTGTGTGCCCAGAACAGACTGTAGAAATGTGCTGATTTAAAGGGGACTAGATACACCTAGCAGATTTTCTACCATTTTAACCTTTGCCATGCTGAATAAATTATCAGCCAGTCAGATTATTTGATCCAGATTGTTGATATAAATTCACATACTTAATGACAACCAAGGGGAGCAAATACTTTCCTTTTAGAGTGACCCCTTATCAGAAAAGAGGGCAAAAAGCAATTTTGACAGATGTCTCTAGAAAGTGTAACCATTCTCCTTAAGGTAAGTTCAGAGCTCCTGCTTAGAGGGTTATTTGCATAGATATTTGTTATTAATTCTCCAAGGAAACATTTTGTGGGTATGCATTAGAAGCTCCTCATTGAGGTGCCTTTAATAGGTTTCACAATATCCTGTTTTATAGAGAAATAAGAAAAATGAGCCAGCACATGACAGAACTAACAAAATGACATGTTCACTGCGGGAAGACTCAGATAAGCCTAAGCATCTGCCCAGTCTGATCAGTCTTCACTGTCTACATAAAGAAAGCTTGGGTCCATTGAGCTCACAGGGAAGACTCTGATCAGACTGGGTAGATGCCCAGGCTGATCTGAGTCTTTGCTGGGTGCACATGCCATTTTGTTGGTGTTGTCATGCGCTGGCTCAAATATCTATACTTTTTGGTTGGAGTTACTAATGCTGCATATTATATATATATGAGACTCAAGATGAGAAAAAGTACATTCTGACATGTGTGTCCAATGGAAACTCAAATCAGTCTGCATGTTGGTGCAGTCTGATCAGAGACTTCATTGTCTGCATGAAGAAACTTTGCATCCTTGGCTGTCTAAAATTCTCCCAGCAAAGATTCTGATCAGACTGCACAAATGTGCAGTCTGATCTGAATCTTCGCTGGGAGCACATATCTGAAAGTATGTTTTCTTATGTTACTTGTATTATGATTATGTGTTATATAGGAGCTTCATGCTGAATTGAAGGATGTAAAAGCAAAATTCCACATGACAAAAGAAACACTTAAAGTAGCCGTGGAGGAACAACGTAATAAAGAAAAGTCTCTTGTGGTAACTACCTTTATTTATTTATCTTTGTTGTGATACTCAGTTCACATAAGAATAGTCAGCTTCCCTACGAAAAAATCTGAGCCGGTACCAAAATTAACGACTGCTTTCTGAAGCTAAATCCATAATGAAAATATCAACCAATCAAATCATTGAAGTGCTGGTAAATTAAAGGGACAGTGACAAACAGAATTTTCTGTAAAACATGGTAAAATACGAATTAATCAGATACCCCTTCTATTGGAAACAGATTTGTCCAAAGTTATGGCAGAAGAGTCTACTTGGCATAAATGGGTTAATATTGCTGTGCATGATAACAGTTAATAAAACAGGAATACAAACTGATAAAATGCTATCTGACTGCTTTGTTAATCGTATGCAAACAGCAGTGCAGTTCCATCCTCTTATCATGGAGGAAAGAAAACGTAAGCAATGCTAATCTGAGCTGGGAAGGCAGACTGCCAACAGATGACTGGTCATATGATATAGGATTTACAGAGGATTATGAAACTGCTATGAAATTCACACTTTGCATGCTGCGTCAAATTTTAGCAGACAACTCTCATTTTTTCTTAGATTGGATTTGACACTTCAGCAAATTGTCTCCTAAGGAGACAATTTGCATGAAGTGTCACATTGTATTTTCTAGGAAAAATAAAAATTTCATCAGTTTGTCTTCTGCTGAATTTGCCCATAGCATGGTAGGTGTTTTACATATTGGACATTCAGGGTATTCACTGTCTGTTCACACATAGCTCTAGGTAAGATGAGTTTTTCAATCAAAGATCACTGCTGGAGGAGATTACACCAACATATTCACCTGCATTGTACCACTGCTTGGGGAGATTACATGAACATGCCCCCTTCCACACATCATCACTTCTGGAGATTACACAAACATGTTCCCTCACACAGTATCACTGCTAGAGGAGATAAAACAAACAGGTCCTCTCCACTTCCCACACTGTATCACTTCTGGAGGAGATCACTCAAACATATTCCCTGACCCAGTATCTCTTCTGAATGAGATTACACAAACATGTTCCTCCACATAACTGTAATGCCCCCCACACACACATACAAAAAAAATACTGCTATGTTACAGGAGTTCCGTGAAGAAAGAGACAAGCTGGTGTCTGGACTGGAGGCCATTTTAAAGAAGAAGGATGTGGAGATCAAACAACACAAGGACCTTATCATACAACTCAAAGAAAGGGAAGCTGAACTCACAAAGGTACAGGTCTCCTTGTTTTACTGAAAAGAGCCTCAGATAAGTGTTTCTGAGAGTAAAACTACGCCACAACCTCATTAAAAACTGCTGTTGGGATCCAAAACAAAACCTATGTTAGCTTGACAACTGTGTTGTATCCTAACAAAAATGTATTCATTGTATAGAAATAATGACCATAAATTGTCATTTTTCTATATAACCTATACATTTTTGTATCAAAACAAAAATGTGTAGATTATATAGAAAAATGACCATAAATGATTATTTTTCTATGTAATCTATACATTTTTGTTTCCAAACACAAATGTATAGATTATAGAGAAAATGACCATGAATTCTATATAATCTATTGTTTGTTTGGATATAATGGGCATTTATCTATACAATCCTCAATTAGGACCTCTTTATTATCTTGGTATGACTTAAATAATGTTGAAAGAGATGTAAAACACCAAGTCATCATACATTTTTATTTGGATGGAACATTTTGCAGTTCCATATTTAAACCATGGTATATTTGAAATAGTACTGGATCACTCTATCCAAATCATTTTTGTCCTCTTCTGAAAAGAGGTCTACTCTAAAAGGAAAGAATTTGCTCAAAGGAAGCAAATTCTTTCCTTTTGGAGTAGACCTCTTTTCAGAAGGAGACAAAAATGATTTTGATAGTTGCCTCCCCTGAAAGTGTATCAGTGCCCCTTAAATGAATTTTGATTCATTTGTGCTGTGCACTGAAATTCCACCCTTTCCATTTATTCTATTTAAAACAAACAATGAAGTTCTGACTGGACCACATATAGGCACAGGCTGATCAAGACTGTATTTGTGTGAAGAGTACCTTCACTTATGATTGATCCTGTTTTCTTTTCATTAAGTTTGGGTTAGGAGAGTAAAATCTATAAATAGAGGGCATGTACTATAGAGATTTGCACATGTCAGTTTCTGGCGAAAGAATGTGCACAATACTGGTTAACTGCTGAGAGGACTAAGGCTGCCCAGTAAAAGTGTGGTTAGGTAAACTGACTGCGCTCAACATGACCCCATTGGGTTGACTAGGCCATAAAACCTCAACACAAACAAACAAATGATACATTCAGTGCTTAGCATGCTGGCTAAAATTTCAGCAGATGATATTTTAAAATATTTTTCTCAGATTATAGGCTTTGACATTTCATACAAATTGTCTCCTGAGGAGACAATTTGTATGAAATATCAAAGCCTATTATCTTGAAAAAAGAAAATGAAAATATCATCTGTTGAATTTACCCAGAGAGTGGGGATTTTAATTTTAAAACGGCTTTAAAAACGTCATGGAAGAAGACAAGGCAGTTTAGTCTACCTCCTAATAAGGTAAAGGTAGAGGGGCAATGTTTTTAATTCTTCTGTTTCTTCACTTTCATTCCTGTTCCTCTTTCTTCCCTGTCCCTCTCTTCATCTACTCTGTTATCTCTTTTCTCCCTCTCTCTGGGAGACAACACAAAATGACCCACAAGGGTTGATGTGTCATTAAACCCCAACTCAAAAAATGTTAATGAAAAGACTGGATAGATCCTGTTTTCTTCACAGAGTTGGCAGGAAGAGAGACAGAAGATCGGTGCTGGTCTGCAACAATTAGAGAAAAATGTGTGTAAGGTGAAAAAGGAACCAGTGGATGATGATTACAGGGAAGATAACTGTACCTACAAATCTCCTGTGAGGAAGGTACAGTAATCTGTGTCTTTAACCCTAGTCCTGCTGAACCCGGATATGTCCTACTTTTGCAAACAGTGTAGATCCAGATCAGTTGGCTTCTGAAGACAACTCATTCTTTCATCAGAAACTGACAACTGCCCTTCTTGAATCAGCAGAAGGGAGAGAATGACCATAGAAAATATCTGAAGAAGCTAACTGATCTGGATCTGCACTGTTTCAAACTTTGCCATTAAGTATGTGAATTTATAGCAACAATCTAGATCAAGTAAACTGATTGGCTGAAAATTAGAAATGGGTGTGGCATCTAAATTTATTCAGCATGACAAGGGTTATTGTATGAAGTGTCATAAGAAAAATGCTCTTCAGACTGTCTATGGAATCAATCTTTCACTGTGCATGCCCTGCCCTTTAGCGGGGGCCACATGTCTAGTTCTTTAGCAGAGGTTCCCCCCTTTGGCCTTCTGCTTAAGTGAATGAACAGTATAGATTATGGCAACACTGTGTAGATGTATTATATATATAGACTCACCTGAACCTTTGCTGTTTGTATATTTTATTTGGGCTTTTTTCCCATGATACAACTCATATATTGATCAACAATATGGCTTACAAGTAGTTAAGTTTCTTAAGGTCTCATCAGAAAAGCATCATCAGTTGAGAGTCTCCAGTTTTCCAGAGCTACACCTCAAAAAGAGCCTTGTTTACATTGACATCAGTGATATGCGTGTAGCTTTTAATTCATGTCTTCAGCTGCACCAAGTGGTCATTAATGACCATTTATTTGGTTATTAATTTTCAGTTATTAAAATTACTCCTTTCAAAATTTTAGAAGATGACACCCCCACCCCCATCCCACCCACTCATGAGAAAATCGAAATCAGACTACCTAACATGTCTGAAACATTTTAAAGATAGAACATCATCAGTTGCTCTTCTGCTTTATGGGTTGATTTTTATGCACCTGCCATTCGAAGAATGGTGGAAAGGGCATATATTGTTACCTCTGTCCATCCATCCGCGTCCAGGGTTAGCAATTTGTGTTAAAGTTTTTCAGGTGGGAGCATCCATATCCTTTGGACACATGTCTTGTTTAATGTATATAATAAGCATATGATTACCTCTGTAAGATGATCTGATTCTCTTTATTACGTCTTGTGGATGTTCCCAGGTCTAGAATCTTTTTGGATACAAGCATCTCGTGTGATCCCATGATCTACCAACATCCACTCAATGAGATACAAGAATCAGATGTTACCATAGTAATGAGGTGTACATTTCACAAACACAATATGGCTTCAGACATTCAGATTACTTCTTTGTCTATGATGTCATATAGTTGGTTGGTTTGGAGTTTAATGGCCAAGACAACACTATTTTGGTCATGTTGAGTCAGTCTTTTTACCTACACACATTTCCTGGCTAGGCCTAGTCCTAAGTGGTTAACCAGTACTTGTGCTCATTCTTTCATCAGAAACTGACAACTGCCCTTCTTGAATCAGCAGAAGGGAGAGAATGACCATAGAAAATATTTCATGATCAATCTCCACGAAACTGAGCAGTGGCCTCAGTGGCTCAGTTGGATGCGCCGTCCAACTGGAGACCAGGAGGTCGCGGGTTCAACCCCCGCCGAGGTCAGCAACATTCTTTCGTGGAGATTGATTGCACAATACTGGTTAACCGCTTAGAGGACTAAGCCTGCCCAGTAAACGTGTGGTTAGGTAAACTGACGCACTTGACATGACCCCATTGGGTTGAATGGGCCGTAAAACCTCAACACAACAAAAAATGAGGCCAACTTCTATGATGTCATGTGAGATATAATGCAACATATTGGATAATGTTCTCCATTTCTCCATAAAAAACAGATGTGGATACTCATAAGAAGCCCCCTCGCCGAAGCACCTACTGAGTACCCACAGCATACCTTTTTTGTGGAGAAACAAGAAAAATTATCCAAGAGTTATCAAATGTAGAGAAACAAGAAAAATTATCCAAGATTTATTATCGAATACTACTTAACAAGTACTATTGATAATGTCTGTTGTGTTAAAAGAATTAAACTTATGCAAACTGCAGACGCCCAGACCAGACTGTATGTGCCTATATCTACAAAAGTTGCCCCACTTTAAATAATAGAATTGACTGTATACATGTATTCACCATTAATAGTGAAGAGCATCTTCTCTGCTCTCATCTTCTAATAAATATGTGTCACTATGTTTACTCTAAGTACTCAGACAGACAGGCTTGAGCAATGCTTGTAGACCCAGATCGGATGCCACAGATGTATAGTGTGGGGGAGTTTATTTATTCAGTCTACAATGGGTATCATTGTAGACTGAATAGACTCCCCCACACCATATATTGGAAGAGTTCAATTTCAGTTTTAGGTATGTCCAGCTATGAGATTTAGATATTCCTAGAGAAAAATTGCTAAACTATTTGCAACAGTGGAGACCCTGATCAGATGCCACATTCTGCAACATCTGATCTGGGTCTGCACTGTTTGCCAATTTCCCTTTTAGGGGTCTCCAGATTACAATGAGTTAAGGTGTCCAAATACTTTGGGTAAATATGGAAAATGTAATGTTGTGATTGAAAACAATGAACTTTGGAAAGAGCTAACTTGAGACCATATCCATAATATATGTGTTTCTTTAATGTAGCAAGTCTGATTATGATTTCAGGGTAGCTACAGAGAAGCCATGACACCTTTGTCACCCAACAACAACCAGTTATCCAGCAACAACTCTAGAACCAGGCCACCACAACCAGAACCACCACAGACACAGGAAGACAGAGATAACATGAACTCAGAAAACCAGTCTACTTTTAAATCACCAGTCAGACGAACAAGTTCTAGATCAAGGTCACAAACTGAGACCCCAGTATCAGCAGGTAGCAGTACAGCACACACACAACAGCGGGGATCCAGTCGAAGAGGAAAGAAAAGAAGCAGTCCTGTACATAGAGATGATGATCTGGTTAGTATTACTCTCAATGTTTACCCATTACAGTGCCCTGTTCATCTCAACCCATTTTAAACAGAATAAACTCCATTCCCCACCCCTCTCCACTATATTAGAAGAGTCAAATTTTAATTTTAGGTATGTAAGGCTAAGTGATTTAGATATTCTTAGAGA
Source organism: Anodontia alba (assembly GCA_964016985.1). Lineage (NCBI taxonomy): Eukaryota > Metazoa > Mollusca > Bivalvia > Lucinida > Lucinidae > Anodontia > Anodontia alba. The sequence goes on along the minus strand of OZ024836.1, from coordinate 52,913,204 downwards.
AAAATGCAAACGGTATTGACCTAGATCAGCAGTCTGATCAGGGTCTACACTGTTTGCCATTCCACTGAGTATTTTAAGAATTGACTGCATTTTTTTTTCTGCATTAAATAAAAACTTTAGGTCCAAAATGTATGGAATTAAATATTTGAAATTTTGGGAGATTTACCATATTTCTGAAATGACTAATATGCATGAATAACTGGAATTGAATAGTTCTGCAATATACAAGTGATTTTATTTTGCAGCTGAATTATTTTCTTCTGAATTTATTTATGGACCCTTGGAGTACTGTAATAAATCTAAGTATTGGGACAGACAGGCCTGTGCAAATTGTGTAGATCCTGATCAGATGCTGCAGAATATAATGTCTGATCAGGGTGTACTTTGTTTGCCACTCATCAGCAATATTCTAAACACATCAACAGCTAGGAGAATGGACACTTTCATATTTTAGGAGGTGTCCCAATACGTAATCTTACCTGCATCTTTCATTATAGCTTGATTTATATTGCAGCCACCTCTTCCAAAGCGTATTAGTACAGACAGCTCAATGGTCTCGGAGAGCGATGATATGTCCACGCATCTACAGGTTGATGCCACCCCAACTGTGGCAGCTAAAACATTGAGAAGAACTAGGAAAAAGAATGGATCACAAATTGATTTGTCAGTGGTAAGTTATTTAGCCCATTTTAGTTTGAAGACCCCACAAAGGGTAATTGATGAACAGTGCAAACTCAGATCAGATGCAGCAGAATATGACATCTGATCAAGGTTTGTTTGCTTTAAATACTGGAATTTCTATAAAACATAGCAATAATCAAAACTAACCAGACACCCTGCTATTGGAAACAGACCAGTCCAAAGAGTTGCGGTAGAAGAGTCCACTCAGTGCAAATAGGTTAGTTGGGGAAAAGTAAAGTTTTAACAATTAACCAGCGTATTGAAGGTGAATTGATACACTTTCACAAGAACTCAACCAAATTGGTTTTTGCCTCCTTTCTGAAAAGGGGTCTACTCTAAAAGGAAAGAATTTGCTCCCAGGGATAAGTGATTGAAGTGTCTTGGCAAAATTGGCATTCAGTAAAGCAAACAGGAAGTCACAAAAGTTATCTCTCTTAGAGGAAATGTTGAAAAATCTACCAAGTTTATCTTGTCCCCTTAAATATTAACACACAATGTTTGAAGTAGTTTCTAATTTAGGGGGAACTGTCATTCATGCAAGTTAATATCTGCCTGGGCCAGATTGATTGAAATATTAAGCCTTATTTCCTGGGTAACAATTATTACTTCATTGACATAATAATTCTGAGCCAGATGATCCACTGTTTACTTAGTGCATTATGTATCACCTGGTCCTGCCGGCCTTGGTGGCTCTGTTGAATGCACATCCGACTGGTGATCAGGAGACTGTAGGTCAACCCCTGCTGGGTAGGCAACATTCTTTAGTGGAGATTGATCATGAAATATTTTCTGTGGTCATTCTCTTCCTTCCTCTGATTCAAGAAGGGCAGTTGTCAGTTTCCAGTGAAAATATGTGCATAATACTGGTTAACCTCTTAGAAGACTAAGCCTGCTCAGTAAAAGTGTGGTTAAGTAAATTGACATGACCTCAACACAAAACAAAAATCACCTAGTACTACCTCCCAGTCAGTGCTAGAATAGAAGATGTACTGAGTCACTGATGCAGCAGCTGGAAAAATTCTGATCATTCCAAGTGAGAATTGAGGGGACGATACATTTTCAAGGAAGGCAACTCTGTCAAAGTGTTTTTGCTTCTAAGAAGGTATTTTCTCCTACAGGAAAGAATTTGCTCCCTGTGGGAGCAACAGAGAGCAAATTTTACTTTCCTTTTAGAGTAAAGCCCTTTCAAAAGGGAAACAGAACTTAACAGAAAGTTAGTTACTTAAGTTGTCTCCCTTGTTTAAAATGGCTGAAAATCTACTAAGTGTCTCCATTCACCTTCAACAATGTCTTGCAGCATTGTCGAAATATTCTTGTGGCCAGGAGATTGATCAGGACCCAGTTGTTCAAAGCATCATTTGCTTAACAAGCTTGTTAGTGGTCAGAATGTTAATTGTTCTAGTAAATACAATATCTAATTCACAGGTATTTTTACTGATAAAATGTGAGGAGGTTTTGCAAATGCAAAAGCTACACATTTATTTTTTCAGCAAAAGTATTAGCATATATCCATATTTAATGATCAAAGTTTTAATGATACATTAACTAACAACATCATTAGTTTTGAACAATTGGGCCCAGGTGATTAGCATTGCTGACTTCAGATCACAGTCCTGGGTTCAAATCTTGCTGTAGGAAGAATTCAGCTTATCACTGTATGGCGTTTTGTTTTGCACAGAGACTTTCATTACTACACTTCCGTCATCTCAGTATGACTTAAATAATGGTCAAGGAACATTAAACACCAAATCATCATCATCATCATCTTGTAACATTGTCCCAAATATTCGCGCTTTGTTTTGCACGGAGACTTTCATTACTACACTTCCGTCATCTCAGTATGACTTAAATAATGGTCAAGGAACATTAAACACCAAATCATCATCATCATCATCTTGTAACATTGTCCCAAATATTCATTGAAATGGAAGTTTAATGAGAACTAGAAACGTGTCCAAAGGACATGCATGCCCCCGCCTGAAAAACTTGAACGCAAATTGCTAACGCTGGATGCGGACAGACGGGAGGATGGACAGGGGTAACATTATATGCCCTTTCCACCATTCAAATGGGGGCATAAAAATATGATGGCTGCTCTGGTATTGGGTGGTTAATTGTGTCAAACTGCTAGGCAGTAATAAGGAAAATTGGAAATAATAACAAAGAAGGTCATTTCTGTGGGTTGTAAAGGGTATGCACCCTCCTGTTAAAACTTTTGGAGTGTGCAGACAGTTTGCATGAAATGACAAACCCTGTTTTCTGGGGAAAACAGAAAATGAATCAATTTGTTGTCTGCTGAATTGGCCCAGAGAAGGCTAAAAGATAATTGAAAAGCACAATCATATCTCCAGGTAATAGTATAATTGAGGTGATAATTTTTTATATATATTATGAAGCAAAATGAAATAAGATGATGATCAGACTCGTTACCATTCCATTTGTTTTTTGTTTTTTTTTCCAGTTTGGGTGTATTTCAATGAGATATATAGAAACACAAGCGGACTGATTAGTGTGTCAAAAAATTATGTTCAAAGTACCTTATTTTCGACTCACAAGGGTACTTAAACACAAATGTATACATCCATCTGTCGTATGTCCTTCCATCTGTCGTCCGTCTGACCATATTTTCGTTTAGGATGATAACTTGAGTGAATGGCAATGGATTTTCACCAAACTTGGTAATACTATGTGCATTGATATTGTGGATATCTGGTTTGGGACAGCTAATGGGCAAATTTCGTCATTTTTTGACAGTTATTTGCCTGCGACACAGCTGATGTTTCGTTTCCAGATGAGAACTTGAATAAATGTCAGTGGATTTTCACCAAACTTGGTGTGTGCATTGATATTGTACAGATCTAGGTTTGCTATTGTTAATGGGCAAATTTCATCAATTTTATCTGCCCACAACACGTCAATATTTTTTTCCCATATGATAACTTCAGTAAATATCAGTGGATTTTCACCAAACTTGGTAAGTGCATTGCTGTTGTACAGATCTGGTTCAGGATTGCTAATGGGCAAATTTCATCAATTTTGATAGAGCTGTCTGCCCACGACACATCCATATTTTTGTTTCGGGACAACAGCTTGAATAAATATCAACGGATTCACCCAACTTGATATCTGCATTGATATTGTAGAGGTCTGGTTTGGGATTGCTGTTGGGTACATTTCATCAATTTTTGACAGAGTTATCTCCCCATGACACAATAATGGTGAGTTATTATCTTTTCACATTTTTATTAAAGGTTGATGAGAATACAACTGCATCACGTCCACAGAGGAATTCCAAACGTTCAGCAAGAAGTCGGATTCTGGAGTCTTTCAGAGAATCACCTCTTGCTAGAGGAAGTGAGTGTGTGTAATTTCATATATTTTGTAAAAGGTAGCAAATTATGAGACATGTCAAAAAATATATATCTGATACTTTAGTTTCCATTTAAGGGAAACGCAAGGAAGTGAAGACTATATCCGACATGAAAGATGTTGCCAAATTATACGTTTTGGTGTTAATTTGATCAAAATTGGATAAAAAAAAAAAAAAAAAACTGTTAAGGGAAGTTTAAAGAAGTTTTAAAGATTTCAAAACTGTTATCAAGGGTGTCACCATTTTGAACATTTAATGAGATTATAAACATTTCAAAGTATTGGCATCTGTCCATTGATTGATTGTGTTGGGGTTTAACGACACGTCAACCCTTGTGGGTCATTTTGTGTCATCTCCCAGAGAAAGGGAGAAGAGAGGTAGAATAGTAGAGGAGATGAAAAAGAGGGACATGGGAGAAAGAGGAAAATGAATGAAAGTGAAGACACAAGAAATTAAACATTCCCCCTCTACCCCTACCTGCTGAAAAGACAGAAGGCAGGGCATCTGCCCAGTCTGATCAGATCTTCAATGTCCGCATGAAGAGAGTTTGGGTCCTTAGCTACCCATTGAGCGCACAGCAAAAACTCTGATCAGACTTGGCAGATGCCCAGTCTGATCCGACTCTTCGCTGGGTGCAAATGCTAAGCAAAATACACTGTAGATCCAATATATCGCGGTGCTTGGGGTCCAAGTTCCGCTACCGCGATATATCCGGATCGCGATATAAGCTGGGGTGGTAGTTTGCTGAGACGCCGCTAATCAATCAACACCAAACGGCTGTCAGTAAAGCTATCGGCCACATTACATCAGTATAGTAGGTTTAGAATTACTCAATGGCAGTATTTACACTGGGAGATTATGTCTACCAATTAACTTTAATCGAGACTAGCTGATAAACGACGTTTAAAATCATTTGTTCGCAGAAATGTCAAGCGAGGACGCCATTTTGGATGAAGGGGGGCAACTCGCATATCCTAAGGATAGAATAGAATAGAATATCACGGACTTTTGCTGAGGCAATTCGGGTTGCTTCCCTTCGCTTCTTTCGTCTGCTGCGGGCCCAAAAACTATTCTATTTATCTTTTGATCTTTTTAATTCTTTCATACTTTATTTATTTTTATTTGTTAAATTATTACTTGCTGGGAAAGTGTAAAGTGGGAGGGCTACGAACTGGGTGTTTAGGACAGATAGGCAACATCATAAGGCTACTCGCGTGGACATCGTTAATTGATTGAGCACTGAGAACATGTACTCAATTATGACACTGATTATGACAAGTGCGGCGATTAATATTAATTGATTGCCAATTATTATCAATCTGTGTACTGATTGACACTAATTGGATTGTTTGGTCATAATGCGTGACGCGATTTCGCGTTTGGATATGCGCGAAAAATCAATACCGCAACGAATTACAGTCATTTTTTTTTTTTTTTTTTTTTCAAATTAAGTAAAAAAAACATTTACTTATTTTTTTTTTTTATGGTCATGGTAAATTTGGGGTCCACGGACGATTCGCGATATACTGGATATCGCGAAATAACGGACCGCGATGTATTGGATCTCCAGTGTACATGGATGCCTGGAGAAAAAGCTATATATAAAAAATTACAAATGCATGTATAGCGATTGAATATCATTGCATATCTTATTTATTTAGATTTTGCACAGTAAATATAGGCTTTATGACATCATAGAGCCTCATTAATTATTCAAAATGGTGGGTTTGATATATTATACTTATTTTGCATCTGATTTTGATCAAATTTGATTAGAATGCTCAGTTTGTCAAGCTCTTGTGTCTCAGATACATTCTGATTCTTCACCAACAATGCTTTTCCCTTTAACAGGGCCTGGTCCAGTTCTTATTAACAGGCCTGGTCAGCCTATGTAAATCTGTTGAATGTGTTTCTTTTTCCTATATTCAGTCTGGCCTTGATCTTCACTGTTTCAACAGGGCTGCACTGTGTAGAATTTATATAGCAGGCAAGGGAGACCCTGACTAGACTGTTTAAATGTGCAGCTGGTCAGCTCTTCATTGTTTGTGTGTTTGTTTACTCATACTGAACAGCATGTAACATTTCACTAAGTCAGTTAAAATTTAAAGACATGGCTTACAGAAATGCCCATAGCTCCAGAGAGTAAAGAAGAGTAGCCATATAAATATTTTTCTTTTTCTCCTGAAAAATGTACCAAGGTGTCACCAAGGTGCTTCCAGTGAGTACCCACAATGTATATACACTTTTTTTATGGAGAAATATAAAAAAAACTTTTTGCACTATGTCCAGAATACTGGGATATTCTTGTTTTTATATTGAGTTGGCTCATTGACAAACTCGAACAAATAGCCATCTCCTAGTGTTTCCAGAAACATGGTTGCAATGTGTTCTTCCCCAACTGATGTCTCTCCCTGTGCCAATTTTATTTCTTTCACGAATAAAGTACCCCATAATAAGTAAATAGGATGGTTTAGTGTTTACGACTTCTTTTATCAAACTGTCATACTAAAACATCTTGTCTGGTACAGTTTGGGCTCCTGTAAATACATTGAACTATTGTTTTGTTATAATCTTGTAGTTTTATTTGACACCATACTTGATCCCTGAAATCAGTATTAAACTTCAAGATGGACTTTTTGGTGGAAAAATGAGCCTTATCTAGAGCTATGAATTAAAGGGCATAGCAACAGATAAGGCACTTTTTTCATCCGAAAAATGCTGATATCTTTCTTATTTCTCAACAAAAACATGTTGTGGGTACTCATTAGAAGCGCCTCGACGAGGCGCTTCTAATGAGTACCCACAATATATGTTTTCGTTGAGAAATAAGAAAACTATTATGTGGATACCCCCTCTTATCTGTAGCTATGAACCCTTTCAACTCCACAGACCAGAAAAAAGGTTTTGCAAACAGTGTAGATCTAGAGGAGATGGCTTATACGAGTCATCTCATCAGGATCTACACAGTTTGCCATTTTCTATTTTGTCACTACTCTGTTTGCTATTTTTGTTTTCGATTTTTGTCTACCCAACATCCCTTATTTAGATAATGGACACATTCAGTTTCATAGACAGAAGCGTCCATGTCAGAAACTCATGGATAAGAGGGTTAAATAAAAGCTTTTTATTATCAGAGAAGAAATAAATAATAAACTCATTCATTGTTCTTAATTTTATCTACTTTTTCATTGTCCTTACTACAGGTAAAAGAATTCTGGACAACATTGCAGAGGCCTTCAGCCCCAAATCACCAACAAAGGAAGATAACCCGAACTCTTCTCGAATAGACTCCAAAGAGAATCTTGCAACCCCTAGCAACCTGGAGGTGACAGAGAAGAAACCAAGTGGTAGAGGGCGAGGTCGTCATAAACTCTACAAGGAAGATACTTTCATATCAGAACCTATGGAATTCACTGGAGGATTTGTGGTAAATATGCCGTTTGTTTGAGCTGCACATGAGATGAATGTACCATCAGACTCATTCAAAGGTACATTGTCATGTATCTTTTTAGGGATCCAGTCTCATGAAAAATGATGCTTAATGCATATGTAAAAAAATACCAATGGCCTGGATCACTCTGATCACTGCTTTAAGATGACATAGATTGAGATAAGAGGGGGGGAGCCACATAATATGTTTCTTATTTCTCTGTGAAAACATGTTGTGGATACTCATTAGAAGTGCCTTGCCGAGGTGCTTCTGATAAATACCCACAAAGTATGGCTGGCCTCGTTGGGTAGTCAGATGGGCGTTCGATTAGTGATCAGGAGGTCGCAGGTTCGATCCCCATTGGGTCTGGCGACATTCTTCCTTGGAGATTGATCATGAAATATTTTCTACAGTCATTCTCTTCCTTTCAACGATTAAAGAAGGGCTGTTGTCAGTTTCTAGTGAAAGAATGTGCACAAATATGGGCTAACTGCATTATAGAGGACTTAAGCCTGTCCTGGAAAACGTGCAGTTAGGTAAACTGAATGTGCTCGACATGGCCTTAATTGGTTGACTGAACTGTTAAACCTCAACACAAACAAACAAACAACATGTTTTATGAAGAAATAAAAAAAAAAAAAAAAAAAAAAAAAATATCATTACTTTTAGGTTGAAAGGTTATTTCCATCAAAGTTTGGTTATTTCCATGAGTGACAGGTCTAACCCTGAACAAAGACAGAGAGAATCACTATTTGTTGGAAAGTAACAGGCATCTCCTTCAAATATGACATACAAAGTAGCCAAATAAAATTCTTATTTCTCCATGAAAGCATATGTAATAGATACTCATTAGAGTTTGTTTGTGTTGAGGTTTTACGGTCCAGTCAACCCAGTGGGGTCATATTGAGCGTGTTCAGTTTGCCTAACCACACTTACTGGGCAGGCTTAGTCCTCCAAATGGTTAAGCAGTATTGTGCCCATTTTTTTTTTTGCACGAAACTGACAACTGCCCTTCTTGAATCAGTGGAAGGGAGAGAATGACCAAGGGAGAGAAATATGATCAATCTCCACGAAAGAATGTTGCCGATCCTGGCAGGGTTGAACCCACAATCTCCTGATAACCAGTTGGATGCGCATCCAACTGAGCCACCAAGGCCGGCAGGTACTCATTAGAGTACCAGATAATGTTTTCATTATTTCTCCAAGAAATCATATGTTGTAGGTACTCATTAGAGTACCAACAATATATGTTTTGTGGAAAAATAAGATCAGTATTATTCAGTGAAAGGTCATTTCAAAAATAAGTTTTGGCTATGTACGTGAGTGACAGTTTGTATCCTGAAGGAAGTGTGAGTACTGGAAGAGAATCACTGACTGTTGGAAAACCACTGGCATCTTTGCATCTTTTTCACACGACGAACTTCGCGAATACTAGTATTGCTTGAATGCAGCCATAGAGGCCCTAATAATCCCCAAAACTCCAGACTTTCAGAAACTGGGTTATTTATAACACATCTGCATAGAGGGGAGGTGTAGATTAGAGTAAATTGGAAAGAATTTACTCCCCTATTTATTTTTCCTTTTGGGATGGGATTCAATTTCCAGGGAAGAAAATTCTTTCCTCCTGAAGTAGTTCCCATTGGAAAGGGAGACAGCAACTTTCATCATAGAGTGCTCTCTCTTTGGTATATTCCAGTATGCATTTAGCTTGAATAGAAGAATACAAAATTTCAGTAATTACGGGTAAAGTACCTTCTCTTTGATGCTAAAGCGCTGGTCAGAATAGCAGCAGACAACACTCTAATTTTTTTCTCAGAAAATAAAACTTGGACTTTTGATGTGAATTATCTGCATAGCAGTCGATTCACATGAAATAACAAGCATTATTTTCTCAGAAAATAAAAAAATATATAAAATAGAATGTCGTCTGCTACATCTTATAATGCTTTAAAGGTTACTTGAGTAATATATTCTTTTGTTTTACAGAGATCTCCAGATGACGTACACAAAACTGTCACCAGAAGTTTAAGGAGCAGAAAACATTAAGAGATAAAAACTTCCAGAGCAGAAAAAGATGATCGTCTGCCTTGGACAATTGAACAACTCAAGATTCTACATAACATACTGGGCCGAGTTGTTCAAAACTAACGATGTCGTTAGTTAACGATTAGTTAAAATTTACATCGAGTGATACGCAAATGTTGAAATTTTTTGCTGAAAAAATGTGAGTAGCTTTTGCAGTGCAAAAGCTACTCACATTTTTTCAGCAAAAAATATCAGAATATTGTATATTGAATCTGCTAAAACAGTTAACGAAATGACCCTTAACGAGCTCTTTAAGCTAACGACGCTTTGAACAACTGGGCCCTGGACTCTTTCTGTGCCAAATATGTGTAGTTTAGCAGTTAACCTTTTCAACATGACTAACCAGAAAAAGGGCTTGCAAACGGTGTAGATCTGGCTTTGCTAGGTCTTGCCAGGATTTACTATGTTGGCCCACTTTTCTGCTTACCTGTATGAAAGTATTATTAGTGCTATAGCAGTCACATCGGCATTGGTATTGGTTTAACTAGCCCTGATGTTAGATACAGGTCTGAAGTTCTATGCAGTACCATCCCTACCCACAAGAGTGACCTTGAGATCAAGGTCATGGATTCAGAAAAAAATTATGTTGAAGTTTTTAGAGGCAAAGAGCGCAATTTAGGCGAGCTACACTGTCCTGCGACAGCTCTTATTAAAGGCTCTATATCCCTCAAAAATAGGCATTTTTTATCAAAGAACGATTTAATAAATTGATATATAGTATCAATATGATCATAAAATGCAGCATCTGACAGCCTGTAAAATTTCAGTTAGTCTCTTGTTTTTGAACTGAATCAAAAATGAAATGATTTTTTATATGTTGGCAACATTAATTCAGAGATACGATAAAAAATCATTTCATTTCAAGAATGAGAGACTAACTGAAATTTTCCAGGCTGTCAGGTGCCATATTTTATGATTGTATTAGTACCATGTATCAATTTATTAAACCTTTCTTGGACAATAAAATGTCTATTTTTGGGGGATATGGTGCCTTCAATAAGATATTCCAGTTTAACAACTTGATGACATTGAAACAGCATGGTGACAAGTCATTCCTGTTTAAAAAAAATCCATGCACTTGATAGCATTTTTATCGTTTCCATCTGTGTATGGGGAATTGATGGTGGCAACCCTGCCAAAATTGTCAATGGTGGCAACACTGTCAAAATTGTTTTTGCCTCCCTTCTGAATAGGGAGCAAATTCTTTTCTTTTAGAGTAGACCCACCGGGCTTGATGTGTTGGAAAGAAAACAGGGAGTCCCAAATTTTGTTTCCCACATAAAACATGGCAGAAAATCTACCAGAATTATCTGGTGCCCTTACAGGCTCCATATTTCTCAAAAAAAAAAGACATTTTATTATCCTAGAAAGGTTTAATAAGTTGATATATGGTATTAGTACAATCATAAAATATGGCACCTGACAGCCTGTAAAATTTCAGTTAGTCTCTCGTTCTTGAAATGAAATAATTTTTTATCATATCTCTGAATCAATGTTGCCAACATTAATTCAAAATTCAATAAAAAAAATCAGATTTTAATCCTTTCATTTTTGATACAGTTCAAGAACGAGAGACTAACTGAAATTTTACACTCTGTCAAATGCCACATTTTATGAATGTGTTAATACTCTATATCAATTTATTAAACTTTTCTTGGATAATAAAATATCTATTTTTGAGGAATATGGAGCCTTTAATTACTACATTAATATAAAATGGGCTGCACCCAACAAAAAATGTTCTCACAGCATTCTTAATACTTGCTGTAGTTTTGGTTTGCTAATCGTATTGACTTTTGGCCTGCAGACCAAAATGTTATTTTTTCAAACAGTGCAGATCCTGGTGAGACCGCTCATAATGAGCCATCTCATCAGGATCTACGCTGTTTGGCATTTTGTTTTCATTTTTGACTGAAACCCATATTTGGAACATTGGTTCTGACTGTATTCAAAAATGGAAAAATCCATTTTAGAAACTCAGGGATGAAAGGGTTATGTGCTAATTACAGCTACAGCTAACAACACTGTTTTTTTTTTATGTCAAAATGCTGTCTGTTGTTTTGCTGAGCGCTTTAAGGGTTAAACAAGGAGCACCTAGATTAGCCATCTGATAGACTAATTAGTATGGTGATGACTTTCATCACCATGTTGTATATTTGGTTGTGATACATAATCCATGCCAGTTTCAGTAAATACTGTATTTACCCTAAGTATTTTAACAAACAGATCTGAGCAAACAGAGTAGAGCCTCTCATAATGCTGCATCTAATCAGGGTCAGCACTGTTTTCCATAAATCTGGCAGGGTTTACACACATCAGCAGATATTAAAATGCTTTTATTCAAATTTTAGGACAAGTATGGTGAAGGTTTAAAGTGTTTCGAGTACTTAGAGGGAATACATTAGGCAAAAATGGAAGCTTCCAATCTGTATCTGTGCAGTCGGATCGGTTCCTCAGAAACATCAAGGGAAAGAGCAAACTTGAACTCAGAGGGCACACAACATTGAAACAATGTTGATTCAACATCTTGAGGTTGTGTGCCTGCTGGGCCTTGGCTCTGATATGGCTGTATGAACTGAAGGAGTGATTACTGTTACTTTAAATGTTCAAACACCTTAACTACTTACCATACTTATCCTAAGACTTGACTATATTCTGCTGATATAGCCCAAAATGGCTTGATAAGTGTCAGTGCAGGGCTTGATCTGATGCCACATTCTGTGGCTTCTGATCCAGGTCTGCACTGTTTGCTTAGGCATATCTGTCCAAATATTTATGGCAAGTACTGTATTATGTCTCCTGCCACCGTTGAGAGAGTAGTAAAATTTATAAAGGAGAGTTTCTTGAAAGTTTCTAGCATACTGCGAGGCAGCTGGTCGCGTTCTTACCTAAAATATTGTGACACAACTGGTCCAGTCTGATAACAGGCCTTATCGTATTTAGCCGGCCTAGACAATCATACTTGTCATAAAATTGAAAGCACTCTCATGTTTTACTGCCTGTTGATGTGTCTGGATGAGTGGCAAACAGTGGAGACTGTTTGCCCAGACCTGATGGACTCAATGTCTGACCTGGGTCTGCACTGTTTGCCCAGGCCTGTCTGTCTAAATGCTTAGGGTATACATGTATATGGTAGGTTAAACTGTAAGTAGCTGTAAATAGTGTATATAGTATAATTTTATATGAGCTGTTTCCTCCCTGTCTTTCTGATAATGTACTTCACCTGTATTTGTATGTATTTTGTTTTAGCTGACATTTGTTTTTGCCAGTTTCATAGCCTTATTAAACAAGTTACCACCTAGAATTCAGCACCGGCCTCGGTGGCTCAGTTGGATGCGCCGTCCGACTGGAGACCAGGAGGTCGCGGGTTCAACCCCTGCCGAGGTCGGCAACATTCTTTCGTGGAGATTGATCATGAAATATTTTCTGCGGTCATTCTCTCCCTTCCGCTGATTCAAGAAGGGCAGTTGTCAGTTTCTGGCGAAAGAATGAGCACAATACTGGTTAACCGCTTAGAGGACTAAGCCTGCCCAGTAAACGTGTGGTTAGGTAAACTGACTGCGCTCGACATGACCCCATTGGGTTGACTGGGCCGTAAAACCTCAACACAAACAAAACCTAGAATTCAAGTTAGGTATAGAAGTGTTTGGTTTTCTTTTCTTTCCCTTTTTTTTTTTTGTGATCATAATACAGAGTATACTGCAATTGTTGTCGAGAATAGCCTGTGTTTCCGTTATACAATAGAGAGGGATTGTTAAAGACTCCATATTCCTCCAAAATAGACATTTTTTATCCAAGAAAGGTTTAATAAATTTATATATGGTATTAATACAATCATAAAATGTGGCATCTGACAGCCTGTAAAATTTCAGTTAGTCTCCTGTTTTTGAACTGGATAAAAAATGAAATTTTTTATCGTATTTCTGAATTAATGTTGCAACATTAATTCAGAGATGTGACATGAATCATTTCATTTTTAATGGCAAACAGTGTAGATTCCAATCAGACTGCAAATGAAGGAGCAGTCTGATCTGGGTCTGCACTGTTTGCATGTCATTTTGTTGGAAGCGTTAACGTACAAAATTTTAGGACATTTACTGTATTTGCAAATAAAACTGGTTAACCAGTTTAAATCTTGGGACTCCCAAAAGGGTAAATGGCAAACAGTGCAGACCCAGATCAGATGCGGTCTGATCAGGGTCAGCACTGTTTGCATTAATTACAGGAATTTCTATATAACAGCAAACCAGACACCCTGCTATTTGAAATAGACCAGTCCAAAGGGTTGTGGTGGAAGAGTCCACTTGACGTAAATGGGTTAAACAGCAGCCAGTCAGTATGAGACAGCATTCATCCTTGACGCAAATCCTTGACTGCATTAATTATGATAATTTTGATTTATTCAAAAGTGTTTTGGATCATGAAAAAATATTAAATTTAATCATATTTTTTCTTGGTTTTGTTTATAATTATGTCCCCCCACCTAAGGATAACATATTGTTTCTGGTGCGGCTCTTGTTGGTATTGGCATGACACTATCTTATGAACCAGTGGTTGGATTCTTTCCAAATTTTCATGGATATATTATTGGAACTTAACAAAGAGCTGACTAGATTTTTGTGACCTTGACCTCATTTTCAAGGTCACAGCAGTAGAAAACTGAAAATTGTGTTGGCGTCAGCGTGACACTTTCTTGTCTGCACAACATCTTGTGAACCAGTGGTTGAATTCTTACCAAATTTTTGTGGATTAATAATTGAGACATAGCAAAGAACTGATAAGATTTTGGTGACACTGACCTAATTTTCAAGGTCACAGCAATAGAAAAACTGAAAATTAATGGAGAGGGGACATGTTTTCTCTGAAAAATGTTTTTTTTTGTTTTTTTTTTCAACATTATTCATTAGCTTCACTTGTTTATACAATGTATATATGTGTATGTATAATTGCTTCTTTGCATCACTTTTATATTTTGTTTAACGCTTTGCATACTGTTAAAAATTCCATCAGATGATACATTGATGTTTTTTTCCCCTCAAGAACATATGCTTTGACATTTCATGCAAATGGTCTCCTATTTTTCCCAGAAAATAGGCTTTGACATTTCATGCAAATTGTTTGTGCTTAGCAGAGTTGTAGCAGACAACATTCTTAATTTTTTATTATTATTTTTAATAGAAAATAGACTTGCCATTTCATGTGACTCGTCTGCTGGGCAGACTATTCACAAGAAAGGCCAAGCCTTATTTTCTCTGAAAAATGCAACAATAATAATAAATGTAGTCTGCTGCATTTGTGATAAGCACTTTTACGGTTAAGTGTTAAATGTGATAGGACACATTTTGGAGACACGCTGTGGAAATATCAACATTTTCCCATGTATTGACAGTGAAGAGCAAAACCAGACTAAACCATGTCTCAGATGAGAGGATATCCTTTTTGATATCTTACCAATATTCTCAATAAAATGTACATGTATGTTGTGGTTCCCAATTTAGTCACCACAGAGAAGGGATTAGAATAAGTCAAACAAAATATGCTGTCATAGAGAATTTAGAGATATGCTGTGCTTCCACTTTTGCTGTAACTGAACATCTTTGGGACCATGGAAATATGTTCGAGATATGGGTAGTTTGAGCCACTAAGGATTAATCAAGGTGCCAGGTCGAAGCAAATGGTGATAATTTAGGGATATCTTTTCAATCTTTGGGACCATAATGATATGTTGAGTGTATCATTAGAATTACCTGGATGAGGCAATTCTAATGAGTACACACAACATAAAATTTCATGATAAAATAAGAAAAGTTCCCTAAATATTTGTTATTCTTGAGCTATTCGAAGAATTTTGTAGGAACTCAAAAATTAGCCATGGTAAACGAGCCATCCATATTCGAGCTTTTGAGGTTCGACTAATACATGTTCATTGATGGCGAAGGCAATCTGCTAAGACCAGTATCTCCTCATTGTTAAAACAGAAAAATGTGGATTTTCATAGTCGTATTATTTTGTATGAACATTAAAAATTAAAGAACATTAAAATAATCAGCGAATAAAATGTCTTTTGTTCTTTTTTCTGCAACTGTTTACAATTTTTTCAAGGACTTCATAACTTCTCCTATATCAGGTATACATGTAATACTAATAAATGAGGAGTCCGGATACCCATTTTCACAACACACCCATAAATTCCATAAAACTGCAAGTAGAAGGAAATACGCCCAAAGTAACCGACCATAATATCCATAGACAGCCAGTCAAAATGTGTAGCATTTAACTCTTTGCATGCTGGGTAATTTTGTATGCTTTTTTTGTCATCTGTGAATTTTTTTTTTTTAAATTAACTTTTACAAAAAAAATCTTTCAAGGATACTATCAGAG
This sequence comes from Anodontia alba, assembly GCA_964016985.1. NCBI lineage: Eukaryota > Metazoa > Mollusca > Bivalvia > Lucinida > Lucinidae > Anodontia > Anodontia alba. The sequence continues at coordinate 52,897,257 of OZ024836.1, read as the reverse complement.
TGTCAAACAGTTTGGATCCAAACTGCAAAGTTATCAGCAGACAACAAAAATCACCACTAGCGGGGAAAGAGTTAAAGCAAAGTAAACAGTGCTTCATTACTAAGTAGCCGGTGAAATCGCCATTCACTGACCTGAGTGAAAAACCCTGTACGCATGCACACAAATCTGCTAAGTACTCTTGAGAAATATTTGGACTTAGCCTTTGCTCACATTTAAGGATTGAAATCACTATTCTTAGCTTTCATAATGAAAAACATGTGCTTAGTTTAATGTCCGTGAAACCTGAAGGACTTTACTTAGACTTCAAACTAACAAATGGGTTTCATCACACCATGAAAGTGAAAAACAGAGATTTACTTAATATTTAATTTTATTCAACCAATTTTTGTCAGTATTCTAACTTAAGAAATGATTTTTTTAGCTCACCTGAGCCAAAGGCTCAGAAGGTGAGCTTATAGTATAGTAACGCTCCGTCGTCCGTGCTTCCACACTTTCAAACAATAATGTCTCCTTGGCCAGTTGGCCAGTCTTGATCAAATTTCAAATACCATCATTGGGGTGGGGGATTGGCTGTATTAGGTTTGGGGCAGATCTGGTCAAAACTTTAGTTTCCACGGCAACCAAAAGGTCCCATAGACATATAATGGGGAAACTCTAGTCCAGACAATAGCAACTTAATTTTTTATTGAATCTTCATCAAACTTGCAAATAACGAGGAAAGGTATAAAATCTCGAACAAATTCGATTTTGGCCCTGTTTCGACTATTGCCATAAGAGTTACCCGCCATTGAGGGCCCATAGACTAATGAAAATGTTGTCCATTCGATAGCGATTTCATTTTTGATCCAATCTTCATCAGATATGCAGGTAATGAGGACAGCCATTAAATCTAGGACAAGTATTTTGGGGAAGATGGGAATATTCAAGTGAGAGTTACTTGCCCTTTTAGTCTCCCATAGACATAATGGGGAAAAAGTTGTCCGGACGATAGCAACTTCATTTTTAATCAAATCTTTATCAGACTTGCAGGTAATGAGGACAGCCAAAACAATCTTGGACAAGTTCGATTTTAGGTCAGATCGGGCAATTCAAATGAGAGTTACTTGCCCTTTAGTCTCCCATAGACACATAATGGGGAAAATGTTGTCGGGAGGATGGTGACTTCATGTTTGAATCTTCATCAAACTTGCAGATTATAAGGACAGGCATACAATCTTGCACAAGTTCGATTTTGGGTGACTTTCAACTAGTAGCATTAAAGTTACCTGCCCTTGAGGGTCTCACAGACTTAGGAAAATGTAACCGGACAATAGTGATTTCATTTTTGATCAAATCCTCATCAGACTTGCTGGTAATGTGGACAGCCATAAAATCTTGGGAGGAGTTTGATTTTGGGGCAGATCAGACCATTCACTTGAGTTACTTGCCCTTTAGTCTCCCACGGATATATAATGAGGAAAATGTTGTCTGGATGATAGCCACTGCATTTTTTATCAGATCTTCCTGCAGATAATGAAGACAGGCATAAAACCTTGGACTAGTTTGATTTTGGCCCGCTTTCAACAATTGGTATGAGAGTTACCCATCCTTGAGGGCATCAAAGCCTTACAAAAATGTTGTCCGGACGATAGCGATTTAATTTTTATCGAATCTTCATCAGACTTGCAGGTAATGAAGACAGCCATAAAATATTGAACGAGTTCGATTTTGGGTCAGATTGGACTATTCACATGAGAGTTATTTGCCATTTAGTCTACGTTGACATATAATGGGGAAAATGTTGTCCGGATGATAGCATCTTCATATTTCATTAGCTCTTCATCAAACTTGCAAATAACGGGAACAAACAAAATCTTGGACATGTTTGATTTTAGCGTGGTTTAGATACTGGTCACTTGAAGTTTTGAACTGTATTCAGCTAACTGTTCCTCAGGTGAGCAATTGTTGCCCTCTTGGGCTACTTGTTTCTCAATATCATGTACCCACAACACCTTTTTACTTTGAGAAATCAATATTTATCAAAATATTTTATGGTAGAAATTATAAACATTTCTTCTGCAAATCTTTTTTTATCTGAAGATTTATGTTATCATAATTGCTCTTAAAATTCAGAAGTCTTAACTCCTCACGATACTTAGTCCAAATAAAAAATATGTGTGCTGGTGAAGCCTAGCAATTTTTTTCATGTTTTACTTGGGTAAAATATTTATGCAAATTATTCAGACAAGTAGGTCTGCGCAAACAGTGTAGACCCAGATCAAACTGCTCTTATAGGAGCAGTTTGACCTGGGTCTACACTGTTTGCCATTCTATCAGAATTTTTGGAGTACTTTTAAGGATATCCAAACAGACTTATTAAAATTTTGTGCGAAGTCCAATTATATTTGATAATTATGGTATAATTCTACATAAAAAATGTAAAAAAAAAAAATAAATAAAATAAAAGAATCCATACCTACTCTACCTTTATTTTTTTCCGACATGTTACCCTAAACACACAATTTTTTTTTATTTTGCCTTATCTTAAAATTCAAAGGTCTGTTTCATAACTCCAGATAAGCGTGTATCCTGATAATATTTTACCCTATTTACCCTAGGTATTGGGAAACCTTATCTACTTACCCTACTAGTCCTAAAATTTGAAATAGTTCATTCTACTACCTGTTGATGTCTCTAAAATATTGCTGTATGTATGGCAAACACTGTAGACCCTGATCAAATGATGCATTCTGTGGTGTTTGATCTGGGTCTACACTATTTGCAAGGGCCTATCTGTCCCAATACTTATGGTTATTACGGTATTTCTCCATAAAACATATTGTGGGTACTCATTAGAGGTGCTTTACCAGACTTTTAGTAACATTAATTTCCTTTCTCTCTCTCTCTTTTTTTTTTTTTTTTTTTTTAATATGTAGAAAATACTTCACAAATCAACCTTCAGGGTTAATTCAGTATAAACAGCAAGATCAATCTAATTCCTGAATTAAAGTTTTTTTCTTTGGCCTCTTTCCTCCCCATGATGCCTCAAGTTGTTTTTTAGACTGTGATACTGCTTCTAATTCAGTTTTCAACCTGGAATATTCAAGATCTAATTCTGGAACCAGTCCATTTAACACCATTCCATAACTCTGAGTCCAGCTCAATAAAAATTCCATTTTCTTAACACTATGGAAGAACTGTGACTTCTTGTTAGATAATTTAGTTCTTATTGCTTCTTTCTTTGTACTTTTGAGCTGCCTTGAAATATGTTTATTGCCCAGTTTAAAAATTGAATAGACGTCTGATAATGCCTTCATTATATTATCAAGAGGTTTGTTAGTATCTGTGACAGCAATTAAGCAAACCACGTCTTTGATTACAGTCACATTAAACTCCTGTGTGGATTCTATATCCAAGGTCCCTGACTGTAATTTTGATATACAAGACTGAATGGCATTACCAACACTAGCACATATATGACCTTGACCTAAAACATCACACAGACCAATCATATCCTCGCTACTGTCCAACGCATCATTCAGATGATCACCATTGTGCAGACGACAAATGAATGCGTAAGCATAAAGGACGTTTATGACATTATATTTGATGTCGGAGGATGGTTTGGATTTTAACAGTGTTGAGATTGGGACAATGTTGGATTTAATGTTTGGTGCCTGGCATGTTGGTTTTGTCTCATCAACTGCTGTAACAAGTTTTGTGTCTGCTGGGATCCACCAGGGTAGCCATACTTCCACTAAGCTACCAAGACTTCCATCCTTCACCATAGTTTCAAATTCTTTCCTCTCCTACAAAGTATAAAAAAACATTCTAAATGCATAGCTCAAGTTAGGATGGGGGTAACCTAAAAATACTTTTCTTATTTCTCCACAAAAATGTAGGTACATGTACACATTAGAAGTGCCTCGCTAAGGCACTTCTAATGAGTATCACAACATATGTTTTAATGGAGTAATAAAAAAAATATTAATACTTTATGGTTGAAAAAAGTGCCTTATCTGGAGCTACACTATATGGCCAACTTTAGATAAAAACATCTGCCTGTTTACAATTATGTTAATAACCCACTGCTATCTTTTACTATACATACAGGGCTTCCACTAGCAGAAGCCTGGGGGTGAGGGGGGGGGGGAGGGGGTCATACACTCACCACAATGAAGCATCTGAATGGCCAAGTACATGTAGTTAGCGCTTCCAACTTCAAATAAACAAGTTGGGGTTTGAACTATGAACAGATAAGCTAGGTTTCATAATCATTTTTCTTATATCTCTTAAAAAGCATGTTGCGGGTACTCATTAGAAGCATCATGTTTGTTTTTCTTGGAAAAAGAAGATTATTAAGCTTTTGGAAGAAATATCACCTTATCTAGATATATACATAATGCCTAACCTTTTCATTAAGCCTGGTCCATATTTTGTCAATATCTTTGTCCAAATCTAGATCCTGTAGTCTTTCATGTAAATTGTCATTAACCTCCTCATCGACATTATCATTATCAGCAGTTTCTTTCTCCACCCTAGCTAGAATTTCCATCATCTTTCTCTTCTCATCCAAACTTGCATTGCATTCTTTTAAACCTAACAACAATGACAGAGTTGTAATTTTCATGAATTCAGCAAAGTTACTATTTAGATGAAAGAAAAAATCAACACCTCAACAGAACCCTTTTGCTATCAGTGAAATAAGAAAATTCAAAACACAACCTACCACATTTGTCCTAACTACCGCAATACCCCTATAAGCGCGCAGTCAAGCAATTCCATAGTCATCAGATTACAGCCTGTGTACCTTTTGTCTGCTTCTTCATAAAGCCATATGTTGTGGGTACTCATCTGAACTGCATCGACTTGTTGATGCAATTTATTTGGGTACCCACAACATATGCTTTTATAAAGAAAATAAAAAAAAAAACAAAAAACAATAGCACTAAAACATCACATAAGCATCATTTGAAAAGTCCTTTGCTGATCTTTTTTAAAGTATACCCTTAGTACAGGTGGGTACATATTTTACCACAAGTTTTCCCAGTATTTTTGTAAAAACCTAAGCCCACAGTGTGTTTTATTAGGTCAAAAATGATATATGGAATCCTGAAAATAATAGGAGCTGCAACATGAGAAAATATACCTCTAGACATGTGTCCCCAGTGAAGACACAGATCAGCTTTGGATCCCGGACAGACTTATCAGTCTTCTTTGGGAGTTCATAGATGGCCAAGGAACGAAGCTGTCTTCAGATGAACATGGAAGATTCTGAACTGACTGGGCAGAAAAGTGTAAACCCATATCAGATTCTGCAGAATTCAGCATCTAATTGGTCTACATTGTTTGCCTCTATTTCAGCTGTTTTTAGACATCAACAGGTAATCAAACAAGACTTATTCAAATACAGTTGACTCTCGCTATCTCGAACTCGCTTATCTCGAATAACCGTTTATCTCGAAGTGAAAATCTGGTCCCTGCCTAAACATGAAAATCTAACAACAGGTAAAAAATATTGTGGAAAAGAGAAGAAATTGAGCAATTTCTCCTCTTTTCCACAATATTTTCAATATATCTCTAACTTCAGGAGTCAAATTACACATATATTTGTTAAATGTGGTTAATCATTTAGTTTTTCCTCAATTCTGCAAATCTAATATGTCGAAGTACGGATATCTTGAAGTATTTCAGACAGTCCCTTGGAATTCGAGATAACGAGAGTCGACTGTATCAGGACAAGTATGGTATGAAGTTAAGGTATCCTGATATTTGGGTTAAATACAATATGTCTCAATTACAGAACCAATCAACTTGACTGATAAAACTTGAGGAATACAGCTACTGTCCTTTCGACATCACTCAGAAAGACGGTTTTTACTTGGCGTTTTATCTTAAAGGAAAATATTTTGTTTTGATTGTCAGACCATATCTTATCAGAAACCATTTGTCTTTTCTGTTTCTGTGTTTTGTTCTGAAATATTTACCCTAAAATTAAATTTACGGCCAAAAATTGGTCTGACCTATGCAATTTCTATAGTATTGTGATTTTTTGGAATTTTTGTCTGAGGAAATATTTTTTTTACTTTTCTTTGCTGAATTTCACAATATTGTGAAAATTTTAGAAAAATTGGAGAAGCGGAACTTGTTGAAAATCTGCCTCAAAGTTACCCACCCTATAGATTTCTACTTAATTTGCATTTATTTTTACTACGGGGACAAAGTGAAAATACTCAATTTTTTAAAAACCGATGACTAGAATAAACAATTTTGTGCATTGATAGTTACAGGAAATGGTTTTGCATTAAATCATGACAAAAGTTTGCCGATTTTCTTCTGTGTAAATGGCGAAGCAAAAAACGACTTTCTGAAAGATGTTGAAAGTATAGTAGTGATGTAAATACAGTGCTGTATGAACAGTATTTTTACTCTTCTTGTGGCTCATAAGAAATACATCATGTCTACAGATATCTTAGATGATGATGATGCTGATTTCACATTACGAAAACACGCCTAAGTAAATATATACAAATTTTTACCTCCAAAAACATAAAATTTTCAGATAAAAAAAATCTGATATTTTTCATATTTCTGCTCAAAACATAGATTGTGGGTACTCGTTAGAACCGCCTCGGCGAGGCGGTTCTAACGAGTACCCACAATCTATGTTTTTGAGCAGAAATAAGAAAAATAATGCATACCCCTGTAAACCCCAGTTTTACTATATAAAAGTGGGGTTTAGGGGGGTCTAAATTATATAGGCATGTCTTCGTAATGATGAGCTGAATTCCACCTCCTGTGGGGTTCAAACCTGGAACCTTGTGATCCAAAGTCAGAAACCAGTACCTTAGATATTCAGGCATTAACCATTTACTTTTCAGCGCCAGATAAAGAGTATCAGGTAAATATTTTTCTTGTTTCTCTACAAAAACATGTTGTACATACTCATTAGAAGTGCCTCACTGAGGTGCTTTTAATAAGTACCAACAACAAAGTTTTCATGGAGAAATAAAAAAAAACATATAAGTAATATAAGTATGGTACTTTTTGGTTGGAAAAAGCACCATATCTGATGCTATCAATACTATATCTTTTTGAAAAAAAAAAAAATGAAAAAGTGATGTGTCTAAATGGTGCTGGTAAGTATGGTAAGGAGTTCAGGGCCCAGTTGTTCAAAGCATTGTTAGCTTAATGAGCTTGTTAGTGCTCAAAATGTTAACTGTTCTAGTAAGTACAATATCTAATTCACAGGTATTTTTGCTGTAAAAATGTGAGTAGTTTTTGCAAGCTACTCACATTTTTTCAGCAAAAATATTAGCATATACGCATTATTTAATGATCAAAGTTTTAATGATATGTTATCTAACGACATTATTAGCTTTGAACAACTGCGCGCCCGACTGAAGATCATGGAGGTTGCAAGTTTGACTCCTACCGGGTCGGCAACATCCTTTCATGAACAGAAGATTGATCATGAAATATTTTCTACGGTCCTTCTCTCCCTTCCGCTGATTCAAGAAGGGCAGCTGTCAGTTTCAGGCGAAAGAATGTGCACAATACTGGTTAGCCGCTTAGAGGACTAAGCTTGTCCAGTTACAGAGCTTGCACTAACTTTCTAAATCAGGAAGTCCCAGGACTTCCAAGGTCCATAACGGCAACATCCTTTCATGAAGATTGATCATGAAATATTTTCTATGGTCCTTCTCTCCCTTCCACTGATTCAAGAAGGGCAGCTGTCAGTTTCAGGCGAAAGAATGTGCACAATACTGGTTAGCTGCTTAGAGGACTAAGCTTGTCCAGTTTAGTGTGGTTAGGTAAACTGACTGCGCTTGACATGACCCCATTGGGTTGACTGGGCTGTAAAAATTCAACAAACAAAAACCAGCAGTTTATAGCTATATCAATAAGTAGTAAAGGAACCCATTCAAGCGTTAGAATAAGTATGCCATTATTATGGTAAGGAGTTAAGGTATCCTAATATTTAGGTAAATACAGTACCTTCCATAAAGCAGTCTTTGTAAAACATCTCTGAACAGTCTCTATGTTTCTCTGACTTGTAACAATCCACAGAACAGTAGCGAGTGTTACAACGTGGACATGTGTACTTGGATGGCTGTTTCAGACAAAGAGGACAGACAGATGGACATTCTATTTCTGAAGCCACTGGTTCCCGGAAGAGGTTTGTTTCATCCATTTTTGATTGCTATTAAGCTACCATCCTAAAATTAAGTAAATAAACTGTTAACCTTTAGCTTTTTACTGGCAACACCTGCAGATAACAACAATATTTTTCTTATCTTTTCTTCAAAAAAAAAGGTTTAAATATTCAAACTGCATGAAATGTCAAGCCCTTATTTCAAGAAAAAGTACTTTGAAGATAATTTGAATGAAATGTCATCCTTGTTTAAAAATAGTTTGAAAACAATCTGAATGAAATGTCAAGCCTATGGTGACAACTTGAAGGAAATGTCATGCCCTGTCTTCCAGAAAAAAAATTAAAGCCATATTAACTGAACTTTCAACCCTTTTTCAAGGAATAAACTATGAAGACCATCTGACTGAAATGCCAAACCTTTTTATCAGAAAAAATGTCTGAAGAAGACAATTTCAGTGCAATGTTATTTTCTTTAAAAAAAAGAAGAAAAAAAAAAAAAAGAAATACTTTGGAGAAAGTTTGAAATATCAAGCCTTGTTAAAAGAAAAAAAAATGCAGTATGAATGAAATGTCAAGCCATGTTTTCCCAAAACACACTTTTGAGACCATTTCAATGAAATGTCAGGCCCTGTTTTTCAAGAAGAAATAATCGAGATATATTAACAACATCTGCTGACATTTAAATGCAACAGGGTTGAATAAGCAGCAGGACAAAATGCAAATTCAACTTGGGATTAGCAAAGTGTTCAGACAGTCAGACCTGAGGAAACAGTATAGACCCAGATCAGATGCCACAGAAGGTGACATTTGATTAGAGGTGTGTACAACAATGTGAGCACTCATTCAAGTGCTCAAATCGGTGAAAATTGTGTTGTTGAACGACAGTGGGCAATGGGTCAGTTCTTTATTTTCCTTTCTTTTAATTTCCACTGATTATTCTGCGCATAAATATTAAAAAATTACATCTTTTGGACCTTTCATTTGAAATCCAATGCTAGCTATATACAATTAAAATTCATTTCAAAAGAAACATGTCACTAAGCTTATACCTGAACTGAAGGATCTTACATATACTGAAAGATTGAAAATGCTCACCGTGGTAGACGTAGTGATATGATCCAGACATTTAAAATAATTAAAGGCATGGAAGATATACCTACAGAAAGATTCTTTAAATTGTATGAATCGTCATCAACCGGTGGTCATAGTTTAAATCTAGAGAAACCGTGATGTAGAACAACTATAAGAGTATTACACTTCTCTCAAAGAATTATCAATGATTGGAATACTTTACTTGAACAAGTAATTTTTGCTAAAGATGTGAATGATCAAGTCAAAACTTGATCATGCATCACTGGAACCATAAAGTTATACATGTATTAATTAATCAATTAATATATATATCCTTTTGACATATTTTCTACAAGTACATATGAATAAAAATGCAAATCTGTATGTATGATCCTCAGAAAATCAGTCAAGAAAGTAACAGAAAGATTTCAACAAGAAAACGGACTTAAAAAGGAATTAACTCCTTTTTTACTAGCCCCAAAAGTATCATGGTAATTATAAAAGAAAATGGCTGTAACCAGCCAATCTGATACGTCGCCCAATGGCTGTGCTCTGTAACCAGCCAATCTGATACGTCGCCACCGGCACAGTGGCTCAGTGGTAGTGTGTTTGCTTTGTGACTGGGAGGTTGCATGTTCAATCCCTGGCTGGGTCATACCAAAGACTTTAAAAATGGTACTAGCTGCTCTTTCACTTGGCACTCAGCATTAAGAAAGTAGAGCTAGAACTGGTCAGCTCAGTGTCAGTATAATGTGACTGGGTGGAATATCATGTCAAAGTGTCTTGGGCATGATATTGCAGTGAGGCAGCACTCTAAAAGTGAGCATTGAGCTCCCTGCCACATCCAGACACCATCGTCGTCGTGACATGACTGAAAGATTGCTGAAAGCAACGTTAAGCCCAAATCAAACAAACAAACTGATACATCGCCATATTAGAAAACAAATGCAATACACCTCTCAAGCACTCACATCCAAAAAGAGAGCAAATGGTCACTCGGCAAGCACTACATTGTTGAACACACGTGTGGATCTACACTATTTGCTACTAATTGAGTATTCATTGACGTCAATGTTGATGTCGCTCAAGAACAGTCCAAAATGCCTTACACAAAATTTAATACTTTGTCTCTCAAGATTACACAGAGAAAATCCAATAAGAATCTCAATGTATATTAGTTATTACCTAAATCATTCAGCTTTCAAATGATGTCAACGTAATAAAGATATAAACAATTATTTTTTTTATTTCTTTTTATTTTGTAAACATGAAAATGCATTGGTCTATGGGCTTTTTGATGCTGTGGAATTACTTTTGATCCCTGCACTGTAGTTTTTAGAGATATCACTGAACTGGTAAAAAAAAATGGACTTGTTTAAAGGATAAATATGGTAAGGTGTCTGAATATTTAGGTTAAATAGGGTACTTCTAGGAAGAAAAGCAACTACTGCACCAACTTTTTTAAATAAACAATAAAAATAAAAAATAAAATAATTAAAAAAAAAAACAGCTTGAGATAACATGAGGCACCTTTAGAATCTGTCCAACGCTTAATCTAACCCTTACTGTCTGTAAATATTCAATAATATACGTATGCTATATATGAGCCGTCAACTAAACTATTTCTGAATTAAAAACAAATGACATACATCCATAAAAGAATAATACGAACGAAAAATTAGCCGGTCTGTGTCAAAAACGAAAGTAAAACGTTTATTTCATGGAAAGATAACTCTGATGTGACCCATTTATATCTGCAACTGCAACCGCGTGCAACCTGCAAAAAGCATTTTGATCATTTCACACCCTTCCGACAAAACAACGTGCCAAGTACCTGTGGTCAGCCTGGTATTCGAGCAATCTGTTCAGGAACTTCTCTGTTCATTATATGTATTTTTCTTCCGACATCCCGTCGAATCGCATGCCTAGCCCCGCTTACCGAGGCCAAATATCTGGTTCTTTCTGGAGGTCATAACTTGGATACCTTTTATGCTAGGAAGTGGAAATTTGGTATGACTTATCCAGATCTAAACCTTTAACTCTGTGCTAGAGTTGCCTGAGTCATCCTGGGGTGGGACTAGGGGTCAATACATTCAAGTTTACATTGGCGTTTACGTCCGCTTGGAGGTCATAACTTGGGTACCTTTTAAGCTAGGAAGTTGAAATTTGATATGCTACTTATGCAGGCCTAAACCTTCAAGTCTGTGCTAGAGTTGTCTCGGGTCATACCCTGGGGTGGGACTAGGGGTCAATGTTTAAATTTACATTCATGTTTACGCTGACATTTACGTCCGCGTAACTTTAGGATATCATAACTTGGATAAATCTTATGCTACGTCCGCGTTTCTCTTGGAGGTCATAACTTGGGCAACTTTTATGCTAGGAAGTTCAAATTTGGTATGCTACTTATATACCCACATGTAAAGCTTCAACTATGTGCTACAGATGCCCCTGTGTCATTCCCTGTGATGGGGCTAGGAAACGATGTTTAAGTTTACAATTACGTCCGCGTTTCTACATTCATAACCAGTCATAACTTGGCAACCTGTTTTGCTAGGAAGTTGAAATTTGGTATGAGACTTACCCAGACCTAAAGCTTTAACTCTGTGCCAGAGCTGCATGGGTCACACCTTGGGTCGGGGCTACAGGTCAATACATTCAAGTTTGCTTTGACATTTACGTCCGCTTGGAGGTCATTACTTGGGTACCTTGTATGTTAGGAAGTTGAAATTTGATATGCTATTACCCAGACCTAAACATTCAAGTCTGTGCTAGAGTTGCCGCTAGGTCGTGGCCTGGGATTTGACTAGGGGTCAATGTTAAAGTTAACGTTCAAGTTTACATTGATATTTGCGTCCGCAATTCTCTTGGAGGTCATCCCTTTTATGACATCTTGGGTACCTTTTATGCTAGGAAGTTGAAATTTGGTATGTGTTTACCCAGTCGATTCTCTGCTAGTGTTGCCCTTCGGTCTTGCCCTGGGGTTGGGCTAGAGGTGAAAGTATATAACAGGTCAAAGTGGGGTACTTTTTATACTAGGAAATTGACTTAGTATGCTATATGTACCTATGTCAAAACATTGGGCACCTTTTATGCTAGGAAGTTGAAATTTAGTATACTACTTACCCAGACCTAAACCTTTAATTCTATGCTAAGTTGCTCCTAGGTCATGCCCTGGGGTGGGAGATAAGGGTCAAAATGTATAATAAGTCAAACTTAGGTATCTTTTATGCTAGGAAGTTGAAATTTGGTATGCCTTACCTTCAAATCCGTGCTGGAGTTGCCCCCTGTGTCATGCCTAGGGGTGGGGCTAGGCGTAAAAATGTATAACAAGTCAGTTTTTACATTGGCATTTATGTCCGCGTTTCTGTTTTTAATTATGAAAGGGAAACAAAAATAAAGGAATGACGGACGGATGGACAGACAGACGATCGGAAACGACAATGATATGCTCCCCCGCAAACTCTGTTCCAGGAAAATAATTTTCCATATGAAGATTCCTAGGAAAAGTCACAATCACAAAACACAAATTAGCACATCCATCCCAAGGCATCGAAAGAAGGGGGAAATGTGCCACGATAAATAACAAAACAAACAGCGAAAAAGAAAGGCGACACACAATCAGGGACGTACAAACGACGTCAGTACACAACCTGGAAAGCACAAACGACGTCAACGCAAAACTAGGGAAGCATATATTAAGCCAATACACAATTCGGGAAGCACAAACGACGTCAGTGCACAACCAGGATGCATAAACAACATAAGTACACAACTTGGAAAGCACAAACGACGTCAACACAAAACCAGGGAAGCATATATTACGTCAGCTCACAATCAGGAAAGCACAAACTACGTCAGCTCACAATTAGGAAAGCACAAACGATGTCAGCTCACAACCAAAAAAGCACCAACGACGTCGGTACTCAACCAGGTAAGCACAAACGACGTCGTCACTCAGCCAAGTAAGTTCAGATGATGTCAGCACACAGTTACCCAGCTAACATTCTACACTAAATCTAGAGCGGGCCGTTATCGGAACGTTAGCTACCCTTACGGGCCGATAACAGCCCGCTCCAGATTTATGTAGAATGCTTACTGGGTACAGAATCGAACATAAACCGCAACGTCAGAAAGCGCACCTTCGGACATGTGCGCCTGGTTAAGATTCAGATCAACCTGTGCATTCGCACAATCTGATCAGAATCTTCACTGGAGCATTTTTTAATCCCAAGGATGCAAAGTTTCTTCCTGTGGGCCGTGAACGAACACTCTGATCAGACCGCGCAGATGCGCAGAAGAGCAGATACAGTTTATTTTGCTGCTCAAAAGAATGTTTTGTTTTGTTTTTACGATTTGCCAACTGCAAGGATCATCAAACGCCAATATTGCCGATCAAGGTTGAGGATAGCTTACGACATCGTCCAGGGCATATGCGGACAACGAAGGCCCAGATCAGCCTGCGCATCCGCGCAGTCTGATCAGGACCTTCGCTATCCGCTTACAGAATCACTGGATAGTCATTGCAGATGAGTCTCAACGGGTGAAAATGTACCTTCTGACGTGCGCCAAACGAAGACCCAAATCAGCCTGTGCATCCGCGCTGTCTCATCAGTCTTCGTTCTCCGCATGAAGACAATTTGCATCGTTGGCCATCCAAAATGCGCCCAATTATTAGACTGCGCGAATGCGCAGGCCGATCTGAATCTTCGCTGGACACACCTGTCCGAAAGTAGGCCTAGTTTTGTGACGTTGTGGCCATCCAAAATGCGCCCAGTGAAGATTCTGATCAGACTGCGCGAATGTGCAGACTGATCTGAATCTTCGCTGGGCACACCTGTCCGAAAGTACTTTTTGACGTTGTGGATCATCTATTATTTCTTGAGGGGTGGGGTGGGAGGCTCAATTTAACGTCCATACTCCACATGTTCGGAAAGACAAGCCAGAGCAAACAGTGTACGCAGCCAGAGCAAACAGTGTAGACCCAGATCGCCGCAAAACGCGGCGTCTGATCAGGGTCTACACTGCCACTCATCCCAGTTTTTTTACTCGGGGGTGGGGAAGGGGGGGGGCGTGTGGGGGGGGGGGTGGGGAAGGGTAACTTGGGGGTAATTATGGTACGGGTGTTCGGGCCAGTATTTCGAAACCTACCCCAATCATATACCTGGCCTTTGAAAAAGCGGACCCATTCATATACTATATCGTCTGAAATGCTGACCCATTCATATACTGCCCTTTGATTTTTGTACCCATTTATTGCTGGTAGGTAGACAAATATAGCAGTCTGTTCATTGAATACCAAGAGAACAAATAGCCTCGAAAAATCTCTGAACGAAAAATATGTGCATGTACCGGGATACATCAGAAAAGTGGGGCCTTTCATACACTATTCCAGAAAAATGGGGCCCATCATATACTTTTTGCAGGAAAAAGGGGCCAATCATATACTTGGCAGCGCTGAAAAAGGGGGCCATTCGGCACGCACGCACATCCATACTATGCCATATATAGGAAGTTACCCCGCTTCCCCCCCCCCCCCCCCCTCCCCGCTCCTCCCCACCCCTCGAGAGTTTTTATTACAGGTGATAAACTGGACTTGTTGAAGAAAAGTATACGTTAAAAAGAGTAAGGGTGTGAATATTTAGGGTAAATACGGTATACCAAATTTATCCGAAATTTTCTCATGAAAATGAAATTTCGAGTTAAGGAGGGTAAGGAGGGTTCGATTGAACCGCTCGATTCCCTTTGAATCCATCCCTGATATTTTATAAATGCTTACTGATACGCTTGATCGATCAAGCGATCAATTACAAATCGAGAGAGCCAATCAGTATATTGTATAGGTGAGCACAAATTTTCACACGGCACGTGCTGTGTAACAAAAAAAAATAGCGCCAAGACGCCATTGTTATTGTTTTAAAAACGATTCTGTAAAGCAGGTATATATAATTTTTGTTTATTTCATTTCTGCAATATAATTAAAAAAACAAAAACAAAAAAACTACGACTTTAGCACAAAGTAAGAGAAAAGAAATGAGTTTTGGAGTGGGTGGGGACGGAAGACCCCGTGTTTGAGGTAGCATTTTTTTTTCTCTACGTCGGCCTCTACGTCTTTATATCAGAAGGACTGGGATGGGAATCCTAGGAGGGTATCGACTTATTTTCGCTGCGGCTTGGCAAAAATATTGCACTAAGGATCCCAGCTGTGATCAGCTGTTACTAGAAAGACCGGAAAACACCAAATGACAGAAAAAACGCCGGAAGGCGTCGGAAAACACACACACAAAAAATATAGCAGAAATACATACGAAATTTAGTGGCAGGGAAGGTAGTTGATGGGGTAGGGTTATATGGTCGCCAGGGGTATAGCTCGGGGTATAGGATGGTAGGTAGGAGATATCATGGTCCTCAACATTTTGAAGTTTGAAATCACTTGCCATAAACCACCTAACTACGCCGTATAACACTGATCATACTCAGGGCTGGACCCAGAAGGTCTGAAGATGGGGGGGGGGGGGGGGGGGCATTGACTGCCGAAGGCATGTATCGAGTGGCGTAAGCCGCGAGAGGGGGAGAGTATGAGAGTTCTCCTCTTATGAGGGGGTCCGGGAAATTTTTAAAACTGGATTGCCTGAGAGTGCATTTCCATGCTATTTTCAAGTCATTTTCATTAATCTTGCAGGCTGATTTTTTTTCTGACAATTTCAGGAAGTCGCGGGTTCGAAAACTGCTGGGGCAACATTCTTTTGTGGGATCATGCTCTCCCTCCCACTTAATTCAAGAAGGGCAGTTGTCAGTTTCTGGCAAAAGGATGTGTACTGTACTGGTTAACTACTTATGTATAAGCCTGCCCAGGAAGTGCGGTTATGTAAATTGACTGGCTCAAAAATAACCTAAATAGTGTTGACTGGGCCCAAAACAAATAAAGCTTCCGCCTTATATGCAGGTAGTTTCTAAGCTGCAAAAATAATTCCGGCTGGCTTGATTACCAGTGCTAGCCATGTAGAATCCTGGATAACCTGCCTGTCCCTTCAGCCACCACACCCACACAAATATATATGGATTGGGTGGGGTAGGGGTAAGGGGGGGTGACATTCCCATCCACCCCCCCAACCACCGAACGCCAACATAAAAAATTCATTCATTATTCTGCAAAGCCAGGAGTGTGTGTGTGTGTGGCGGGGGGGGGCATTGACTGCCGAAGGCATGTATCGAGTGGCGTAAGCCGCGAGAGGGGGAGAGTATGAGAGTTCTCCTCTTATGAGGGGATCCTGGAAATTTTTAAAACTGGATTGCCTGAGAGTGCATTTCCATGCTATTTTCAAGTCATTTTCATTAATCTTGCAGGCTGATTTTTTTTTCTGACAATTTCAGGAAGTCGCGGGTTCGAAAACTGCTGGGGCAACATTCTTTTGTGGGAT